>CM035164.1:77552091-78752091 GCA_020205615.1 Panax quinquefolius | reverse complement strand
TAAAACCCTTATATATTTCTTCAACCAAAATGAACGTATAATGCGCCAAAGACGTTGGCTCGAGCTGTTGAAGATTACGATCGTACCATTCAATACCATCGTGGGAAAACGAAAGTGGTAGCTAACGCGTTGAGTAGAAGATCGTATGCGTTTACGAGTGCGATGTTGTTAACATAAAAATCTATTTTATATGACTTACAAATGATGAAGATAGAGTTAAAGACCCTAGGGACCCACGTGAAGATAACGAATATACGAGTAGAATAGACTTTAATCGATAAAGTTAAAACCGCTCAAGCTACACACCGGAGCTGATGAATATAAAGAAGAAGGTGCAAGAATGCGTTATTCTAGAAGTAAGAGTCGATGAAGAGAAGAAGCTCAAGCCTTTGATTTATTTGAAATCCTCGATCAAGTAGGAACTGTGGCGTATAGACTCACCTTAACGCTAAGTATGCTGCGTGTTCATAACGTTTTTCATGTATCGATGTTATGTAAGTGGACGACCCAAACCACATTATTGCGTTAGAACCAGACGAGATAGCCGAAGATTTAACGTACGAGGAGGTACCTGTCAAGATCTTGGATAGGAAAGAGCATGTCCTACGCACGAAGGTTATACCTCAAGTTAAGGTTTTGTGGAGAAACCATGCTATTGAAGAAATGACATGGGAGTTGGAATCAAAAAATGAAAGCGAGGTATCCTCACCTTTTCGAAACACCAGGTACGTACGTCAATTTCGAGGACAAAATTTCATAAGGAGGGGAGGTTGTAAGACCCAAACTTTTTAATGAATAAAATCGAATTTCCTCTATTTATTATTGTGAATAATAAGGTATTAATTTGATATAATACTTTGGTTATGGGTGAAATGTGAAAATTTTGCAAAATAAGCAAGTGGTTATAAAATATTATTTCGCTTGGGAATATTAAATGCGGATATTGACAGTAGCTATTTGTGGGCCCCATAACGGATAACTGTCGGATGAAAAAATGACAAAATTGAATAACGGCGTAGTTGTTACCATTAAGATTGTTGGAATACCCAGTGGTTAAAATACTGATGTCTGGCGTTGGTTAAAGAAGTACACTGCGGTATTGCACAAGATTGTTGAATTATTGATCCTTACGTAAGAAGGCACTACTCAATAATTGTCACAGTAGTTACTGTTAGATATTTTATTTTATTGATTCAATAATTGCTGCGTTGATATTTTATATTATTGTTGTTCAATAATTATCACTGCATAGTATCTCTATTATCAGATCAATAATTCATATTATTTGAATAATATTATTAGATAGCATTATTGGCAATGTCTAGAAAGTTCTGTCAAGGAGAGGTTTGGTCACCTAATTGCTACGCCAAGAAGGAGAAATCCTTATCTGAAAGCCCCCTATTTCCTGGGAACAGCCTGGTTGTCATAAATGTGATTCTGTAATATTATTTGTGAATAATTAATTATTGATTCATATGATAAGGAAATATTTATTTTATGTGGATATAAATGATGGATTTATTTATGTGGTTATTAATGAAGGAATTAATCCTGAGATGTTTTAACAATATTTTGTCGGATTGGAAGTATTTAAAAATCATCCGTTTGTGGATTTTGGGTATTTTTCTGTTTGGAATTTGGAAAAACTCAAAGCTACAAAGTTGTAGAGAATTCGATTTTGTGTGGAATGGACATAAAATTCATATTTTTCTGATAAACGGGCTATTTTCTATGAATTATTAAAGTTTCTGAATATTGTTTAAATGATAAAACATTTTAGAAAATTCTAGAATTGGATGGTGAGAAATGTGCTCAATTAAATTTCAAATGTGGTGTGTGGCAATAGTAACAGGTAAAGCCATCAGGTAGCAGGTAAGTCGTCTATGGCGTTCTAAGCATTTTCCTATAAATAGGGTGCTTAGTTAGAATTGAAAATCACACCGTAATTCATAAGTTTTTTCTCTCTCTCTCTATATTATCGAAGCGTATTCTTGTGAGTATTTTGATACTTTGAGTGTTGCTTGCTATGTGTGCAAGTTCCTTCAAAGACTATATCCAGAGATTCTAACCAAGTATTATCTTTTGAGGTAAGGGATGTTATTTTCTTCATATATGATATTATTTCTTCAATATCATTATCGCCAAGTATTGATCTGAATTTTTTATCAAATTTGGAACTTTTTGTCTGGGTTACTATTCACGATCTCAAGACTATTCACGATATCTGCCTTTATTCACTACTAATACGACACTATTCATAGAAAAATGAAATTTTCTTCTTTTTGTCCAAGATGTCTATTATGGTTACTATCTTTGATTGTATCCATGTTTTGATCTTTATTCTTGAATTTTGCTTCAAAATTGGTTATTATGGAGTATTATTGATCTTAGATAAACTGTTATACAAATCCCTACTATTTTGTCCTTCTGTCTCACTGTATTCGTTTTCTTTAAAATATTTTTCATCATCCTCAGTTATAAATGATGATATTATTAAATATCTTTGGGCTGTAGTGCAAAGATAAATGATTAACTGATGAATATCTTTGGCTTGTAGTGCAAAGATGAATGATTACCTAATGAATATCTTTGACCCGTAGTGCAAAGATGAACAGGTGTTGAGATGAACATTACCAACCGGTGATACAAATGAATATCTTTGGCCTGTAGTGCAAAGATGAATATTTGATTAAAGATGTATATTGATTGTTGTTACAGGGATAAAATATTGATGATGAACTTTTAAATCTTAGAAGATAGTAGAATTTTTTCTCTACTTGACTCTTCTAATGGATTGCTTATTCCGCTGCAGTTGTTGATCTAAAACTTGTTGTCTATTATATTTTATCAGATTTTTCCCTGTTGAAGACAAATGATAATTTGTTGTATATTATCTTTGTCATAATATTCTTTACTGGGCTAGTTGAGCTCACCCTTTCTTTCACTATTCTCTTCAGGAAATGAGAATATAGCTGGGACTAGTTGGGGAATGAATTGATGATCTAGATGGTTGCATTAGTAGTCCTCACTATTCTGTGAAATAGCGTATCAATAATTGTAATGAGGACCCCTTTTGAGTTTTTATACTGTCTATTAGACAATAGTTGTATTCAAACTCACAGTATATGTGTTGTCGTATTTTGCACGACGATTGTATTACTAAAGTTTTATTTGTTTTTGTAACATGTATTTGGCGACTCAGAATGGGTTGGATGGAATGGACCTATTTTGGGGTCGTCACACCGTGTGCTACTATGCAACCACGCATATTACTGTACTTTTAACACGGAGTGTTTCAACAGTTAACGGTAAAACCTCTGCCGTTATTTTCATGAAAATATTTTTGTCGTTTTCTCAATCCGACAATAATTCTGTTGTGGGGTCCACCAATGATTGTACCATCGTATGGATATTCCCCGATAAAAAGAATATTCCCCGACTAATCGAATATTCCCTGACACAACGAATATTTTATATCAACTTGCTTACTTTGCAAAAAAAAAATTCACATATTACCCTTAAATTTAAACTTTTATCAATTTAACTATTTACCAAAATAGAAAAATTGAATACTTTTATTTCATAAAATTCAGGGTCTCACAGTAACAGTTACAGTTGATTCAATTACGTCCCCAATTATTATTAACTTCAATGTCATTATCTTAGCAATTCAAAAAGAAATCAAATTATAGAAATTAAAAGGAGAGACAAAAAACTGATTTCTGTTAGGCACTTTGTTCAATATATCCTCATTTATATCAATATCAAGATTCATTTTATTCTAAACAAAGGAAGCCATCCACAATGCATAACAACAATAGTGAAGATCTAACCCTATATTCCAAACAGGGAAAGATTTGGTGAGGAAACCATAAATTTACACTTTCTAGTTTCCTTTATAATGACTTCTATATTATCAATAATAGTGAGCTTTTCCGGATACTTTATTATCATTGTATGAGGAATGTGGTGTAGAATGGAAGAGAGGATCTGGGAATGTTTGAGGATTTGTCCACAAGTATGTGTCCAGTTTAACCATTTTGGCACTCCTTACCTTTTCATAATCGGGGAGGTTAATAAGGCAAATAGATGAGAAGAAAAAGAACAATATGACGATTCATTATGGACCATGTACTCATCGCTTTTGTCCCCTCGCAATGATAATAATGCGTTAGATGGTAAATGGGTATGACTATCTAATAAATGTTTCAACATTTTTCTCTCTTTATTTAGGTGGTACTTATTTATCATTTGAAACACACTAATCAGTTCCTGGGACACCCCCAAATCCGGGTACTTCGATTCCACGGGATCTGGTGTTCACTGTACAAATATCATCTATCTATCTACCCATAATAAATGCAAACCATGCAATAGATAGAATAAAAATCTTCCCCTTAAGGGTTACAACATCCAAATAATAATAATACAATCCCAGGTTAAACTAACCTTAAACATCTGTGCGGAATCATAAACAAATAAGTCTTAAATAACATCATTAACTCAAGTCTTAAACATAAATACATCATCTAATAAAAATAACAAGTCTTCATCACTTGTTAACCTTGCTTCGCTTTCTTTGGTAGAAGGTTCATTTTCTTTTCGTTCTTAATTGCAATGTTATTATTACGCAAGAGTAAGCACAAATGCCCACAAGTATAACAATGAAATAACAGTATAATAACATGCGAGTGAATCAAAGACATTTGAATAAAAGCTCAACTTTTGAATCAAGAATGAATAACAAGAATCAAAAGATTTCTGAGGGTCATAAGACCTTGAACTATGTCCTAGGTTATCAAGGGTTATACTTGGAACCTTTAACAATCATAAGACTATGGACCTTTCTACTCGTACTTAGGGGATCGACCCTTAGTACCATCACATGCACAATATCTTAACGCTAACGATAAGTAAATCCTTTCGAGGTTGTTCATCTCAATTTGACATTCGAGTCCGCACCAAAGGAAGTTTGGTTTCGATAATTCATCAAGGGTTCTGAAATTTAGAACGCTCATCAACTATGGACTAGTCGAATCAATAAGGGTTCGCTAGTCTAATAAGGTTCAATAATAATGATATTCAAATTGAATAATAATCTCAGGAAATTTACAATAGAATAATTATTGTATAACTAAATCATGCTTTGAAAAGATAATCAATCTTTAATATAACATTTGAACTTGAATAATAGTAATGATAATTTACTCGAGGTAAATAATAAACTTGAACAATAATGACAAGTAGGGTTAGGAAACTTGCCTCGCATGCAAGTAGGCTAAACGATTACTACTCCGGATTTCACCACAAATCCTACACACATACCATATATATTCATTTACATTCATTAGTTACATTTTACTTAATTATTTAATATAAACTCTACTTTATTTAACAAATCATTACCCTTCTAATTTAATTACTTAATTAAATTAGAATATTTTCATTCTCTTTATTATTATTACACTTTAATAAATTATTTCATAATAATTTCCATCGAATATTTATTTTATTCTATAAACATCTCAATTAAAATATTTACTTTATTTTATAAATATTTTAATAATAATTTCATCGAATATTTATTTTATTCCATAAATATCTCAATTAAAATATTTAATTTATTTTATAAATATTTTAATAATAATTTTCATCAAATATTTATTTTATTCCATAATATCTCAATTAAAATATTTAATTTATTTTATAAATATTTTAATAATAATTTTCATCGAATATTTATTTTATTCCATAAATATCTCAATTAAAATATTTAATTTATTTTATAAATATTTTAATAATAATTTTCATCGAATATTTTTTTTATTTATTTATTTTTTTTTTGATCATTGTATGGTATGTAGTTTAGTAACGCTACCAGAAGTAAAGTTACCTGTGCTCATTTTCGTAGTCATAGCTGCGATTCAATGAACATAACAAGGCCAAATTAGGCCAAAATCAATCACACGTAAAATTATACATTAATATGGCCATAACTTCCAATTAGTTATTTTTACCTAATTTAGACTTACCCAATCATTGTAATACATATATAATCGTTACTTAACCCATCTAGCATGATTTTTAACAAGTTATAACACATAATTTGCAAAATCAACACATTTAATTCTTGATGTTCTTGAAGGTTTTGAAAATAAAACATGAAAATTGTCACTACTGGATTCGTTATAACACCGAATCCGATTTATTTAAATTTTGGTCTCTTCAGATCAACATGCATAACAACATACACGTGTAAAATTTAGGGATAATATACGATCAATACATAAAATACCACGATAAGGCCATATGGCCAAAACCCAAACTCAGAATTTTGAAATAGCAAGTCATCGATTATGAAACTTATGATATGGTTTACAAAATATATATAATTAAATACGATGTGATGTGCCATAACACATACAAAACCCATAATCATTACTCCTATCTCAATTACAAGAGGCTTTACAAAGATGAATGAAAGCCATTTTCATAAAACTCAAATAACGTAAAAATAGAATTTGGTTTGGAGAAATTACCAGTAGTATAGATTAAGAAGAGGTGATCCAAGATGATCCTTTCACAATTACCCGATTATTACACACTCACAATATCTCTAATTCTCACAAATTTTCTCCGATAAATTCTCAATCTCTCCTCTCTCGCTTCTTCCGGACTTAGAATAATAAAAAGAAAAGAAAAGAGAACGTCAGATTATAAGAACTCATTGATCGATGATAATAATGGTCATTAACTCCACCATGGGTAATCGCTAGTAACTCCACTAAGGCCATGTTTGGCTAGCATAATAGATTTCAAAACTCATTTAATTTAATAAAGCTTTTTATCATATAGTTTAATTCACGCCACACCCACTTTGCATAATAATTCATATATCCTATTTAATATAAATAAAATATAATAACTTCTCATAAATTCACATAGTCATATATTTAATTTTCTCATTAATTAATTATATTAAATTATTAAATCTCTAATTAATAAATAAATTAATTAGAATACCATCATGCTTAATTAAATAATTCATTTAATTCAATAAGTCGACATAATTACATACTTGATAATAAAACTCTCTACATTAATTTAATAAATGTAACACATATAATTAAATTAATCTACCACAATCAAATCAATTAATTATTTAATCTAATAATTAAATCATCAAAAATATTTATTTAATTCAATAAATATTAAAATTAATTACAAAATTCTCGTTCATTACATCTTCCCCCTTAAAAGGATTCTATCCAAAATCACGACTCAATAAATTTGACCATTACATTCTCCCCCCTCCCTTACAAAGATTTTGTCCCGAGAATGCTATACATAATTAAGTAAATAAATGAGGGTAATTCTTCATCATATTCTCTTCGAGTTCCCACGTAGCTTCGTCAGCGTTGTGGTTCCTCCAAATTACCTTAACAGAAGGTATAACTTTATTTCTGAGAACTTATTCTTTTCGGTCGACAATTTGGACAGGAATTTCTTCGTAAGATAAGTCTTTCTCAAAATATAGGGGTTCATATTCAATTACATGCTTGTAATCGGCCTTGTAGGGTTGTAATACAGAAACATGGAAGACGTTGTGGACATTCTCGAGTGCTGGAGGTAAGGCTACCTCGTACGCAACTTCTCCGATTCTTCTCAGTACTTCAAAGGGTCCAATGAATCTTGGGCTCAATTTCCCTTTCTTTCCGAACCTGATCTTCCCCTTCCAGGGAGAGACCTTCAAGAAAACATAACTACCTGATTCAAACTCGATATTTTTACGATGTGGATCAACAGATATTTCTTCTGTCGATCTTGGCGCTACCACCGTGTTCGGATCACTTTTGACTATTTCTGTCATCTCATTGTACCAATTCGGCCTAAAGAATTGTCTTTCACCAACTTCATCCTAGTAAAGCGGAGTTTCAGACTTTCAGTATAACGCTTCAACCGTAAGGCGGCATACTATACTAGCGTGGTAACTGTTGTCAGAAGCCGAACTCTACTAACGGTGAGGTGATCATCCCAATTTCCTTTCAAGTCCATCACACATGCTCTCAACATATCTTCTAATGTTTTAATCATTCTCTCACTCGTTCCGTCTGTTTGAGGGTGGTAAGTCAGACTCATTCGCAATTGCGCACTCCATGCATTCTGAAGACGTTTCTAGAAATTTGATGTGAAGCGCGGATCTCTATCGAAACAATTGACACCGACACTCGTGTCTCAAACAATCTCTTTCACATATAACCTTGCTAACCGATCTAAGTTGAATCGATTTTGATTGGAAGGAAGTGTGCGGATTTCATCGATTCATTAACGATAACCCATACTGCGTCGTAGCCTTTTTGAGTCGTCGGAAGGCCAACCACGAAGTCCATTATAATATGTTCCCATTTCCATTCTGGGATTTCTAACGGTTGTAGCAATCCACTCGGTCTCTGATGTTATGCTTTTACTTTCTGACAGGTCAGACACTTGGCAACACATTCTGCAACATCGCGTTTCAAATTCGGCCACTAGAAATGTTGTCGAAGATCTTGATACATCTTTGTACTACCTGGGTGAATTGAATATCTCGAACTTTGAGCCTCACTCAGAATTTCTTCCTTAATTTCTTGTACTGGCGGAATCCAGATTCTATTTTCAAATCTCAGTATTCCTTCCTTATCCATCTTAAATCTTGGTTCGGTTCCTTCAGATACCTTCTTTGTCACCTTTTTACATTCTTCGTCCTGAAGCTGAGCCTCCTTTACTTTATCTAGTAGAGTTGTACCAGATTGCATCTGAAATAGCTTCTCATCAATCTCCATAGGATACTTCACTTCCAACTCCAGTTTCTCCATTTCTGTAATTAGCTCCTCCTGAGCAGTTAACATCATCAATTTCTCACGACCCTTTCTACTTAAGGCGTCGGCAACCACATTTGCTTTCCCCGGATGGTATAAAATCTCACAGTCGTAATCCTTAATTAATTTCAACCATCTTCTTTGACGCATGTTCAAATCCTTCTGTGTAAAAATATATTTCAGACTCTTGTGGTCCGTATATATTTCACACTTCTCCCCGTATAGATAGTGCCTCCAAATTTTTAGAGCAAAAACAACTGCAGCTAACTCCAAATCATGGGTCGGGTAACCCTTCTCGTAATCCTTCAACTGTCGTGATGCATACACAATGACTTTGCTGTTTTGCATCAGCACACAGCCAAGTCCTTTATGCGATGCATCACTATAAACAACAAAATTTTCTGTATCCTCCGGAAGAGATAACACAGGGGCCGTACTCAACCTCTTCTTCAATTCTTGAAAACTTTCCTCACACTTATCCGTCCAAACAAATTTCACAGCTTTTCGAGTTAAATTCGTTAACGGAGTTGCGATCTTGGAAAAGTCTTGTATGAACCTTCTATAATATCCTGCCAATCCAAGAAAACTTCGTACTTCGATGGCGTCCTCGGCTGATCCCAGTTAATCACGGCTTCGACTTTGGATGGATCTACCGAAATTCCGTTTTTATTGATCACGTGCCCAAGAAATTGCACTCGTTCAATCCAAAATTCGCATTTCGAAAACTTGGCATACAACTTTTCCCTTCTCAATACTTCCAACGTTAATCTCAAATGCTCTTCGTGTTCTTCTTTGGTTTTCGAATAGACCAAAATGTCATCTATAAATACCACTACGAACTTGTCCAAAAACGGCTTGAACACACCATTCATTAGTCCCATAAATGCTGCAGGAGCATTCGTAAGACCAAACGACATTACTAAAAATTCAGAGTGACCAGTATCGTGTTACAACGCATCTCTTTACATCCTCCTACCACCTTCAATTGATGATAACCGCTTCTCAAGTCTATCTTGGAAAAGTACCTCGCTCCCTTCAATTGATCAAACAGGTTGTCGATCCTTGGTAATGGATATCTGTTCTTAATCGTGACCTTATTCAGTTCTCTGTAGTTAATGCAGAGTCGCATCGATCCATCCTTCTTTTTCACAAACAACACCGGCGCCACGGCGATACGCTTGGTTGAATGTACTTCTTGTCCAACAATTCTTGTAGTTGTACCATTAATTCCTTCATCTCTACTGGTGCCATACGGTATGGTGCCTTCGATATTGGAACAGTTCCGGGTGCCAAATCGATTATAAAATCTACCTCTCTATCTGGTGGAAGTCCTGGTAAATCGTCTGGAAATACGTCGACGAAGTCCCTCACAATCGGTATTTCTTCTACATTTGGATTCTCTTTTCGACTATCGACTATGTAAGCTAAGTATCTTACACAGCCTTGTCTTAACAACTTCCTGGCCTGCATCATCGTTAGACAACTCGCTTGTCTAGGTGACTTGCTACCATAAAACACAACCTTTGATGGAGTCATAAGGTTAATACGCTTCTTTTGGCAATCAATTACAGCCCCGTAATTGAATAACCAGTCCATTCCCAAAATAGCGTCAAATTCCCCAAGTCGGATAGGGATAAGATCTACGTTCATGATATTACCCTTAATATCCACTCTACAGTTCTTAAACATGTACTTAACAGGAATTATCTCCCTATTCACAATTTTTATATTCATGGGATATTCCAACTCATCCATAAACAAATCTAAACTATTAGCAAAGTCTTCGGATATAAAGGAACAAGTACCACCCGAAACAAATAAAACATAAGCATTAATTTCATTGATCGCAATGATACCTGACACCACATCACGAGACTGGATTGCATCCTGCACCGTCATATTGAAAGTCCGGGCGGTCGGTCGGTTTGTTGCGATTGGTCCGGTGATGGTTAAGGCATTTCCACTGTTATTCCCCGATTTCCTCCTAATCCTGACCCTCCCGATCCCTTCTTGGGACAATCTCTTGCCAGATGGTCCTTCGAATCACAAGTAAAACAAGCACCCTTCTTTGGGTTTGGACAGTTTGGTGCTATGTGGCCTTCTTGTCCACAATTGTAGCACACTCTTTTTTCCTTTCATACAAACTCCCAGATGGGCTTTTCGCAAAGTCGGGCATGCTTCGATTCATTTCTTCCGACTACCTCATTGATTCCCGATGATGAGTTGTCGTTCCACATTTTCTCGATTGAAATTTCCACCTCTCGTGCCACTTCCATCGACCTTGTTATTTCCTTCACCTTCACTCTTCTTCTTCTTTTGATCTTGATTGTACTTGGTCACCGTGATCGCTTCCTCCTTCAAATGAGGATGGCCTTTTACAAGACTCAAAGAAACGTGTTTATTTGAAACATTGATACCTTGTTGTACACCCAAGGCTTTAGTCCTTGCTCAAACCGCTCTCCTTCTTCTCTCATCCGTGAACTTGATACGGGCAAACCTTGCCAATTCATTGAATTTAGATGCATAGTCAGGCACGCTCATATTTTCCTGCTTCAACTATAGAAATTGAACCTCCATCTGGTTCTGTGAACTAGTTGGGAAATACATTTCGAAAAACATCTCTTATTAATCTCTCCCACGTAATTATACCTTCACCTCCTCGCACTTTGTTTGCTTGCCACCAATAGCTAGCCTCGAGACTTCAACATAAACGCGTAAAAGCGGTCTTCCGGTCTTTCTAACCCTAAAGAACGCCGAAAACCTTCTCCATTTCCATAACCCACGTTTGAGCCTCGATTGGGTTCATGGAACCTTTGAACTCTAGCGGTCCCACCGCCTTGAAGTCTTTAAACGTTGTGTTTGGTGGAGCTTGCGGTTGATTATTCATGGCTCGGTCAAAGAAGTTCACCAACTGCTGAACGGGATTAGCGTTGGCATTATTGTTATTATTGGTTGACTCTTCCCGAGCCAGGTGACGTTGTTGTCTTCTCTTTGGCGGCATTTTTCTGTTAAATAAACGCTTATTAGAACTTTATTTATTTCTCTAAATAGTTAAGGCATTACTTAACAATTTAACATATTCATTTAACACATCATCTCAAACAACTTGATATATTTTCATTCAAATCAAAAGTTTTAACATTAAACGATAGCATAACTGCTATTTACATCAACTATCCTAGAATAAAGAATCCACAGGATTAAAACATTCAAATATTCTTTCATTCATAAACACGTCAGAATTTACATCTAAAACTAATTAAGTTCTTTACATAATTAAGCAAATCATATCACCTTTAGGTTAAGGTGTTGAATAGCCTTTTACGCTCCTCTTCTAAGACGCGATACATCGTCCTGCGATCCATCATGTACAATGGTAGTCCTTCGAATCGGATTGGGTACCTCAAAACTCGATCTTGGGTTTCATTCATTGCCTTGTTAAGTGTAGAGAGTACGTTTCCCCAATCTTCGCTTTCTTTGCACGACTATCATCTCTGCGCACGATCACTCAACGCGATTCTCTTACCCCAAACCTTCCTCTGCTATGTGTTCAATTTTCGGAGGTTTCCTTCGTTCCTTCTTCGCTTTCTCTATCTCCTCGGTCTTATCTTGATTTGACCTTTTCATGGACCAAATCCCATTCTACATTTGCCCGATCGAGAGTAACGATCGAAATCTCCTCTCCTTCTCCTCAGAGTAATATCTTTGAATAACCGCTTTCATTCACCAAATCCTCGGACTCGTCTCGTAACTCCACGTTACGGTCAGATAACGTGTCATACATCTCAAGATCAACGGTGTACCGTGGTAACTCCTCTTCTTCCTCTTCCTCTTCCTCAACAAATTCCTCCTCAGGATCAGTCTCAGGCTCATGCTCCTGACCAACAACGGTGATCAATGGAGATGACTCCCTCTGTACGAGCTTTTCCCTAACGACATGAATGTCTCGGGGCTCCTCCTCTGTCGGTACTATAGGTACACGGGGTTCTTCCTCCCCAGCTTGACTAGCTTCTCCAACATTCGACATCCTGACACAAAATTTTAAGTTTTAGTTACTAAGTCGTATCATCTAACGCATACTTTAACACATAAACACATAAGGTCTTTTATTATCTTCAATGAATTACATAAATTCATTTCTTATAACTCGATAAGAGTTTTCCATCACTATCTTCTTTCTATAAGGCTACTACCTAAGGTTGTTCCCCCACCTAAGGTTCATAACCTACAGCTTTGATACCAACTTGTGACACCCCCAAATTCGGGTATATTGAATTTGAGTTTGTATATTGTCTTGACGACAATATTTGTAATAAAACTCACAGCTTATGTTTTGTCGTACTTTGCACGACAGTTGTATAATTAAGTTGTATTTGTATTCTGTACCATGTATTTGGCGACTCAGAATAGGTGATGTATACCTGTTTTGGGGGTGTCACATCGATGATGTGGATTATTTATTAAGCTGAGTCTCAGCGATAAAATATTGGTTATACACTTTTAATTTGTTGAAGATAGTAGATATCATGCTCTACTTGACTCTTCTAAAATACAGTTGTATGTCTTTGGTTTGTAGTGCAAAAATGAATTGTTAATGAATATCTTTGGCCGTAGTGCAAAGATGAATTTATTAGTATGATTATGAATAAGAATTGTGATTTGGTATAACCATGATTTTTGATGTTTCAGGTGAAGATAGGTGATGAAAATTATCTTCGTCCTGGGTGCGAAGAGGAATTTAGAATCACAATTATAATTATGAGTTATTCATATGATTGTGGACAGGAATTATTGATTGATGTTACAGGGATAAAGCATTATTGGTGGACTTTTAACATGGAGAAGATAATAGACCTGATGGTCTATTTAACTCTTCTAATAGATTACTCGTTCCGCTAAAACTATGGTTGAAAACTTTTATCATCTACCATATGTTCTAAATCTCTGATTTATTAATGATGAAGGCTATTGATGGTTTAAATTAGTTTTAATTATTATATTCTATACTAGGCTAGTTGTGCTCACCCTTTCTGCTTTACAATTCCTTTCAGGTAATAAGAGTGTTGTCGAGTCGAGTGGGGATAACAGGGGAATAGAACGGTGGTCTCTAGCTGTGGAGGTTCTCCCTAAACAGTATAGAAAAGTGTGTTGTATTCTATACATCATTTAGTAGTTATATTTGGTGAATCAAATAGGGTGAGGCGAACCCAACTTTGGAAGGCTGTTTTGCCACTATCATACAAGATGTCTAATGACATACAACCTCGTGTTCTCATAAGACATGGTTGTGCACATCCACTTCTTTGAATATATCTACGAAAGCACTACCTATATGATCTTGGAGTTTATTTGAAATATAATTTTCACTTGGAGACAATGGAGATATTTATATGTCAAGAGAAGACTCACCATTGGAAAGAAGATGATAGTAATCTTCTTGTTTTTCTTTGGGGACATTTGGGTCAACCAAGGATAATTCTATGGACATATGATATCTATCATAACCTAGACGCATGGCCTCCCATGTACGAAGGTGTCCTTGAGCACTTCCCAAAGATTTTAATTTCTAAAACAGTTGTTGACTATACTTTTATGTAAAGTATCATTGTAAGGTTGTGGTCGAGGTACCATAAGAGTTACATACATTTGTATTAAAACTCATAGTTAACTGTGGTCGTATTCTATACGACAGCTCAACAATTATATAAATGAAGTTGTATTTGAATTTTGTACCACGTATCCAAGCGACTCGGAATGGGTGATGTATACCTAATTTTGGGGCGTCACATTTGGTATCGAGCTTAGGATACGGTCCTTTGGCGGAGATAAGAGTCTAGAACTAGGAGGGGAGAGACGAGTTATAACAAGCTAATTATGTATTCAATAATTCAATCCACATGTAATTATGTTATTTACTTGATAAGTATCTATTTTAACATCTCATTATACTTATAACATAATTTTATGTTCATTGCATTAAGTTAACATCACATTCATGGACTTAAACACTTTAAAATTTTCGTTTCGAACTTTTCGGAGAGTAGTATTGTATTTTTTTGTATTAAGGCTTCATAATACACACGGGCGCGCTTCTGACTTGAGACTTCATATTTGTGTACAGGCAGTATTATGCACATGAGAAAAAGGTAGGCGTATGGTATTGCCACAAGATGATTCTTGTAGAATGGCGTCATGAAAAATCGCAGAACATGCCAATTTCTATCAATTTCTTAATTTCTACACGAATTTAGACATACCCACATGATATAATTCATACATAATCATTACCCATCATTTACATAATGATTTTAACCAATTTAAACACTTAATTACATAATTAAAATCTATAATTTTCACTGTTCTTGATGTTCTTGAAGGTTTTGAACATAAATCATAAAAATTAATACCACGGATTCGTTATAACATCGAATCCGTTCGTTTATGGTTTGGTCTCTTTGTAATAACATGCATAATAATATACAAGTATAAATTTTACAAAATCATTTATGTTTGACACACTAAAATTACGTATAAGGGCCATAAGGCCAAAACCCATACTCTGTAATTTTGTAGCAATCATATACTACGTATTTTCATGAAACTGATGACATGGTTTACATAATATATATAATTAAATACGATTTGATACATATTAATACATACATAACCCATAAACATTACTCATTTCTCAATTACAGAGGCTTTACAAAAGGTTTGAAAGCCATATTTATAAAAACTTAAACAACGTGAAATTTAGAATTTTGGGAAGGAGAGATTTCCTTGAGAATAAAGTATATATTTGTAGGCTTAGACTCTTTCTTCAATCATTGAGTTTCTCACAAAATTCTCTGAAATCTCTCTGGCTTTCTCTCTGATTAGTTTTATCAGACTTAGTAAAATGAAGGAAAAATAAGACGTCGTATTCAAATAGACCGATGCGTGGTGGAGGTCAGTTACCCATCATGGGTTAACTGCTCTCAGCCTTCACTAGTGCCATGTTTGGCTAGCTAGAATAGGTTCAAAACTCTTTATTTTAATAAAACCTTATCATATCGTTTAATTAGTGTCACACCCTTTATAAAATAAATCCAATATTTTATTTAATTTACTTTAAATAAAATATAATGATTTCTCATAAATTCACATAGTCACATAATTAAATTTCTCATTAATAAGTAATGTCAAATTATTAAATCTCTAATTAATTATTACATTAATTAAAATAATATCATGCTTAATTAAATAATTCACTTAATTCAATAAGCTCACATAAATACATACTTGAATAATAAATATTCTCTACATTAATTTAATAAATATAACACATATAATTAAATTAATCTATCACAATTGCATCAATTAATTATTTAATCTAATAATTAAATCATCGTAAATATTTATTTAATTCAATAAATATTAAAATTCAATTACAAAAATCTCGTTCGTCACAGTTGCTGAAGTCCCATTTTTTTGTAGTGAGTATTGCTTCTCTACTCCTTGAAATTAGTAGAATATCCTTGAAATTTGCGCTTCATCTAGTATCGTTTCACAAGGATATTTTTCTGAACATTCTTGTTAAAGTTTAATCTTTTCATGCCGGAGTACTATTCACGGGGTACTATTCATGACAAAAATTAATTTCTTTTCTGTCCAAATTATTTTTGATACAATATTATTCTTAAACTTTACTCCACAAAGCAGTATCATGTTGACAATTTGGACATTATTGAATTCTGGATAAATTAAATTATAAATCTTTAAAATTTATCATTGCTCTCATTTAATTGAATTCTTATATAATTGTTATCATCCTCATGCTTATATTGTGATGAAAGTCATCTTTGGCCGTAGTGCATAGATGGACTGTTAATAGGTATGATTATGACCAGGAATTATTCGGTATAATCGCTTAATTCGTAATGTTATAAAATGATGTGGTAAAAGTCATCATTGGCCCGTAGTGCATTGATGGACAGTTGTTGGCATGATCATGAAATTTGGTGATAAAAATGAATATCCTTGTCCCGTAGTGCATGGATAATTCAGTGATGTGGATTATTTATTTAGCTGAGTCCCATCAATAAAATTGATGATAAACTTTTAAATCATAGAAGATAGTAGATATCACGCCTACTTGACTCTTTCTAATGGATTACTTGTTCATTTGCATTAAACTTGGTGTTTATTATATTTTATCGGTTTAATCATTTGTTGAAGGCTAATGATAATTTATTCTGCATTATCTTAGTCATAATATTTTTTACTGGGCTAGTTGAGCTCACCCTTTTGCTTTCATTGTTCTCTTCAAGAAATGAGAATATAAATTTGACGACGAGTGGAAATGGGAGTGACTACCCAAATAGGTGGCTATAGTAGTCTTCACTATTATGTGAAATAGTGTGATAATAATTATAATGAGGACTTTATTTGAGTTTGGATACTCTCTACGAGACATTATCCGTGTTGAAACTATCAGCTACGTTTTGTCATTTTGTATAAAAGAAGTTTGTATTTAAAATCTGTACCATGTATTTGACGACTCAAGATAGATGATGTTTACTTATTTTGGAGACGTCACACACTATGTGTGCAAATCAACATCCTACTCTCTTTGTTCTCAACAGATTAACTAAAGTTATAAAAAAAAGTTGTCCACAAAAAATGAGATTATATGGAGCGAAAGGTAACTAAGTCATTTAGGGTCCATTAGTATAGAAAATAAAAATATTTATCATTTTATATAATTTTGTGGGGTAATTAATAATAAATTTTAAATTTTTTTACTCTCTTTCTTTTAATTTTATTTTTCTTAATATATGTACAAATTGTACTTTATTCATCTTTTGAGGGACGGATGGAGTAAATTTTATAAAATATGGGTAAAATAATATGAGCTAATTTTAAGAATAAAAAGTGGGAGAAGGAAAAGAGTTTAGATGTGACACAATTTCAAAATAAGTTATTTTTACTACTTTTCTTTAATAAAATAGATTTTAACGATACTTAATATTTTAACAACATTTATTATTCTCACAATACCATTTTGTTTGCCAATATTATTCCCTTTTAGAATGACAGTTTATATAAACACGGATATGATAAATTAGAATCTCCTACATTACTTCTATCTTTTAATTTAATTTAATACAATTTGGCGACACAAATATTATTTTTAGCTAAATACTAATGATATAATTATTTGGGACAAAATTTATTGTGTAGCTAATCATTTACGACAAATGAAAAATATAATATTTTATTACTGAATATGTATTGGAAAAAATTAAAAGAAATGTATAATAAAAGGATTCTAATTCAAAAATAATATTATTATCAAAGTTAAGAATTATTTAACTATATTTTTATTCTTATTTTAATTTAATATTTTAAGTAATATTTATTACTCTATTAATATCAACACCTATAGTCAATTACTAATATTTCAAGTTTGCATTTTAGGAAAATAACAAGTTAAAGCCGTTTATCTTTTTAACTAACTGGTTTTATGTATTACTAGTAGTCTAGTATTGCTTTTAGATTTGACTTGAATCTTGATTGCGACCGAAGACTATTCACCAACCACATGATCTAAAACACAACACTTCATTTGTCTACTTTCATTAAATTCAACATTACAAATTTCACCGTGATCATTGGGCGATACATAACTTTCACTATCCTTGATTTTTTTCGTTTTTTATCTATTAATCCTTGAAATAATTTTTTTTTACCAATTCAATCAATTAGATAAAATATTAATAATACTAGTGTAATAGTTTGTGTGAAATTCGGGCTTTGTTTATTAATAATTATTTATATTAAAAATAATAATATTTGATCAAAATATTTATATTGTTAAATAAAATGAGCGACATAGAAATTGTTCATATGAAAATATTATTTTTATAACAGATAAAAATATTAAGTACATATAATTTCGCTAACGTAACCACCATTGAAATTGTTGACACGCATACTTATTGAACAACCGTTCTTCCTCTGTATTTTCTTGCAGCAAAAAGGGATATTAGTCTCATTGTGGTTGTCGACTTTTAAGCATTAATCTACTGAACTTTAAAAATATTCAATTACCCACCTGAACTGTGACGCCTCCAAAATAGGTATACATCACTCATTCTGAGTAGCCAAATACATGGTACATAATTCAAATACAAACTTAATTTATACAACTGCTAAGTGTCGTGCAGAATACGACAAAACATAATCTGTGAGTTTTAATACAAATATTGTCTCCTAGACAATATCCAAACTCAAAATAAGTCCTTATTACAATTATTATCACACTATTCTTATAGAATAGGGAGAACTACTATAGCAATCATCTTGGATCATCACTCCATTTTATGACTAGTCCCAGCTATATTCTCATTTTCTGAAGAGAACAATAAAAGAAAATGGTGAGCTCAACTAGCCCAGTAAAGAATATTATGACTAAGATAATGCAAAATAAATTATCGTTAGCCTTCAACGGTATAACAACTGATAGAATACAATAGACAACAAGTTTTAGATCAACAACTGCAGCGGAAATAACAATCCATTAGAAGAGTCAAGTAGAACATGATATCTACTATCTTCTATGATTTAAAAGTTTATCATCAATTTTATCGCTGAGACTCAGCTTAATAAATAATTCACATAACTGAATTATTCAGGCACTACGTGTAACGACCGAGAAATTCGGATCTTATTGTAAAATGATTTTATTAAGTTAAATAATAATAAAATTCTATTCTATGTGTTATCAAGATGGTTGTCATAGTATGACCTATTGATGTTAGAATGTCGTAGTATTTGAGCTACGTGAATGAATTAAAGTGTTTGAATTTCCAAGACAAAAATAAAAGTTTTCCGAGGAATTTTCTGAAAAACACTATTCATCGATATTTTCTCGGGATTTCTTTTTGAATTTTCGAGAAATACATAATGATAGAATGACAATGTAAGATGAATTATGTAATAAAAATCTAGTTATGGAAAATGTAATATTTCGCTTGCGGACTTAATTTATAAAAGTTAAGGAAGACGAAGTGGTAATGAATAAGTAAGAATTGTATGATGCTTAGGTATTGTGCAAAGTAATGAAAACAAGTATAATACAAAGTATTATACAAGTTAGTATGAAGGATGAAATATCATATATAAATTATATATGAATTAGAATACGAAAATGATACATAAACTATGTATATATGTATTAAGTAATGTTAATGGACTTGGAAGATTGGTTAACAATTTGTATAAGTCCAAGTGAATAAAATGTGAAGGCCCAATTATTGGTTAATAAACAAGTTAAGGTTTATTAATGCAAAGCCCAAAGATTAAGTTGGTCCAAGCCCAAGCTAGAGTTCAATGAATTAATTGACCCATGGGGCAAACCATGTTAATATAGTTTAACTTGGTAATCAAATTAAATGTGTAATGATCAAGTATTAGAAGTGGTGACCAAGACTTAGGAGTAATGGCCAAACCAAAGATAAGTGTTGTGCTAGACAAGTAATGAATAGTAAGGAGGTGGCTTAAGGAGGTGGGATGATTTAAAGACCAAACTACCCTAACCTTGCAAATTCTATAAATAGAGAAGGCTTACAAGCCATTTATTAATTGTTCAAACAATCCAATATTTCAAAGTGCTTAAGTGTTAGAGAAAATAAGCTACAAATAAGTCACTTTCATTTGTAAGAAGAAGAAGAAAGCTACATTACCAATACTTCAAAAGTAAGACTTCTTCTCTAAATTATCTTCCATGTCTACCATGATAGGTTGATAAGAAAAGATGGATTAAGGATCATGAATGTTAAAAAGTAAGAAGAATGAGTAAGCAATGAACTTAAGTCACATAAGTTGGTAATAAGTCATTTAAGCTAGCATAAGTTATAAACTTATGTGAAAGTATTATGACTTGTAATGAGTTTATTAAGAGAAATGATACAAGAACTTATATGATCATATGTAATGTGACGCCCCTAAAATTAGGTATACATCACCCATCTTGGGTCGCCAGATACGTAGTGCATGTAATTTAAATACAACTTACTAATACAAACTATCGGTATACAATACGACAAAACATAAACCGTGAGTTTGAATACAAATATTATCTACTAGAGATTATACAAACTCAAAAGGAGTCCTCATTACAATTATTATCACACTATTTCACAGAATAGTACTAATGCTATCTTCTAGACCATCACTCCGTTTCCCGACTCGTCCCAGCTATATTCTCATTTCAAGAAAACGGTGAAAGAAAGGGTGAGCTCAACTAGCCCAAGAAGAAATATTATGACTAAGATAATGCGAATAAATTATCATTAGTCTCCAACAATGTTAAACCGATAAAATATAATAGACATCAAGTTTAATGCAATGAACAAGCAATCCATTAAAAGAGTCAAGTAGAAAATAAAATCTACTATCTTTTATGATTAAAAAGGTTTTTATCATCATTATCATTTGAGACTCAAACTTAATAAATATTCTACATCATCGAATCACCCATGCACTACGGCCAAGGATATTCTTTAGTATCACGACCACAATTATCCATGCACCATGGGCCAATAATATTTGTGTATTCATTAATAATGGTCATGATCATGCCAACAACTGTCCATCAATGCACTACGGGCCAATGAGGACTTTTACCACATCATTTGTAATATTACGGTCATGATTACACCGAATAATCAATGGTCATAATCATACCAAGTCCATCTATGCACTACAGGCCACAGATGACTTTCACCATAATATAAACATGAGGATGATGACAATGATATAAGAATTCAATAAAACAAGTTCAAGAATTAATTTGTCCAAGAACTACTAATGTCCAAATTGTCAACATGATACTGCTTTATAGAGTAAAATTCAAGAATGATCGGAAGAATATTTCCATGAAAAGATTTGGATGAAGCTTAAATATTAAGGATATTCTACTAATTTCATGGAGTATAGAAGTCAAAACTTTAACGGTGAGTATGAGAAAGAATAGAATAACAAAAGAAATCACCATGCATGCGGTGATTTTGACATAGTAAGGTTATTCCAACAGAATACTAAATAACGGAAACGTGTCAAAGTAAATTCAAGACCATATACATGATGTTCCAAATGTAATAATAAATAATGGAATAACAACAGAAATCACCATGCATGCGGATTACTTAGACAGACAAAGTTATTCCAATAGAATACTAATAAGGACAGATCAGTCGGTCCAGGCGTAAAACGCATGATGTGATATTCCAATGTAATAATAATAAAGGCGGAACCAGTCCAAACAAAAAACGCATGCATGTGATATTCTAATAGAATAATAAAGGCGGAATCAGTCCAACAGTAAACGCGCATGCATAAGATATTATTCCAATAATAATAAAGACGGAATCAGTCCGCGTAAAACGCATGCATGTGATATTCAAATGAGAATGGTAAAGACGGAATAATAGAAGAATGTCACCAAGTATAGGGTAGACCAGCATCATACAAAGTTATTCCAATGAGAATAATAAGCAATGGAATAATAATGATCCTCTTCATGAATAAGAAAGAATAACACCCTTTTACCGTAAAAAGAACCCGAATATAAGAGTAGTTAAGTAGCGTAAATCTTTTCTTCTTTCTCTCTATAATTTTCTCTCTCTAGAGTTTCAGTGAATTCGTAAGAAAATAATGAAGGAATGAGCTTCTATTTATAGAAAATGGACTGCATAGTAACTAACTCATGAACGGTCCAGATTGATTTACTTTAATCTGACGGTCCATATTTAAAGCAAAATCTTTTAAATAAAATATAATATATTCTATTTATAATCTAATAAAATGAATAATTTTATAAAAGATTTTACTATGCAAACACTATGTAGGCACTATGCAAACACTATGCATAATAAAATATAATATATTCTAATTATTGTCTAATAAAACAGATAACTTTATAAAAGTATTATGTTTTATATAAAAAGATTTTACTGTGTTATTACATTAATAATACCAACAAAACTGAGTGACTCATCACGTAAGCATAAATAATCAATACCGTGTGCTACTATGCAACCACGCCAGACATTCATTTCTTTAACACTGTGTTTCAACAGTTAACAGTAAAACTTCCATTTGTTATTTTCATAAAAAGTATTTTTGGTTTTTTTCAATCCGACAATAATTCCGTTATGGGGTCCACCAATGATTGTGCCGTTGTACTAATATTCCCTGTTAAAACGAATATTCCCTGACCAATCGAATATTATATAACAACTTGCGTACTTTGTAAAATTTATAAATATTACCCACAACTATTATATCAATTTCACTCCATAATATTAAAAATAATATTTATAGAAAATTCATCTTTATTCAAAAAGTTGGGGTTTTACATGTAACATGTATACATAAGTAAAGTTATATGTGAATAACATGTAAAGTATGATGATTAAGAAATTTTAATTGTCATAAGTCATGAATAATAAAATCTTAAGTAGTTTATAATTTGACAAGTTATAAGCTCATGAAGAATAAGTCAAAAATCCAACAATGAATATAGATTGTTGTAATAAGTATTTTGAGATGTTCACATGATGAATGGAATTCATTTGTAATGTCGAACAAATCATAAGAATGAAGATTTGTCAGAAATTGTACGATTGGACGATAATCGTCGAATTCGTAAAAATCTCAGAATAGACGTCAAATTTTGTGTTTGAACTCGGAACCATTGTTTTCCAATGGAGACAAGTAATATTTGGCATTTAAGGGTTGCGGACTCGAAAATGACCGGATTCCGTCTTAGAACGAAGAAACGAGCGTTGAACGTTCACGAACGTTTATCGTTTTCGTTAAAAAATAAACCAATAGGTGAATTTTTAGCAAACAAAGTCAAATAGATAAAATTCTTGCATGAATGCGTAGATTATGTAATTTGTGAACCATAGGCTTTTGAACGAGCCAATTCAAACTTATAACGAAGAAGTTATGCGTCCAAGAAGTTCACAAAATTCAAAAACTGAATTTTTTTCGGTGATGAGTTGTACATGCAAGTACAACCTAAAGCTAAATGAGTCACGCGCAGTAGCGTAACAATGTCCGAGCACATGCAAGAATTCACATAACGCGAACCGTAGTATAATTTATTTATGGTAGCATTTTCCATATATGATCTGAAAATCTTACGGAGTGTGGTGGCAATACGACCCACTAAGCAAGGACTCATACCGCAGTGCCAGTCTCAGAACAATGATGGTGATTAATGTTTCTAAGTACAAAGAAAAGAAAGTTAATTAATTTAAAAGTAAACACAACTTAAGGAGTGTAATGTAACATTGTTAAACTTTGTTAAACCTTAAGGATGTTGTATAAAGGTTAAGATAACCTAGTCGAATATAAATGCAAGGATAATGATAAACCGGAACGAATAGTAACTAAATCTAATACACAATTAGATTGAAATGAAGGGTAAGATATAGTCATATACATACTTGATTATATGTGACCTAATGTAAGGCATTATGTGATCATGTATTGTAGAGACTTGAAAGACTTGAACATAAAGTTAATATATCGTAGCAGACGCTAAAGGCAAGTATTCTAGCTCTTGTTTTAGTTCAATCTGAACAAGTCTTTGAAGTTCATGTATTCTTTCGCATGAATTGAGATATGTTGAAGTTAAAGCCAATTCCTTTGGCTAGACTTGATATATTGCGTGGATTATTGATAATCTATTCCTCTATTATCAAATGTTGTTACCTTTTGTCAACTACATGAAATGGTTTTCAATAGAAGGCTGGAAATGTTAAACAAATGTTTTGTCGGTAAAACGACAGGCACGTGAGGTTGCCAAATGATTAAACGTGCATACGTTCAATGGATGTAGTGTTGATCAACATAGAGTAAAATAGGCTGATCACCTAGAAGTGCTCGTAAGTAATATCGGGCTTACGGACTTAGTTCCGGGTTGTCCCTTTCCAATAAAGAATGAATACTCGAGGTCTTTGACCGGAGTAAATGTTTTACTAAACATTGTTATTAATGTAAAACATTTTGAAAGAAAGATGAAGTACTATTTTGTATTATCAATAGTACTTCATAACTATTGTCCAGTTATTGAAGATATATGATTCGTATGTTCCAAGCATGTTGTTATTAAATTGTTATACTTGCTGAGCTAGTTATGCTCACTCTTGCTTGAACCATATGAATGCAACTAAGACTGAATGTCCCGAAGGATCGAAAAAGGATAAAGGAAAAGCTAAGGCAGATTGTTAAGTTGTCTTGTAATAGTATAGGTCTATTGTTGTAATGTAACTAATATTATGATAAAGAACCTTTGTAATGGGTATAGAACCTGGGAAATTTAAATATTACTTTAAATATATAGAAGTTATGTTCGTTCTTTGAGACTTTTCAATTGAATGAATGTATGAATGTTGTACAGTATAGCACCATCTGTCGGGTTGGAAGATACCCGGATTTGGGGGCACTAGAAGTTGGTATCAAAGCCTAGGTTATAAAACTTAAGGGGGGGGGGGGGGAATAGAACCTTAAGTCATAACCTTAAGAAAGAATAAAGAAGTAAAAGATGGAAAGTAACCTTATAAAAATGCATTATATTATGTTATGTGTTTCTATTATTTTACTGACGTGTATTTATCAAACTATATTGTTTATTGTAGATGTCAGGAGAAAATGATATGTATAGAGACATACATATAGTGAGTGAGGATTCGGTTAATCGGGTAGAGATACTACCAAAACCCGTAGCAGTAGAACCAGAGGTGGTGATAGTCGAGTCTGGAGACTCTGATGATTTAGACTATATGTCTATATTCGATGGCATGCTAGAGGAGGAGGTGGACGTGATGTCCTTTGACCAGGTTCCACCTACAGAGGAATTGTCTACGGGGGAATCGATGAAGGCATTGTTTATGTCAGTATTGGATAGGAATGTCCATTACTGCGAAGAGGTTAAGGAGTTGAAAGAGGAACTCCAAGCTGTCCGTGAGGACAAGACTAGCATGGAGGGAATGTGGGAAGAGGAGCACGATGATAGAATTCTAGCTAAGGACAAGGTCCAAGAGCTGAGATGTGAAGTCTTTGAGCTCAAGCAGGAGCTAAAGACTAAACAAATGGAAGTTGGAGAGGATGTCCTATATACATAGGAGTTCTCATGTGGATTTTCAAGAACGAGGTAGCTAGGTATTCGGTAGAAGCGGGATGCGGATCGACACACTATCGGGAGAGATATTATTTCATTCCGCCAAAGAAAGATTTTGAGAATGCCCTACGTCAGATGTAATCTAGCAATAGCTAGAGTAGCTTAGATATGTAAATATTATGTATCTAGTAGTGATGTAAAACCCTCTTTTGTATAACAAAGGGTAGTCTTTTGTAAATCCCAGTTTTTGGAAAGTAATTGCGGGATGGTAATGTAATCAGCTAAGGCTGAGTAATGTAAACAATGTAGTGTTATACTACAAGTTATGAATCAATATAAGTCTTTTTATGGAAAATGTTGAGTAATGAGTATGAGTTATTGTTTTATTATAAATAATAACAAACCAACAAGTATAAAGTAATAATGATGTGTTATTTTCTTAACAGCAAAATGCCGCCAAGAAGGAGACACCGAAATGAAGGCACTAATGTTAACCAACCGGAGGGTGGTCCAGTTAATCCAATGTAGGAGTTCGTTAATCTTTAACTTTGCATTTAATAGAACGGGGCTAATGTACCCGTGATTCCCTGGAGTAAGTCTGAAGCTACTACTTTTAAGGATTTTAAAAGTGTAGGTCCCATGGGAGTTCAAAGGAACTACGGACCCTATAGAAGCCCAGACTTGGGTAAAAGAAATCGAGAAAGAATTTGTTATAGCAAATGTGGAGGAGGGTCAAAAGGTTTCCTTTGCAACCTATTTGATGAAAGGAGAGGCCAATTTATGGTGGGAGGCAAACCAGGCTAGGGCCGACATAGGGAACCTAACGTGGGAGAGGTTCAAAGAGATTTTCTTCGAGAACTATTTTCCCACGAGTATGAAAGGGAGGATGGAAATGAGGTTTCTTGAATTGAAACAAGGGGAGATGACAGTTCCTCAGTATGCTGACAAGTTTAATGAACTGACACAATTTGTTCCACATCAAGTGGATACTGAAGTGAGAAAGGCTAGAAGATTCGAGCAGGGCTTGAAACCCTGGCTCTATAGCCGAATCTTTGTGTTCCAAAGTACTTCTTTTGGAAGCATATTAGAAAAGGCAATAATTGCCGAAGGTGGGATTGAGGCTCTCAGCCAGTACCACAAGGATAAGAAAAACAAGGGCAAGGTTGATGGAGGAACCAAGACCGAGGGAGCCAGTGGAAGTGGCAACGGTCAAAAGAGGAAGGGCTTTAACTCTGGGAATACCAGAGTAAAACAAGGGGATGCTAAGAGGAGGATGGCGGCCTATAAAACATACGGGAAGACTCACTTAGGAGTCTGTCTCAAGGGAAAGGTAGTATGTTATAATTATGGACATGAAGGATATATTTCGCCTAACTGTCCAAATCCGAAGAAAAATCACAGATGTTTTGTATGTGGGTCAACTAACCACATAGCGAAGAACTGCTCGAAGAAGGGGACAGAAGGAAATAAGGGAACTAATAGCGGTAAGTTAGCTATTAGTGGTCCAGCTCAGCCGGGTAAATCAATGGCCCGCACTTTTAAATGACGGTCCAAGATGCGGTGGCATCAGGGGATGTAGTTGCAGGTATTATTCCGATCAATAACATAAATGCATATGTGCTTTTTGATTGGGGTGCTACTTGTTTGTTTATAGCATGTGATTTGCTAGACGACTAGAATTATTTCCCAAAAAATTGCTTATACCTTTGAACATTAAGGTAGCAAACGAAGAGATAATTCCTGTCGAAGATATTCATAGGAGTTTTTGCGTAGATGTACGTGGTTGTAAGTTATCGGTAGATTTAATACCGATAAAGTTAGGAGAATTCGACGTAATTCTTGGAATGGATTGGTTAATTAACCATGGAGTAATTATAGATTGCCAAAAGAAATGTGTGAGCATCAGGACGTTAAAGCAACCTCCTGTAGTATTCTACGGTAATAAATTACCGGGACGTTCGTGTTGCCTTACGATGACACAAACTAGAAAACTTTTAAGGAAGGGGTGTGTAGGTTATCTATGCCATATTGTTGATACCCAGAGAGTGGGAGCAACCATAGAACAAATACCTATAGTAAACGAATTCATAGATGTATTTCCAAGTGAGTTACCGGGTTTACCGCCGGATAGGGAGATCGAATTTGTGATAGACATTGTGCTAGGAGTGGCACCAGTCTCAAGGGCACCGTACCATATGACGCCTATGGAAATGAAAGAACTAATGGTTCAGCTACAAGAACTATTGGACAGAAAGTACACTCAACCAAGTGTTTCTCCGTGGGGGGCACCGGTGCTATTTGTCAAGAAGAAAGATGGATCGTTAAGGCTTTGTATCGACTATCGGGAGTTGAACAAGTTAACGATAAAGAATAAATACCCATTGCCCAGGATCGATGATCTCTTTGATCAATTGAAAGGGGAAAAGTATTTTTCTAAAATAGATTTGCGGACGGGGTATCACCAGTTGAAGGTTAGGAAGGAAGATGTACCAAAGACGGCATTCAGGACTCGTTATGGTCATTACAAGTTTCTGGTGATGTCATTTGGGTTGACAAATGCACCTACTGCATTTATGGATATGATGAATAGAGTGTTCAAACCATATCTGGACAAGTTTGTAGTCGTGTTTATTGATGATATTCTAGTCTATTCTAAGATGCCAGAAGATCATGCTGAACACTTAAAATTAGTGTTGGAGACACTAAGGAAGGAGAAGTTATACGCGAAATTCACCAAATGTGAATTTTGGCTAGAAAAGGTGCAGTTTTTAGGTCATGTTATTGATCAAGAGGAGATTTCAGTGGATCCAGCGAAGGTAGAAGCAGTAATGAATTGGGAACAACCGAAAACGCCGAATCGAGTAAAAGCGAGTTTCCTAGGGTTAGTGGTACTATCAAGATTTATCCAAGATTTTTCAAAGATAGCTACCTTGTTGACTAATTTAACCAGGAAGACGGTGAAATATGTATGGACGGATAAATGTAAAGACAATTTTCAAGAACTAAAGAAAAGATTAAATAAAGCGCCTGTTTTGTCATTGCCTGATGACACAGGAAATTTTGTGGTGTATAGTGATGCTTCACATAGAGGACTTGGTTGTGTGCTTATGCAGCATGGCAAAGTCATTGCGTATGCATCACGACAGTTAAAGGATTATGAGAAAGTTTATCCTACTCATGATCTAGAACTGGCCGCGGTAGTGTTTGCCCTAAAGATACGGAGATATTATCTTTATGGGAAAAAATGTGAGATATATACGGACCATAAAAGTCTAAAGTATATCTTCACTCAGAAAGAGTTGAATATGAGACAAAGAAGATGGCAAGAGTTGATAAAGGATTATGATTGTGAAATCCTGTATCACCCTGGAAAGGCCAATGTAGTTGCCGACGCCTTAAGTAGGAAGGGTCGAGAAAAGTTGTCTATGTTAACGGCTCAAAATGAGTTAATAACCGAGATGGCTAGGATGGAAATAGAAGTAAAGATGCTGAGTGATGCGAGGCAGGTACTCTTTGTGATGGAGATGCAATCTACCATCATAAGAAGAGTCAAGGAGGTACAACACAAGACTGACGAGTGTAACCAAATGAAGAAGCGATTATCCGAGAAGGAAGATACTAAGTATATTCTTGATAATGAGGGATTATTAAGATTTGAAGGAAGAATTTGGGTTCCGAATGAGACAGAATTAAAGGAGAAAGTGTTACAAGAAGCTCATACTTCGAGGTACTCAATACATCCTGGTAGTACTAAGATGTATCAAGACCTTCGACAGAGTTTTTGGTGGCCAAACATGAAGAGAGAAATAGCAGAGTATGTGAGTAGGTGCTTGACTTGTCAAAAAGTTAAGGTCGAACATCAACGACCCAGTGGCTTATTACAGTCATTGGAGATTCCAGAATGGAAGTGGGAGCATATCATGATGGACTTTGTGGTGGGACTTTCGACGACGAATTAAGGCTACAATTCGATTTGGGTAATAGTGGACCGGTTGACGAAGTCGGCTCACTTTTTGCCAATTAGGGTCAAGTATAACTTAGACCGGTTAGTTAAACTTTATGTTAAGGAAATTATTTCCAGACATAGAGTACCAGTATCGATTGTGTCTGATCGTGATCCACGATCCACATCGAACTTTTGGAGGAGTTTGCAAGAACGATTGGGAACACAGCTGAAGGTAAGCACAACTTATAATCCTCATACTGATGGGCAGAGCGAGAGAACAATTCAGACATTAGAAGACATGTTGAGGTCTTGCGTCATGGATTTCAAGGGTAGTTGGGATAATCACCTACCACTAGTAGTGTGACGCCCCCAAATCCATGTTCCTTCAAACCTCGGATCCGGTCCGCCACGATACTACTATCGTCAAACTATTTACATTTTTCATTCATAACTTAATGAATAAAACTTTACTTATTACAATTTAGAATATAAATTCTCTCATTTCCAAGATCTCTATAATGAGCCCAAACTTTTATAAGTTTCACAACTTGGTCATTTACTATTCCTATTTTACATTACATTTGATATAATATAAATATGTGGAATAATTTAAACATTTTCAATCTCTCGAATAAAATCTTTTATTGATTTCATAACTTTGAACCAATTATAATTCTTGAGTCAACTATATAATATAGTTCAGTCTATTGGAATTACTGTATAAGATTTTACATCCTGATTCGATATCCCTTATGTATTAACTAATACATTTTTACAATACAACAAGTATTAAACATCGGAAGTATATATCAAGTACACTCCTAGAACCTAAAAATGATTCAAGTAATAATATAAATAGTATCCTTCGTTGCGAAACTATCTACTTTGTCAACCAAGAAGCACGAAATCTGTACCGTGAGTCCTTAACCTGCAAAAGTGGTTATTTGCAAGGGTGAGCTCGACAACCCAACAATTCTAACAGTTTTCATGCAGCACATAGCATATAATAGCATATTCAGTTCATGCATTCATAATTAATTAATATTAACTATGCATGTTACTTCACATATAACATGCATATAAATTTACTTCACAAGCATATCATCAAAGATCAACTTTCAAGTTTCATACATAGCTCATATGCATTTCATATATATACATCAACATTCTCATAGCATAATATAGCTCAACTAACAGTTATAGAATTCATATATCAAATAGGAACTGAAAGACTTGCCTGATTCGTAGTTTATGAACTACAACTTAACTGTGTATCGTTAATTGCACTTCGTGTATCCCTCTTGAATGCTTCAATATGCTAAGCATTGTAAAACCCCAACTTTTTGAATAAAGATGAATTTTCTATAAATATTATTTTTGAATATTATGGAATGAAATTGATATAATGTTATAGTTGTGGGTAATATTTATAAATTTTGCAAAGTACGCAAGTTGTTATATAATATTCGATTGGTCGGGGAATATTCGTTTTAATAGGGAATATTCGTACAATGGCACAATCATTGGTGGACCCCACAACGGAATTATTATCGGATTGAGAAAACGACAAAAATACTTTATGAAAATAACGGCGGAAGTTTTACCGTTAACTGTTGAAACACCGGTGTTAAAAAAAAGAATGATGTCTGGCGTGGTTGCATAGTAGCACACGGTATTGATTATTGATACTTACGTGATAAGTCACTCAGTTTTTGTTGGTATTATTAATGTAATAATACAAAAAATCTTTTATATAAAATAGAATACTTTTATAAAGTTATTCTATAAATAGAATATATTATATTCTATTATGCATAGTGTTGCATAGTGTTTGCATAGTAAAATCTTTTATATAAAATAAAATACTTTTATAAAGCTATCTATTTTATTAGACAATAATTAGAATATATTATATTTTATTATGCATAGTGATTGCATAGTGCTCTGCATAGTGTTTGCATAGTAAAATCTTTTATAAAGTTATTCGTTTTATTAGATTATAAATAGAATATATTATATTTTATTTAAAAGATTTTGCTTTAAATATGGACCGTCGATTAAAGTAAATCAACTGGACCGTTCATGAGTTAGTTACTATGTAGTCCATTTTTCTATAAATAAGCTCATTCCTTCATTATTTTCTTTTAATTCACTTTGAACTCAGAGAGATAAACTATAGAGAGAAAGAAGAAAGTATTCGCTACTTCACTACTTATATATCCAGTACTCTTCTTCTTAAGGTTGAGAATATTATTTGTTATATTCATTAGGGGTGTTATTCTTTCTTATTCATGACGAGAACTGTTGTTATTCCATTGCTTATTATTCTGTTGGAATAACCTGTATACGCGGTCTACTCTATACTTGGTGACATTCTTCTATTATTCCGTCTTTACTATTCTGTTGGAATATCACATGCATGCGTTTTTACGGACCGATTTCGTCTTTATTATTCGTTGGAATATCACATGCATGCGTTTTCTTACGGACTGGTTAAAATCTTTATTAATATTACATTGAAATATCTTTGTCGGTGCGTTTCTGGACGGACTGATTAAAATCCTTATTAGTATTACATTGGAATAACTGTCATGCTGGTACCGCATGCATGGTGATTTTTGTTGTTATTCCATTCTTTATTATTATTTGGAACATCCCGCCGCTTGCAAATTTTTCTTTGACCTAGTTCTGTTATTTAGTATTCTATTGGAATAACCTGTCTATGCGAAGTACCACATTCATGGTGATTTCTTTTGTTATTCCATTCTTTATTATACTCAGTTGGTTAAAGTTTTGACTTCTACACTCCATAAAATTAGTAGAATATCCTTGATTTTTGCGCTTCATCCAGTATCTTTTCATGGAAATATTCTTCTAATCATTCTTGAATTTTACTCTACAAAGCAGTATCATGTTGACAATTTAGACATTAGTAGTTCTTGGATAAATTAATTCTTGAACTTGTTTTATTGAATTCTTATATCATTGTCATCATCCTCATGTTTATATAATGTTGAAAGTCATCTGTGGCCTGTAGTTCATAGATGGACTTGGTATGATTTACTACTAGGATTATTCGATGTAATCTTAACCGTAATGTTATAAATGATGTGGTAAAAGTCCTCATTGGCTGTGTAGTGCATTGATGGGCGGTTGTTGGCATGATCATGACCATTAATTAACACACAAAATATTCTTGGCCCGTAGTGCATGGATAATTGTGGTCGTGATACTAAAGAATATCATTGTCAGTAGTGAGGGTGATTCGATGATGTGGAATATTTATTGTCGAGTCTCGCCGATAACAATGATGAAAAACCTTTTTAATCATAAAAGATAGTAGATTTTATTTTCTACTTGACTCTTTTAATGGATTGCTTGTTCCGCTGCAGTTAAACTTGATATCTATTATATTTTATCAATTTAACATTGTTGGAGACTAATGATAATTTATTCTGCATTATCTTAGTCATAATATTTCTTCTTGGGCTAGTTGAGCTCACCCTTTCTTTCTTTATTCTCTTCGTGAAATGAGAATATAGCCGTACGAGTGAGGGGAACGGAGTGATGGTCCAGAGGATAGCATTAGTAGTCCTCACTATTCTATGAAATAGTGTGATAATAATTGTAATGAGGACTCCTTTTGAGTTTGTATAATCACTAGTAGATAATTTTTGTATTCAAACTCACAGTTTATGTTTTGTCGTATTGTACACGACTGTTGTATTAGTAAGTTGTATTTGAATTCTGTACCATGTATCTGGCGACCCAAGATGGGTGATGTATACCTAATTTTTGGGGCGTCACAGTTGGTATCAAAGCTTAGGGAAATGATCCCTGGCTAAGATGTGAGACTAGGACTAGGAGGGGAGAGACGAAGAATTCCTTCGCTAGTAGGACCTACTTAAATTTATTTTGTATTTAAATTTGTTGGTCAGAGTTTAGAGATATTATGTTACATGTCAATTAACCTTTGTTTTGTGGCAGTATCTGAAAATGACATCCGAAAATGTTGAGAATAGCAATGGAGCACAAGTGACCGTTGAGTCTCCACATATCAATAATTAGGAGAATGTGCATCAGGAAGGCGACAATCCTCATGCAAACAACAACACTGAAGAAATGATGAATGATGGATTATTTAGAGGCTTTATGCAATTCATGCAACAGCAGGAGAGAGCGGCTCCTGTCCAAAATGTAGGTGGAAACACTGGAAACTCTCGGGCGGTCACCGCTAAACAGCTCAAGGAGTTGGGACCACCGGAGTTTAAGGGAGAGCCAAAACCACTTATGGCGAAAGCATGGATAAAGCAGATCACCAAGATATTTGATGTCTTGGGATGCTCCGAGGAGCAAAAGGTTCCCTTTCACGCTTATATTGTGCGCGAGAGGCAGATTCTTGGTGGGAATCCAGAAACGTACTCAACCGCCGTATTAAAGATGTCTTGGGAGAAGTTCAAGAGGCATTCAACGACAAATACTTTCCCGAAAGTATTTGTCACATGAAGGAGGTGGAGTTTATCAAATTGGAGCAAAACAATATGACCGTGTCGCAATACGAGGCAAAATTTGTGGAGTTATCCCGGTTTGCGTCCCACTTGGTGGATAATAAAGAGAGAATGACACGAATATTTTTAAGAGGTTTAAAGCCGGAGATACGTCTACATCTTATTTCTCATAAACTGTGTTTGTATTCAGATGTTATAAATAGGGCTCAGTTGGTGGAGCACGATAATGAGTCAACGCAACCAAAAGAGAGCAGCCGGCAAAATGATAATACCAGTGAGAGCAGTTATCGAAGCGGTGACAACAAGCGTGGAGGGAATCAACAGGCCAGAAATGGTAACCACTTCGGTGGTAATCAAGGCCAAAACAATAAGAATGGACATTTCAAGAAGAGGAGATTCAACAATGATGGAAAGACGTCAGCACCAGCACCCGTTGTTAAGGAAGGAGAAAGACCACCTATCATATGCTTCAAATGCGGAGGGGAGGGACACATCAGTCCAAATTGCGCGATGCCATCCAAAGCATGTTATAATTGTGGAAGAGAAGGTCACTTAGCCCGATTTTGTCGTTCACCGAAGACAAATTCAGCTAGGATGGAGGCACCAAAGGCTGTCCCAGAAAAGTCAAAGCCGGTAGTGCAAGGGAGAGGCGTTTGTTGTGACCTCCCGAAAGCAAGGAACCGAATGAGGTCATCACGAGTAAGCTTATCATAAACTCTAGCGAAGTCTACACTTTATTTGATCTGGGGTTCTACCCATTCTTTTATTTCTCCTACTTGCGCTTAACGATTAAATTTGACTCCGGAGAAATTAGACTTTGACTTATCTGTGGAAACTCATTTGGGAGAAACCTTCATTACATCCACGGTTTATAAGTCTTGTTTGGTTCAAGTTGGTACCCACACATTACTGTCGATCTTATTGCATTAAAAATAGTTGCATTTGATGTAATTCTAGGATTGATTGGTTAACTACTCATCATGCAAAAATTAATTGTTTTCGTAAGGTTGTTAGCTTTCATATTCCTAATCGACCTATTATGCTAATTCAAGCAACCAAACCATTAAAATCAATCCTTTGTCATCTCAAGCCATAAAGCTATTTGTTTATTGAAAAACGGATGTCAAGCTTTCTTAGCTCACGTATCACGATCTAAACAAAAATACGTCGGTTTTGAATAATATTTCTATTGTTAATGAATTTCTTGACGTATTCCCCTGAAGAACTTCCGGCCTACCCCGAGTGTGAAATTGAATTTTGTATCGACCTTGAACCCAGACAAACCCCATTTCTAAATCCCATATCGAATGGCTCTATTGAACTTCGTGAGTTAAAAACTCAAGCGCAGGAATTGTTAGACATTGGTTTTATTCGTCCTAGTACTTCTCCTTGGGGTGCTCCTGTTCTATTCGTGAAGAAGAAAGATAGGAGTATGCAACTTTGTATTGATTATCGGGAGTTGAATCATGTCACCATAAAAAATAGGTACCCATTACCACGTATTGATGACCTGTTTGACCAGTTTCAAGGAGCCAAATTCTTTTTAAAGATTGATCTTCATTCCGAATATCACCAATTGAAGATTAGAACCGATGACATTCCAAAGACAGCTTTCAGAACTTGGTACGGGCATTATGAATTCTAGTCATGTCCTTTGGATTGACTAATGCTCCCCTTTGCCTTCATGGATATGATGAACCGAGTATTCAAGGAATATTTAGATCACTTTGTGGTCGTCTTTATTGATGACATCCATATTTATTCCAAAATTCATGAAGATCATGAGCAACACTTGAGGCTGATACTCTAAAAGCTTCGTGAATATAAGCTTTATGCCAAGTTGAAGAAATGCGAGTTCTGGCTTGAGGAAGTAGCATTCCTTTGCACGTGGTATCAAGTCATGGAATATCCATTGACCCAAAGAAAGATTGAAGCTATTCAAAGCCGGGAGCAACCTAAATCGATAATCAAGCACGTAGCTTTCTCGGCTTAGTTGGTTATTATCGGAGATTCGTAGAAGGGTTTTCTCGAATCGCTACTCCACTAACTCAGCTAACTTGGAAAGATACAAAGTTCGGTTGGAGCGAGGAATGTGAGAAGAGTTTTCAAGAACTCAAGAGGAGACTCATTTCAAAGACTGTTCGACAATACCATCCGGTTCGGAGGATTTGTCATCTACGGTGATGCTTTGTGCAAAAAGGTTAGGATGTGTTCTCATGCAACATGGGAAAGTCATAGCTTTATGCCTCACGATAACTCAAAGAATATGAGAGGAATTATCCTACTCATGATCTAGAGTTAGCAAATTATGTTATCTTTACACTAAAGATTTGGAGGCATTACTTGTATGGGGAGAAAGTGGAGATCTTTACGGATCATAAAAGCCTCAAATATTTCTTCACTCAAAAGGAACTCAACATGCAACAACGACGTTGGCTTGAAGCATTGAAAGATTATGATCATACTATCCAATACCATCCTGGAAAAGCAAACGTGGTAGGCGATGCATTGAGTAGAAGATCATATCGCGGTACGAAAGTGCAATATTGTCAACGCAAAGGCCCATTTTGTATGACTTGCAAAGGATGGAGATAGAGATAAAGACTCAGGGACCCACGTGATGATAACAAATATCTGAGTAGAAATCGACTTTAATTGATAAAATTAAAGTCGCTTTCAAGTTACTGATCCCGAAATGATGCGTATGAGGAAGAAAGTGCAAGAAGGTGCGATCTAGGAAGCAAGAATCGATGAAGAAGGAATACTTCGAGTCAACTCCAGACTTTGTGTTCCTAACGACCCTGATTTAAAGTATAAAATCATGATTGAGGTGCACAACACACCGTTTGCAATCCATCCTGGGAGTACCAAAATGTATCATGATCTTTGACATACATTTTGGTGGGGCAATATGAAGAGAGAGATAGCGCTGTTTATCTCAAGGTGTCTAACGTGTCATCATAGAAGTCAAGTGAACATCAAGTACCAAAAGGTCCATTGCAACCACTTGAAATTCTAGAATGGAAGTGGGAGCACATTACCATGGATTTCGTTACTGGTCTTCCCAAAGTTTCTCAAGGCATAGATGCGATTTGGGTCATTGTTGATAGATTGACCAAGTTTGCTCATTTCTTACTGATACGAGAAACTTATACACTTGAATGTCTTGCTAGTATGTACATAAACGAGATTGTAAGATTGCATGGTATGCTAGTATCTATAGTTTCTGATCGAGACCCAAAATTCACTTCGCGATTTTGGGTTAATTTACAAAAAGCTATGGGCACAGATTTATGATTTAGCTCGGCATATCATCCTCAGATGGACGGACAGTCGGAGTGGACTATTCAAACTCTTGAAGATCTATTAAGACTCTGTGTCCTTGATTTCAAGGGAAGTTGGGACAAGTTCTTACCATTGGTAGAGTTTTCCTACAACAACAGTTATCAAGCAAGTATTGGCGTGGCTCCATTCGAAGCATTGTATGGAAGAAAGTGTCATTCTCCAGTATTCTGGGATGAGGTGGGTGAAGCAACGTTGTTGGGACCAGAGTTGGTACGTATGACTACGGAAAAGATTCAAACGATCCGACAACGTATAAAAACCTCACAAGATCGACAAAAGAGTTATGCTGATCTTCATCGAAAGGACGTGGAATTCGATATAGGAGATTATGTGTTGTTACGTGTTGCTCCATAGAAAGGAGTTACGAGATTTAGAAAGAGAGGAAAGCTTAATCCTCGACTCATCAGCCCATTTTAATCCTTGATCAAGTAGGAACTGTGGCCTATAGACTCGTTTTACCGCCAAGTATGTCTCGTGTTCATAACGTTTTTCAGATATCCATGTTACGTAAATATGTGGAAGATCCGAACCACATTATTGAGTTAGAACCGGACGAAATAGCGGAAGATTTGATGTATGAAGAGGTTCCTGTTCAAATCTTGGATAAGAAGGAACATATTCTACGCTCCAAGGTTATACCTCAAGTCAAAGTTTTGTGGAGAAACCACGATACTGAGGAAATGACTTGGGAGTTAGAATCTGAAATGAAATCAAGGTATCCTTACCTCTTCAATATATAAGGTACGTACCCTAATTTCGAGGGCGAAATTTCATAAGAATGGGAGATTGTAAAACACCAACTTTTTGAATAAAGATGAATTTTCTATAAATATTATTTTTGAATATTATGGAATGAAATTGATATAATGTTATAGTTGTGGGTAATATTTATAAATTTTGAAAAGTACGCAAGTTGTTATATAATATTCGATTGGTCGGGGAATATTCGTTTTAACAAATAATATTCGTACAACGGCACAATCATTGGTGGACCCCACAATGGAATTATTGTCGGATTGAGAAAACAACAAAAATACTTTATGAAAATAACGGCGGAAGTTTTTCCGTTAACCGTTGAAACACCCGGTGTTAAAGAAATGCGATGTCTGGCGTGGTTGCATAAGTAGCACTACAGTATTGATTATTGATGCTTACGTGATAAGTCACTCGGTTTTGTTGGTATTATTAATGTAATAATACGGAAAATCTTTTTATATAAAAAGCAGAATACTTTTATAAAGTTATTCTATAAATAGAATATATTATATTTTATTATGCATAGTGTTGCATAGTGTCTCGCATAGTGTTTTTCATAGTAAAATCTTTTTATATAAAAGCAGAATACTTTTATAAAGCTATCTATTTTATTAGACAATAATTAGAATATATTATATTTTATTATGCATAGTGTTTGCATAGTAAAATCTTTTATAAAGTTATTCGTTTTATTAGATTATAAATAGAATATATTATATTTTATTTAAAAGATTTTACTTTAAATATGGACCATCGATTAAAGTAAATCAATCGGACCGTTCATGAGTTAGTTACTATGCAATCCATTTTTCTATAAATAGAAGCTCATTCCTTCATTATTTTCTTTTAATTCATTGAACTCAGAGAGATAAACTATAGAGAGAAAGAAGAAAGTATTCTCGCTACTTCACTACTTATATATCCAGTACTCTTCTTCTTAAGGTAGGGAATATTATTTTTTGTATTCGTAAGGGTGTTATTCTTTCTTATTCATGGCGAAGCTGTTGTTATTCCATTGCTTATTATTCTGTTGGAATAACCTATATACTGTGATACACCCTATACTTGGTGACATTCTTCTATTATTAAAAGTCTTTACTATTCTCGTTGGAATATCCCGTCGGTCGTTTTATCTTAGGACTGATTGGTCTTTATTATTCATTGGAATATCCTATCTCAGACGTTTTTTACGCCGCACTGGTTTCGTCTTTATTATTATTATTCATTGAAATATCCACGTTCATCGCTTTTACGCCGGATTTGATTCCGCCCTTATTAGTATTCTATTGGAATAACTCGCATCATGCCAAGTACCGCATGCATGGTGATTTCGTTGTTATTCCATTCTTTATTATTCTGATGGAACATCCTGTCGGTGTGAATTTCGCCTGACCTGGTTCCGTTATTTAGTATTCTGTTGGAATAACCTGTCTATGCAAAGTACCACATGCATGGTGATTTCTTTTGTTATTCCATTCTTTATTATACTCAGTTGGTTTAAGTTTTGAATTCTATACTCCATGAAATTAGTAGAATATCATTGATATTTGCACTTCATTCAGTATCTTTTCATGGAAATATTCTTCTGATCATTCTTGAATTTTACTCTACAAAGCAGTATCATGTTGACAATTTAGACATTTGTAGTTCTTGGACAAATTAATTTTTGAACTTGTTTTATTGAATTCTTATATCATTGTCATCATCCTCATGTTTATATTATGTTGAAAGTCATCGTGGCACATAGTGCATAGATGGACTTGGTATGATTATGACCGAGGATTATTGATTGTAATCATGGTCGTAATGTTACAAATAATATGGTAAAAGTCCTCATTGGCCCGTAGTACATTGATGGACAGTTGTTGGCATGATCATGACCATTAATTAATACACAAATATTCTTGGCCCGTAGTGCATGGATAATTATGGTCGTGATACTAAAGAATATCCTTGGCCGTAGTGCAGGGGTGATTCGATGATGTGGAATATTTATTAAGCTGAGTCTCAGCGATAACAGTGATGAAAAAACTTTTTAATCATAAAAGATAGTAGATTTTATTTTCTACTTGACTCTTTTAATGAATTGCTTGTTCCGCTGCAGTTAAACCTGATGTCTATTATATTTTATCAGTTTAACATTGTTGGAGACTAATGATAATTTATTCTTCATTATCTTAGTCATAATATTTTTACTGGGCTAGTTGAGCTCACCCTTTCTTTCACTGTTCTCTTCAGGAAATGAGAATATAGCTGGGACGAGTCGGGGAACGGAGTGATGGTCCAGAGGATAGCATTAGTAATCCTCAATATTCTGTGAAATAGTGTGATAATAATTGTAATGAAGACTCCTTTTGTGTTTATACAACTTACTAATACACGACAGTTGTATTAGTAAGTTGTATTTGAATTCTGTACCATGTATCTGGCGACTCAAGATGGGTGATGTATACCTAATTTTGGGGGCGCCACAAGCATAGCCTTCATAACTTCTGATTGCTCTCTAATTTTATTGACTCTTCATAGCCACTTCTCACACATCTCAACAAAAGAGATATAAGATGAAGGAGTCTCTATTTATAGAGGAAGGATTATCCAAATCATGGCTTTGCACATTGAACTAATCCAAGGGGAGGAAGAAGAAGCCATTGGATGTTGGAGAGTTGGTTACTAACTCCACTTCCCCGATCCTTCTAGCCATTATTAGACTACAATGTAATGAAGAAGAAAGGAGATAGGCTTTAGCCTTTTCGCCAAACACGTGAATGAGAATACGGATCAATTGGGACACTAGTTTTGGCATAATTTCCAAATACACATCCTTCTTGCAACATTAGACTATATACTTATACACTACTCTTATTCTTATGCTATGTTGTATACACATATCAACCATACATTATAACTTAGTGTCAAAATATGATTTATCATTACAAGGTAGTAGGTGTGATGTAATATACATATAATTGTCTCATCACCTACGATGGGATAACAAAACTTATTTAAATCAACTTTATGATTTAATTACTTTTACTCTATATTAAATATCACACCGCATTAAATCTCAAGCAGTAGGTAATTATATGATACTACTACTCAAATGCTTTTCCCATATTACACATTATTTAGTATAAAGTTTGTGTGACACACTTTACCTCAATGCTAATTTATTTAGCTTACCTTACACTTGTAATATGTATAACCTTTACAAAATAATTAATATCTACTCTATTAATTATTTAAATTATACACTATACATATAATTATTCGATTGTCCCAAGACAACCTCTTCCATCTCTAACCAATAATTATTTAAATGAAAACATCCACGATAAAATAATAACTTAAGTTAATTAATATTTTAAAATAACTTAGTTTTCTTTCATTAATTAACTCCCTTGAAAATACATTAGAATTTATGTATTTTTCATAACATAAATATTATGTTTTCTCCCAATAAAGACATTTACAATTAGAAATTAATTTGCTTATTGTCTCAAGATATTATTCTTAATATAATATCAATTAACTATATATACGACACATGTATATATATTATATATAGAAAATAGATAATAAGTTTATTTTCTATAATATTAAATTGTTTCCATCAATTTATTTACATATAGCAAATACATTTTAATATATTTACTATATTATTAATCATACCTCATACAAAAATATATAAGGTAATATTAAAATAACATTTCTTCCTTTTATTAAAATAACTCAATATTAGAAATTATTTTAATATCCTCTATTAGAAATATATAATTATTATTTCTCTCTCCTCTATAAATTGTTCCCAAAACAATTTCTTCAAATATTAAATATCCATTTAAAGATATAATGGTTTATTTCTTCCATTAAAAACGTATATATATATTTAACGTTATTCAAACATTAGACTTTCTCACATATTACCATTCTGAGTAACATATATAAAGTACCATATATTCAACACACATATTAATTCACTCCTTTACTTAAGTAATTTAAACCTTGTACTATATTACCATAGATATTTAAGGTTTAACATACACATTATATTATTCCATAATATAACTCTCAACTATCAATTAACCAATATTTATTCTTATCAGTTAATTCTCTCAACTAACTCATGTTTCACTATCCAAACCCATTCGCGGATAACTTACGTACTATCAATAACCTATATTATAATCATACCAGTTATTAGTACACATACACAAGAAAATGACAATTATACATTAATGTCACCCACTTACTATGATAAAATAATCCTATAAACTATTTACTATTGATAGGAAATTTTATCCACTTCTTTTATCTCAACTGAATTATCTATGCGATCAATAACATTATATAATAATAATATATTTATAAATCACAAAAATCACATATTACATAGTTCATATTTTCCTATGTAAAACTTTCCTGCATACCTCGCATCACATAAATGTTTTTATTCGAACCCATTTCATACTTACGAATTTTATTCATTAAATTCTTATTTTAATATTTTTCTGAATATCCGGGTTCTTACATCCTCTCCCCCTTATAAGGATTTCATCCTCGGAATCACCGAAACCTCCTTTACTCGGTGCTATTCTGAATATTACATATTCTTTTGCATAATTTTATTCATTTATATTTTCAAAAGGTTTATTATAACTTGCTCACTTGCATTCTACCACATTCTCCTTTCTAAGGAACATTTTACTTACTACATTCATCCTTCAGAAGAATAAGAATCTTCCACGATTTTTCAATAATCGGGAAGTAGTATGAATAATCTTAGATTCCAAATTATGCTGAGGGGTCACAAGACCGTGAACTCTTCTCTAGGTTTACAGATGCTTCAACAAAATCCTTCACACTGCAAACCAGAGTGTTTATCAATCATAAAGACTGAAAACACCCTCCACGCGTACACTAGGTGGCCAACTTATTGTACCACTACGTTGGGCCACAACGTAGTATTTTGTAACGACTATATGAGTTACGCTCGGAACCATTGTCCCCGAAAACATGTCCCCTTATAGGGTTGTTCACCTCAGGTTTTCAACAACTGAATCCGCACCAGAGCAATCTGGTTTGGAATAATTACTCAAGAACGCTTGAATTCCATAAATATTTTCAACAGCCGTCTAGCCGAATCAAATAGCTTAGACTTTTATCAACAACTCGAACTTCAATCAAAATAATTTAGCTAACTTAATTGACCTTCTTCATAATTTAAAAGAAAACCAAAAATTCTTTTATGACATCATGATACCGTACTAGAATAGTAGTACGTTGAGGATTTCGCCATTATGTGACTTTGTCATACTACACCATACCAAAATTGGTTGACGATCTTTCGATCACAACCAACACTAGGTTCAACTGCATGGATGACTCCATCGTTTACCATACACCATATCAATGATGCGCATGGTTAGAAATACATTTTGAAAATTTTTAAATCATTTTTGTCTTAGCCGAAACAATTGGCATAGACATAAGAATGAAGGTATTGTTTTTAAACATCATTGGTTCAATCACAAGATCCAATGTTTTTCAAGAAAACAGAAGTGCGAATCATCAACACGAAGTCAATAAACTTTGAAAATCTAGCAGAGCTAGAAGATTTAGAAAAATCCACATTTCTCCATCAACTTCAATATTTACTACACCAAAATTTCTAACTTCATAACATATATATACCCTATCCAGTTCATCAAACTTACCACACTTTGGAAATTCAGGAACTTGCCACAATTATATGAGTTTAAGAACTTATCCTAGTCAGACCATAGACGTCCATTCGCTTAGGGGTTCAAAAACATTTCATATAATTACGAGTCACGAACTTACCATGTGCATGAGTTTTAAGAACTCGCGCCTAATCTTAATATTCTATATCTTAATCTTAATAGTCTCTATCTATCAAATATGATATGAGAAAAGAATCACCTTCTCACCATAAGCATATCGATAGCGCGACACCGACATTCCATTGATTATCATTGTGAAGAACCAAGCATGAGCACAAAGCCTCCGCCCACACAAAGGTTTGTACAACTCAGCTAGCACATGAGTCCTCAACTAAAATCAAACTTAACTCTATCTCACTCTTAACTTGCTCTTTGCTCGATACAAATTCTTCGTATCCCATCACATACAACTCCTCATGAGTTCACGTCATACCATTTCACAGTACATTCACTTATAGCATCAAGCTATACACATTTAGTTGTTATAGACTATTTATCACTTCATAGCTTAATCTGATCACGTCGTGATCATCAATTTACCTTAGGGTTCTTTCCCAGTATTAACTAAACTCCACTCGAGTTCATCCTCATTATCTTTGTCATATTATAGACACCATCTTAACATTTTTATTTCCGGAGTTAGGAACCCCTGAATTCACATTCTCTTAGATACTTCAAGATTCTTCTTTGAATCTTCACTTATATATTTTAATCTTTATCTTTCTCTCTCTCAGGTTATAGCCTAAGGTACACTTACCTAAGTTTATAACCTACAGTTCTGATACCAACCTGTGACGCCCCAAAATCCATGTTCCTTCAAACCTCGGATCCGGTCCGCCACGATACTACTATCGTCAAACTATTTACATTTTTCATTCATAACTTAATGAATAAAACTTTACTTATTACAATTTAGAATATAAATTCTCTCCATTTCCAAGATCTGTATAATGACCCCAAACTTTTATAAGTTTCACAACTTGGTCATTTACTATTCCTGTTTTACATTACATTTGATATAATATAAATATGTGGAATAATTTAAACTTTTTCAATCTCTCGAATAAAATCTTTTATTGATTTCATAACTTTGAACCAATTACAATTCTTGAATCAACTATATAATATAGTTCAGTCTATTGGAATTACTGTATAAGATTTTACATCCTGATTCGATATCCCTTATGTATTAACTAATACATTCTTACAATACAACAAGTATTAAACATCGGAAGTATATATCAAGTACACTCCTAGAACCTAAACATGATTCAAGTAATAATCTAAATAGATTCCCTCGTTGCGAAACTATCTACTTTGTCAACTAAGAAGCACGAAATCTGTACCGTGAGTCCTTAACTTGCAAAAGTGGTTATTTGCAAGGGTGAGCTCGACAGCCCAGCAATTCTAACAGTTTTCATGCAGCACATAGCATATAATAGTATATTCAGTTCATGCATTCCTAATCAATTAATATTAACTACGCATGTTACTTCACACATAATATGCATATAAATTTACTTCACAAGCATATCATCAAAGATCAACTTTCAAGTTTCATACATAGCTCATATGCATTTCGTATATATACATCAACATTCTCATAGCATAATATAGCTCAACTAACAGTTATAGAATTCATATATCAAATAGGAACTGAAAGACTTGCCTGATTCGTAGTTTATGAACTACAACTTAAATGTGTATCGCTAATTGCACTTCGTGTATCCCTCTTGAATGCTTCAATATGCTAAGCATTGCCTTCATAACTTTTCATTGCTCTCCAATTTTATTGACTCTTCATAGCCACTTCTCACATATCTCAACAAAAGAGAAATAAGATGAAGGAGTCTCTATCTATAGAGGAAGGATTATCCAAATCATGGCTTTGCACATTGAACTAATCCAAGGGGAGGAAGAAGAAGCCATTGGATGTTGGAGAGTTAGTTACCAACTCCACTTCCCCCATCCTTCTAGCCATTATTAGACTACAATGTAATGAAGAAGAAAGGAGATAGGCTTTAGCCTTTTTGCCAAACGCGTGATAGGGAGCAATTGGGACACTAGTTTTGGGACAATTTCCAAATACACATCCTTCTTGCAACATTAGACTATATACTTATACACCACTCTTATTCATATGCTATGCTATATACACATATCAACCATACATTATAACTTAGTGTCATAATATGATTTATCATTACAAGGTAGTAGGTGTGATGTAATATACATATAATTGTCTCATCACCTACGATGGGATAACAAACTTATTTAAATCAACTTTATGATTTAATTACTTTTACTCTATATTAAATATCACACCGCATTAAATCTCAAGTAGTAGGTAATTATATGATACTACTACTCAAATGTTTTTCCCATATTACACATTATTTAGTATAAAGTTTGTGTGACACACTTTACCTCAATGCTAATTTATTTAGCTTACCTTACACTTGTAATATGTATAACCTTTACACTTAAAATAATTAATATCTACTCTATTAATTATTTAAATTATACACTATACATGATAATTATTCGATTGTCCCAAGACAACCTCTTCCATCTCTAACCAATAATTATTCAAATGATAACATCCACGATAAAATAATAACTTAAGTTAATTAATATTTTAAAATAACTTAGTTTTCTTTCATTAATTAACTCCCTTGAAAATACATTAGAATTTATGTATTTTGTCATAACATAAATATTATGTTTTCTCCCAATAAAGACATTTACAATTAGAAATTAATTTGCTTATTGTCTCAAGATATTATTCTTAATATAATATCAATTAACTATATGTATTTACACATGTACATATATTATATATAGAAAATAGATAATAAGTTTATTTTCTATTATATTAAATTATTTCCATCAATTTATTTACATATAGCAAATACATTTTAATATATTTACTATATTATTAATCATACCTCATACAAAAATATATAAGGTAATATTAAAATAACATTTCTTCCTTTTATTAAAATAACTCAATATTAGAAATTATTTTAATATCCTCTATTAGAAATATATAATTATTATTTCTCTCTCCCTCTATAAATTGTTCCCAAAACAATTTCTTCAAATATTAAATATCCATTTAAAGATATAATGATTTATTTCTTCCTTTAATAACGTATATATATTTAACATTATTCGAACATTAGACTTTCTTACATATTACCATTACGAGTAATATATATAAAGTACCACATATTCAACACACATTAATTCACTCCTTTACTTAAGTAATTTAAACCTTGTACTATATTACCATAGATATTTAAGGTTTAACATACACATTATATTATTCCATAATATAACTCTCAACTATCAATTAACCAATATTTATTCTTATCAGTTAATTCTCTCAACTAACTCATGTTTCACTATCAAAACCCATTCGTGGATAACTTACGTACTATCAATAACCTATATTATAATCATACCAGTTATTAGTACACGTACACAAGAAAATAACAATTATACATTAATGTCACCCACTTACTATGATAAAATAATCCTATAAACTATTTACTATTGATAGAAAATTTTATCCACTTCTTTTATCTCAACTAAATTATCTCTGCGATCAATAACAATATATAATAATAATATATTTATAAATCACAAAAATCACATATTACATAGTTCATATTTCCCTATGTAAAATATTCCTGCATACCTCGTATCACATAAATGTTTTTATTCGAACCCATTTCATACTTACGAATTTTATTCATTAAATTCTTATTTTAATATTTTTCTGATTATCCGGGTTCTTACAAGTAGAATTTGCGTATAACAACAGTTATCATGCAAGCATATGTATGCCGCCTTATGAAGCTCTGTATGGAAGAAAGTGCAGAACACCATTGTGTTGTGATGAGGTGGGAGAACGCCGGATGCTAGGACCAGAATTGGTGCAACAGACAGCGGAGGTGGTAAAGTTAATTCGGATTTGTCTCGTCACAGCTCAGCACAGAAAGAAGAAGTATGCGAACTCGCATAGACTAAGTCGAGAGTTTGAGGTGGGCTCGTATGTGTTTCTAAAGGTATGTCCCTGGAAAGGAAAGATACGCTTTGGAAAGAAAGGAAAGTTAAGTCCAAGGTTTATAGGACCTTTTGAAGTATTAAAACGGGTGGGAGAGGTAGCTTATGTGATAGCATTACCTCCAGACCTAGAACGAATACATAACGTATTTCACGTATCTGTATTACGTCCAAATAAGCCGGACTATAAGCATGTAATCGAGTATGAGCCGATTCATATCGAGAAAGACTTAACTTATGAAGAATCGCCGATGCAGATCATTGATAGAAAGGAACAAGTTCTGAGGAACAAGGTAATACCATCAGTAAAGGTATTATGGAAGAACCAACGCGTCAAGAAGCAGCAACGTGGGAAGTAGAAAAAAGATGAAGAAAAATTTTCCTCATCTATTTGATTAGTAAGACAAGATTCGGGGATGAATCTTTATAAGGGGGGAAGAATGTAACGACCGAGAAATTCAGATCTTATTGTAAAATGATTTTATTAAGTTAAATAATAATAAAATTCTATTCTATGTGTTATCAAGATGGTTGTCATAGTATGACCTATTGATGTTAGAATGTCGTAGTATTTGAGCTACGTGAATGAATTAAAGTGTTTGAATTTCCAAGATGAAAATAAAAGTTTTCCGAGGAATTTTTCGAAAAATACTATTCATCAATATTTGCTCGGGATTTCTTTTTGAATTTCCGAGAAATACGTAATGATAGAATAACAAGGTAAGATGGATTATGTAATAAAAATCTAGTTATGGAAAATGTAATATTTCGCTTGCAGACTTAATTTATAAAAGTTAAGGAAGACGAAGTGGTAATGAATAAGTAAGAATTGTATGATTCTTAGGTATTGTGCAAAGTAATGAAAACAAGTATAATACAAAGTATTATACGAGTTAGTATGAAGGATGAAATATCATATATAAGTTATATATGAATTAGAATACGAAAATGATACATAAACTATGTATATATGTATTAAGTAATGTTAATGGACTTGGAAGATTAGTTAACAATTGGTATAAGTCCAAGTGAATAAAATGTTAAGGCCCAATTATTGGTTAATAAACAAGTTAAGGTTTATTAATGCAAAGCCCAAAGATTAAGTTGGTCCAAGCCCAAGCTAGAGTCCAATGAATTAATTGACCCATGGGGCAAACCATGTTAATATGGTTTAACTTGGTAATCAAATTAAATGTGTAATGATCAAGTATTAGAAGTGGTGACCAAGACTTAGGAGTAATGGCCAAACCAAAGATAAGTGTTGTCTTTAGACAAGTAATGAAATAGTAAGGAGGTGGCTTAAGGAGGTGGGATGATTTAAAGACCAAACTACCGTAACCTTGCAAATTCTATAAATAGAGAAGGCTTACAAGCCATTTATTAATTGTTCAAACAATCCAATATTTCAAAGTGCTTAAGTGTTAGAGAAAATAAGCTACAAATAAGTCACTTTCATTTGTAAGAAGAAGAAGAAAGCTACCTTACCAAGACTTCTTCTCTAAATTATCTTCCATCTCTACCATGTTAGGTTGATAAGAAAAGATGGATTAAGGATCATGGATGTTAAAAAGTAAGAAGAATGAGTAAGCAATGAACTTAAGTCACATAAGTTGGTAATAAGTCATTTAAGCTAGCATAAGTTATAAACTTATGTGAAAGTATTATGACTTGTAATGAGTTTATTAAGAGAAGTGATACAAGAACTTATATGATCATATGTAACATGTATACATAAGTAAAGTTATATGTGAATAACATGTAAAGTATGATGATTAAGAAATTTTAATTGTCATAAGTTATGAATAATAAAATCTTAAGTAGTTTATAATTTGACAAGTTATAAGCTCATGAAGAATAAGTCAAAAATCCAATAATGAATATAGGTTGTAGTAATAAGTATGTTGAGATGTTCACATGATGAATGGAGTTCATTTGTAATGTCGAACAAATCATAAGAATGAAGATTTGCCAGAAATTGTACGATTGGACGATAATCGTCGAATTCGTAAAAATCTTGGAATAGACGTCAAATTTTGCGTTTAAACTCGGAACCATTGTTTTCCAATGGAGACAAGTCATATTTGGCATTTAAGAGTTGCGGACTCAAAAAATGAGATGATTCCGACTTAGAACGAAGAAACGAGCGTTGAACGTTCACGAACGTTTATCGTTTTTGTTAAAAAATGAACCAATAGGTGAATTTTTAGCAAACGGAGTCAAATAGATAAAATTGTTACATGAACGCGTAGATTACGTAATTTGTGAACCATAGACTTTTGAACGAGCCAATTCGGACTTATAACGAAGAAGTTATGCGTCCGGGAAGTTCACAAAATTCAAAGACTGAATTTTTTCGGTGCACTGAGTTGGCCATGGCGCCCAACCCTAGTTAAATGAAATGAGTGCAGCCACATATAATAATAGTGTCCGAAAGCACTCGCAGAAGAGTTCGGCCACAGCCATGAATCAGTAGTATAATTTTTGTGGTACCATGATTGCCATGTACTGATGAAAATCTCTACAGAGTGTGGTATGCAACATGCGCCCCACTAAACAAGGACTCAGCCGCAGCCAACAGGTCTCATTAATGATGGTGATTAATGTTTCTAAGTACAAAGAAAATAAAGTTAATTAATTTAAAAGTAAACACAACTTAAGGAGTGTAATGTAACATTGTTAAACTTTGTTAAACCTTAAGGATGTTGTATAAAGGTTGAGATAACCTAGTCGAATATAAATGCAAGGATAATGATAAACCGGAACGAATAGTAACTGAATCTAATACACAATTAGATTGAAATGAACTGTGAAGCCCCCAAAATAGGTATACATCACCCATCTTGAGTCGCCAAATACATGGTACAAAATTCAAATACAACTTAATTATACAACAGTCGTGTAAAATACGACTAAACATATGCTGTGAGTTTTAATACAAATATTATCATCTAGACAATATAAAAACTCAAAGGAGTCCTCATTACATTTATTATTGCACTATTTCGCAGAATAGTGAGGACTACTAATGCATCATCTAGGACCATCACTCTGTTCCCCGACTCGTCCCAGCTATATTCTCATTTCCTAAAGAGAACAGTGAAAGAAAGGGGTGAGCTCAACTAGCCCAGTAAGAAATATTATGACTAAGATAATGAAGAATAAATTATCGTTAGCCTTCAACAGTGTTAAACTGATAAAATATAACAAACATCAAGTTTAATTGCAGCGGAACAAGCAATCCATTAGAAGAGTCAAGTAGAGAATACAATCTACTATCTTCTATGATTTAAAAGGTTTTTCATCATTTTTATTGCTGAGACTCAGCTTAATAAATAATCCACATCATTAAATCATCCCTGCACTACAGGCCAAGGATATTCTTTAGTATCACGACCACAAATTATTCATGCACTACAGGCCAAGGATAATCGTGTTTTCATCAACGGTCCTGATCATGCCATAAAATAATTCATCTTTTCACCCTTGGTCGAAGAGAATCCATAGCCATAATCATACCAAAAACTGTCCATTAATGCACTACGGGCCAATTTGGACTTTTTCCACATCATTTGTAACATTACTACCATGATTATCTTAGAATAATTTCTGGTCATAATCATACCAAGTCCATCTATGCACCACAAAAGCCACACATGACTTTCAACATAATATAAACATGAGGATGATGACAATGATATAAGAATTCAATAAAACAAGTTCAAGAATTAATTTATTCAGAACTAATAACGTCCAAATTGTCAACATGATACTTCTTTTGTAGAGTAAAATTCAAGAATGCTCGGAAGAATATTTTCATGAAAAGATCTTTGGATGAAGCGCAAATATAAAGGATATTCCACTAATTTCATGGAGTATAGAGTCAAAACTTTAACCAACCGAGTATAATAAAGAATGGAATAACAAAAGAAATCACCATGCATGCGGTACAGATAGATAAGTTATTCCAACAGAATAATAAATAACGGAACGGTGTCAAAGTAAATTCGCATGCATGTGATGTTCCAACAGTAATAATAAAGACGGAACCATGTCCCACGTAAAAAGCATGCAGTATGTGATATTCCAAATGTAATAATAATAAAGATGTAACCAGTCCGACGTAAAAACGCGCACACACATGATATTCAAATGTAATAATAAAGATCGATCAGTCCCACAGTAAAAAACGATGCATGAACAAGATATTCCAATGTAATAATAACGAATGGAATAATGTAAGAATTTCACCAAGTATAGGGTAGCCAGCGTTCTGAGTTATTCCAATGAATAATAAATAATGGAATAACAGAAGTTCTCTTCATGAATAGAAAAGAAATAATACCCCTTACGAGTACAACAAATAATATCCCTTACCGTAAAAGAAACTGGATATAAGAGCAGGGAAGTAGCAGAATATTTTTCTTCTTTCTCTCTAAAATTTTCTCTCTCTATAGTTTTAGTGAATTCGTAAGAAATAATGAAGGAATGAACTTCTATTTATAGGAGAATTGAAGGGGTACTATTTGATCCGTGTGCACTGAGTGATGATTTCACGGATGTATTAAGAAGAAACACGGACTGATTTTTCAATGTAACCCACTAAAACCCATCACTTTCATACACTCGCACATTACTATTATCATACAAACATCTCTATATAATTCCACTCACTCAATATTATATATATATACATCCAACACACACACATGTTATATATATATTTCCTCCTTAATTCGTCTCCTTCCCCCACCCCATTTTTCAACTTCCATCAATATGTGGTCCCCACCTGTCATCATCATATATATATAACACATTCTCTTACACACACACACATTATATATATATATATAATACACTCCACCTTTTCCACAATCCTCCACTAACATTATATTATATATATATACACACACATTACATACATATATATATATAAATATATTTTACCTCTCCTTGACAGAACTTCTAGACATCGTTAATATTACAAATAATAATATTAATAACTTTGTCGTCTCAATTATTGATTTAATAATATATAAAATATCGACAATAATTGAATCAAAATAACGTGAGATACTATGCAATAATTACTATAGCAATAACTGAACAAAACTGAGTGAACCACGCGTATTACTGTACCTTTACTACCGAGTAGTTCAACAATTTTAACGGTAAAACTTTCGCCGTTATTTTCATAAAATACTTTTATCGTTTTCTCAATCTGACAATAATTCCGCTGCGGGGTCCACCAATGATTGTACCGTCGTACGGATATTCCCCGACAAAAAGAATATTCCCCGACCAATCGAATATTATACAACAACTTGCATACTTTTCAAAATTTATAAATACTACCCACAACTATAACATTATCTCAAATCCACACCATAATATTAAAAAAATATTTCGAGAAAATTAAATCTTTTTTCATAAAATCTGGGGTCTCACAATCTCCCCTCCTTATGAAATTTCGCTCTCAAAATTTACGTACGTATCTGGTATGTCGAAGAGGTGAGGATACCTTGACTTCATTTCAGATTCCAACTCTTGAGGTATAACCTTTGAGTGTTGAATACGTTCCTTCTTATCCAAGATTTTAACACGTATCTCCTCAAACGTTAAATCTTCTGCTATATCGTTTAGTTCTAATTTAATAATGTGGTTCGGGTCGTCCACATATTTATGTAACCTCGATACAAAAAAAACGTTCTGAACACACAACATACTTGGCGGTAAAATGAGTCTATAGGCCACAGTTCCTACTTCATATAGGATTTCAAATGGGCAAATTAAATAGAGGGTTGAGATTTCCTCTCTTCGTCGATTCTTGCTTCTAGAATAACTCCCTCTTGAACCTTCTTCTTCACATTCATCAGCTCTGAGTATGTAGCTTGAGCGGCTTTAACTTTATCGATTAAAGTCGATTCTAATCGTATATTCGTTATCTTCACGTGGGTTCCTAGAGTCTTTAGCTCTATCTTCATCATTTGTAAGTCGTATGAAATGAGTCTTTGTGTTAACAACATCGCACTCGTAAACGCATACGATCTTCTACTCAACGCGTCAGCTACCACGTTCGCTTTCCCACGATTGTATTGAATGGTACGATCGTAATCTTCAATAGCTTGAGTCAACGTCTTTGGTGCATGTTACGTTCGTTTTAAGTAAAGAAATATTTGAGGGGCTTAGAAATGGGTTTTGTACTGGGGTCAATACAAAATTCGATTTCACTCTCTAGGGGTAGGCTAAGAAGTCTTCAAGAATACATCAGAAAATTTATTAACAATAGAAATATCATTCAAAATTGTGACTCTTATCCAAGACTTGGATAACACGTCACATTGATACCTATCAACTTGCCATAGTCATTCACAACGTCTCCTACGAAAAGTCTGGCTTCGGTGCATTCCACACAAGGAAGTCAACAACGAAAAGATCGGGGTTCTTTACTTATGGCTTGATATGACAATGATTAACTTTAGTGGTTTGGTTGCTTGAATTCTCATAACAAGTTGGTTAGGAGTATGAAAGCTAACAACCTTACAAAAAGCATGATGAGTAGTTAACCAATCAATTCCTAAAATCACATCAAAGGTAAGTCTTTTCAAAGAGATACGATCGACAGGTAACGTGAAAGTGTTGATTTGAACAAGATTTATAAATAGTGGAGGTAACGAAGGTTTCTCCCAATAGATATATCAAAGTCTAACTTCTCTGGAGTTAACTTCAAACATTGAACACAACTAGGTGACATAAAAGAGTGAGTAGAACCGGTATCTAACACGGTATAGACTTCGCAAGAGTTTATGACTAACATACCCGTGATAATTTTATTCAGGTTCCTCGTCACAAAAAAAAAAACGCTCTCTCTTAAACTACCGGCTTTGGCTTGTCTTGGACATCTTTTGGCATCACTATCCCAGCTGGAATTGACTTCACCATACGAGACAAAATTGAGCTAGGTGACCTTCTCTTCCGCAATTAAAACACGCTTTAGATTGTTGCGTACAGTTTGGACGGATGTGTCCCTCATGTCCGCATTTGAAACATACGACCGGTGGTCATTCTTCTTCCTTTGAAACAGGTGCTGGTGTCGACGTCTTCACGTCATTGTTGAACCTTCTCTTCTTAAAATGTCCATTCTTATTGTTTTAACCATGATTACCACCGAAGTGGTAACCATTTCTGGCATGTTGATTCCCTCCATGCTTATTATCACCACTTTGATATTTGTTATCACCCAGATTATTATCATTTTTGACTCGCTTCTTTTGGTTGCGTTGTTGACTCGTTATCGCGCTCCACTAACTGAGCCCTATTTACAATATCTAAATACAAACACAGTTTATGAGAAATAAGATATTGGCGTATCTCCGGCTTCAAACCTCTTAGAAACAATCGCGTCATTCTCTCCTCATTATCAATCAAATGGGACGCAAATCGGGACAATTCGGCAAACTTGGCTTCGTACTGCGACACGATCATGTTGTTTTGCTCCAACTTGATAAACTTCACCTCCTTCATGTGACGAATACTTTCGGGAAAGTACTTGTCATTGAACAGCTCTTGGAACTTCTCCCAAGACATCTTGAAAAGGCCAGTCGGGTACATTTCTGATTCCCACCAGTGATCTGCCTCTTCATGCAACACAAAGGTGGCAAAGGGAACCTTTTGCTTCTCAGAGCATCCCAAGACATCAAATATCTTGGTGATTTGCTTTAACCACGTCTCTGCCTTAAGTCGTTCTGGCTTTCCCAAAAACTCTGGTGGTCCCAGCTCCTTGAATTGCTTAGCGGTGACCAACCGTGGGTTGCCATTGTTTCCTCCTGCATTATGAACAGGAGTCGCCTTTGCTTGATGTTGCATGAATTCTAAAAAGCTCTTAAACGTACCATCGTTCGTCAATTGACCAATGTTGTTGTTTATAGGAGGATTATCGCCATCCTGTTGCACATTGTCCTGATTATTGATCTGTAGAGACTCAACAGTCTCCTGTGCTCCTTTGCTTATCTTAACATTGTCAGATGCCATTTTCAAATACTGCCACAAAACAAAGGTTAATTAACATGTAACATATTATTCTTATACTTTGACCGACCAATAAAATATCAAATAAACTTAGGTAGGTCGTACTAGCGAAGGAATTCCCCGTCTCTCCCCTCCTAGTTCTAGTCTCACATCTTTGCCAGGGATCATATCCCTAAGCTCTGATACCAACTTTGACGACCCCAAAATAGGTATACATCACCCATCTTGAGTCGCCAAATACATGGTACAAAATTCAAATACAACTTAATTAAACAACAGTCGTGTAAAATACGACTAAACATATGCTGTGAGTTTTAATACAAATATTATCATCTAGACAATATACAAACTCAAAGGAGTCCTCATTACATTTATTATTACACTATTTCGCAGAATAGTGAGGACTACTAATGCACCATCTAGGACCATCACTCTGTTCCCCGACTCGTCCCAGCTATATTCTCATTTCCTGAAGAGAACAGTGACATAAAGGGGTGAGCTCAACTAGCCCAGTAAGAAATATTATGACTAAGATAATGCAGAATAAATTATCGTTAGCCTTCAACAGTGTTAAACTGATAAAATATAACAAACATCAAGTTTAACTGCAGCGGAACAAGCAATCCATTAGAAGAGTCAAGTAGATAATACAATCTAATATCTTCTATGATTTAAAAGGTTTTTTTTATCATTTTTATCGCTGAGACTCAGCTTAATAAATAATCCACATCATTAAATCATCCCTGCACTACAGGCCAAGGATATTCTTTAGTATCACAACCACGAATTATCCATGCTCTACGGGCCAAAGATAATCGTGTTTTCATCAACGATCCTGATCATGCCATAAAAAAATTCATCTTTGCACCCTTGGCCGAAGAGTATCCATAGCCATAATCATATCAAAAACTGTCCATCAATGCACTACGGGCCAATGAGGACTTTTTCCACATCATTTGTAATATTACTACCATTGATTATAGAATAATTTCGTCATAATCATACCAACTCCATCATCTATGCACTACATGTGCCACAGATGACTTTCAACATAATATAAACATGAGGATGATGACAATGATATAAGAATTCAATAAAACAAGTTCAAGAATTAATTTATTCAAGAACTAATAACGCCCAAATTGTCAACATGATACTTCTTTGAGAGTAAAATTCAAGAATGCTCGTAAGAATATTTCCATGAAAAGATACTGGGTGAAACGCAAATATAAAGGATAATCCACTAATTTCATGGAGTATAGGAGTCAAAACTTTAACCAACTGAGTATAATAAAGAATGGAATAACAAAAGAAATCACCATGCATGCAGTATCAGATAGACAAAGTTATTCCAATGTAATAATAAATAACGGAACCAAAGTCAAGCAAAATTCAGACCCAAGCGGGATGTTCCAACAGTAATAATAAAGACGGAACCAAGTCCGCAGAAAACGAACAAATAGGATATTCCAATGTAATAATAAAAAGCGGAATTAGGTCCCACAGAAACGCATGCAGTACAAGATATTCCAACAAAATAATAACGAATGGAATAATGTAAGAATTTCACCAAGTATAGGGTAGCATACATGTGTTATTCCAATGTAATAATAAATAATGGAATAACAGAAGTTCTCTTCATGAATAGAAAAGAAATAATACCCCTTACGAGTACAACAAATAATATCCCTTACCATAAAAGAAACTGGATTATAAGAGTATGGAAGTAGCAGAATACTTTTCTTCTTTGTCTCTAAAATTTTCTCTCTCTAGAGTTTCAGTGAATTCGTAAGAAATAATGAAGGAATGAACTTCTATTTATAGGAGAATTGAAGGGGTACTGTTTGATCCGTGTGCACTGAGTGATGATTTCACGGATGTATTAAGAAGAAACATGGACTGATTTTTCAATGCAACCCACTCAAACCCATCACTTTCATACACTCACACATTACTATTATCATACAAACATCTCCATATAATTCCACTCACTCAATATTATATATATATATATACATCCAACACACACACATGTTATATATATATTTCCTCCTTAATACGTCTCCTTCCCCCACCCCATTTTTCAACTTCCACAAATATGTGGTCCCCACCTGTCATCATCATATATATATAACACATTCTCTTACACACACACACATTATATATATATATATATAATACACTCCACCTTTTCCACCATCCTCCACTAACATTATATTATATATATATATATACACACACATCACATACATATATATATAAATATATTTTACCTCTCCTCGATGTAACTTCTAGACATCGTAAATATTGTAAATAATAATATTAATAACTTTGTCGCCTCAATTATTGATTTAATAATATATAAAATATCGACAATAATTGAATCAAATAACGTGAGATACTATGCAATAATTACTATATAGCAATAATCGAACAAAACCGAGTGAACCACGCCAGACATCGTATTTTTTACTATCGAGTAGTTCAACAGGTTTTAATAAAGAAAACTTCCGCCGTTATTTTCATAAAATACTTTTGTGCGTTTTCTCAATTCGACAATAATTCCAATGGGGTCCACTTAATGATTGTATCTGGTCGCACGGATATTCCCCGACAAAAAGAATATTCCCGACCAATCGAATATTATACAGCAACTTGCATACTTTTCAAAATTTATAAATACTACCCACAACTATAACATTATCTCAAATCCACACCATAATATTAAAAAAATATTTAGAGAAAATTAAATCTTTATTCATAAAATCTGGGGTCTCACAAATGAAGGGTAAGTTATAATCATATACATACTTGATTATATGTGACTTGAAAGACTTGAACATAAAGTTAATATACCGTAGCAGACACTAAAGGCAAGTATTCTAACTCTTATCTCAGTTCAATCTGAACAAGTCTTTGAAGTTCATGTATTATTTCGCATTAATTGAGATATGTTGAAGTTAAAGCCAATTCCTTTGGCTAGACTTGATATATTGCGTGGATTATTGATAATCTATTCCTCTATTATCAAATGTTGTTACCTTTTGTCAACTACATGAAATGGTTTTCAAAAGAAGGCTGGAAATGTTAAACAAATGTTTTGTCGGTAAAACGACAGGCACGTGAGGTTGCCAAATGATTAAACGGGCATACATTTAATGGATGTAGTGTTGATCAACATAAAGTACAATAGGCTGATCACCTAGAAGTGCTCGTAAGTAATATCGGGCTTACGGACTTAGTTCCGGGTTGTCCCTTTCCAGTAAAGAATGAATACTCGAGGTCTTTGACCGGAATAAATCTTTTACTAAACATTGTTATTAATGTAAAACATTTTGAAAGAAAGATGAAGTGCTATTTTGTATTATCAATAGTACTTCATAACTATTGTCCAGTTATTGAAGATATATAATTCTTATGTTCCAAGCATGTTGTTATTAAATTGTTATACTTGCTGAGCTAGTTATGCTCACTCTTGCTTGAACCATATGAACGCAAATGCTAAGATCGAACGTCTGAAGGATCAAAAAGGATAAAGGAAAAGCTAAGGCGATTGTTAAGTCGTCTTGTAATAGTATAGGTCTATTATTGTAATGTAAGCGATATTATGATAAAGAACCTTTCAGATCGGGTATAGAACATGGGAAATGTAAATATTACTTTAAATATATAGAAGTTATGTTCGTTCTTTGAGACTTTTCAATTGAATGAATGTATGAATGTTGTACAGTATAGCACCATCTGTCGGGTTGGAAGATACCCGGATTTGGGGGCCTACACTACGGGCCAAGGATATTCATTATTATCACATCCATGAATTTTCTATGCACTACGGGCCAAGGATATTCGTGTTATCACCAATGGTTATGATCATGCCAAACAACAATTCATCTTTGCACCCTTGGCCGAAGAGAACCTATGGCCATAATCATACCAACAATTGTCCATCAATGCACTACGGGCCAATGAGAACTTTTACCACATCATACCGAATAATTCCTAGTCATAATCATACCAATCAACAGTCCATCTATGCACTACGGGCCAAAGATGACTTTCATCATAATATAAGCATGAGGATGATGACAATGATATAAGCATCAATTAAACGAAATCAAGGATAAATATTAAAGACTTTAAATTTATCCAGAGTTTAAAAATGTCCAAATTATCAACATGATAACTGTTTGTGGAGTAAAATTCAAGAATAATATTGTATCAAAAATAATTTAGACAGAAAAGAAATCAATTTTTATCTTGAATAGTACCCCCGGGTGAATAGTACTCAAGTGAATAGTACCCCGTGAATAGTACTTCGTAAATAGTGTTGTACGTATGAATAGTACCCATAAATAGTACTCCAGTATGAAAAACTTAAAATTTAACAAGAATGTTCAAAAAAATATCATTGTGAAACGATACTAGATGAAATGCAAATTTCAAGGATATTCTACTAATTTTAAGGAGTATAGAAGCAATACTTAACAAAATGAGTGTAGAATTAGGAATATTAAATGAAATAATATTACTTACATACTACAGAGTATGGAAGAAAATATTATTTCTTACGAATATTGAACAAAAATAATATCCCTTATAATTGTTGAACGAAAATAATATTCCTTACGAATATTAAACGAAGATAATACTCCTTACGAATATTGAACGAAAATAATATTCCTTACGAATATTGAACGAATATAAAATTTCTTACGAATACAAAAAATAATATCGTAAGCGAATATGAAATAAATAATACCCCTTACCTCAAAAAGAGAACAATTCCGACTGGTATAGCGGAGATATTTTTGAAGAAAAACTTGCACTATTTGCTACACTCAAAAATTTCTTAACTATAAAAAAATAGGCTCAATATTATTGAAGAAGAATTTTCTGATTCTGGTGTGATTTTCTTTTCTAAACTGAGTATCCTATTTATAGGAGAATGACAGGGTATCACTATTTTAGAAAATCACGGACGAAATAATCTAAAGAATTCACGGACGCTTGATTTTCAAAAATATGAATATAATATTCAAGTAAAACAAAAACTTTATATAAAATATAATATATTCTATTTTACATAAAAAACAAAACTTATTATAATATATATATATATATATATATATATAGATAACTTTCTATCGATAATTTTGAAAAATGAGAAAGTGGGGGTCCATATAATAAGCCAAATTTATAACAAATACTTCATAAAAATTCCCTCTATTTATCTTAATTCACTTGGCTTCACAAAAAATATTTTCAATAACATTTATAATTAATATTATAATTCACAATATTAACAACCAGAGCATTCCCAGGAAAGATTGGGCTTTCCGATAAGGATTTCTCCCTATTGACGCACAATTAGGTGACCAAACCCCTTTTCTCGATAGAACTTTCTAGACATCATCAATAATGCAAATAATAATATGAATAACTTTGTCGTCTTAAATAATATAAAATATTGTGACAATAATTGAATCTATAACGTGAGATACTATGCAGCAATTACTGTGACAATAATTGAATAAAACTGAGTGACTTCTCACATAAGCATCAATAATCAAAAATACTATATAATATTGTGTGCTACTATGCAACCACGCGTATTACTGTACTTTTAACACTGGGTATTTCAACAGTTTAACGGTAAAACTTTTGCCGTTATTTTTATAAATATTATTTCTATCATTTTCTAACTCCGACAGTAATTTTGCAACAGGGTCCACCAATGATTGTGTCGTAGTACGGATATTCCCCGACAAAAAGAATATTCCCCGACCAAACAAATATTTTATGACAACTTGCTTACTTTGCAAAATTTGTAAATATTACCCACAACTATAACATTATATCAAATCCACACCTTATTATTGAAAAATAATATTTAGAGAAAAATAATCTTTATTCATAAAAGTTGGGGTCTTACAATCTCCCCTCCTTACGAAATTTCGTCCTCGAAATTGACGTACGTACCTGGTATTCCGAAGAGGCGAGGATACTTTGTTTTAATTTCAGATTCTAACTCTTGAGGTATAACTTTTGAGCGTAGAATATATTCCTTCTTATCCAAGATTTTAACAGGTACCACCTCATACATTAAATCTTCTGTTATCTCGTCTAGTTCTAATTCAATAATGTGGTTCGGGTCATCCACATATTTACGTAACATCGATACGTGAAAAATATTATGAACACGCGACATACTTAGAGGTAAGGCGAGTCTATAGGCCACAGTTCCTACTCGATCGAGGATTTCAAATGGGTCAATTAAATCGAGGGTTGAGATTTCCTCTCTTAGTCGATTCTTACTTATAAAATAACGCCTTCTTGCACCTTCTTCTTCATATTCATCAGCTTCGGGTCTGTAGCTTGAAAAAATTTAAATTTATCGATTAAAGTCGATTCTAATCGTATATTCGTCATCTTTACGTGGGTCTCTTGACTCGTTAACTCTATCCCCATTTTTGTAAATCATACAAAATGGGTCTTTGTGTTAACAACGTTGCATTCGTTACTGCATACGATCTTCTACTCAATACATTAGCTACTACGTTCGCTTTTCCAAGATAGTATTGAATGGTATGGTCGTAATCTCTCAACAACTCGAGCCAACGTCTTTGGCGCATGTTACGTTCATTCTGGGTGAAGAAATATTTGAGGGTTTTATATCGGGTTCAAGGTCGATACAAAATTCGATTTCACGCTCTGGGGGTAGGCTAGAAAGTTCTTCAAAGAATACGTCAGGAAATTTATTAACAATAGAAATATCATTCAAAACTATGACTCTCATCCAAGACTTGGATAGAACCTCACATTGATACCTATCAACTTGCCACCGTTATTCACGGTGTCCCATACGGAAAGTCTGGCTTCGGTGCATCCCACACAAGGAAGTCACAAGCGAAAGGCTTAAGGCTCTTTACTTATGACTTGATATGACATTGATTGACTTTAGTGGTTTGGTTACTTGAATTCGCATGATAGGTTGGTTAGGAAAATGAAAGTTAATAACCTTACGAAAATAATTAATTTTAGCATGATGAGTAGTTAACCAGTCAATTCCTAAAATCACATCAAATGTAAGTATTTTCAAAGAGATGAGATCGAAAGGTAACGTGAGGGTGCCAATTTGAATCAAACAAAATTTATAAACAGTGGATGTAATGAAGGTTTCTCCCAATAGAGTTTCAACAGATAAGTCAAAGTCTAATTTATTCGGAGTCGAGTTTAAATGTTGAGCACAATTAGGTAAAATAAAAGAGTGGGTAGAACCGGTATCGAATAAAGTATAGACTTTGCAAGAGTTTATGATTAACTTACTCGTGATAACTTCATTCGGGTTCCTCGACAAACGCTCTCACTTAAACTATCGACTTTGACTTGTATGGGACGGCCTTTGGTGTCTCCATCCCAGTTGGACTTGACTTCACTACACGACAAAATTGAGCTAGATGACCTTCTCTTCCGCAATTAAAACACTGTTTGGGTTGTTAAGTACAGTTTGGACGGATGTGTCCCTCCACTCCACATTTATAGTATACGACCGGTGGTCGTTCTGCTTCCTTTAAAATGGGTGTTGGTGCTGCTATCGATGTCTTTCCATCATTGTTGAATCTTCTCTTCTTAAAATTGTTCCCATTTAGTTCACTTTTCCTATTATCTTGACTATGATTACCACCGAAGTGGTTACCACTTCTAGCATGATAATTTCCTCCACGATGGTTATCATTGTTCCGATGGCCGTTGCCACTGGTATGATTATTATCGAGTTGTTGGTCGTTGTCTTTTGGTTGGGCTGATTCATTATCGCACTCCAATAACTGAGCCATATTCACAACATCTGAATATGAACAAAGTTTGTGAGAAATGAGGTATTGTTGTATTTCGGGTTTCAAACCTCGCAGAAACATTCATGTCATTCGCTCTTCATTATCAACCAAATGAGATGCAAATCGGGACAACTTGGAAAACTTAGCCTCGTACTGCGACACAGTCATATTATTTTGCTCTAGCTTGATGAATTCCACCCCCTTCACATGACGAACACTTTCGGGAAAGTACTTTTCGTTGAACAATTCTTGGAACTTCTCCCAAGACATCTTCAGTGCAGCAAGCTGCCCCCAAAATAAGTATACATCACCCATTCCGAGTCGCCAAATAAATGGTACATAATTCAAATACAAACTTAATTATACAACTGTCATGTAAAATACAACAAAATATAGCTGAGAGTTTTAACACGAATATTGTCTTCTAGGCAATATCCAAACTGAAATGGATTCCTCATTATAATTATTATCACACTATTTTATAAAATAGTGAAGACTACTACAGCCACCATATCGGACCGTCACTCCATTACCCGACTAGTTCCGGCTACGTTCTCATTTCCTGAAGAGAACAATGAAAGCAAAAGGGTGAGCTCAACTAGCCCAGTAAGAAATATTATGACTAAGATAATGCAAAATAAATTATCTTTAGCCTTCAACAGTGTTAAACTGATAAAATACAATAAACAACAAGTTTAACTGTAGCGGAACAATCAATCCATTAGAAGAGTCAAGTAGAGCATGATATCTACTATCTTCTATGATTTAAAAAGTTTATCATAAATTTTATCGCTGAGACTTAGCTCAATAAATAATCTACATCACTGAATTATCTATGCACTACGGGCCAAGGATATTCATTAGTATCACATCCACGAATTATTCATGCACTTCGGGCTAAGGATATTCGTGTTATCATCAATGGTCATGATCATGCCAACAACTGTCCATCAATTCAATATGGGCCAATGAGGACTTTTACCACATTATTGTAACACTACAGGTCATGATTATACCGAATCATCCTGTTAGAGTTTATGCCCTAGAGGCCAATTATTTGATATAATTGCTTAACATTTTGATATTATATTTGATTGAATAAATGAATAATTTTATTATGGTTTTATTTACTGTGTTATATAAATGTTAACATAATAAAATTCCTTAGAATAGTGATACAATTTATATAGTTTCAAGTATGTGACTTGAACATGAGATTATATAATTACAATTAGTATCATTGCTCTTAAATGTCCCTAGTCGAGTATCATTGTTGATATGACAACAATGATGCATTGAAACTAGTATGTGGATTGACTGATGACCAAATCTCATTGGTCGTAAATATATGAGATATTAAGTCAATGCATAAGTATGTGTTAGAGAACGATGTACTGGACATACCCACCATGAGAATTCTATGTGGAGCATCGAAGTGTCATTAGCGATTCTCATAGTGACAATGATGTAATGGTCTTCCGACCTGAAATCACTATATTACTACACGAGAATTTATGTACTTTGATATCATCAAAGGTCACCTTTAATAGGGTGGACTATAAAGGTGATTATTGGGTACATCATGAATCGTGTGAGAAATATGAGTGATCTAGATGGAATTTAACCATCCTATTTATTAGGGGTGATATACATAGGCCTCTTTATTGATTAGTACTATGAAATGCATGGCCATGCTCAAATAGTGATTTGTTTCATATAGTCTACTCATTGATCAAGAAAACTCAGATTAAATTATGAAGAGTATGACACATTCCATGACTCGAGTTTAATCTAAGATTTCAAGGTTAAAAGGATTAAATCACATTGAAACATTGGTCACAAAAAGGTTGCATCGAATCATCGATCTTATTATTACTTGGGTAGCAGTGATGCATTACTAGATGTCGCTCACTGTTTATAATTTTATAATATGATTTTAAAATTATTGTCAACGTAATAATAACATATAAAGGTCACACAAAGAACGTAATTAAAAGGGAATTAATTTAAATTGTAAAGATTTAAATATGTCAATATGATTGATAGAATTTAAATTACAAATTTAAATTAATAGGATAATTTATATATAGGTATATTAATTAAGTAAGACTTAATTAAGATATATATATATATATATATATATAAATTCGGATTTTATTTTAATTAGATTAGGGTTTTGATTAATTCCTATTAACTACTATATATATGATATATAGCAGCCATTTTAGGTAATGAATCATAACCTAAATAAAATCCTAGCCGCTCTTAGAGAGAGACTAGAGAAAAATTTCAAAAATCCTAATCCTTGGTTGCTAGTACTGTGATTCTCTTCTTTCGCAGATCGTATGACGATTATTCGTATGCGTTCGTGTGGATACCGTAGAGGCGTGGTTCTTTTGGATTGTGTAAGGGATTCGAAGCCATTTCAGAACTCTTTCATAATCGGTATAATATCTAAACCACTGAATTAATTTATGTTTCGCATGGATCCTGTTTTTGTGTTTCGGAAATTTCTTTGATTATTTTATATTTTCGCTGCGTTTTTGTTCCGAAACCCTACACATCCCTGGTCATAATCATACCAATCAATAGTCCATCTATGCACTACGGGCCAAAGATGACTTTCATCACAATAAAAGCATGAGGATGATGACAATGATATAAGAATTCAATTAAATGAAAGCAAGGATAAATTTTAAAGATTTATAATTCAATTTATCCAGAATTCAATAAAGTCCAAATTGTTAACATGATACTACTTTGTGGAGTAAAATTCAAGAATAATATTATATCAAAAATAATTTGGACAGAAAAGAAATCAATTTTTGTCACGAATAGTACCACGTGTGAATAGTACCCCGTGAATAGTATCCCGACATGAAAAGATCAAAATTTAACAAAAATGTTCAGAAAAATATCCTTATGAAATGATACTAGATGAAGCGCAAATTTCTTGGATATTCTACTAATTTCAAGGAGTATAGAAGCAAAACTTATCAACATGAGTGTAGAATTCAGAATCTGAAACGAAATAATATTACTTACATACTACAGAGTATAGAAAAAAATATTATTTCTTACGAATATTGAACAAAAATAATATCCCTTACCTTAAAAGAAGAGTATTTCTGACTAGTATGACGGGGATATTCTTGAAGAAAACTTGCACTGTTTTCTATACTCAAAGCTTCCTTAAACTCTAAAGAAATACGCTCAATATTATAGAAGAAAAATTCTTTGATTCTGGTGTGATTTTTAATTCTAAACTAAGCATCCTATTTATAGTAGAATGGAAGGATACTATTTAGAAATGGACGGACAGTAAAACCATCACGGGCGTAACCAGCGATTTTTTTTTTGATTTACTATGCAGAACTATGCAATAAAATATTCTAATAAAATGAAAACTTTAAATGAAATATAATATATTCTATTTTAAATCTAATAAAACAAAACTTATATATATATATATATATATATATATATATATAAAACAACACTGAGATAACTTTCTCCCGACTATTTTGAAAAAATGGGTAAGTGGGGGTCTATATAATAAGCAAAATTTATAACAAATACTTTATAAAAATCTCCTATATTTATCTCAATTCACTTGGCTTCACAAAACACATTTTAATAACATTCATAATTAATATTATAACTCACAATATTAACAACCAGATCATTCTCAGGAAAGATGGGGTTTTTCGATAAGGATTTCTCCCTATTGGCGCCCAATTAGGTGACCAAACCCCTTTCCTTGATAGAACTTTCTAGACATTGTCAATAATGTAAATAATAATATGAATAACTTTATCGTCTCAATTATTAATTTAATAATATAAAATATTGTGCAGATGATACTGTGACAATAATTGAATCAATAATGTGAGATACTATGCAGCAATTATTGTAAGAATAATTGAGTATAACTAAGTGACTTCTCGCGTAAGCATCAATAATCAATACCACGTGCTACTATGCAACCACGCGTATTATTGTACTTTTATCACCGAGTATTTCAACAGTTAATGGTAAAAATTTCACCGTTATTTTTATAAAAGTTATTTCTATCATTTTTTCACTCCTATAGTAATTCCGTTATGGGGTCCACCAATGATTGTGCCATCGTACGAATATTCTCCGACCAATCGAATATTTTATAACTACTTGCCTACTTTGCAAAATTTGTAAATATAACCCACAACTATAACATTATATCAAATCTACACCATAATATTCAAAAATATATTTCGAGAAAATTTAATATTTATTCATAAAAGTTGGGGTCTTACAGCTCTTCTCCTTCCTTTGGTTTTAATCTCTGTTCTTGGCTTTCAAAATTGGTTAAACTTGCTTTCTTCCTAAAAACACGCACCACACCATCGCCTCAATTTAGCCTTCGCTTTTGCCGCATACAGAGGCAAGGATACAAGAAATATTGAATAATAAGCGCAAGCACCAAAGAATGACATCGTTTTGCCCATATGTTGCTTCCTTCTACTATATATCAAGAAAAAAAATCAGAAACAAAGCGAATCATATAAGGGTACACATATTATCAAGTCTAAAAACACCAGATTCGTAGGCATACAACCCACTCATCAGATATCCTTCTTATGCATTGAAATCTGATTGTATCCCAAAAAGGCATCCATAAAACTTAACAATTCATACCAAGACGTGGCGATGATCAACTGGTCCATGTGTGGAAGCGCGTAGAAGTCTTTTGGGCACGCCTTATTGAGATCTGTAAAATCAATTCACATCTTACACTTCACGTTCTACTTTCGAACTAGTACCAAGTTCACAAACCATTCAGGATAGTCAATCTCAAATATAAATTTGGTCGCTAATAACTTGGCCATCTCATCATCAATAATCTTCTGCCTCTCTGGGGCAAAGTTTCTTCTCTTCTAGAGGACATATTTCCTGGCAGGGTGTACATTTAAATGGTGCACAATGACAAACTCATCTATCCTACGCATATCACTGGGTACCCACGCAAAAATGTTTGCATATACCTGAAGCAACTCGATCAATCCTCTCCGAAAGGGTTCTTACAAGCCCGAACCGATCTTGATCATTTTTCCTTGTTCTCGGGGATAAAATCGATATCTTTGGTCTCTTCAGTCGGCAAAGCGAGGGGTTCTGTACTTCCCTTAGTAAATGGTTCCACCTCGATTGCCATAGTCTGCCTCTACTTACTAACTCCGACTCTCGATGATACCAGATAATTTCTATAGCACCTTCGAGCTATATCTAGATCTCCTTTGACTTCACTAACCTCGTTCGGCGTAGGGAAATTTAGCTTGAAGTGGGGAATGAAAGTCATCACCTGTAGAGCTGTCAATGTCGGCTGTCCCAGAATGGCATTGTATGTCGCATTCACATGCACTACAAAGAACTTAACATTTATTTACACCTATCGAGGAGCTGTTCTGAAGACAACTGACAACTTGATGGTTCCTGCAACCCGAACTAGATCATTACTGAACCTATATAAAGGGGGCTCCTACCTAACCTCCATCCTTTTCCCTTCTAAATCCAGTCTCTGGTATGCATTGGCATACAAATATATCTACGGAAGAGCCATTATAAATCATGATCTGCTTCACATCCACTAAGTTGACCTGTGTTGTGATAGCCAAAGGTCCCTTTATACGACTCGATAGGTTTCGATGGGTAATCCTCATCGATAAAAGATATAAATGTGTCAGGATACTATTGATCCCTCATGGCAATCTATTTAGACATTGTTAATATTGAATCTAAGAACCCACGTATCTTCTTCCTGGTCACCTCGCCACCCGTTATCACGTTCACAACTTACCTAGTTGTTTGAGATTGTTTAGGTTGTGGTTGCGGCTGGGTGTTCGGGTTCTTCTACTGGTTGGTGTTATTTTTTTTTCACGAAGCCTCTCGTCCCGCCACATACTGGACTAACTCCCCACTCTGGACATTTTTCTCGATCAAATTCTTTAAATTCAGATAGTCTTCTATAGAGTGCTTATAGGTTTGGTGGTAATTGTAATAACTGTTATGGTTTCCTCTTTTCAGATGAGTATTATTCAGGCAAGGCTCAAAATAAGGATTATCTCTCATCTCCTCCAATATTTTTTCTCGATCCATATTGAGTGGGGTATAAACTTTATTGACTCAACGATTCGGGAAGGGTGGTCGGCCTCCTCCTGAAGCCCCATTGTTGAAATTCTTCTTTGTCTGGTTATCGGACCTGTTATTGTTGTCTGATCTGGGATGCTTATTCATATCCCGATCTCTAGGCTTCTTCGAAGATGGGGTATTTGGCGTCAGGCTCCTCGTGGCTTCTTCCATTACGATAAACCCTTCTGCTCGGTCGTAAGCTTCGGTCAGGTCCTTCAAAGCGTTAAACATTATACTCTTCATAAGCTTTTTGACCTCCCTGCATCCAACCTCGTGGTGAAGTACTTGAGGGCCTGAGGTTCATTCAGATCTTTCACCGTTCCCACTGCCTCTCGGAACCTCTTCACGTACTGACTCAGAGCCTCGTTGGAGTATTGCCTTATCTTCATCAAAGAGGCAGTCAGTTCCCCCTTCGTCGTATTGCTCCCAAAACGACCGTGGAACTTCTCACAGAGTTCTTTCTATGATGAGATCGAGTTTAGGGTCAGCGACGTCATCTGGCACTTGGCAGTGTTAGAGTAATCATAGAACTTCATGATCTGATTGCATACTTGAGTATGGTCATAAAGGTCACCAGTGCCATCGTAGGTTCCCAGAAGCGGGACCTTTTTGTTGGGATTGGCCTGAACCCAATCAACCAGTATACCTTTTCCTGGTTAACCTCTGCCAGCTTCTTCTCCAACTCTGCTACTCTCTTCGTGAGGGGGTCGGAGTCCTCCATCTTGGGGGATGATCTGTGCATATCCCTTAGAAGCTCCGGAGAGGCCATCTATCGTCTGTGTCCTGATCTCCCTCATTCGCCTGCTTTTTTCGAGACGGGAACCATCCGAACGATATGTCCTGGATCGGTTCCCTAACGATGCTTCCCGACGTTGATGATGATTGGAGGAGACCTCCTCACCACCTGCTACCATCTGGGCATCTAGCTCTTTCTACTGAAAGCGTAAGGTCTCTATGTCATCCTTATTCTCCTGTATCTTTTTGGCTAAAATTACCTCTCTTTTGTCATGACCATCACGTTTTGAATTTCGGTCTTCGACACGACTATAGGGGTCTGTCGTCTATTGTGTTGCCGAGAACAGTTGTCGTCAGATTGAGACCGTTTTACCCCTTGTTGGACCCACAGAATGACTGTTGTGCCCATATTTTTTCAAAAATTAACCGAAGACCCCAACCTATCTTTGACCGAACCCCTGGGTTGACAAGGCGGGTTAGCCGTTGATTTGTCTTGTCCGGTAACCATTTTTACCTTACTTGTTTCAATAACTTCGACTGAAACTTCTAAGTGATTGAAAAAGAACCGTCTAGCACTAAAGGGTCCTCTATCTAGCGCCAATATTAACACCAAGATTCGTCCATGCACTCAATCACCAATGACGCGTCCAATCCTGCATTGAAACAAAATCACACATAAAGCTTGACGGATTGGACTGCTGGGGGATAGCTTCTGTGTGAGAATAAGTACATGTTAAAAATGGGTTAACAATGGAGGCTTAATACTTTAGTGTTCAAAGTAATATTGTGTACCTGTGAACCAATGTATAACATTGTATTTATAGTGATCACACCTCCTTTAATCGCTCTGCCCCCCAATTGTAACAGAATTCCTCGTTATGATGAATATCATAACGGGATAGAAGTGAATCTCCTTAAAGAAAGAAAGTCGAACATTATCTTGATTTTTCCTTAGGAATTAGAAATTAAATACAGTTAGGAATCTCAGATTCCTTAAAATTCTCACATTGCCCAAAATAGATTCCTACATGGGGAACATGCCTCCACGTAGACTACGGCCACCCAAATCATTTGGGCCCAATTAATCATGCCCCAATAGTGAATTTTTACTGTTCAACTGTTCGTGTGGGATATTTTTTTTAACTTATACAATGATTTATAATTCATTTTTGAGAAATAACTATTTCTTGCTTCTCAAAAAATAACTTATAAATTATTTGAAATAAATATGTTTGATCAAATATAAAGACTATTTTACCATATTTTAATAATCTTTACAACTTATTTTAAAATTTATGCAACTATAAGACAATAGTATGGCAATATGGCCACGTAAAATAAAGTTTGGAACTTTTGTTGATTTAATTATGAATTCGTACATTAATCTAAATAACGTCATAATATTAAGTCACCAAACCTTTTGTTATAGAAAATTACTATTTTATCCCCTGTCCGTTTAAAAGTAGAACCATAATATTTAAAACTTTCAAAGACTTTACATAACTTCACAAATAATGATTAAAAATGTTTTAAAATTTGAAAGGAACAACTATTTTGGGACAAAGGTAGACGATTTATATTGTCAGATAAAAAGTGTTGATGTTATAGTAATATATGTTAATTAAACTTTTAAGTGTGGTTAAAATAATTATGTTCTCATAATATAATTTTTGTTCCCATAAATATCAACCACATAAAAAAGAGAGTACTATTTTTACATATAATTTTGATATTTTTACATGTTCTTTTACAAGAGAATATGACGAATTTCACTTTTACACGTGAAAATATCAAAATTATATATAAAAAGAATAATGCTAGAGACACAAACTATTCTACAAATATTTTATAAATTCACGCGACATACTCCACCTCAAAAGATATTGTGTGTGAAAAAGAAGACTATTTGAAATAATTTGTTGATCAATATACTGAGATGGAGTAGACCATATCAACAATTTATAAAATATTTATAGAATAGTTTGTGTATATAGCATCACTCATATAAAAATATCATTTCTCTACTAATAAAAGGACCACCTTTTCTTATGGTCTAAATTAATCAAATCTCATAACCGACAATTTGCGTCAAAAGCGGTTTTTGAAGTTGAGGAAAACAAAGGAAGAGTTAAAACTTAAAAAGAAGTTGAGGAATACCGACCATATGGCATTACTTCTCTCTTTTTACTTCCTTATCAAATCACAACAAAACTCCCCAAGTTTAAAATGTTTAACAGTACAACATTTGGAACTTTTCACAGCTGATAGGACATTTTCGTATACCGTCCCCCGGCCGCAAACATGTCGCGTTGTCGTAATCATATCGTATTAATGTCATGTTAAATTACAATTATTATATTAATAATAACATAATCTGTTTATGACGTTCTAATATCAAGAAATATTAACATTTATTTACTGTGTTAAACGTCTTGATTCGTTTAATTTATTTAAAAGGAAAATTACAATTTTCAAATAAAAAAAATTATACCATTCACTTATTTATTTATCGAAATTAAACTTAAATTTTTCATCACGACAAAATATATTTAACAAAATACTTGGCAACATGTTTAGAGAAGTAATTCATAAAAAAATTAAAACTCAATATTTAAGGTAATAGGTAAATTATAACATTATATTATATTATATTTGTATAATATGGTCACATACATAATGTAGATGTTTTATTCACAGACAAATCTGCTAAAACTACGTATGCTTTTAAGCAGATTTGTTTTTTTTTATTTTTAAAAATAACTTATGTTGGTTGATTTCACAATCAATGAATACAAGCAAGTATACGTGGTCAATAAGTAAAACAATGATAAGAAAAGTATTGTTCCCACGAGAAAATAGATTAATATTTATCAATTACTAATTCTAATTTAATTACTCCTAATTTAAACTATGAAATATTGGTTGTGATTTAAAAATTAAAATTAACAAAACCAATTACTACGTTCAAAATATCGCAAGATTAACTGTAGATTTAATAGGTTAATATTACAATTTGCCTGGGTATTTCATTTAAATCAAATTACTTCCCATTTAATTCAGTTAATTAATACGAATCATTATCCAAGAATGTTTTATAGTATTCACGCACTTCTTCCAAAGACGCGTGAACAAATCCTCCTAAATCCAATCTTTAAGACACAAAATTACAAGGAACACACTAATCAATCCACTAATTATATTCATATATGAATCAAGTTAATTAAGGTTTTATGTGACGCTCCCAAAATAGGTATACATCACCTATTCTGAGTCACCAAATACATAGTACATAAATAAATACAACTTTAGTAATACAATTGTCGTGCAAAATACGACAACACATATATTGTGAGTTTGAATACAAATATTATCTAATAGACAGTATAAAAAGGAGTCTTCATTACAATTATTGATACACTATTTTACAAAATAGTGAGGACTACTAAAACAACTATCCTGAACCATCACTCCATACCCCGACTAGTTCCTGCTATGTTCTCACCTCCTGAGAAGAAAAATGGAACAAAAAGAAAAAGGTGAGCTCAACTAATTTCAAATAAAGAATATCATGACTAAGATAATATACAACAAATTATCATTAGTCTTCAACAGAAAAATCTAATAGAATATAATAGACAACGGGTTTTAGATCAACAATCGCAATGTGAAGCAAAGAATCCATTAGAAGAGTCAGTAGAGAATGAATTCTACTATCTTCTAAGATTTAAAAGTCCATCATCAATATTTTATCCATGTAACATCAATCAATATACATCTTGAATCAAATATTCATCTGCTGCACTACTGAGCCAAAGATATTCATTTGTATCACCAGTTGGTCATGTTCATCTCAACACCTGTTCATCTTTGCACTACGGGCCAAAGATATTCATCAGTTAATCATTCATCTTTGCACTAAAATATATCCATTTATTTATATCCACATAAAATAAATATTTCCTTATCATATAAATTAATAATTAATTATTCACAAATAATATTACAGAATCACAATTATGACAATCAGGTCGTTCCCAAGAAAAAGGGGGCTTTCCGATAAAGATTTCTCCTTATTGGCGCGGAATTAGGTGACCAAATCTCTTTCCTAGATAGAACTTCCTTAGACATTGCCAAAAATGATATCTAACAATATTATTCAAATAATATGAATTATTGATCTAATAATGGAGATACTGTGCAGTGACAATTATTGAAACAACAATAATATAAAATATCAACGTAGCAATTATTGAATCAATAAAATAAAATATTGAACAATAATTACTGTAACAATTATTGAGTAGTGCCTTCACGTAAGAATCAATAATTCAAAAAAATACTGCGTAATACCGTATAGCATCTTTGTGCAACCACGCAGACATCGTATTTTAACCACCAAGTATTCCAACAGTGTTAAAGGTAACCATTACGCCGTTATTTATAAAAACTCAACTTGTCATTTTTTTCATCCGACCATTTTTCGTTATGGGGCCCATAATGATCGCTAGTTGTCCGCATTTAATATTCCCCGACGAAAAAGAATATTCTACGACCAAATGATTATTCCCCGACAACAATGAATATTTTATAACCACTTGCTTATTTTGCAAAATTTGCATATTTCACCCATAACCAAAGCATTATATCAAATTAACATCTTATTATTCAAAATAATAATAGAGGAAAATCAATTTAATTCATTAAAAAGTTGAGGTCTTACAACCACCCTTCCTTATGAAATTTTGTCCTCGAAATTGACGTATGTACCTGGTGTTTCAAAAAGGTGAGGATATCTCGCTTTCATTTCTGATTCCAACTCCCAAGTCATTTCTTTAATAGCATGGTTTCTCAACAAAACCTTAACTTGTGGTATAACCTTGGTGCGTAGGACAGGTTCTTTCCTATCCAAGATCTTAACAGGTACCTCCTCGTACGTTAAATCTTCGGCTATCTCGTCTGGTTCTAACTCAATAATGTGGTTCGGGTCTTTTACATATTTACGAAGCATAGATATATGAAAAATATTATGAACACGAGACATGTTTAGAGGTAATACGAGTCTGTAGGCCACATTTCCTATTCGGTTAAGAATCTCAAATGTACCAACAAATCTTGGATTGAGCTTTCCTCTCTTCCCAAATCTTGTAACTCCCTTCCATGGAGCAATACGTAACAATACATGATCTCCAATAATAAATTCCATGTCCTTTCGATGAAGATCCGCATAACTCTTTTGTCGATCCTGTGTTGTTTGTATACGTTGTTGAATCATTTGGATCTTTTGTGACGCCCCCAAAATAAGGTATACATCACCCATCTTGGGTAGTCAGATACATGGTACAGAATTTAAATACAACTTACTAATATAACTGTCGTGTACAATACGACATAAACTGTGAGTTTGAATACAAATATTGTCTACTAGATATTATACAAACTCAAAAGGAGTCCTCATTACAATTATTATCACACTATTTCACGTAATAGTGAGGACTACTAATGCTATCCTCCGGACCATTACTCCGCTCCCCTACTCGTCCCAAAGCCTATATTCTCATTTCAAGAGAAAATGAAAGAAAGAAAGGGTGAGCTCAACTAGCTCAATAAGAAATATTATGACTAAGATAATGCGTAATAAATTATCATTAGCCTCACAACAAAGTTGTTAAACCGATAAGATATAATGAACATCAAGTTTAACTACAATGAACCAAAGAATCCATTAAAAGAGTCAAGTAGAAAATAAAATCTACTATCTTTTATGATTTAAAAGGTTTTCATCATCGTTATAGTTGAGACTCAACTTTAATAAATATTCCACATCATCGAATCACCCCACACACTACTACCAAGGATATTCTTTAGTATCACGCACCATAATTATTCATGCACTACGGGCCAAGAATAGTTGTGTATTCATTAATGGTCATGATCATGCCAACAACTCATCCATCAATGCACTACTACAATCGAGGATTTTTACCACATCATTTGTAACATTACTACCATGATTATAACCGAATAGTCCTCGGTCATAATCATACCAAGTCCATCTATGCACTATAGGCCATGATGATTTTTACCACATCATTTGTAACATTACTATTATGATTACATCGAATAGTCCTCGGTCATAATCATACCAAGTCCATCTATGCACTATGTGCCACGTATGACTTTCAACATAATATAAACATGAGGATGATGACAATGATATTCAATACAACAAGTTCAAGAATTAATTTATCTAGGAACCAATAACATCCAAATATCAACATGACATCGCTTTCAGAGTAAAATTCAAGAATATCGAGAAGAATATTTCCATGAAAGGATATGGATGAAGCGCAAATATCAAGGATATTCCACTAATTTCATGGAGTATATAAGTCAAAGTTTTAACCAACGGGAATAATAAAGAATGGAATAACAAAAGAAATCACCATGCATGCATGCAGATATCGAGATGACAAAGTTATTCCAATAGAATAATAATAATGTAAACTGTAAGGTGAAATTCACACCGACAGGATGTTCCAACAGTAATAATAAAGATGGAACTGGATCCGGTGTAAACACATGATAGGATATTCCAACAGAATGATAAAGACGGAACCAGTCGGTGTAAAACACACATGCATGGATGTTCCAACAGTAATAATAAAGATGGAACCAGTCCCGTGTAAAACACATGCATGTGATGTTCCAAATGTAATAATAAAGACAGAATAATAGAAGAATGTCACCAAGTATAGGGTAAACCACGTATACAAAGTTATTCCAATGTAATAAATAAGAATGGAATAACATAAGGATTTCACCAAGTATAGGTACGCCGCATATACAAGTTATGTATAGGGTATGCCACTTTTACAAAAGTTATTCCAATGTAATAATAAAGAATGGAATAATGTAAGTTCTCTTCATGAATAAGAAAGAATAACACTTTACGGGTACAACAAATAATATTCCCTACCTTAGAAGAATCAATATTGGAAAAGTGAAGTAGCAGAATACTTTTCTTCTTTCTCTCTATAGTTTTCTCTCAGAGTTTCGGTGAATTCGTAAGAAATAATGAAGGAATGAGCTTTCTATTTATAAAAAACCGAGGGTGGCTCTTGGTCTTACGAAGGGTCAAAATGACTCTTGGTAATATCAAGAGACAACTACTATTTCATGAAAGGGTAATTAACCTTCGAACAATCAAGAGGCGTTAACTCTTGGTAATATGAAGGGACAACTACTATTTGCGAAGGGGTAATTACTATTGACGAAGGTAATTACAATTGCGTAAGGTAATTACTATCGACGAAGGTAAAAGGTAAATACTTATGAAGGTAAATACTACTATCGATTGAAGGTAATTACTATTCACAAAGGTAATTACTATTCACAAAGGTAATTATTATCGACGAAGAGACTCTTAGATGATGACATATGGGCCCCCCATAAAATAATCAAACTTACCACAAACGTCTCATAATGACTCTTTACATACATCAAGGATTGAATAATTATTACCACAAATCATTTTATTTTAATCAACACATATTTAATCTTTCAACAATTATTAATCATTTATAACTTGTCGCCTCAATTAATAATATAACATATTATATGAGGATGATAATCGTGACAATAATTGAATCAATAATATAAGAGATATGATGCAAAGAATTAATTATCGTAGTAATAATTGAGTATAGCTAAGTGACTTCTCACGTAAGCATCATAATAATCAATACCGTGTGCTACTATGCAACCACGCCAGACATTCATTACTTTTACCACCGGGTATTTCAACAGCTTTTAACGGTAACACCTCCGTTATTTTTATAGAAAGATAATTTTGTCGTTTTAACTATGATAATACTTCCGTTGTTGGATCCAATTAATGATTGAGTCGTTGCATTTAATATTCCCCACAAAAAGAATATTCCCCACCAAACTAATATTTTATAACAACTTGCTTACTTTGCAAAATTTATAAATATTACCCACAACTATAACATTATATCAAATTTATTCCATAATATTCAAAAATAATATTTATAGAAAATTCATCTTTATTTATTAAAATTTGGGTCTTACAACCTCCCTTCTTATGAAATTTTTCCCTCGAAATTAGGGTACGTACACTGGTATGTCAAGAGGTAAGGATACCTTGATTTCATTTTGATTCTAACTCCCAAGTCATTTCCTCAACATCGTGGTTCCTCCACAAAACTTTGACTTGAGGTATAACCTCGAGCGTAGAATATGTTCCTTCTTATCCAAAATTTGAACAGAACCTCTTCATACGTCAAATCTTCCGCTATTTCGTCCGGTTCTAACTCAATAATATGGTTCGGGTCTTTCACATATTTACGTAATATGGATATGTGAAAAACGTTATGAACACTTAGACATATTTCAAGCAGAAAGCGAGTCTATAGCAACAGTTCCTACCGATCGAGGATTAAAATGGACCGATGAATCGAGGATTAAGTTTTCCTCTCTTTCCAAATCTTGTAACTCCTTTCCATGGAGCAACTCTTAACAACACATGATCTCCTATATCGAATTCCACGCCCTTTCGATGAAGATCAAGATAACTCTTTTTGTCGATTTTGTGAGGTTTTTACGCGTTGTCGGATCGTTTGAATCTTTTTCCGTAGTCATACGTACCAACTCCGGTCCCAATAACGCTTTCTTCACCCACCTCATCCCAAAGATACCCGAGAACGACACTTTCTTCCATACAACGCTCGAATGGAGCCATGCCAATACTTGCTTGATAACTGTTGTTGTAGGAAAACTCCACCAATGGTAAGAACTTGTCCCAACTCCCTTGAAATCAAGGACACAGAGTCTTAATAGATCTTCAAGAGTTTGAATAGTCCTCTCCGATCGTCTGGTCGTCTGTCTCGAGGATGATATGCCGAAAGCTAAATCATAAGTCTGTGCTCATAGCTTTTTGCAAACTAACCCAAAATCGTGAAGTGAATCTTGGGTCTCGATCGAAACAATGGATACCTAGGCTAAGATACCATGCAGTCTTACAATCTCGTTTATGTACATACGAGCAAGACGTTCAAGTGTATAAGTTTTCAGATCGGCAGAAGAAATGAGCAGACTTGGTCAATCTATCAACAATGACCCAAATCGCATCAATGCCTTGAGAAACCTTAGGAAGACCCCAGAACTAAATCCATGGTAATGTGCTCCCACTTCCATTCGGAATTTCAAGTGGTTGCAATGGACCTTTTGGTACTTGATGCTCGCTTTAACTCGTTGACAAGTTTAGACACCTTGAGATAAAATAAAGCTATCTCTCTCTTCATATTGCTCCACCAAAATGTATGATTTAATATCATGATACATTTTGGTACTCTGAGATGGATTGCAAATGGTGTGTTATGCGCCTCCATCATGATATTATACTTTAAATCGTGGTCGTTAGGAACACAAAGTCCGGAGTTGACTCAAGTATTCCTTCTTCATCGATTCTTGCTTCCTAAGATAGCACCTTCTTGCACTTTCTTCCTCATACGATCACTCCGTGTGTCGTAGCTTGTGCAAATTTTAACTTTATCGATTAAAGTTTCGGTTCTACTCAGATACTCGCTTATCATCACACGCGTCCTCGAGTCTTTAACTCTATCTCCATCCTTTGCAAGTCACACAAAATGGGCTCTGCGTTGACAATAACGCACTCGTATTTTTGCATATGATCTTCTACTCAACGCGTCACCTACCACGCTCACTTTTCCAGGATGGTATTGGATGGTATGATCATAATCTTTCAGCAGTTCAAGCCAACGTCGTTGTCGCATGTTGAGTTCCTTTTGAGTGAAGAAATATTTGAGGCTTTTATGATCCGTAAAGATCTCCACTTTCTCTCCATACAAGTAATGCCTCCAATTTTAAGTGAAGAAACAACAATACCGCTAACTCTAGATCATGAGTAGGATAATTCCTCTCATATTCTTTGAGTTGTCATCGAGGCATAAAGCTATAACTTTTCCATGTTGCATGAGAACACATCCCAACCCTTTGCCCTCAAGCATCATCGTAGATGACAAATCCTCCTCCGAGCGGATGGTATTGTCGTAACAAAGTCTTTGAAATAAGTCTCCTCTCGAGTTCTTGAAAACTCTTCTCACATTCTTCGCTCCAACCGAACTTTGTATCTTTTCGAGTCACCGAGTCAATGGAGTAGCGATTCGAGAAAATCCTTCCACTAATCTCCGATAATAACCGCCTAAACCGAGAAAGCTACGATTCTTGGCCATCGATTTAGTTGTTCTCACTTTGAATAGCTTTAATCTTTCATTGGGTTAACAGATATTCCATGACTTGATACCACGTGCCCAAGGAATGCTACTTCTTCAAGCCGTAACTCGCGATTTCTTCAACTGGCATAAAGCTTATATTCACGAAGCTTTTGGAGTGTCACCTCAAGTGTTGCTCATGATCTTCACGGCTTTTGGAATAAATAAGGATGTCATCAATAAAGACGACCACAAAGTGATCTAAATATTCCTTGAATACTCGGTTCATCATATCCATGAAGGCAAAGAGAGAGCATTAGTCAATCCAAAGGACATGACTAGGAATTCATAATGCCCGCATCGAAGTTCTCGAAAGCCGCCTTTGGAATGTCGTGGTTCTAATCTTCAATTGGTGATATCTCGAACGAAGATCAATCTTTGAAAAGAATTTGGCTCCTTGCAATCGGGTCAAACAGTCATCAATACATGGCAATGGATACCTATTTTTGATGGTGACATGATTCAACTCCGATAATCAATACAAAGTCGCGATACTCCCATCTTTCTTCTTCACGAATAGTAACAGAGCACCCCAAGGAGAAGTACTAGGACTTAATAAAGCCAATGTCTAACAATTCCTGCGCATTGGGTCTTTAACTCAAGTTCAATAGAGCCATTCGATATGGGGCTTTGGAAATAGGTTTTGTACCGGGTTTAAGGTCGATCATACAAAATTCAATTTCACGCCTGGGTAGGCCAGAAGTTCTTCGTGGAATACGTCAGAAATTTATTAACAATAGAAATATCGTTCAAAACCGACGTATTTTTGTTTAAATCATGATATGAGCTAAGAAAGCTTGACATCCGTTTTTCAATAAACGAATAGCTTTATGGCTTGAGATGACCGTGATTGATTTTAATGGTTTGGTCGTTTGAATTCAAGATAATAGGTTGATTAGGAATATGAAAGCTAACAACCTTATTTAAAATAATCAAATTTTGCATGATAAGTAGTTAACCAATCAATCCCTAAAATCACGCCAAATGCAAGTATTTTTAATGAAATAAGATCATTTGGTAATGTGAGGGTACCGATTTGAACCAAACAAGACTTATAAACAAAGTGGATGGAATGAAGGTTTCTCCCAACGGAGTTTCCACGAGATAAGTCAAAGTCTAATTTCTCCGAGTCAAATTTAATCGATGAGCGCAAGTAGAGAAATAAAAGAATGGGTAGAACCAGATCAAATAAAGTATAAACTTCATTAGAGTTTATGATAAGCTTACCGTGATGACCTCATTCGGGTTCCTCGCTCTCCGGGAGGTCACAACGCTCTCCCTCAGACTACCGGTTTTGATTTTTCGAACGGCCTTTGGTGCCTCCATCCTAGTTGAATTTGTCTTTCAGAAATGACAAAATCGAGCTAAGTGACATTCTCTTCCACAATTATAACATGCTTTGACGGCATGGCGCAGATTCGGATCGATGTGTCCCTCTCCTCCGCATTTGAAGCATATGATAGGTGGTCTTTCTCCTTCCTTAACAACGGTCTTTGGTGCCGACGTCTTTCCATCATTGTTGAATCTCCTTTTCTTGAAATGTCCATTCTTATTGTTTTGGCCTTGATTACCACCCAAGTGGTTACCATATCCGCCCGTTGATTCCTCCACGCTTGTTGTCACCGCTCGATGACTACTCTCATTGTATTATTATAATTTCTAACGCCTCTCTTTTAGTTGCGTTGACTTGTTATCGCGCTCCACTAACCCGAGCCCTATTTACAACATCCGAATACAAACACGCTTTATGAGAAATAAGATGTTGACGTATCTCCCGCTTCAAACCTCTTAAAACATTCGCGCCATTCTCTCTTCATTATCCACCAAGTGGGGACGAAACCGTGATAACTCCGCAAATTTTGCCTCGATTTGCGACACGATCATATTGTTTTGTTCCAACTTGATAAAATCCACCTCCTTCATGTGGCGTAATACTTTCGTGAAAGTATTTGTCGTTGAATGACTCCTGGAACTTCTCCCAAGATATCTTGAAGACAAAGAAGTCGAGTACGCTTTTACCGATTCCCACCAAGAATCCGCCTCTCCAAGCAACATAAAGGCGTGTAAAGGGAACCTTTTGCTCCTCGAGCATCCCAATACATCAAATATCTTGGTAATCTGCTTTATCCATGCTTCCGCCAAGTGGTTTTGGCTCTCCCTTAAACTCCGGTGGTCCGGCTCCTCCTTGAATTGTTTAGCGGTGACCGCCGAGAGTTTTCCGTGTTTCCACCCACGTTTTGGATGTGAGTCGCTCTCTTTCTTTGTTGCATAAATCGCATAAAGCCTCTGAACATTTGATCATTCATCATTTGGTGTTGTGTTGTTGTTTGTATGAGGATTGTCGCCTCGATGCACATTATCCCGATTATTGATATGTGGTGAATCAACGATCGCTCGTGCTCTCCATTGTTATTCTCAACATTCTCGGATGTCATTTTCGACATCGCCACAAAACAAAAGGTTAATTGACATGTAACAAATTATCCCTATATTCTGACCGACCAATAAAATAGCACATAACCTTAGGTAGGTCATACTAACGAAGGTATTCCCCGTCCCTTCCCTCCTAGTACTATTCTCACATCTTAGCCAGGGATCATATCCCTAAGCTCTGATACCAACTGTGACGCCCCCAAAATTAGGTATACATCACCCATCTTAGGTAGTCAGATACATGGTACAAAATTTAAATACAACTTACTAATATAACTGCTGTGGTAATAATACGACATAAACCGTGAGTTTGAATACAAATATTGTCTACTAGATATTATACAAACTCAAAAGGAGTCCTCATTACAATTATTATCACACTATTTCACGTAATAGTGAGGACTACTAATGCTATCCTCCGGACCATTACTCCGTTCCCCTACTCGTCCCAAATTTATATTCTCATTTCACGAAGAGAACGGTGAAAGAAAGGGTGAGCTCAACTAGCTCAATAAGAAATATTATGACTAAGATAATGCGTAATAAATTATCATTAGCCTACAAAAAGTTGTTAAACCGATAAGATATAATGAACATCAAGTTTAACTACAATGAACCAAAGAATCCATTAAAAGAGTCAAGTAGAAAATAAAATCTACTATCTTTTATGATTTAAAAGGTTTTTCATCACTTTTATATATTTGAGACTCAACTTTAATAAATATTCCACATCATCGAATCACCCCGCACTACTACGCCAAGGATATTCTTTAGTATCACGACCATAATTATTCATGCACTACGGGCCAAGAATAGTTGTGTATTCATTAATGGTCATGATCATGCCAACAATCGTCCATCAATGCACTACGACACTAATCGAGGATTTTTACCACATCATTTGTAACATTACGGTCATGATTACACCGAATAGTCCCTGGTCATAATCATACCAAGTCCATCTATGCACTATAGGCCACAGATGATTTTTACCACATCATTTGTAACATTACGGTCATGATTACACCGAATAGTCCCTGGTCATAATCATACCAAGTCCATCTATGCACTACAGGCCAAAGATGACTTTCAACATAATATAAACATGAGGATGATGACAATGATATTCAATACAACAAGTTCAAGAATTAATTTATCTAGGAACCAATAACATCCAAAATCACAACATGACATCGCTTTTCAGAGAGTAAAATTCAAGAATATCGAGAAGAATATTTCCATGAAAGGATTTGGATGAAGCGCAAATATCAAGGATATTCCACTAATTTCATGGAGTATAGAAGTCAAAGTTTTAACCAACTGGGAATAATAAAGAATGGAATAACAAAAGAAATCACCATGCATGCGGTGCTGCAGACAGATAAAAGTTATTCCAATAGAATAATAATAATGTAACTGTGTGTAAGGTGAAATTCATACAATGGGATGTTCCAACAGAATAATAAAGATGGAACCGGATCCGGTGTAAAACACATGCGAGATAGGATATTCCAACAAAATGATAAAGATTTTAACCAGTCCTATGTAAAAAACACATGCATGAGGATGTTCCAGAGTAATAATAAAGATGGAACCAGTCCGGTGTAAAACATATGCATGGATGTTTCAAATGAATAATAAAGATGTAATAATAGAAGAATGTCACCAAGTATAGGGTAAACCACGTATACAAAAGTTATTCCAATGTAATAAATAAGAATGGAATAACATAAGGATTTCACCAAGTATAGGTACGCCGCATATACAAGTTATGTATAGGGTATGCCACTTTTTAAAAGTTATTCCAATGTAATAATAAAGAATGGAATAATGAAGTTCTCTTCATGAATAAGAAAGAATAACACCCTTTACGGGTACAACAAATAATATTCCCTACCTTAGAAGAACTGAATATTGGAAAAGTGAAGTAGTTAGAATACTTTTCTTCTTTTCTCTATAGTTTCTCTCTCAGAGTTTCAAATGAATTCGTAAGAAATAATGAAGGAATGAGCTTTTATTTATAGAAAACCGAGGGTGGCTCTTGGTCTTAACGAAGGGTCAAAATGACTCTTCGTAATATCAAGAGACAACTACTATTTCATTTGAAGGGGTAATTAACCTTGGAACAATCAAGAGGCAAGTTAACTCTTGGTAATATCAAGGACAACTACTATTTACGAAGGGGTAATTACTATTGACGAAGGTAATTACTATTGACGAAGGTAATTACTATTGAAGAAGGTAATTACTATTGATGAAGGTAAATACTATTGACGAAGGTAAATACTATTGACGAAGGTAATTACTATTCACAAAGGTAATTACTATTCACAAAGGTAATTACTATTAACGAAGAGACTCTTAGATGATGACATATGGGCCCCCCATAAAATAATCAAACTTACCACAAACGTCTCATAACAGACTCTTTATATACATCAAGGATTGAATAAATATAACCACAAATCATTTTATTTTTAATCAACATATATTTAATCTTTCAACAATTATTAATCATTTATAACTTGTCGTCTCAATTAATAAATAACATATTATACAGATGATATTGTGACAATAATTGAATCAATAATATAAGAGATATGATGCAAGCAATTATCTTTAAGTAATAATCGAGTATAGCTAAGTGACTTCTCACGTAAGCATCAATAATCAATACTTAGTGTGATACTATGCAACCACGCCAGACATCGTATTTTTAGCACCGGGTAGTTCAACGGTTTTAACAGTAACACCTCCGCCGTTATTTTTATAGAAAGATAATTTTGTCGTTTTCTAACTACTTATAATACTTCATCAGGGGTCCACTAATGATTGAGTCGTCGTCATTTAATATTCCCCGACAAAAAGAATATTCCCACCAAACGAATATTTTATAACAACTTGCTTACTTTGCAAAATTTATAAATATTACCCACAACTATAACATTATATCAAATTTATTCCATAATATTCAAAAATAATATTTATAGAAAATTCATCTTTATTTATAAAAGCTGGGGTCTTACATCTTTTCTGTAGTTATGCGTACCAATTCTGGTCCCAACAATGTTGCTTCTCCCACCCCATCCCAGCATACTGGAGAGCGACACTTTCGTCCATACAATGCTTCAAATGGAGCCACACCTATACTTTCCTGATAACTCTTGTTGTAGGAGAATTCCACCAATGGTAGGTACTTATCCCAACTCCCTTTGAAATCTAGGACACAGAGTCTTAATAGATCTTCAAGAGTTTGAATAGTCCTCTCTGATTGTCCGTCCGTTTGAGGATGGTATGTCGAACTGAATCGTAAATCTGTGCTCATAGCTTTCTGCATGCTAACCTAAAATCGTGAAGTGAATCTTGGGCCACGACCCAAAACTATGGATACTGGCATGCCATGCAATCTCACAATCTCATTTACGTACATACTAGTAAGATGTTCATGGAAATAAGTCTTCCGTATAGGCAAGAAATGGGTAGACTTGGTTAATCTATCAACAATAACCCAAATCGCATCTATGCCTTGAGAAACCTTGGGAAGACCCATAACAAAATCCATAGTAATGTGTTCCCACTTCTATATCAGAATCTCAAGTGGTTGCAATGTACCCTTTGGCACTTGATTCTTTGCCTTTACACGTTGACAAGTTAAACACCTCGAGATAAACTCTGTGATCTCTCTCTTCATATTGTTCCACCCAAATGTATATCGAAGATCATGATACATTTTGGTACTACTAAGATGGATTGAAAACGGTGTGTTGTGTGCGTCCATCATCATTCTATGCTTCAAGTCAGAATCGTTAGGAACGCAAAGTCTGGAGTTGACTCAAAGTATTCTTTCTTCATCGATTCTTGCTTCTAGAATATCATCTTCTTGCACTTTCTTCTTTATATGCATCAGCTCCATGTTCGTAGCTTGAGCAGCTTTAACTTTATTGATTAAAGTCGGTTCTACTCATATGTTTGATATCATCACGTGGGTACTTGGAGCCTTTACCTCTATCTCCATCCTTTGCAAGTCATAAAAAATAGACCTTTGTGTTAACAACATTGCACTCATACCTGCATATGATCTTCTACTCAATGCGTCAGCTACCACGTTTGCTTTTCCAGGATGATATTGGATGGTATGGTCATAATCTTTCAACAACTCGAGCCAACGTCGTTGTCGCATGTTGAGTTCCTTTTGGGTGAAGAAATATTTGAGGCTTTTATGATCTGTATAGATCTCCACTTTCTCCCCATCTGTGTAGTGTCTCTGAGATCTTCAACGCGAAAAGGACTGCTGCCAACTCCAGATCATGAGTAGGATAATTCCTCTCATATTCTTTGAGTTATCGCGAGGCATAGGCTATGACTTTTCCATGTTGCATGAGAACATATCCTAACCCTTTTCCTGAAGCATCGCTGTAGATAACAAATCCATCCGAACCAGATGGCATTATCAGAACAGGTGTCGAAATGAGTCTCCTCTTGAGTTCTTGAAAACTCTTCTCACAATCCCCGCTCCAACTGAATTTTGTATCTTTACGAGTCAGCTGAGTTAACGGAGAAGCGATTTGAGAAAATCCTTCCATAAATCTCCGATAATAACCAGCTAAGCCCAGAAAGCTACGTACTTCGGTCATCGACTTCGGTTTCTCCCAACTTTATATTGCTTTAATTTTTGTCGGGTTGACAGATACTCCATGTTTTGAAACCACGTGCCCAAGGAATGCTACTTCCTCAAGCCAGAACTCGCATTTCTTCAGCTTGGCATATAGCTTGTTTTTACGAAGACTTTGTAGTACCAACTTCAAATAGAGCTCATGATCTTCATGGCTTTTGGAATAGATGAGGATGTCATCAATAAAGAAAACAACGAACTGATCCAGATATTCTTTGAACACACGGTTCATCATATCCATGAAAGCAGCAGGAGCATTAGTCAATCCAAAAGACATGACTAAGAATTCATAATGCCCGTACCGAGTTTTGAAGGCAGTCTTTGGAATATCCTCAGTTTTAATCTTCAGCTGATGATATCCAGAACGAAGGTCGATCTTTGAAAAGAATTATGCTCTTTGCAACTGGTCAAATAGATCATCAATGCGAGATACCAGATACCTATTCTTGATGGTGACATGATTCAATTCTCGGTAGTTAGTACAAAGTCGCATATTCCCGTCTTTCTTCTTTACGAATAAAACAGGAGCACCCCAATGAGATGTACTAGGACGAATAAAACCGATGTCCAACAACTCCTGTAGTTGGACCTTTAACTCCTGAAGTTCAATAGGAGCCATTCGATATGGGGTTTTAGAAATGGGCTTTGTACGAGGTTCAAGGTCAATAAAGAATTCAACTTCACGTTCTAGGGGTAGACCAGGAAGTTCTTTAGGAAATACGTCAGGAAGTTCACTAACAATAGAAGTATTATTCATATCTGACGTGTTTTTGTTCAAGTCCGTAACCTGGGCTAAGAAAGCTTGACATCTATTTTTCAATAAACGAACAGCTTTATGGCTTGATATGACATTGATTGACTTTAGCTGTTTGGTTGTTTGAATTAGCATAATAGGTTGGTTAGGAATATGAAAACTAACAACCTTACGAAAATAATTAATTTTAGCATGATGAGTGGTTAACCAATCAATCCCAAAGATCACATCAAATGCAAGTATTTTGAACAAAATAAGATCGATAGGTAATGGTATGGTTTCAACTTGAATCAAGCAAGATTTATAAACAGTAGATGTAATGAAAGTTTCTCTTAACGGAGTCTCAACAGATAAGTCAAGGTCTAATTTCTCCGGAGTCAAGTTCAAACGTTGAGCACAAGCAGGAGAGATAAAATAATGGGTAGAACCGGTAGAACTGGTATCTAATAAGGTATAAACTTTGCAAGAGTTTATGATTAGCTTACCCGTGATCACCTCGTTCGGGTTCCTCACGTTTTAGCCAGTCAGGACAAATGCCCTTCCAAGAACCACCGACTTTGACTTGTCCGGGACATCCTTTGGAGTCACCATCCCCGTTGAACTTGGTTTCACAACAAGACAATCTCTAGCTATATGACCTTCCTTTCCACAGTTATAACACACCTTAGATTTTTGTGGGCAGTTTGGGCTGATGTGTCCCTCTTTCCCGCATTTATAACAAACGACCGGTGCTCGTTTTCCTCCCCTAGAAATAGCTGATGTTTGTGTTGACGTCTTCACGTTATCATTATTGTACATTCTCTTTTTGAAATCTCTCCCCGACTCGCTTCTTCTACCATCATGGCCATGATTACCACTAGAATGGTTACCGCTTTTGTCCGAATGTTTTCCTCCCCGTTGGTTATCATTGCTCCGATAACTGCTGCCACCGGTATGACCCTGGTTGTGGTCCCTCGGTTGAATATACTCATTATCTCGCTTTAATAATTGAGTCATGTTTACAAAAAATGAATATAAAGAAAATTTATGAGAGATAAGATATTGCCGAATCTCGGGTTTTAGACCTCTCAGAAACATCCGTGTCATTTGTTCCTCATTCTCTACCAAATGAGGTGCAAAACCTGGATAACTCTGCGAACTTCGCCTCGTACTGGGACACCGTCATGTTGTTTTGTTCCAGTCTGATAAACTCTACCTCCTTCATATGACGAATACTTTCAGGAAAGTACTTGTCATTAAATAGTTTCTAAAATGTTTCCCAAGACATGTTGAGTGCGGCAGGCTGGGTACGCTTCACAGACTCCCACCAATAGTCTGCCTCACCACGGAACATAAAGGTGGCGAATGGAACCTTCTGTTCCTCCGTGCATCCCAAGACATCGAATATCTTGGTAATTTGCTTGACCCACGTTTCCGCCTTAATCGGATTCGGCTTTCCCGTAAATTTTGGTGGTCCCAACTCCTTGAACTGCTTGGCTGTGACAAGCCGCGCAATGCTATCATTTCCACCCGTATTTTGTGCACAAGTCTCCCTCGTCTGATTTTGCATGAACTACAAAAAGCTTCTAAACATCCCATCATTCATCATTTGTTCGGTAGTGTTGTTTACAAGAGGAATATTGCCTTCCCATTGCACGTTCCCTGGGTGGTGATTAAAGGTGTCTCCACAGTCTGATTCACTCCATTGTTAATATTTCCAGTCGCCATTCTCAAATACTGCCACAAAATAAGGGTTAATTGACATGTCATATATTATCCCTATACTGTGAGACCCCAGATTTTTTTAAAATAAAGATTAAATTTTCTCGAAATATATTTTTGAATATTATGGTGTGGATTTGATATAATGTTATAGTTGTGGGTAATATTTACAAATTTTGCAAAGTACGCAAGTTGTTATATAATATTCGATTGGTCGGGGAATATTCGTTTTAATAGGGAGTATTCGTACAACGGCACAATCATTGGTGGACCCCCACAACGGAATTATTGTCGGATCGAGAAAAGCGACAAAAATACTTTTTTATGAAAATAACTGGCGAATTTTACCGTTAATCGTTGAAAACCGGTGTTAAAAGTAAAAAATGTCTGGCGTGGTTGCATAGTAGCCTTAACACTCAGTATTGATTATTGATGCTTACGTGAGAAGTCACTCGGTTATACTAATTTATTGCTACATAATCACGCATCATATCTATCATATTATTGATTCAATTATTGTCACAAAGATCATCTCGCATAAAATGTTTTTTATTAAATCAATACTTGAGAAGACAAAGTTATTCATATTATAAATTGCAATATTTACAATGTCTAGAAGTTCTGTCAAGGAGAGGTTTGGTCACCTAATTGCGCACCAATAGGGAGAAATCCTTATTGGAAAGTCCCCTCTATCCTGGGAACGACCTGGTTGATAAATAGTGTGAGTTATAATATTAATAATGAATGTTGTTCGGAGTTGAATTTGGAGACGCGAACGTGATATTTGAGTCCGAAAAAGTCAAACTTCGGGATTCACTATTTGGTCAAAAAGTCAACAATTGACTTTTTCGGGAAAAGTCAAACTTCAAAATTTCAAAATTTATATTTTTGATAAAAAATAGTTTCATTATGTTGGAATTGTTTGTGTTAGTGAAAATCGACATTTATTCCGATGATAATTGATGTCTAGGGGTTATATTGATAAATCGGGTAATTTATTGGGTAAATGAGCAATTAATTGCTACTAATTCACATGCTTATATAACTATTTGTTCACATATGTGTACTATTGAATCACATTATTTACTATTATGGGAGTTGGTGCAAGATTGATAATACTTGCATGACTAAGTTAAAAATGGAGGTATAGATGAAGGTACTATACTGTAATTCGTATTTTTCACATGATTATACTATTGATTCACATAATTGAACTATTGATTCACATTATTTACTATTAGGGGAGTTGGTGCAAGATTGATAATACTTGCAGGACTAAATTAAAAATGAAAGAAAAGTTGGAGGTATTATACTGTAATTTTTCGAGCCTCAAATCGTGCAATTATCGAAACTATATTTTCCTATAAATAGAAGCTCATTCTTCCTTCACTTTTCACCAATTCACAAAAGCTTTAGAGAGATTATTATAGAGAGAAATTATAGAGAGAAAGAAGAAGAGAAATCTGCTACTCACTATTCTAGTATCCAGTTTTTTCCAAGGTAGGGAATATTATTGTTGTACTAGTAGGGAGTATTATTTCTTTCTTATCTATGAAGAGAACTTTTGTTATTCCATTCTTATTATTCGGTTGGAATAACCTGTATACGCGGGCTACCCTATACTTGGTGAAATTCTTCTGTTGTTCCATTCTTTATCATTCTGTTGGAACATCCTCAGATATAAGCGTTCTACTTACGACTGGTTCCGTCTTTATTATTCTGATGGAATATCCTGTCTATGCGTTCTACATCGGACCTGATTCCATCTTTATTATTCTGTTGAATATCCTGTCTGTGCATTTTACGCCGGACCTGATTTCGTCTTTATTATTCATTGGAATATCTCATGCATGCTTTTTACGTGGGACCGATTCCGTTATTTATTATTCATTGAATAACCTACCGTAAGGGTCTATCGCATGCCCGGTGATTTCTTTTGTTATTCAATTCCTTATTATACTACAAATTGGTTAAAGTTTTGACTTCTATACTCCATGAAATTAGTGGAATATCCTTAATATTCAAGCGCTTCATCCAAAGATCTTTTCGTGGAAATATTCTTCCGAGCATTCTTGAATTTTACTCTACAAAGCAAAGATCATGTTGACAATTTGGACATTATTAGTTCTCGGATAAAATAATTCTTGAACTTGTTTTATTGAATTCTTATATCATTGTCATCATCCTCATGTTTATATTTTGTTGAAAGTCATCTGTGGCCTATAGTGCATAGATGGACTTGGTATGATTATGACCTGAGGATTATTCTATTGTAATCATGGACCGTAATGTTACAAATGATGTGGTTAAAGTCCTCATTGGCCCGTAGTGCATTGATGGATGATTATTGGCATGATCATGACCATTAATGAATACACAAATATTCTTGGCCCGTAGTGCATGGATAATTATGGTCGTGATATTAAAGAATATCCTTGGCCGTAGTGCAGGGGTGATTCGATGATGTGGATTATTTATTGTCGAGTCCCAAATGATAAAAGTGATGAAAACCTTCTAAATCATAAAAGATAGTAGATTTTATTCTCTACTTGACTCTTTTAATGGATTGCTTGTTCCAATCGCAGCTTAAACTTGATGGTTGTTATGTTGTATCGGTTTTAACACTGCTGAAGGCTAACGATAATATATTACGCATTATCTTAGTCATAATATTTCCTCTTGGGCTAGTTGAGCTCACCCTTTTACTTTTATTATTCTCTTGAAATGAGAACGTAGCGAGGACTAGTCGGGAACCGGAGTGACGACTGAGATGATAGCATTAGTAGTCCTCACTATTCTGTGAAAGAGTGTAATAATAATTGTAATAAGGACTCCTTTTGAGTTTGTATAATCTCTAGTATACAATATTTGTATTCAAACTCACAGTTTATGTTTTGTTGTATTGTACACGACAGTTGTATTATTAAGTTGTATTTAAATTTTGTACCATGTAAGTGGCGACCCAAGATGGGTGACGTATACCTAATTCTGGGGGCGTCACATATACTCTGACCGACCAAATAAATTTAGTCAGGTCATACTAGCGAAGGAATTCTCCGTCTCTCCCCTCCTAGTTCTTATCTCACATCTTAGCCAAGGATCATATTCCTAAGCTTTGATACCAACTGTGACTCCCCCAAAATAGGTATACATCACCTATTTTGAGTCGCCAAATACATAGTACAAAAACAAATACAACTTCAGTAATACAATTATCGTGCAAAATACGACAACACATATACTGTGAGTTTGAATACAAATATTGTCTAATAGACAGTATAAAAACTCAAAAGGAGTCTTCATTATAATTAATGATACACTATTTTACAAAATAGTGATGACTACTAAAACAACTATCCTGAACCATCACTCCATACCCCAACTAGTTCCTGCTATTTTCTCACCTCCTGAGAAGAAAAATAGAACAAAAAGGAAAAGGGTGAGCTCAACTAGCCCAGTAAAGAATATTATGACTAAGATAATATACAACAAATTATCATTAGTCTTCAACAGGGAAAAATCTAATAGAATATAATAGATAACAAGTTTTAGATCAACAACTGCAGCGGAAACAGCAATCCATTAGAAGAGTCAAGTAGAGAATGAATTCTACTATCTTCTAAGATTTAAAAGTCTATCATCAATATTTTATCCCTGTAACATCAATCAATATACATCTTGAATCAAACATTCATCTTTGCACTACATGCCAAAGATATTCATTTGTATCACCAGTTGGTCATGTTCATCTCAACACCTGTTCCTCTTTGCACTACGGGCCAAAGATATTCATCAGTTAATCATTCATCTTTGCACTACAGGCCAAAGATATTAAGTAATATCATCATTTAGGACTAAGGATGATGAAAAATATCTTAAAGAAAACGAATCTAGTGAGACAAAAGGACAAATATTAGGGATTCGTATAACAGTTTATTCAAGTTCAATAATATTCCATAACAACCAATTGTAAAGCAGAATTCAAAAATAAAGATCAAAACATGGATACAATCAAAGATAGTAACCATAATAGATATCTTGTACAAAAAGGAGAAAATTTCATTTTTCGGTGAATAGTGTCGTATACGTGAATAGTGTCGTATGCGTGAATAGTAACCCCGACACAAAAAGGTATAAATTCCACAATAAAATCCATACCAATATTTTGGTATAATGATATTGAAAGAATAACATCATTATGAAGAAAATAACATCTCTTACCTCAAAAACAAAGACTTCCTATTTGAAATATCTAGTATAAGGTCAAGAAAACTTGCCTTCGAATAGCAACTCACAAAGTATCTAAATACTCACAAAATATGCTCGATAATATATATAGAGAGAAAACTTGTTTCTGGTGTGATTTTCAATTCTAACTAGGCACTCTATTTATAGGAAAATGCTTAGAACGCCATAATAGACTAACCTGCTACCTGATGGATTTACCTGCTACTATTCACGCCCACCACTTTTGATTTTTTTTTTCAGCACATTTCATTTCTCACCAACCAAAAGTGGGGCCCACCATGTTTTTAATAAAAACATTTATTTTCGAAACTTCAATAATTCATAATAAATAGCCCTTTTATCAGAAATATTCGAATCTCATGTCTATTCCATAGGAAATTAAATTCTCTACAACATTATAAGTTTACGTTTTTCCAAATTCCAAACGAAAAATGACCGAAATCCACAAACGGACGATTTTCAAAACCTCTATTCCGACAAAATACTGATAAAACACCACAGCATTAATTCCTTTATTTATGTCCACATAAATTATATCCATCATTTATATCCACATAAAATAAATATTTCCTTATCATATAAATCAATAATTAATTATTCACAAATAATATTATAGAATCACAATTATGACAACCAGGTCGTTCCCAGGAAAGATGGGACTTTCCGATAAAGATTTCTCCTTATTGGCGCGCAATTAGGTGACTAAACCCCTTTCCTAGACAGAACTTCCTTAGACATTGCCAATAATGCTATCTAACAATATTATTCAAATAATATAAATTATTGATCTGATAATGGAGATATTGTGTAGTGAAAATTATTGAAACAACAATAATATAAAATATCAACGTAGCAATTATTGAATCAATAAAATAAAATATTGAATAAAGAATTATCGTGTAATAATTATTGAGTAAAGTGCCTTCTTATGTAAGAATCAATAATTCAAAAATACTATATGCAATACCGTGCTATGCTTGTGCACGACCACACGACATCTTGTATTTTAACCACCGGGTATTCCAACGTTGTAAATTCAGAATTATCAGCGCCATCGCATTTAATATTCCCCACACGTAAAGAATATTCCACGACTAAACAAATATTCCCTGACAACAATGAATATTTTATAACCACTTACTTATTTTGTAAAATTTGCACATTTCACCCATAACCAAAACATTATATCAAATTAACACCTTATTATTCAAAACAATAATAGAGAAAATTCAATTTTATTCATTAAAAAGTTGGGGTCTTACATTTTACGCACAACTTCTTTCATAAGTATATTCCTATCCTACATGTTAATCATATTAACCCTATTCAAATTATATGAACATATGTTATTATATCCAGATCTAAGTTTATACTTCATTTTTCAATTTTATATAGATTATCACAGTAATTGTTGGCCAAAGAATTAATCAATAAATGCAAGATATAATAAATAATTCAATAAAAATGAACTTTCATTCAATGGGAAGGTTTAATTTAAACTGCATACCAAGTTCTATTGCAATCTTAATTAAAATTTAGTTCATAATAATTAAGGAAAATATCATCCAAATTAATAATCCATACATCCCAGATAATTACAAAGAATAAAAACTAAAGAAGAGAAGAAGAAACTCTGAATTTGCTCCTAGACTCTCTCTGATCTTCAGCCTTTGCAATCCTCCTTCATGTTTTCTCTCGTTGTTCTCTATGCATTTCTCTTGGAAAATTGAGTGATAATTTACTCCATACATCTTTTCCTATTTGTATTGGTCCAAACCCTCATCCAGATTTTTGTTTGGCTTTAAAATCCAACTTATAGCAAAACAAACCAGCTTTGGGCGTGGCCTAGCGCACTAGGTGTTAGGTTTAGTTCAATCCAAGCGAATTAGGCGCTAGACACAGACCAAGTATTTACAAAAATGTCACTCAGCTCCAATTTTAATGATTTTTAATCCTTTTCTTCTTCCAAATGTCCAATTTGTCCCTCCAACTCCATCCTACAAGAAATAAACATAAAAAAACAATAAAAAGATACTAAAAATACTCGAAGATATCTATAATTAAGCTTAACAATACCAGATTCGTAGGTATAAAACTCATTGATCAAATACCCCCAAACTTAATTAATTGCTTGTCCCCAAGCAATGCAATAATGCAAATGCACCCTAACTAAATGCATACGAATCAAATGACCAAATAATCATTGCATCCAATATCAGGCCTCAAAGATACATATAATATTCAAACAAAATATTCAACCAATGCCAAATTTCTAACTCTAACCATTTCATCAATTATACATGTCATCACCCATTATGTGTGTGTGTAAAAATAGACTATTCTGATCAATCACAACTCAAATCACCCACATAATTAACTTCTTTGAAAGAAAGCATAGTTTTACTTAACTCTAACAGTAAATACATTTAGCTAGACTATCGCAAGCACATTCTAAGCACATGGGTATCAACAACGTTTATTACAATATATATTTTTTTTACAGACGTGTACAATGTTTAGTTTTATTAGGCTTTTCAGAACTAGTCATATATCAAGTTTTCAACCAATGACTCCAAAACTAGTTGGCTTTAGGGTACTAGGTGTTGAGACACCCCTACGAATTTAATAACTCGAGTAGCAAAGACCATAAAACAAAACTAGTCAAATGATTATTTATTATTTTTTTCCCGACTTGTGCAATGCTCAACTCTCTTAGGCTTTTCAAAGTTACCTTTTTAGTGAACTTTCCACCAACGACTCCTAAACCAGTTGGTTTTAGGGCGATGGGTGTAGAGACACCCTTAGGGCATACTTGTCAAAGTAACAATGGCCACAAAGTTAAACTAAGCCAACTTTTTTTTTAAAACATAGATATCCCAAGATCCCCCCAAACTTAGTTTCTTGCTTGACTTTGTCTTCATAAATGCTTTACTGACTTTGTCAAATTTTATCCCAAATTTTCTACCAGAAATAAATTATGCAAAGATTTGAATTCCGATTAAGCAAATAGTCAATAAAGTTCTTTCCTTTTTAACATGGGTTTAAAAAAACATAATTAAATCCACAATCAAAGTCTTTACTTAGCATCAATTATCAAGTTTGATAAAGAAAAACTATTAATCCAGTCTTTTTATTGGCCAGAATTAGATACTACATAAATTATCACTTGATTCATGCAACTAAATGTCAGAGACAACCTAAAATGTACTTCTATCATACAACATGCCATGCAATACTTAAATAAGCATGCAACTCTCAGAATGCACCCCCAAACTTAACATATGCAATTAATGTCCTCATTGTATAAAGTGTTAGTTCCCGAAGGCACGAAAGTTATCTAGAAGAGGGGGTTGAAAAGATATTTTAAATTTTTCTTTTCAAAGAGTAACTTAACAGATTTGTTAATTAAATGATTAATTAAGCACAACGGAATATATTTTTTAGTTATCCCCCTTAAGATAAAATCAATGTTATAAATCAAACAGCAGTTATAACAAATATAACAGTTAAAAAGTCTGAAAGTAAATGAAACAGTGTTTTAGGTGGTTCAGAGCACTTAAGACTCCTAGTCCACACTTCTACTCCACGAGTAGGAAATCCACTAACGATATTGATACAATCTTCGAATCACTAAGATTACTTCAAGACCGGCAGTCTTGGAAAGCTAGTTCACAAATGTAAGACCCCATCTTTTATGAATAAAGATAAATTTTTCTCGAAATATATTTTTGAATATTATGATGTGGATTTGATATAATGTTATAGTCGTGGGTAATATTTACAAATTTTACAAAGTAAGCAAGTGGTTATAAAATATTCGATTGGTCGGGGAATATTCGTTTTAACAAGGAATATTCGTACGACGACACAATCATTGAGGGACCCCACAACGGAATTATTGTCGGAGTTAGAAAATGGTATAAATATCTTTTTATAAAAATAATGACGAAAGTTTAACCGTTAAACTATTGAACTAACCAGTGGTAAAAGTATAGTAATACGCGTGGTTGCATAGTAGCACACGGTATTGATTATTGATGCTTACGTGAGAAGTCATTCACTTATACTCAATTATTGCTATAGTAATTGATGTATAATATCTTTCATATTATTGATTCAATTATTGTCATAGTATCATATGATTAATATTTTATATTATTAAATCAATAATTGAGACGACAAAGTTATTCATATTATTATTTACATTATTGACGATATGTCTAGAAAGTTACATCGAGGAAAGGGATTGGTCACCTAATCATTGCCGCATAATAGGAGAAATCCTTATCGAAAAGCCCCCTCTTTCCTGGGGAATGATCTGGTTGTTAAATATTGAGAGTTTTAATATTAATGATGAATAAGTTCATGTTGATTAAAGATGAAATTGTTGATTAAAATATTTCCATTATGTTGGGATTATTTGTGCTAGTGAAAATCGACATTTATTTCGATAATAAATGATTTCTGGATGTTTTATTGACCAAATGGGCAATTAATCGAATAAATGAGCAATTAATTGCTATTAGTTCAAATGAAAATTACTGTTGGTTCACATGTATGTACTATTAGGGGAGGTGATGCAAGATTGATAATACTTGCAGGACTAAAATAAAAATAAAGGTATAGATGAATGCATTATATTGTAATAATTCGATCCCCTAATCATGCAATTATCAAAACTATGTTTTCCTATAAATAGAAGCTCATTCTTCTTTCATTCTCACTAATTCACTAAGACTTACAAGAGCATTTATAGAGAGAGAAGTTATAGAGAGAAAGAAGAAGAGTATTCTGCTACCTTCACTATTCTAGTATCCAGTATTCTTCTAAGGTAAGGGATATTATTTTTGTTCAATATTCGTATGAAATAATATTTTCTTCCATACTCTGTAGTATGTAAGTAATATTATTTCATTTTTTATTCCAAATTCTACACTCATTTTGATAAGTATTGCTTCTATACTCCGTGAAATTAGTAGAATATCCTTAAAATTTGCGCTTCATCTAGTATCGTTTTACAAGGATATTTTTTTGAATATTCTTGTTAAATTTTAAGCTTTTCATGCCAGAATACTATTCACAGGGTACTATTCACAAAGTACTATTTATGGGGTATTATTCACAAAGTACTATTCACGGAGTACTATTCATGAAGTACTATTCACGGAGTACTATTCCCAAAATACTATTCACAAAGTAATATTCATGGGGTACTATTCACTCTGGTACTATTCACTCGGGGTACTATTCATGACAAAAATTAATTTCTTTTTGGTTCAAATCATTTTTGATATAATATTATTCTTGAATTTTTCTCCACAAAGCAGTATCATGTTGACAATTTGGACATTATTGAATTCTGGATAAATTAAATTATAAATCTTTAAAAATTTATCCTTTGCTTTCTTTTAGTTGAATTCTTATATCATTGTCATCATCTTCATGCTTATATTGTGATGAAAGTCATCTTTAGCAGTAGCGCATAGATGGACTATTGATTGGTATGATTATGACTAGGGATCATTCGATATAATCATGACTCGTAATGTTACAAATGATGTGATAAAAGTTCTCATTGGCCCGTATTGCATTGATGGACAGTTGTTGTGACACCCCCAAAATAGGTATACATCACCCATTCTGAGTCGCCAAATACATGATACATAAATCAAATACAAAGTTCTTTAATACAACTGTCGTGTAAAAATACAACAAAACATAGCTGAGTTTTTAAACGAATATTATCTTCTAGACAATATCCACACTCAATGAAATTCTCATTACAATTATTATCACACTATTTCACAGAATAGAGAGGACTACTAAAGCCACTTATCCTGGACCATCACTCCATTTCCCGACTCGTTCCAGCTAAATTCTCATTTCCTGAAGAGAACAATGAAAGGAAAGGGTGAGCTCAACTAGCCCAGTAAGAAATATTATGACTAAGATAATACAGAATAAATTATCCTTAGCCTTCAACAGTATAACAACTGATAGAATATAATAGACAACAAGTTTTAGATCAACAAATGCAGCAGAACAAACAATCCATTAGAAGAGTCAAGTAGAGCATGATATCTACTATCTTTTATGATTTAAAAAGTTTTTTTTATCCACTTTATCGCTGAGACTCAGCTTAATAAATAAACCACATCATCTAATCATCCCTGCACTACAGGCCAAGGATATTCATGTAATCATCAATGGTCATGATATTATCTTTGAATAATCCTCGGTCATAATCATACCAACAATGCCCATCAATGCACTACGGGCCAATGAGGACTTTTACTACATCATTTGTAACATTACGGGTCATGATTATACCGAATGATCCCTGGTCATAATCATACCAATCAACAGTCCATCTATGCACGTAAGCCAAAGATGACTTTAAACACAATATAAGCATGAGGATGATGACAATGATATAAGCATTAATCAAACGAAATCAAGGATAAATATTAAAGACTTTAAATTTATCCAGAGTTTAAAAATATCCAAATTGTCAACATGATACTGCTTTGTGGAGTAAAATTCAAGAATAATATTCATGTATCAAAAATAATTTGGACATCAAAGAAATATATCTTCTAGGTGAATAGTGTAAAACCCCAACTTTTATAAATAAAGATGAATTTTCTATAAATATCATTTTGAAATATTATGGAATGAATTTGATATAATGTTATAGTTGTGGGTAATATTTATAAATTTTGCAAAATACGCAAGTTGTTTTATAATATTCGATTGGTCGGGGAATATTCGTACAACGGCACAATCATTGGTGGACCCCACAACGGAATTATTGCGGATTAAGAAAATGACAAAAATACTTTATGAAAATAACGACAGAAGTTTTACCGTTAACTGTTGAAACACCCTTGTTAAAAGTAAAAGAATACGATGTCTGGTCGCAGTTGCGATTACTACGGTTTTAATTATTGATGCTTACGTGAGAAGTCACTCAGTTTTTTTCAATTATTGCTACAGTAATTACTACATTATATCTCACGTTATTTGATTCAATTATTGTCAATATTTTATATATTATTAAATCAATAATTGAGACGACAAAGTTATTAATATTATTATTTTCAATATTAACAATGTCTAGAAGTTCTGTCAAGGAGAGGTATGGTCACCTAATTGGGCGCCAATAGGGAAAAATCCTTTTTGGAAAGCCCCCTCTTTCCTAGGAACGACCTGGTCGATTAATATTGTGAATTATAATAAAGGTGATAAATGTTGTTAAAATTATTAAGGTGATTTTTATGAAGTTTTGCTTATTTTATGGACCCCCATTTATCCATTTTTTTTAAAATAATCGGTAGAAAATTATTTAAAGGTGGTGCCCACATGTGGGGGTCACATGTGGGGCCCATATATGTTGAAAAAAACTGATTTTTGAAATGGGTGAGAGGGAGTTACGTATAGGGGAAGAAATTGATATATATGTATATGACGTGTGTATATATATAATGTGTGTGTGAGTGGAAAATGGTGGAAAAGTAATTCTATGAAAGTGATGGGAAGATGTGTGTGCGTGTGATAGTGAAAGGTGTGAGGTGTGAGTGTGTGATAGTGAAATGTGTAAGAGTGTAGTGATAGTGATTTTGGGGTGGGGGGTGGGGGTTGGGGATTGATGTTGGTTATGGGGGATAAAAATCAAGTGGTATATATATAATATTGATATATATAAATTGTAAGCATGTGTTTATATATATATATATATTATATTTTATTTTTTTGTTTGTTTTTTGATTAGATGGTTGATTGAATTTGAACATCCGTAAGGCCCGCAAAAAAATAATTTCGTTCATAACAAAGATTGCACTTCCATTCTCTTATAAATAGAAGCTCATTCCTTCATTATTTCTTACGAATTCAATTGAAACTCAGAGAGAAAAATTATGTAGAAACTATAGAAAAATATTCTCGCTACTTTCCTACTCTTATATCCAGTTTCTTTTACGGTAAGGGTATTATTTCTTTTGTATTCATGAAGAGAACTTCGTTATTCCATTATTTATTATTCATTGGAATAACTCAGATATCTGTGAAGCTACCCTATACTTGGTGAAATTCTTACGTTATTCCATTCGTTATTATTCTTTGGAATATCCCGTCTGCATGTTTTTTCACGGACTTGATTCCATTCGTTATTATTACATTGGAATATCCTCGTCGTCGCTTTACGGGGACTGATTCGCCTCTTTATTATTACGTTGGAATATCCCGTCTCATGCGTTTATATCCGGACTGATTCTCGCATCTTTATTATTCTGTTAGAATATCCTATCTGTGCGTTTTACGCCGGACTTGGTTTCGTTAATTATTATTCTGTTGGAATAACCTGCCTGTGCGGTCTATCGCATGCCTAATGATTTCTTTTGTTATTCCATTCCCTATTATACTCAGTTGGTTAAAGTTTTGACTTCTATACTCCATGAAATTAATGTAATATCCATGATATTTGCGCTTCATCCAGTATCTTTTCATGGAAATATTCTTCTAAACATTCTTGAATTTTACTTTACAAAGCAGTATCATGTTGACAATTTGGACGTTATTGGTTCCTGGATAAATTAATTCTTGAACTTGTTTTATTGAATTCTTATATCATTGTCATCATCCTCATGTTTATATTTTATTGAAAGTCATCTGTGGCCTTTAGTGCATAGATGGACTTGGTATGATTATGATGAGGCATTATTCGGTATAATCATGACTGCAATGTTACAAATGATGTGGTAAAAGTCTTCATTGGCCCGTAGTGCATTGATGGACAGTTGTTGGCATGATCATGATCATTAATGAATACATAAATATTCTTGGCCCGTAGTGCATGGATAATTGTGGTCGTGATACTAAAGAATATCCTTGGGCAGTAAAGTGCGGGGGTGATTCGATGATGTGGATTATTTATTGTCGAGTCCCAAATGATAAAAGTGATGAAAACCTTTTAAATCATAAAAGATAGTAGATTTTATTCTCTACTTGACTCTTTTAATGGATTGCTTGTTCTGCTGTAGTTAAACTTGATGTTTTTTATATTGTATCAGTTTATCACTGTTTAAGGCTAATGATAATTTATTCGCATTATCTTAGTCATTATATTTCTTTACTAGGCTAGTTGAGCTCACCCTTTCTTTCTTTGTTCTTGGAAGAAATGAGAATATAGTTGGGATTTAGTCTGGGAAGCGGAGTGATGGACGGATGATAGTATTAGTAGTCCTCACTATTACGTTAAATAGTGTGACAATAAATGTAATGCGGACTTATTCTCGAGAGTGGATATTGTCTAGAAGATGCGGTACTTGTATTAAAACTCATGACTCTCTTGTTGTATATTAAAGATTGTATTTGTATTTTGTACCATGTATTTGGCGACTCAGAATAGGTGATGTATACCTATTTTGGGGGCGTCACAGTTAGTATCAAAGCTTAGGGATATGATCTATGGCTAAGATGTGAGACTAGAACTAGGAGGGGAGAGACGGGGAATTCCTTCGCTAGTATGACCTACTTAAATTTATTTGGTATTTAATTGGTTGGTCAGAGTTTAGAGATAATATGTTACATGTCAACTAACCCTTGTTTTTGTGGCAGTATCTGAAAATGACATCCGAGATTGTTGAGAATAGCAATAGAGCACAGGAGACCGTTGAGTCTCCACATATCAATAATCAGGAGAATGTGCATCAGGAAAGCGACAATCCTCACGTAAACAACAACACTGACCAAATGATGAATGATTGATTGTTCAAAGGCTTTATGCAATTCATGCAACATCAGGCGAGAGTGGCTTCTGTCCAAAATGTAGGTGGAAACACTGGAAATTCTCGGAGGGTCACCGCTAAATAGTTTAAGGAGCTGGGACCACCAGAGTTTATTGGAGAGCCAAAACCACTTAAGGCGGAAGCATGGATAAAGCAGATCACCAAGATATTTGATGTCTTGGGATGCTCCAAGGAGCAAAAGGTAACCATTTCGGTGGTAATCATGGCCAAGACAGTAAAAATGGATATTTCAAGAAAAGGAGATTCAACAATGATGAAAAGACGTCAGCACCAGCAACCGTGGTTAAGGAAGGAGAACGACCACTTATAATATGCTTCAAATGCAGAGGGGAGGGACATATCAGTCCAAACTGCGCGATGCCATCCAAAGTGTGTTATAATTGTGGAAGAGAAGCACCTAGCCCAATTTTGTCATTCACCGAAGACAAGTTCAGCTAGGATGGAGGCACCAAAGGCCGTCCCAGAAAAGTCAAAGCCGGTGGTGCAAGGGAGAGCATTTGTCGTGACCTCCCAAAAAATAAGATACCCAAACGAGGTCATCACGGGTAAGCCTATCATAAACTCTAGCGAAGTCTATACCTTATTTGATACCGGTTCTACCCATTCTTTTATTTCTCCTACTTGCGTTCAACGATTAAATTTGACTCAAGAGAAATTAGATTTTGACTTATCTGTTGAAACTCCGTTGGGAGAAACCTTCATTACATCCACTGTTTATAAGTCTTGTTTAGTTCAAATCGGCAAGACTGCACGTTAATTCGTCGATCTTATTTCTTTGAAAATACTTGCATTTGATGTGATTCCAGGGATTGATTGGTTAACTACGCATCATGCAAAAATTGATTATTTTCGTAAGGTTGTTAGCTTTCATATTCCTAACCAACCTATTATGCGAATTCAAGCAACCAAACCATTAAAATTAATCACTGTCATCTCAAGCCATAAAGCTATTCGTTTATTGAAAAATGGATGTCAAGCTTTCTTAGCTCATGTCACGGATCTAAACAAAAATATGTCAGTTTTGAATGATATTTCTATTGTTAATGTATTTCCTGACGTATTCCCTGAAGAACTTCCTGGCCTACCACCAAAACGTGAAATTGAATTTTTTATCTACCTTGAACCCGGTACAAAACCCATTTCCAAAGCTCCATATCGAATAGCTCCTATTGAACTTCAGGAGTAAAATACCCAACTGCTGGAATTGTTAGACATTGGCTTTATTTGTCCTAGTACTTCTCCTTGGGGTGCTCCTGTTCTATTCGTGAAGAAGAAAGATGGGAGTATGCGACTTTATATTAATTATCGGGAGTTGAATCATGTCACCATCAAAAATAGGTACCCATTGCCATGTATTGATGACCTGTTTGACCAGTTGCAAGGCGCCAAATTCTTTTCAAAGATTGATCTTCGTTCCGGATATCACCAATTGAAGATTAGAACCGATGACATTCCAAAAACGGCTTTAAGAACTCGGTACGGGCATTATGAATTCCTAGTTATGTCTTTTAGATTGACTAATGCTCCTGCTGCCTTCATGGATATGATGAACTAAGTATTTAAGGAATATGTGGATCACTTTGTGGTCGTCTTTGTTGATGACATCCTTATTTATTCCAAAAGCCGTGAAGATCATGAGCAACACTTGAGGCTGATACTCCAAAAGCTTCGTGAATATAAGCTTTATGCCAAGTTGAAGAAATACGAGTTCTGGCTTGAGGAAGTAGCATTCCTTGGGCACATGGTATCAAGTCATGGAATATCTGTTGACCTAGCAAAGATTGAAGCTATTCAAAGCTGGGAGCAACCTAAATCAGTGACCGAAGTACGTAGCTTTCTCTGCTTAGTTGGTTATTATCGGAGATTCGTAGAAGGGTTTTCTCGAATCGCTACTCCACTAACTCACCTGACTTGGAAAGATACAAAGTTCGGTTGGAGCGAGGAATGTGAGAAGAGTTTTCAAGAACTCAAGAGGAGACTCATTTCAGCACCTGTTCTGACAATACCATCCGGTTCGGAGGGATTTGTCATCTACAGCGATGCTTCAGGCAAAGGGTTAGGATGTGTTCTCATGCAACATGGGAAAGTCATAGCCTATGCCTCACGACAACTCAAAGAATTTGAGAGGAATTATCCTACTCATGATCTAGAGTTGGCATCTGTTATCTTCGCACTAAAGATTTGGAGGCATTACTTGTATGGGGAGAAAGTGGAGATCTTTATGGATCATAAAAGCCTCAAATATTTCTTCACTCAAAAGAAACTCAACATGCGACAACGACGTTGGCTTGAACTGTTGAAAGATTATGATCATACCATCCTGGAAAAGCGAACGTGGTAGCGGACGCATTGAGTAGAAGATCATATGCGGGTACGAGTGCGATATTGTCAACGCAAAGGCCCATTTTGTGTGACTTGCAAATGATGGAAATAGAGTTAAAGGCTCCAGGGACCCATGTAATGATGGCGAACATACGAGTGGAACCAACTTTAATTGATAAAGTTAAAGCTGCTCAAACTACAGACCTAGAGCTGATGTGTATGAGGAAGAAAGTGCAAGAAAGTGCTATGTCGGAAGCAAGATATGATGAAGAAGGAATACTTCGAGTAAACTACAGACTTTGTGTTTCTAACGACCCTAATTTAAAGTATAAAATCATGATGGAGGCACACAACACACCGTTTGCAATCCATCCTGGGAGTACCAAAATGTATCGTGATCTTCGTCATACATTTTGGTGGAGCAATATGAAGAGAGAGATAGCGTTGTTTATCTCAAGGTGTCTAACTTGTCAACGAGTCAAGGCGGAGCATCAAGTACCAAAAGGTCCATTGCAACCACTTGAAATTCTATAATGGAAGTGGGAGCACATTACCATGGATTTCGTTACCGGTCTTCCCAAGGTTTCTCATGGCATTGATGCAATTTGGGTCATTGTTGATAGATTGACTAAGTCTGCTCACTTCTTACCAATACGAGAAACTTATACACTTGAACGTCTTGCTCGTATATACATAAATGAGATTGTAAGACTGCATGGAATGCCAGTATCCATAGTTTCTGATTGAGACCAAAGATTCACTTCAAGATTTTGGGTTAGTTTGCAAAAAGCTATGGGCACGGATTTACGATTTAGTTCGGCATATCATCCTCAGACGGACGGGCAGTCGGAGAGGACGATTCAAACTCTTGAAGATCTATTAAGACTCTATGTCCTTGACTTCAAGGGAAGTTGGGACAAGTTCTTACCATTGGTGGAGTTTTCCCACACAAAGCAGCTTATCAAGCAAGTATTGGCATGGCTCCATTTGAGGCGTTGTATGGAAGAAAGTGTCGTTTCTCAAAGATCTTTGGGATGAGGTGGGTGAAGCAACGTTATTGGGATCAGAGTTGGTACGTATGACTACGAAAAAGATTCAAATGATCCGACAACGTATAAAAACCTCACAAGATCGACAAAAGAGTTATGCTGATCTTCATCGAATGGACATGGAATTTGATATAGGAGATCATGTGTTATTACGTGTTGCTCCATGTAAAGGAGTTACGAGATTTGGAAAGAGAGGAAAGCTCAATCCTCGATTCATCGGCCCATTTTTAATCCCCGATCGAGTAGGAACTGTGGCCTATAGACTTGCTTTACCGCCATGTATGTCTCGTGTTCATAACGTTTTTCACATATCAATGTTACGTAAATATGTGAAAGACCCACACCACATTATGGAGTTAGAACCGGACGAAATAGCAGAAGATTTAATGTATGAAGAGGTTCCTGTTCAAATCTTGGATAAAAAGGAACATATTATACGCTCCAAGGTTATACCTCAAGTCAAAGTTTTGTGGAGAAATCACGATGTTGAGGAAATGACCTGGGAATTAGAATCTGAAATGAAATCAAGGTATCCTTACCTCTTCGACATACCAGGTACGTACCCTAATTTCGAGGGCAAAATTTCATAAGAAGGGGAGGTTGTAAAACCCCAACTTTTATAAATAAAGATGAATTTTCTATAAATATCATTTTGGAATATTATGGAATGAATTTGATATAATGTTATAGTTGTGGGTAATATTTATAAATTTTACAAAATACGCAAGTTGTTTTATAATATTCGATTGGTCGGGGAATATTCATTTTAACAGGGATATTCGTACAACAGCACAATCATTGGTGGACCCCACAACGGAATTATTGCCGGATTAAGAAAATGACAAAAATTACTTTATGAAACTAACGAAGGAAGTTTTACCGTTAACTGTTGAAACACCCGGTGTTAAAAGTACAGTAATACGCGTAGTTGCACAGTAGCACACGGTTTTGATTATTGATGCTTACGTGAGAAGTCAGTCAGTTTTTTTCAATTATTGCTACAGTAATTGCTGCATAATATCTCACGTTATTTGATTCAATTATTGTCAATATTTTATATATTATTAAATTAATAATTGAGACGAAAAAGTTATTAATATTATTATTTGCAATATTAACGATGTCTAGAAGTTCTGTCAAGGAGAGGTTTGGTCACCTAATTGCGCGCCAATAGGGAAAAATCATTATTGGAAAGCCCCCTCTTTCCTGGGAACGACCTGGTCGATTAATATTGTGAATTATAATAAAGGTGATAAATGTTGTTAAAATTATTAAGGTGATTTTTATGAAGTTTTGCTTATTTTATGGACCCCTATTTATCCATTTTTTTCAAAATAATCAGTAGAAAATTATTTAAAAGTGGGGCCCACATGTGGGGGCCACATGTGGGGCCCATATATGTTGAAAAAATTGATTTTTGAAATGGGTGAGAGGGAGTTACGTATAGGGGAGGAAATTGATATATATGTATATGATGTGTGTATATATATAATGTTTGTGTGAGTGGAAAATGGTAGAAAAGTAATTATATGAAAGTGATGGGTGTAAGATGTGTGTGTGTGTGTGTGTGATAGTGAAAGGTGTGAGTATGAGTGTGTGATAGTGAAATGTGTAAGAGTGTAGTGATAGTGATTTTTTTTTTTTTTTTTGGGGGGGTGGGGGATTGATGTTGGTTATGGGGGATAAAATCAAGTGGTATATATATAATATTGATATATATATATATATATATATATAAATTGTAAGCATGTGTTTATATATATATATTATATTATATTATATTTTTTTTTGTTTTTTTTATTGGATGGTTGATTGAATTTGAACATCCGTAAATCGCTAAAAATAATTTCGTTCATGAGCGATTGCACTTCCATTTTCTATAAATAGAATCTCATTCCTTCATTATTTCTTACTTAATTCTTTGAAACACTAGATGCAGACAAATTATAGAGAAACTATAGAAAAGTATTACGCTACTTCCCTACTCTTATATCCCATTTCTTATACGGTAAGGGTATTATTTCTTTTGTATTCATGAAGAGAACTTTCATTATTCCATTATTTATTATTCATTGGAATAACTCGTATACTCTGCTACCCTATACTTGGTGAAATTCTTACGTTATTCCATTCGTTATTATTCATGTTGGAATATCCTCGTCTGCATGCGTTTTACTTGGGATTGATTTAAATCGCCTTTTATTATTCGTTGGAATATCCGTCTGCATGCGTTTTCTGACGGACTGGTTCCGTTTAATTATTATTCTGTTGGAATAACCTGCCTCTGCGGTCTATCGCATGCCTGGTGATTTCTTTTGTTGTTCCATTCCTTATTATATTCAGTTGGCTAAAGTTTTGACTTCTATACTCCATGAAATTAGTGTAATATCCTTGATATTTGCACTTCATCCAGTATCGTTTCATGGAAATATTCTTCTAAACATTCTTGAATTTTACTCTACAAAGCAGTATAATGTTGACAATTTGAACGTTATTGGTTCCTAGATAAATTAATTCTTGAACTTGTTTTATTGAATTCTTATATCATTGTCATCATCCTCATGTTTATATTTTGTTGAAAGTCATCTGTGGCCTATAGTGCATAGATGGACTTGGTATGATTATGACGAGGATTATTCAAGTATAATCATGGCATAGTAATGTTACAAATGATGTGGTAAAAGTCTTCATTGGTCCGTAGTGCATTGATGGATGAGTTGTTGGCATGATCATGACCATTAATGAATACACAAATATTCTTGGCCCGTAGTGCATGGATAATTGTGGTCGTGATACTAAAGAATATCCTCGTCGTAGTAGTGCGGGGGGTGATTCGATGATGTGGATTATTTATTAAAAGTCGAGTCCCAAATGATAAAAGTGATGAAAACCTTTTAATCATAAAAGAAAGTAGATTTTATTCTCTACTTGACTCTTTTAATGGATTGCTTGTTCATTTGTAGTTAAACTTGATGTTTGTTATATTGTATCGTTTAAACCTTTGTTTTAAGGCTAATGATAATTTATCTCGCATTATCTTAGTCATAATATTTCTTACTAGGCTAGTTGAGCTTACCCTTTCTTTCACCTTTCTCTTCTTGGAAAATGAGAATATAAATGAGAGACGAGTCTGGAAGCGGAGTGATGGACCGGATGTTAGTATTAGTAGTCCCTCACTATTCATTAAATAGTGTGATAATAAATGTAATGCGGACTTATTCTGAGAGTGGATATTGTCTAGAAGACAATATTTGTATTAAAACTCGCAGCTCTCTTGTTGTATATTAAAGATTGTATTTGTATTTTGTACCATGTATTTGGCGACTCAGAATAGGTGATGTATACCTATTTTGGTGGCGTCACAAATAGTACCCCGTGAATAGTACCCTATGAATAGTACTTCAGGAATAGTAGCTCGTGAATAGTACCTCAGCATGAAAAGTGCCCCAAATAGTCGAATGAATAATATTGGAGTGAATAGTAACCCGTAAATAGTAACTCTTGAATAGTACTCCGGTACGAGAAGTGCCCCGAATACCCGAGTGAATAATATTCGAGTGAATAATAATTGGGTGAATAGTAACTCGTAAATAGTAACACATGAATAGTAGCTCATGAATAGTATTCCGGCATGAAAAGATTAATAATTATCAAGAAAGCTCAGAATAATATTTCCATAAAAAGATACTGGATGCAGCGTAAATATCAATGATATTCTACTAATTTCACGGAGTATATAAGAATTACTTCAACAAAATGAGTGTAGAAGTAGGAAGATGAAACGAAATAATATTACTTACATACTACAAAGTATGGAAGAAAATATTATTTCATACGAATATTGAACGAAGATAATATCTATACGAATACGAAAAATAATATCTCTTCTGAATATGAATAAATAATACCCTTACCTCGTAAGAAGACCTGGATTTGGAATAGTGAAGTAGCAGACTTCTCTTCTTCTTTCTCTCTATAGCTTCTCTCTCTATAATTGCTCTTGTGAGTCTTAGTGAATTGGTGATAATGAAAGAAGAATGAGCTTCTATTTATAGGAAAATATAGTTTCGATAATTACACGTTTTGGGGCTCGAAATATTACAGTTTAATACCTTCATCTTTTCCTTCATTTTTAATTTAGTCCTGCAAGTATTATAAAACTTGCACCACTTCCCCTAATAGTATATCATGTGAATCAATAGTACAATCATGTGTCAATAATACAATCATGTGAAAAAATAATTATAGTATAGTACCTTCATCTATACCTCCATTTTTAATTTAGTCATGCAAGTATTATCAATCTTGCACCACCTCCCCTAATAGTACATGCATGTGAATCAATAGTACACATATGTGAATAAAAAGTTATATGCATATGAATTAATAGCAATTAATTGCTAATTTATCCGATTGGTCAATATAACCTCCAGACATCAATTATTATCGGAATAGATGTCGATTTCCACTAACACTAATAATCCCAACACAATAGAAATATCAATTTCATCTTTAATCAACACAAACTTATTCATCATTAATATTATAACTCACAATATTTAACAACCTGATCATTCCCAGGAAAGAGGGGACTTTTCGATAAGGATTTCTCCCCATTGGCGCGCAATTAGGTGGCCAAATCTCTTCTCGACATCGTCAATATTGTAGATAATAATATGAATAACTTTGTCGTCTCAATTATTGATTTAATAATATAACATATTATGCAGATGATACTGTGATAAAAATTGAATCAATAATATGAGAGATATGATACAACAATTACTGTAGCAATACTTGAGTATATAACTGAGTGACTTCTCATATAAACATCAATTATCAATACCGTGTGCTACTATGCAACCACGCGTATTACTATTCTTTTACCACCGGGTAGTTCAACAGTTTAACGGTAAAACTTTTGCCGTTATTTTTATAAAAAGATAATTATGTCGTTTTCTAAATACGACAATATTACATTATGTCAATTGACGATGATTGTCTGCCGTAAATGCGAATATTCCTATTAAAACGAATATTCTCCGACCAATAAAAAATTATATAATCACTTGCTTACTTTGAAAAATTTGTAAATATTACCCACAACTATTAAACTATATCAATCCACACCATTGTGAGACCCCAAATTTTATGAATAAGAATTTAAATTTCTCGAAATATTTTTTTTTAATATTATGGTGTGGATTTGATATAATGTTATAGTTGTGGGTAATATTTATAAATTTTGCAAAGTATGAAAGTTGTTATAAAATATTCGTTTGGTCGGGGAATATTCGTTTTGTCGGAGAATATACGTATGACGACACAATCATTGGTGGACCCCACAACAGAATTATTGTCAGATTGAGAAAACGACAAAAATATTTTTATAAAAATAACTATGAGGTGTTACCGTTAAAACTGTTGAACTACCCGTAGTAAAGTACAAGAATACGCTGTGGTCGTGATAAGAAGACATACCAGATTGATTATCGATGCTTACGAAGAAGTTACTCAATTATACTCAATTATCGCTACAAGAATGGCCGTGATCATATCTCGATATTATTGATTCAATTATTGTCACAAAGATCATCTCGTGATAATATTTATTATTATTAAATCAATAATTGAGACAACAAAGTTATTCATATTATTATTCGCAATATCGACAATGTCTAAGTTACACAAGGAGAGGTTTGGTCACCTAATTGCGGCCAATAAGTAGAAATTCATCTAAAGCCCTCTTTAATCGGGAACGCGACCGTTGTTAAATATCAGGCGTTATAATATTAATGATGAATAAGTTTGTGTTGATTAAAGATGAAATTGATAGTTCTATTGTGTTGGGATTATTAGTGTTAGTGGAAATCGACATTTATTTCGATAATAATTGTTGTGTGTATGTTATATTAACTAATCGGGTATTGGGACACTTTTTGTGTCGGAGTACTATTCACGGGGTACTATTCCCGAAGTACTATTCACGGGGTACTATTCAGCCAAAAAATATATTTCTTTTCGGTCCAAATTATTTTTGGGTACAATATTATTCCATGAGGAGATGTGATAATTGAAACGACCGAGAAATTCGGATCCTTTGTAAAATATTTGAAAGAATTAAATAATGAATAAAATAATGTTATTTGTTATTATTATGTGTTAATAAGATATATGTCATTCTATAACCTAGAAACGTCTGAGCATCATAGTATTTGAACCACGTGAATGAATTAAAGTGTTTGAATTTCCAAGACGAAAATAAAAGTTTTTTGAGAAAGTTTACGAAAAACACTATTCATCATTTATCGCTCGGGAATTATTTTTGAACTTCCAGGAAATACGAAATGTTATTATATCGAGGCAAGATTCATTATGTAATAATAATCTAAGTACGAAAAATGCAATATTTCGCATGCGGACTTAATTTGAGATTGTGTACAATTAAAATCTAATGAAATGGAGTGGTGGATATTGTATAAAGAGAAAGTCCAATAAGAATAAGATGTAAACATAGGTGGGATTATAATTAAGCCCAAATTATTATAATGTAAGCCCAACAAGGAATTAACTAGATAATTATCAAGCCCAATGGATGATCCATTAATTAATAGGATCCATGGGGCAACCCATGGGTGAAGTAGTGGGCAAGAACTTTATGTGATGCCCAAGTACTTTAAGTGATAATCAAGTGTTGTGATAAGCATGAATTATGAGTGGCTAGCAAGTTTACTTAGTGGTTAAGTAGATGAATAATAAGGAGGTTAGTTGAGGAGGTGGGTTGCCTAATGACCTACTTGCCCTAACCTTGAAAGTTCTATAAATAGCAAGCCCTTTAATTCATTTGAGGTTTGTTATTTCATCCAACAAACTCTCTCACAAAACAACTTATTTGTTAGAGCCAATAAGCACTTTGAAGTTTAACTTTCCTTTGCTAGATTTTCAAAGAGAAGAGAAGTTCAAGTAGTCTTCAAAGGTAATTGATATTGTCTCTTCTATCTCTATCATACTAGGATGATAGGAGAAGTGTAATCTAATGAAGTTAGATACTAAGTGTTAGGTTTGTAATATTCATGGGCGCAATCAAATTGCATAAAAAGTGCGGAAGCGTGTAAAATCAGAGTTTAAAAATTTTACAAACCATATACCCGGATCACCCTTTATGCATAATTATTAATTAAACGAAAAAGATGAATAAGAATCATACCCTTGAAGATCGAGCTTCCTCAGGTACAAGTTCACCTCCAATCCTTTTTCGCGTCAACTTGAATCCACCGGGTTTGGTTCCTTCCTTTGATCAACGTTAGCCACCCAAGCGTTTGGCCTCTAGAGGTGATCCACCAAGAAAGAAAAAGATTCAAGAAGATGGGTGTTATGGCTAACCCTAGTTTTCTATCTCTATAGAAAAGGCATACTCCCAACAACTTGGAATTATTACGCATTTTGTTAAAAGTCAACAACCCATCACCACCCATAATAAGACTCCTTTTATTTATAGATGTGGGCAACCCATCTTAACAATTAAGGAATTGAGTTTTATTTAATTAATTAAATTCTTTTAATTAATTAAGCTCCCTAATCTTATTAGGGATAATTAATTAAACTCCTTTAACTAATTTTCCTTCCTAATCCAATTAGGAATAAATGAAGTACTTATATTAAATTAATTCCTAAACTCTTTTAGAAATTAAAATAATAATAATTGTAATAATATTAATAAGACTCCTCTTATTAATTTATATTTAATATTTCTAAAATATTAAATAATAAATATTAAGCTATTTAATTTATTCTATCACCATAGATTAAATTAAATATACTTAACATATTATTACGATTATGCCATTAACTTCTTAAATAATTATTCTTCCTTTTATGGTGTGACCCTTTAGGTTCTCCATATTAAACAGGTTGTGAATAAATCAATTAGAACAATTCTAACCTTATTTAAATAAATAAATTAAACAATTAATTTATTTAAATAAATAATATTTATTCTACAATAGGGATAAGCCTCCCCAATGATCGATCAACGACTTTCCAGATAATATAGATTTCAACATTAATCATTAAAGAACCTTTGAGTAAATAGTTACCGTACAATTCAATCCTTCCACCATACAATGTCCCAATTAAATATAAGACATGGAATTCTTTGTCAAGTCTTATTTTATTTAATTATATGTATTTCGACTCTTAAATGCACTAACTCAAATAATGCAAATTAGAAACTCCTTTCTAATTTCATTACGCTTCGCCAAGGACTACTGGGTTGTCATTTATCGAATCACATAGGACATTTCTCTTCTTTTATTAGAAGTGGTAGATTCTTTATTGATCATACATTATCTCCATGTACAACTTATTATACCCAAGCATACCCTTTGCTAAACCCTAAGGGTCTTAAGGAATAAGTCAAAGTATAACTCATCATACACAAGATACTATGATGATCTCAAGTCCAAGGATCACTTGTACTACTATCACTACTGAGAATTCCTATTGACAGCAAATAAAACTCCATTAGGTATTCCTTAGCGAGCCACGCTCAAAGTGAACTTATTCTCTAATAAGCACCTACATACTTGCTTTAGTGTCTCCACACAAATGATCATGAGATCAATCATCCTCATCCAATGAGCAAGCAACGATGTATGTATCAATCTATCCCGGATTCACTAATCCCCAATTTAGTAATCCAACGATTGGGAACTATTTTAGTTTTAAGCTTTCAAAGAATTTAGATCTCATTAGAATGATCATCATCATTATTCTAAAAGCATTGCTTAAAACTATGGGTTTATCACATATTATAAAACAAAGATCATGTAGATAATTAAAAGCCTTTAATAAATTAATACTTTTTATTAATAAATGAATAAGATTGTTACAAAGTATATGCTTTATCATCAAACATGATTGGCTTGTGTGCATACTACTTTCAATCTCCCACTTGTACTAAAGCCAATCGTCATGCTATCTTATACTCTTCTTCTCTAAGTGACGATTATCCTGCTGTTGGATAAGCTTTAGTTAATGGATATGTAATGTTGTTCATGAGAGTCCACTATCTCTATAGTGATTTCCCATCTTTCAATGATTATAATAATCAAATGAAAGTGCCACAACACATGTTTAGATCCAAGATGAGACTTAGGAACTATTCCTAGTTCTGTAATGAACTTTTAATCCAAACAACCAACTTGCGACTTCATTTATAGCTATATACTTTGTCTTTATCACTAAACCAAAGAACTCTTTCTTTGTTTGGAACCTTTTCAATTCATCGCACCATTGTTCAAGGTAACACTTTACCTTAAAGTGGATTTTCGATCGTCTTAGTGCGTCTCGAAAAACTTGAGTCCGTTAAGCCCTCTAGTTTTAATTTAGACCCACCATGAATATGATCACATCCTTAGTGTCTTAGGTTAAGCACTTTAAGATGTTTTTCATCGACTCATAGTGAACTTCTCCGAATATGACCGATCAACATCGTGTCTCGTACATTTCATTGCATACATGATTGTCACTCATGCAATCTCTCTTCTTTGGAGTCTATGGGGACTATTAAGAGAGATACACTCCATAGCTCATCATACATGAGACATCTCTTGAGTTTGCCATGCTAAGCGACTTTAGCATCAAATGAATATCGTTCCTCGGGTTAAGTCGAGCATCCTCTTAAATCTATCTATATAGATTTATATCCCCAATTAAGATACTCTTCCCAATCATTCATGGAGGAATATTTAGACAACTTTATCTTTACTGATTGTAGCATTGGTATGTCATTCCTTATCCGTAGTATATCAACATATAGTACTAGGAATGTCACGATGCTCCCACTGACCCTTTTGTACACACTAGAAGTCTTACCTCATCGAATGTAAGTCTGGATCATCATCTTCTATGATGTGTACCTCATCATCATCATCCATGATGAATCCATACCTCTCGTGTATCTTGGATTATTCCGATTCTGATTAGGTTGTGGTACAATAGGTCTATCTACAAGTTCCTCTTATTTGACTTATAGTGTTTTGTGGTTCTTGAGCTCTTCAAGATCTATTATCCTTCCACTAGCCCCTTCAATGATAAACACCTTTATTTTAGAAGGTAGCGTGTTTCGCAACAAACACCTTTTGCTAAGTAGGATTATAGAACATATACCCTAAACTTACTTTAGGATGTCCCACAAATCGACACTTGTCAAATCTTGTCCAAGCTTATCCTTTTGAAACCTTTTCACATAAGTTGGACAACCCTTATCTTAACATACTTAAGATTAGGAATCCTCCCCATCCATAACTTTTATGGAGTCTTGGGGTAGAATTTTGAGGTTACCATTTTGTAGAGATATGCTGACCATTTCTAGGACATTATCCTGGAAGGATTTGGAATGTCGGTAAAATCATTTTGGACCGTACCATGTCCAACAAGGTATAATTTTTCATTCAGATACATCAATCAATTATTGCGTATCAGGATGTGTCCATTATGAGAAAACCATTTGAGATGATCTAGAAACTTATTGCACAAGTATTCCTTCCTTGATCCGATCAAAGAATCTTAGTACTTTGCCAATTTGTTTCACTTCTAAATTCTTTGAACCTTTCAAATAATTCACACTTGTATTTCAACAAATACATACATTCAACTCTTTGAATGATCATCTCCTTTTCTTATACTAGTTTGTTCAATTTGTAAAATATATTTTTCACGTAAGTCAAGTATACAAAATCCATTAAATGATATTCCAGTCCTATACAAAACATTATTATTATAAATAGAACAACAATTGTTCTTAATTATAATACCAAAGATTTCATTGTCCAACAATAAAATGGAAATACTATTTTTAACAAGAACTGGAATACAATAACAACTTATTGACTTAATAGATTTTCCCATAGGCATTGCTAAACTATAAGTTTCTATGGCTAATGTTGCAACCTTTGCTTCATTTTCCACACATAGGATTACTTATATTTGTTTAGCTTTCTACTTCTGCTTTGTCCTTTTTCATAAATCTATATTTATGATAACCAAAGTCGGTATCCAATACCCAAGTAGAACATTGACTTAAAGAAAAAATTTATTTCAAATCATGAACAAATTTGTATTTGTAACCGAAACTTCACTAAGCTTCTTTGGCTAACCTCCGCAAGATGCTTCTCGATTTCTTTCCGTTGTCCGTGCTTATTGCGTGGTAGCAAACTCCTTTGCCATCTATATCGATTTTGTTCAGTATTATCCTTTGTTTACGCCTTTCATTTTACCTTCTTTGAATCGTTCTTCTTTCGGAAGATCCTTTGGCCCCCCTACCGGTAAGACTTGGTCTTTCTTGGTGGAAAGTGACTCTCAACATTTTTCAATATGTTAAGCAAATCAAAGAAAGTCGATATCTAGCTTGTTCATATGAAAAATTCACAACAATTGTGAAAGGAGTAAGGGAGTGAGTGCAAGATCAAATCTTGGCTCAACTCTCCATCCATGACAAAACCAGTTGTCCTAATTGATCAATCAAATTGATTATGTTAAGAACTTTTGTATGCATATTTATAGTGCCATTGGCCATTCTAGATCGGAAGAGCTCCTTAGATATCTGATATCTATTAGTCCTACTTTTCTCACCATCAACTACTTGATGTGCAGGAATATAGTAGGAGCATCCATAGTTTCAGGCTGACGCTGAAGCTCGTTACTCATAGATGCGAGCATGATGCATTAAGCCAACTGTGCATCATCTTGTCACTTTCTAAAAGTAGCAATGTCTTCCTCAGAGGCATTGTCTGCAACCATTGCAGGGATAGGCGTATTAAGGACATAAGATAGCTTTTCAGCCATGAGAACTATTCTCAAATCCCTTAACCAATCCGTTTAATTTGGTCTGGTTAATTTAGCATCTAATATGCTTCGCAGTGATAGTAATTTTAGACATTGTAAAATTCTGTAAATGAATTTGTAATTAACAACATTTTAACATACATTCTTTTATTAATTACCAAAATAAATTAGGTCTTGTTTTAAATTGGTATCTCCCACTATTTTCTTCAAACTATATTACCCTCACTTATATAGTTCGGCAAAATCTAATTAAAGATTTGCTAGTGAGAATAAGGATCCCATTTCAAATGTATATAGCCTTGTGGTGACACAACAAACTATATATAAATAAATAGGTAGACAACTTTTGTCAATTACATCAACTATGTAACTCCTCAGTATTTTGCCTCTTAGATTATTTTGATCAGTGGTGGCACATCCGAATCAAAATTATCCAAGTTAAGTCCGACCTAGCACTCCATATATTCAAAAAAGAAAAATATCATCCTTGTGGTGACACAACAAAACAATATTGTTCAATTTTCTTTATAAGCATCAAATGTGATAAATTAACATCTTAAATACTTAATACTTGCCTTGTGGTGACCAACAAACTTATATTAAATATTTAATACTCTATTAATTTTATCATGCTAGAAGGCGACGTTCGATATTCCAAATATCTTTGAACGCTTAGGACTTAATATAAAAATTGAGGGGTTTGTTATTAATTTGTCTCATCTTGTTTAGCGCGCATGCACATATATATATATAAAACGCAGCGTATATTAATTAACATGCGAAGCATGTTTGCATAATATATAATATATATATATATAGTATAGCATGCACATATAGAATACTATATTCTACCCGGATTGATTATGGACTTTTATTCTAGTTTGGTTCACTAGAGCCACCAAGTGAACCAAAAGGTCAAACCCTAGGGGTGCAAGAAATAATATTTAAATGTAACTATTACATTTAAACCCTAGGGCTCCATTACAAACGGTCTTCAAACGCTTCTTGTCCTTGATCTCTAATTCTTCAAAATAATTCTAACTATTCCTATTACAAAACTATTTAAAATAAATAGAAACCTTGATCGTGATCGAGGGAAGTACATAGGAAGGAATAGAATTTACATTAAGAAAAATTAGAGAAGACGAGTCTGTACGCAGTAACCCCATTTAATAAAACCCATACATTCATGCATCCAACTAAAATAAAATCCAATCATATTGGTGATAGTCCATAATCAATCCCATTTATTATCATACACATCACCATATGCATCAATAAATAGCATTCATCTCATGAATAATAAACATTTAATATATATATTGATATCATTTAATGGACAAATTTAGTTAGTATAAAATCTAATTTTGAATCAAAATAAACTCCTTTATTTTAATCCAAATTTAAATCAAAATAAAACTATTTTATTTTAATTTATCCAATTTTGAATAAAATAAACTATTTTATTTTAATCAAAATCTTTAATCAAAATAAACTCCTTTATTTTAATTAATTATGAAATCCAATTCCACGTAAAAAAATCTTTAATTAAAATAAACTCTTTTATTTTAATTAATTATGGAATCCAATTCCATGTAAAAAAAAAATTTATTAAAGGAAACACGGATTTTCTTTCCTATTCACAAATAAACTCCTTTATTTTGAATAATATGAAATCTTATTTCATATCTAAATAAACTCCTTTATTTAAGGAAATTAGGATTCTCTTTCCTATTCACAAATAAACTCTTTTATTTTGAATAATATGAAATCCTATTTCATATCTAAATAAACTCCTTTATTTAAGGAAAGATCAATTTCAACTCCAATTAGTTATCATGGAATCCAATTCCAACTCTAATTAGTTAGCATGAAATTCTAATTTTAAAATTAAAATAAAACTATTATTTTAAAATTAAAATAAACTTTTTATTTAAAATTAAAATAAACCTTTTATTTTAATTATAAAATTATTGAGAATAATATATATATATATATATATATATATATTAACTATATATATATATATATATATATATATATATATATATATTAATTATGAATATATATATATATATATATACATTAGCGATGCACGTAACTATTATATATATATATATATATATGTATAGCAATATTCCTACATTCCTTTATTTAATTTTTGGGAAAAACGTGCACATCCAGGAGGTTAACCAGGAGGTTGGATTTGTATAATACATATATATAGTATATATTGATATATTATATATATATATATATATATATATATATATATATATATATATTACAAATGGAGACCTGTTAACCTGCTTCCTTAATAAATGGTTCCTGCCGATTTTTTTTTAAAACAGTTTGGACGTGTTTTTTTTTTTTTTTTATTATTATTATAAATTTTATACCATAAAATTATGCCCAATTAAATTGTTCTAAACACATATCAATATACATATCAAATCGAACAATTAATAATTTACATAAAGGTTTGGCTCGATACCATCGTTAGGTTTGTAATATTCATACAAGAATCAAATTGCATAAAAAGTCTTGAGCGTGTAAAATCGAGTTTAAAAATTTTACAAACCATATACCCGGATCACCCTTTATGCATAATTATTAATTAAACGAAAAAGATGAATAAGAATCATACCCTTGAAGATCGAGCTTCCTCAGGTACAAGTTCACCTCCAATCCTTTTCGCGTCAACTTGAATCCACCGGGTTTGGTTCCTTCCTTTGATCAACGTTAGCCACCCAAGCGTTTGGCCTCTAGAGGTGATCCACCAAGAAAGAAAAAGATTCAAGAAGATGGGTGTTATGGCTAACCCTAGTTTTCTATCTCTATAGAAAAGGCATACTCCCAACAACTTGGAATTATTACGTACTTTGTTAAAGTCAACAACCCATCACCACCCATAATAAGACTCCTCTTATTTATAGATGTGGGCAACCCATCTTAACAATTAAGGAATTGAGTTTTATTTAATTAATTAAATTCTTTTAATTAATTAAGCTCCCTAATCTTATTAGGGATAATTAATTAAACTCCTTTAACTAATTTTCCTTCCTAATCCAATTAGGAATAAATGAGAGTACTTATATTAAATTAATTCCTAAACTCTTTTAGAAATTAAAATAATAATAATTGTAATAATATTAATAAGACTCCTCTTATTAATTTATATTTAATATTTCTAAAATATTAAATAATAATATTAAGCTATTTAATTTATTCTATCACCATAGATTAAATTAAATATACTTAATATATTATTACGATTATGCCATTAACTTCTTAAATAATTATTCTTCCTTTTATGGTGTGACCCTTTAGGTTCTCCATATTAAACCGGTTGTGAATAAATCAATTAGAATAATTTAACCTTATTTAAATAAATAAATTAAACAATTAATTTATTTAAATAAATAATATTTATTCTACAAGGGATAAGCCTCCCTAGCGATCAACGACTTTCCGGATAATATAGATTTCAACATTAATCATTAAAGAACCTTTGAGTAAATAGTTACCGCACAATTCAATCCTTCCACCATACAATGTCCCAATTAAATATAAGACATGGAATTCTTGTCAAGTCTTATTTTATTTAATTATATGTATTTCGACTCTTAAATGCACAACTCAAATAATGCAAATTAGAAACTCCTTTCTAATTTCATTACGCTTTAGCCAAGGACTCTTTGGGTTGTCATTTATCGAATCACATAGGACATTCTCTTCTTTTATTAGAAGTGGTAGATTCTTTATTGATCATACATTATCTCCCATGTACAACTTATTATACCCAAGCATACCCTTTGATATACTCTAAGGGTCTTAAGGAATAAGTCAAAGTATAACTCATCATACACAAGATACTATGATGATCTCAAGTCTAAGGATCACTTGTACTACTATCACTACAGAATTCCTATTGACAGAAAATAAAACTCCATTAGGTATTCCTTAGCGAGCCAACGCTCGGTGAACTTATTCTCTAATAAGCACCTACATACTTGCTTTTAGTGTCTCCCACAAATGATCATGAGATCAATCATCCTCATCCAATGAGCAAGCAACGTATGTACCAATCTATCCGGATTCACTAATCCCCAATTTAGTAATCCAACGATTGGGAACTATTTTAGTTTTAAGCTTTCAAAGAATTTAGATCTCATTAGAATGATCATCATCATTATTCTAAAAGCATTGCTTAAAACTATGGGTTTATCACATATTATAAAACAGCATCATGTAGATAATTAAAAGCCTTTAATAAATTAATACTTTTTATTAATAAATGAATAAGATTGTTACAAAGTATATGCTTTATCATCAAACATGATTGGCTTGTGTGCATACTACTTTCACTATGAACATATAAGAAGTTATTGATGAGTGAACTTAAGCCGAATAAGATGATTAAACAACTTGAACCTAAATAAGTTATTAACTTATGATGAACTTATCATATGGTTATCATATGAATTAGTAGGTTGGATAAAATGTGAAAACATTGAGTAAAGGACTTAAACCAATAATAAGTCATCATGAAACGAAAATCAAGTATTGAAGAATTATTAACTTAGGAACTTGTATGAAGTAAGCCATAACTTAATTTGAATATAAGTTGTTGTATCATTTAAGTTAAGATGTCTAGATAATAAAATGAATGTATTTAGAATGATGAACAAATCACTAGTAATGAAGTTTTATCAGAATTAACACGATTGAACGATAATCGTCGAATTCGTGAAATTCTCGGAATGGGAGTCGTATTTTGTGTTTGAACTCGAAAATGTTGGTTTTTGATGGAAACAAGTCATATTTGGCATTATAGAGATGCGAACTCGAAAATGACCGGATTTCGACTAAGAACGAAGAACGCGGCGTTGAGCGTCATGAACGTTCTGATTTTCGTTAAAAATGGACTAATAGGTGAAATTTTAGCAAACAAAGTCAAATAGATAAAATTCTTGCACGAACGCATAGAGTACGTGAATTGTGAACCGTAGGCTCTTGAATGAGCCAATTCGGACTTATAATGAAGAAGTTACGAGTCCGGGAATCTCAACATTTGAAAAATCTATCAAACATTTATGTGGCATGAGTCCGTATCACTGGCGACTCAAGACAAAGTCCCGGCTTGCAGGCTAAAGTGGCCTTAGTCCGCAAACTCAAGATCAGACCGATTAACAAAGGGAATAAAGGGACTGGCGTCGATTTCGATTTCAGGCATAATAGGTGACAGTGCCAGCGGTCATGGCGTCAATGTGTAATTAATAGCCATATAAATGCAAACTTCATGACCTAGACAATAGAGAATGTTTACAAGTTAAACATGAAGAGTAATTGATAAGCCATTAAATAAGGATCTTAATGAAACATTGTTAAAGACATAATTAAGCCTTAAGTATGAACACTTAGGGTTAAGTTAAGTCAATAGCCTATAAACGTAAGAATGACCTAACGGAAAGCTGAAACCAATAATAACAAATCTAATACGTAATTAGATTGAGAAGAAGAGTAAGATTCTTTAGAAACCATGTATGATCATTCATGACCTAATGTTCAATGTTATGTTATCATCTACTGTAGAGACTTAAGGACCTAAAGTGCACGTGTTATATGATAGGTTTTGTGAAAATCAAAGTAGCAATCAAATTGAAAAATTAGCGGAAGCGAAATAAAATTAGATTTTAAAATTTTTTCACAAACTAATTACCCGGATCATCCTTTATGCATATTATTAATTAAACGAAGAATAAGAAATTATGAAATCATACCCTTGTAGAAACGAGCTTCCTCAGGTACGAGTTCACCTCCCACTTCTCGCGATCTCCTTGAATCTCGGGTAGATTCCTTCCTTTGATCAATGTAAGCCACCCAAGTGTATGGCCTCTAGAGGTGATCCACCAAAGAAGAAGAATTTTCAAGAAGAAGGGTATTGGCTCAAACCCTAGTTTTTCCTATCTCGTATAGAAAAAGGAGGCGCATTTCTTCAACTCTTGGAATTACATTATATCGGATATCCGATATAAGACTCCTCTTATAAAGATATCATGTAACCCTATTTTAATTAAAATAAGGTATTATTTATTTAATTAAACTCTTTTAATTAAATGGGCTCCCTAATCCTATTAGGGGTAATTAATTAAACTCCTTTAACTAATATTCCTTCTTAATCCAATTAGGAATAAATAAGAGTACTTATATTAAATTAATTCCTAAACCTTTTAGAAATTAAAATAATAATAATTGTAATAATATTAATAAGACTCCTCTTATTAATTTATATTTAATATTTCTAAAATATTAAATAATTAATATTAAGCTATTTAATGTATTCTATCACCATAGATTAAATTAAATATACTTAACATATTATTACAATTATGCCATTAACTTCTTAAATAACTATTCTTCCTTTTATGGTGTGACCCTTTAGGTTCTCCATATTAAAAGGTTGTGAATAAATCAATTAGAACAATTCTAATCTCATTTAAATAAATAAATTAAACAAATAATTTATTTAAATAAATAATATTTATTCTACAATAGGGATAAGCCTCCCTAGCGATCAACGACTTTCCAGATAATATAGATTTCAACATTAATCATAAAAGAACCTTTGAGTAAATAGTTACCGTACAATTCAATCCTTCAACCATACAATGTCCCAATTAAATATAAGACATGGAATTACTGTCAAGTCTTATTTTATTTAATTATATGTATTTCGATTCCTAAATGAACAACTCCTAATGAATGCAAATTAGAAACTACTTTCTAATTTCATTCCACCTTGGCCAAGGATTCCTGGGTTGTCATTTATCGAATCACATAGGACATTTCTCCTTTTTACTAGAAGTGGTAGATTCTTTATTGATAATTCATTATCTTCATATATAACTTATTACACCCAAGCATACCCTTTGATATACTCTAAGAGTCTTAAGGAATAAGTCAAAGTGTAATTCATTATATATAAGATACTATGATGATCTCAAGTCAAGGATCATTTGTCTTTACTATCACTACTGAGAATTCCTATTGACAAGTAAGTAAAACTCCATTAGGTATTCCTTAGTGAGTCACGTTAAGTGAACTTATTCTCTAATAAGCACCTACATACTTGCTTTAGTGTCTCCACACAAATGATCATGAGATCAATCATCCTCATCCAATGAGCAAACAACGACGTATCAATCTATCCGGATTCATTAATCCCCTTTTTAGTAATCCATTGATTGGGAACATTTTAGTTTTAAGCTATCTAAGAATTTAGATCTCATTAGCATGATCTCATCATGATTCTAAAAGCATTGCTTAAAACTATGGGTTTATCACATATTATTAAAACAAAGACCATGTAGATAATAAATGCCTTTAATAAATAATTCTTTTATTAATAAATAAATAAGATTGATTACACAGTATATGCTTTATCATCATACATGATTGGCTTGTATGCATAATACTTTCAATCTCCCACTTGCACTAAAGCCAATCGCCTTGGTATCTCACTTCTCTAAGTGACGATCAAACTGTTGTTGTGTTAACGCTTTAGTAAATGGATCTGCAATATTATCTTGAGAGTCCACACGCTCCAGGGTGACGTCTCCTCTTTCAATGATCTCTCGATCAAATGAAATCACCGCAACACGTGTTTGGATTTTCGATGAGACTGGGTTCCTTAGCTTGCTTAATAATGCTCCAAAGATGTTGTCACAGAATAAAGGCTTTGGTCCTTTAATGCTAGGAACCACACCAAGTTCGTGAATGAACTTCTTCATCCAAAATGACTTCTTTTGCGCCTTCTTCACTTGCAGCTATGTACTCTGCCTCACATCACAATCGAATCAAGAATCGTTTAACTTTGAACTCTTCCAACTCAACGTGCCACCGTTTAAGGTAAACACATACCCCAAACAGTTTATTGTCATCTTGGTACGTTTGAAAACTTGAGTCTGTGAAGCCCTCTAGTTTTAATTCGCACTCCACCCGAGACAAGAAATACATCCTTAGTTCTTCTTAAGTACTTTAGGATATTTTTTACCGCCTTCGGTGTTTCTTCTCCGGATTCGACCGATATCCGCTTGTTACACTAAGTGCATGAGCGACATCCGGTCTAGTACATATCATACCGCATACATGATAGATCCTATCTTTGAAGCATAAGGAATCTTACTCATACTGGTTTCTCTCCTCAGTGTCTTTGGGGCTTGTTTCTTGGAGAGATGTATTCTATAGCTCATCAAGATGAGACCTCTTTTGGAATCTTCCATGCTAAACCTCTTCAAAGATCAAGTCAATGTACGTTCCTTGGGACAAGCCAAGCATCCTTTTAGATCTATCTCTATTGATCTTTATCCCCAAAATATAGGATGCTTCTCCCAAGTCCTTCATGGAGAAGTGTTTAGATAACCAGATTTTAATTGATTGCAGCATAGGAATATCATTCCCTATCAGTAATATATCATCAACATAAAATACAAGGAATGAAATAGCGCTCCCACTAACCTTCTTGTACACACATGGTTCATCCTCATTTTTGATAAAATCAAACTCTTTGATTGTCTCATCAAAACGGATGTTCCACCTACGAGAAGCTTGCTTTAATCCATAAATGGATCGTTGTAGCTTAAAGACTTGATTTGTTCCAACCTTTGAAACAAATCCCTCTGGTTATGTCATATACACATCATCCTCAAGTTTCCCATTGAGGAAGGCCGTTTTCACGTCCATCTGCCAGATTTCGTAGTCATGGTAAGCTGCAATCGCAAGCAAAATCCGAATGGACTTGAGCATTTCTACTGGTGAGAAGGTTTCGTCATAGTCAACTCCTTGTCTTTGTTTGAAACCTTTTGCAACTAGTCGGGCCTTATAGGTCTCTACCTTGCCGTCTTCTCCAGTCTTTTCTTTAAAGACCCATTTACACCCAATAGGCTTAATGCCTTGGTGGTGAGACCAAAGTCCATACTTGGTTCTCATACATGGAGTCCATCTCGGATTTCATGGCTTCTTGCCACTTCTCTCGAGTCTTTACTACTCATAGCCTGTTCAGTAATTCAATGGATCATCATCATCTATGATCGTGCACCTCATTGTCATCTTCTATGACAAGTTCATACCTGTCTCGGTATTTTGGTACTCTTCCGATTTACGAATAGGGTGTGGTACAGAAGGAATCTCTACTTGGTTAGGTACCTCACTTTGATCTGTAGTATTTTGTGGGTCTTGAACCTCTTCAAGATATATCTTACTCCCAATCGACCCCTTCAAGGATAAACTCCTTTTCCAAGAAGCGGCATGTTTCGCAACAAACACCTTTTGATCGGTTGGATGATAGAAATAATACCCGATGTTTCTTTAGGGTATCCCACAAATCTACATTTTTCGAGATCTAGTTTGCGACTTATCGTTTTCAAACTTTTGACATAAGTCGGATAACCCCAAGTTTTAACATGCTTAAGATTTGGATTCTCCCCATCCATAACTCATATGGGGTCTTGGGGATGATTTTGTAGGTACCTTGTTAAGTAGGTATATGGTAGATTCTAGGGCATATCCCTAGAAGGAAACCGGAAGGTCAAGAAGCTCATCATAGATCGAACCATGTCCAACAATGTTCGATTTCTCCTTTCAGATACACCATTCATCTGTGGCGCCCCGGTGGAGTCCATTGTGAGATTATACCATTTTCTTTGAGACAATTGAGAAACTCACCACTTAAGTATTCTCCTCCTCGATTAGATCAAGAATCTTAATACTCTTACCAGTTTGCTTCTCAACTTCACTTATGAACTCTTTGAACTTTTCAAATGATCAGATTTGTATTTCATTAAATACACATATCCAAATCTTGAGTGGTCGCCGTTGAATGTAATAAAATAAGAATACCCTCCTCAAATGCGGTCGTTGTCATAGGTCCACATACATCCGTGTGTACTAACGCTAACAACTCAGAACTCTTTCTCCTTTTCCACTAAAAGGAGATTTAGTCATTTTACCCATGAGACAAGATTCACAGGTTGGATATGATTCATAATCGATAGCTCTAAGAGCCCATCTTTATGCAACTTGGATAATCTTGTTTCATTAATATAACCGAGTCTATAAAGATTGCCACATGAAGGTATAATTAACATCATCTCTTTTCTTTTCTTAGTTTGTTCAATTTGAAATATATTTTCATGCAAGTCAAGTATATAAAGTCCATTTTGCAAATTACCAACACCATATAAAACATTATCATTATAAATAGAACAACTGTTGTTCTTTATTATAATATTTAAACCATCCATATCCAATACAGAGATAGAAATAATGTTTCTAATGATATTTGGAGCAAAATAACAATTATTTAAATTAATGAACTTGCCCGTAGGCAGTGCTAAACAATAAATCCCTACAGCTAATGCTGCAACCTTTGTTCCATTTCCCACTCGTAGGACGACCTCATCCTTGCTCATCTTTCTACTTCTGACCAGTCCCTGCATATTATTACATATGTGAGAACCACATCCGGTATCCAATACCCAAGTAGAAGATTGACTTTCAGAAAAATTAATTTCAATCATAAACAAACCTTGATTAGGATTCGAAGCTTCTCCAAGCTTCTTCTGCTTTTGTTCTGCAAGATAATCCTTGCAGTTCCTCTTCCAGTGACTCGGCCTATTGAAATGGAAGCAAATTCCTTTGCTAGCTGGATCAGGTTTCTTTTGATCCTTCACTTTCGCCTTTCCCATAGCCTTCTTGGATTTCTTCTTTTCAGAAGATACCTTGGGCCTCTTCCTTTTCTTGGAAGAATCATCCACCAGTAAGACATGGTTCTTCTTGGATGGGAAGTGACCTTCAGCAGTTTTCAACATGTTAAGTAATTCAAGCAAGCTGACATCCAACTTATTCATGTGAAAATTCACAACAAATTGTGAGAGAAGGTCCGGGAGTGATCGCAAGACTAAATCTTGACTCAATTCCCCATCCATGACGAACCCAAGTCATCCAAGACGCTCAATCGATTGATCATCTTTAGGACATGAGTCTCAATTCAGTAGTGCCCTCGGTCATCCGAGATCGGAAGAGCTCCTTAGATATTTCATATCTAGCATTCCTACTTTGCTCACCATACAACTCTCGAAGGTGCAGTAGCATAGTAGGAGCATCCATGTTTTCATGCTGACGCTGAAGCTCGTTACTCATGGATGCAAGCATGATGCATTGAGCCACATATGCATCATCTTACCACAGTTTAAAAGTAGCAATCTCTTCCTCAGAGGCTATCTCTGCAACTTTTGCAGGTATGGGTGAATTTAGGACATAAGAAATCTTTTCAGCAGTGAGAACAATTCTCTGATTCCTTAACGGTCAGGTGTAGTTGGTCCGGTCGGTTTGTTAAGATCAAGTATGCTTACTGTGTTGAAATTAGTGAGTGTGACATTTTCAAAATTTTGCATGTAAAAAGACAATATTTTAGCAAACATTAATTTAATTAATTACCAAAATAAATTAGGTCTTATTTTATATTGGTATCTCCCACTATTTTCTTCAAACTATATTACCCTCATTTATATAGTTCGGCAAAATCTAATTAAAGTTTTTGCTAGTGAGAATAAGGATCTCATTTCAAATATATATAGCCTTGTGGTGACACAACAAACTATATATAAATAAATAGGTAGACAACTCCTTGTCAATTACATCAACATGTAACTCCTTATGTTTTGCCTCTTAGATTATTTTGATCAAGTGGTGGCACATCCGAATCAAAATTATCTAAGTTAAGTCCAACCTAGCACTTCCATATATTCAAAAAGAAAAATATCGCCTTGTGGTGACACAACAAAACAATATTGTTCAATTTTCTTTATAAGCATCAAATGTGATAAATTAACATCTTAAATACTTAATACTTGCCTTGTGGTGACACAACAAACTCATATTAAATATTTAATAATTGTATTAATTTTATCATGTTGAAGGCTTAATGACGTTCGATATTCTAAATATCTTTGAACGCTTAAGACTTAAATATATAAAACTTTGAGGATTTGTTATTATTTGTCTCATCTTGTTTAAGCGGCATGCAAATATATATATAAAATACAAGTCATATTATTAAACATGCGAAACATGTTTGCATAATATATAATATATATAATACTAGCATGCACATATAGAATACTATATTCTATCTGGATTGATTATGGACTTTTATACTAGTTTGGTTCACTAGAGCCACCAAGTGAACCAAAAGGTCAAACCCTAGGGTGCAAGAATAAACATTTAAATATAACTATTACATTCAAACCCGAGCTCCATTACAAACGGGTCTTCGAGCACTCCTTTCTCCGTGATCTCCGGTTCTTCGGAAAAATTCTAACTAATCCTATTACATAAACTATTTAATTTAAATAGAAACCTTGATCAGCAGTCAAGGGGAAGTACATAGGAGAGAGATAGAATTTACATTAAGAAGAAAACCCAGAAAAGGCGAGGTACGGCAGACCCCATTTAATAAAACTCATTCATTCAAACATCCAACTAAAATAAATTCAATCACATTGGTCAATAGTCCATAATCAATCCCATTTATTATCATACATATCATCATATGTATCAATAAATTAAATCATTCCATATATATATGAATATCATTTAATGGGCAATTTTATGTTGCATGAAATCCAATTTTAAGATTAAAATAAACTCTTTTATTTTAATTATAAAATTATTAAGATATATATATATATATATATATATATATATATATATATAACTATATATATATATATATATATATATATATATATATAATTAGTCATGCCAACATACTCTTGTAATCATGCTTCGGCTTACGTGGTTTACTTAAAAAAAGAGTTAAAAGTGATTTCTGCTGTATATTATTCTAAGATATGCTATCAACACATGACAGAATTATAATATATATGATAATATATAATTATAAAGGTCTTTCACGTCACCTGAATCAAGATACATGATCAGGATAAGTTTTTTTTTTATTTATTTAAAATACCCACGAATGCATTCAAAAAAAAAAATTTAATTTCCGAAACCACGGATTGCATTAAAAAAAAACGATTTCGAAAACTTTTTCGGCAAATATTTTTTTTTTATAAGATAATAATTTTATACAACAAATTATGCCCAATAAATTATTCAAAATACATACCCATACATATATGGAATCAAAATAATTAATAATTCGCATAAAGTTTGGCTCATGATACCACTGATTGGTTTTGTGAAAATCAAAGTAGCAATCAAATTGAAAAATTAATAAGCGAAATAAAATCGATTTTAAAATTTTTCACAAACCAATTACGGATCATCCTTTATGCATATTATTAATTAAACGAAGAATAAGAAATTATGAAATCATACCCTTGTAGAAATGAGCTTCCTCGTGCACGAGTTCACCTCCCACTTCTCATGATTTCCTTGAATCTCCAAGGTAGATTCCTTCCTTTGATCAATGTAAGCCACCCAAGTATATGACCTCTAGAGGTGATCCACCAAAGAAGAAGAATTTTCAAGAAGAAGGGTATTGGCTCAAACCCTAGTTTTTCCTATCTCAGATAGAAAAAGGAGGCGTACTTCTTCAACTCTTGGAATTACGATATCGAGATATCCGATATAAGACTCCTCTTATAAAGATATCATGTAACCCTATTTTAATTAAAATAAGGTATTATTTATTTAATTAAACTCTTTTAATTAAATGGGCTCCCTAATCCTATTAGGGGTAATTAATTAAACTCCTTTAACTAATTTTCCTTCTTAATCCAATTAGGAATAAATAAGAGTACTTATATTAAATTAATTCCTAAACCTTTTAGAAATTAAAATAATAATAATTGTAATAATATTAATAAGACTCCTCTTATTAATTTATATTTAATATTTCTAAAATATTAAATAATAAATATTAAGCTATTTAATTTATTCTATCACCATAGATTAAATTAAATATATTTAATATATTATTACAATTATGCCATTAACTTCTTAAATAACTATTCTTCCTTTTATGGTGTGACCCTTTAGGTTCTCCATATTAAACCCAGGTTGTGAATAAATCAATTAGAACAATTCTAATCTCATTTAAATAAATAAATTAAACAAATAATTTATTTAAATAAATAATATTTATTTTACAATAGGGATAAGTCTCCTAGCGATCAACGACTTTCCGGATAATATAGATTTCAACATTAATCATAAAAGAACCTTTGAGTAAATAGTTACCGTACAATTCAATCCTTCCACCATACTGATGTCCCAATTAAATATAAGACATGAAATTATCACAAGTCTTATTTTATTTAATTATATGTATTTCGATTCCTAAATGAACAACTCCTAATGAATGCAAATTAGAAACTACTTTCTAATTTCATTCCACCTCGCCAAGGATTCTGGTTGTCATTTATCGAATCACATAGGACATTTCTCCTTTTTACTAGAAGTGGTAGATTCTTTATTGATCATTCATTATCTTCATATATAACTTATTACACCCAAGCATACCCTTTGATATACTCTAAGAGTCTTAAGGAATAAGTCAAAGTGTAATTCATTATATATAAGATACTATGATGATCTCAAGTCTAAGGATCATTTCAGACTACTATCACTACAGAATTCCTATTGATGGTAAGTAAAACTCCATTAGGTATTCCTTAGCGAGTCGCGTTCAAATTGAACTTATTCTCTAATAAGCACCTACATACTTGCTTTAGTGTCTCCACACAAATGATCATGAGATCAATCATCCTCATCCAATGAGCAAACAACGTACGTACCAATCTATCCGGATTTATTAATCCCCTTTTTCGTAATCCATTGATTGGGAACATTTTAGTTTTAAGCTATCTAAGAATTTAGATCTCATTAGCATGATCTCATCATGATTCTAAAAGCATTGCTTAAAACTATGGGTTTATCACATATTATTAAAACAGCACCATGTAGATAATAAATGCCTTTAATAAATAATTCTTTTATTAATAAATAAATAAGATTGATTACACAGTATATGCTTTATCATCATACATGATTGGCTTGTATGCATAATACTTTCATTATAAACTGTAGCAGACGCTAAAGGCAAGTACTCTAACCCTTGTTCCAGTTCGATCTGGACAAGTCTTTATGATTCATGTATTCTTCGCATGACTTAATTTTTGAGGAAGTCAAAGCCAATTCTTTTGGCTAGTCGTATGCTATGTTATTTTATCAAGTGTTGATAAGGATTTACCAAACTAATATTGTTGTGGTTTTCAAAAGTAGACTGAGTATGCTAAATTGTTTTGTCGTCAAACGACAGGCATATGAGGTTGCCATAACTTAAACGTATACACGTTTAATGAATGTAGTGTTGATCAACATAGAGTACTATAGGCTGATCACCTAGACGTTCTCGTAAGCAATGCCGGACTTACGGACTTCGTGCCGGGATGTCCTTTTCAAAGTAACTATGAAATGCTTATAATTTTGAACCGAAATTAATGTTTTACTGAATATTGTTGTAAAACGTTTTGAATGAAAAGAAGTGCTATTTTGAATTATCGATAGTACTTCGTAACTATTGTTTAGTTATCGAAGATATACTATTCCTATGTTTCAAGCATGCTATTTTCCTAGAATTGTTGTACTTGTTGAGCTAGTTAGGCTCATTCTTACTTGAACCATATGAATGCAGCTAAGACCGAATGGACCGATGGATCCGACAAGGATAAAGGGAAGGCGATGGCGAACCCGTAGACTACATATATAATAGTATAGGTTTTGTGAGAATAATATTAATATTATGATAAAGACAAATGTATTGGTTGTAAAGAACCTGGGGAATATAAATATTCTTTTGATATATATATATAAGACATATCCGTTCTTTTGAGGCATTTCAGTTAAATGTTTATGTGAACTGTAGCACCGTGTAGCACCATCTGTCGGGTTGGAAGATACCCAGATTTTGGGGCGTCACATTAATTTTTTAGACCGTTGGTTGAAGTTATAATAGTAAATCAATATGGATCGTTGGTTGAAGATATAATAGTAAATCAATATGGACCGCTGGTGGAAAGTTATAATAGTAAATCAATATGGATCGCTGGTTTAAAATTTTAATAGTAAATCAGTATGGACCGTTGCTTTAAGTTTTAATAGTTAATCAATATGGACCGTCCGTTTAAAAGTAAATCAATCTGGACTGTTCATGAATTAGTTACTATTCAGTCCATTCTCCTATAAATAGAAGCTCAGTCCTTCATTATTTCTTATGAATTCACTGAAACTCTAGAGAGATAAACTATAGAGAGAAAGAAGAAAAGTATTCTGCTACTTCACTACTCCAGTATTCAGTTTTTCTAAGGTAAGGGATATTATTTATTGTACCCGTAAGGGGTATTATTTCTTTTGTATTCATGAAGAGAATTATTTTCTTTCAATACTCGTAAGGGGTATTATTCTTTCGTATTTATGAAGAGAGTTATTTTCTTTCAATACTCGTAAGGGTTGTTATTACATTCTTTATTATTATGTTGGAATAACCTGTCTATGCGAAGTACCGCATAATGGTGAAATTCTTCTGTTATTCTATTCTTTATTATTCTGTTGGAATAACCTGTCTGTGTGGTCCATCGCATGCCTGGTGAATTCTGTTGTTATTCTATTCATTATTATTCTGTTGGAATATCCTGTCAGTGCGTATTAGGCATGACCTGGCTCCATTTTTAATATTCTGTTGGAATATCCTGTCTGTGAGGATTACGCATGACCTGGTTCCATTCTATATTATTCTGTTGGAATAATCTGTCTACGTGGATTACCGCAAGGTGGCAAAAATCCATTTGCAGTTTCTTATGTTCTATTATACTCAGTTTGTTAAAGTTTTGGCTTCTATAATTCATGAAATTAGTGGAATATCCTTGATATTTGCGCTTCATCCAGTATCTTTTCATGGAAATATTCTTCTGAGCATTCTTGAATTTTACTCGACAAAGCAGTATCATGTTAACAATTTGGACGTTATTGAGTTCAGGATAAATTAACTTATAAATCTTTAAAATTTATTCTTGAACTTGTTTTATTGAATTGTCATCATCCTCATGCTTATATTATGTTGAAAGTCATCTTTGGCTTACGTGCATAGATGGACTTGGTATGATTCTGACCAGGGATTATTCGGTATAATCATGACCGTAATGTGACGAATGCTGTGGTAAAATTCCTCGTTGGCCTATAATTCATTGGTGGACAGTTGTTGGTATGATTATGGCCAGAGATTATTCAGTATAGTCATGACCATTTATGATTACATGATTATCCTTGGCCGTGGTGCATGGATGATTCAATTTTATTTATTAAGCTGAGTCTCAGCGATAAAGTTGATGCAAATTCTTTTAAATCATAGAAGATAGTAGATTTTATACTTTACTTGACTCTTCTAATGGATTGCTTATTCCACTGCAGTTTTTGATCTAAAACTTGTTGTTTATTATATTCTATCAGTTGTTATACTGTTGAAGGCTATTGATAACTTATTCTGCATTATCTTAGTCATAATATTTCTTACTGGGCTAGTTGTGCTCACCCTTTTGCTTTCATTGTTCTCTTCAGGAAATGAGAACGTAGCTGGGACTAGTCGGGGAACAGAGTGATGGTCCTAGATGGTGCATTAGTAAGCCTCACTATTATGTGAAATAGCATGATAATAAATATAATGAGGATTCCATTAAGTGTGGATATTGTCTAGATGACAATATTTGTATTAAAACTCACATCCTATGTTTTGTCGTATTTTACACGACTATTGTATAATTAGTTTGTATTTGTATTCAGTACCTTGTATCTGGTGACCCAAGATGGGTGATGTATACCTATTTTGGGGGCGTCACAGTTGGTATCAAAGCTTAGGGATATGATCCCTGGCTGTGATGTGAGACAAGAACTAGGAGGGAAGAGACGTGGAATTCCTTCGCTAGTATGACCTACCTAATTTTATTTTGTATTTAATTGGTCGGTCAGATTATAGGGATAATATGTGACATGTCAATTAACCCTTGTTTTATGACAGTGTTTGAAAATGACATCCGAGAATGTTGAGGTAAGTAATGGAGCACATGATACCGTTGAGTTAGCTCAACCAAAAGGTAACGACCAACAACACGATAATAATCATACCGGAGGCAACGGCCATCGGAACAATGATAACCATCGTGGGGGGAAATTATCATGCCAAGAATGGTAACCACTTCAGTGGTAATCATGGCCAAAATAATAGAAGTGGAAATTTCGAGAAGAGAAGGTTCAATAATGATGGAAAGACAACAACACCAGCACTCGGTTCAAAGGAAGAAGAACGACCGCAGGTCGTATGTTTCAAATGGGGACTGGAGGGACACATCTGTCCAAACTGTACGCAGCAATCCAAAGCGTGTTTCAATTGCGGAAGAGAAGGTCACCTAGCTCAATTTTGTCTTGTAGTGAAGTCAAGTCCAGCTGGGATAGTGATGCCAAAGGATGTCTTAGACAAGTCAAAACCGGTAGTTTAAGTTAGAGCGTTTATCAAGGAATCCAAACGAGGTTATTACGGGTAAGTTAATCATAAGCTCTTGCAAAATCTATACCTTATTCGATACCGGTTCTACCTATTCTTTTATCTCTCTTGCTTGCGCTCAACATTTAAATTTGACTCTGGAGAGATTAGACTATTACTTATTGGTTGAAACTTCGATGGTAGAAACCTTCGTTACCTCCACTGTTTATAAATCTTGTTGATTCAAATCGACACTTTCACGTTACCTGTCGATTTTATCTCTTTAAAAATACTCGCCTTTGATGTGATTTTAGGAATTAATTGGTTAACTACTCATCAAGCTTTTTGTAAGGTTGTTAACTTTCAAATTCCTAACCAACCTGTTATGCGAATTCAAGCAACCAAACCACTAAAGTCAATCACTGTTATATTAAGCCATAAGTAAAGAGCCCTGAGCCTTTTGCTGGTGACTTCCTTGTGTGGAATGCACCGAAGCCAGACTTTCTGTAGGCGATATCGTGAATGACGATGACAAGTTGATAGGTATCAATTTGATGTGCTATCCAAGTCTTGGATGATGGTCATAGCTTTGAATGATATTTCTATTGTTAATAAATTTCCTGACGTATTCTTGAAGACTTCTTAGCTTACCCCTAGAGCGTGAAATCTAATTTTGTATTGACCCCAGTACAAAACCCATTTCTAAAACCCTCAAATATTTTTTTTACCTAAAACAAACGTAACATATGCCAAAGACGTTGACTTGAGCTATTGAAGATTACGATCGTACCATTCAATATCGTCGTGGAAGAATGAACGTGGTAGCTGACGCGTTGAGTAGAAGATCGTATGCGTTTACGAGTGCGATGTTGTTAACACAAAGACCCATTTTTTATAACTTACAAATGATGAAGATAGAGTTAAAGACTCTAGGGACCCACGTGGTGATATCAAATATACGAGTAGAATCGACTTTAATCGATAAAGTTAAAGGCCGCTCAAGCTACACACCCAAAGCTGATGAATGTGAAGAAGAAGGTTCAAGAGGGCGTTATTCTAGAAGCAAGACTCGATGAAGAGAGGAAATCTCAACCCTTGATTTTATTAGTCTATTTGAAATCCTCGATCGAGTAGGAACTGTGACCTATATACTCGTTTACCGCCAAGTATATCTTGTGTTCATAACGTTTTTTCACGTATCGATGTTACATAAATATGTGGATGACCCAAACCACGTTATTAAATTAGAACTATACGAGATAGCAGAATATTTAACGTATGAGGAGCTACGTGTTAAAATCTTGGATAAGAAGGATCGTATTCAACACTCAAAGGTTATACCTCAAGAGTTAGAATCTGAAATGAAGTAAAGGTATCCTCATCTCATCGGTATACAAGGTACGTACGTAAATTTTGAGGGCCAAATTTCATAAGGAGGGGAGATTGTGAGACCCCAAATTTTATGAATAAGGATTTAAATTTCTCGAAATATTTTTTTAAATATTATGGTGTGGATTTGATATAATGTTATAGTTGTGGGTAATATTTATAAATTTTGCAAAGTATGCAAGTTGTTATAAAATATTCGTTTGGTCGGGGAATATTTTTTTTGTCGGGGAATATCCGTACAACGACACAATCATTGGTGGACTCCACAACGAAATTATTGTCGGATTGAGAAAACGACAAAAATATTATTATAAAAATAACGGCGGAGGTGTTATCGTTAAAACTGTTGAACTACCCGGTAGTAAAAGTACAGTAATACGCGTGGTTGCATAGTAGCGCACTGTATTGATTATTGATGCTTACGTAAGAAGTCACTCAGTTATACTCAATTATTGCTACTGTAATTGCTGCATCGTATCTCTTATATTATTGATTCAATTATTGTCAAAATATCATCTACATAGTACTTATTATTATTAAATCAATAATTGAGACGACAAAGTTATTCATATCATTATTTGCAATATTGACAATGTTTAGAAGTTCTGTCAAGGAGAGGTTTGGTCACCTAATTGCGCGCCAATAAGGAGAAATCCTTATCGAAAAGCCCCCTCTTTCCTGGGAACGACCTGATTGTTAAATATTGTGCGTTATAATATTAATGATGAATAAGTTCGTGTTGATTAAAGATAAAATTGATAGTCCCATTGTGTTGAGATTATTAGTGTTAGTGGAAATCGACATTTATTTCGATAATAATTGATGTATGGAGGTTATATTGACCAATCGGGTATTTGGACACTTTTCGTGTCGGAGTATTATTCACGGGGTACTATTCTCGAAATACTATTCACGGGGTACTATTCACTCGAAAAATATATTTTTTTTCGGTCCAAATCATTTTTGGGTACAATATTATTCCATGAGGAGATGTGATAATTTTTCAGACCGTTGGTTGAAGTTATAATAGTAAATCAATATGGATCATTGGTTGAAGATATAATAGTAAATCAATATGGACTGCTGGTGGAAAGTTATAATAGTAAATCAATATGGATCGCAAGTTTAAAGTTTTAATTGTAAATCAGTATGGACCGTTGTTTTAAGTTTTAATAGTTAATCAATATGGACCGTCCGTTTAAAAGTAAATCAATCTGGACCGTTCATGAATTAGTTAATATTTAGTCCATTCTCCTATAAATAGAAGCTCATTCATTCATTATTTCTTACGATTTCACTGAAACTCTAGAGAGAGAAACTATAGAGAGAAAGAAGAAAAGTATTCTGCTACTTCACTACTCCAGTATTCAGTTTTTCTAAGGTAAGGGATATTATTTGTTGTACACGTAAGGGGTATTATTTCTTTCATATTCATGAAGAGAATTATTTTCTTTCAATACTCGTAAGGGGTATTATTCTTTCGTATTCATGAAGAGAGTTATTTTCTTTCAATACTCGAAAGGGTTGTTATTCCATTCTTTATTATTATGTTGGAATAACCTGTCTATACGAAGTACCACATACATGGTGAAATTCTTCTGTTATTCCATTCTTTATTATTTTGTTGGAATAACCTGTCTGTGCGGTCTATCGCATGCCTGGTGAATTCTGTTGTTATTCCATTCTTTATTAGTATGTTGGAATATTCTGTTGGTACGTATTACGCATGACCTGGTTCCATTCTTTAATTTTCTGTTGGAATATCATGTCTGTGCGGATTACGCATGACCTGTGTAAGACCCCAACTTTTTTAAATAAAGATGAATTTTTTTATAAATATTATTTTTGAATAGTATGGAATAAATTTGATATAATGTTATAGTTGTGGGTAATATTTATAAATTTTGCAAAGTAAGCAAGTTGTTATAAAATATTCGTTTGGTCGGGGAATATTCTTTTTGTTGGGAATATTAAATGACGATGGCTCAATCATTAGTGGACCCCTAAGCGGAAGTATTGTCGTTGTTAGAAAACGACAAAATTATTTTTCTATAAAAAATAACGGCAGAGGTGTTACTCATCAAAACCGCTGTTGAACTACCCGGTAGTAAAAAAATACGATGAATATGGCGTAGTTGTATAAGTAGCACACGATATTGATTATTGATGCTTACGTGAGAAGTCACTCAATTTATGCTCAATTATTGCTACGATAATTCTTTGATCATATCTCTTATATTATTGATTCAATTATTGTCATAGTATCATCTGTATAATATGTTATAGTATTAAATTATTAATTGAGACGACAAGTTATAAATGATTAATAATTGTTGAAAGATTAAATATGTGTTGATTAAAAATAAAATGATTTGTGGTAATATTTATTCAATCCTTGATGTATATAAAGAGTCTGTTATGAGAAGTTTGTGGTAAGTTTGATTATTTTATGGGGGGGCCCATATGTCATCATCTAAGAGTCCCTTCGTCAATATTAATTACCTTTGTGAATAGTAATTACCTTTGTGAATAGTAATTACCTTCGTCAATAGTATTTACCTTCGTCAATAGTAATTACCTTTGTGAATAGTAATTACCTTTGTGAATAGTAATTACCTTCTTCAATAGTAATTACATTCATCAATAGTAATTACCTTCATCAATAGTAATTACCCCTTCGCAAATAGTAGTTGTCTCTTCAATATTACCAAGAGTCATTTTGACCCTTCGTTAAGACCAAGAGCCACCCTCAGTTTTTCTATAAATAGAAAGCTCATTCCTTCATTATTTCTTACGAATTCACTGAAACTCTAGAGAGAGAAACTATAGAGAGAAAGAAGAAAAGTATTTTGCTACTTCACTTTTCCAATATTCAGCTCTTCTAAGGTGGGGAATATTATTTATTGTACTTGTAAGGGGTGTTATTTTTTTATTCATGAAGAGAACTTTTGTTATTCCATTCTTCATTATTCTGTTGGAATAACCTGTAAAAGTGGCATACCCTATACATGACCTGTATATGCGGAATACCCTATACTTGTGAAATCCTTATATTATTCCATTCTTATTTATTACATTGGAATAACTCGTATATATCTGGAATCCCCTATACTTGGTGACATTCTTCTATTATTTTATTATTCCGTTAGAACATCCTGTTTGTGCTTTACGCCGGACCTGGTTCCATCTTTATTATTTTATCTTTATTATTCTATTGGAATATCCACATGCATGTGTTTTACAGGACACGGTTCCGCTTTTTATTTTATTCTCGTATTTATTATTACATTGAATAACTTGATCTATCTGATACCGCATGCATGGTGATTTCTTTGTTATTTCATTCGCTATTATACTCAGTTGGTTAAAATTTTGATTTCTATACTCCATGAACTTAGTGGAATATCCTTGATATTTGCGCTTCATCCAGTATTTTTAATGAAAATATTTTTCTGAGCATTCTTGAATTTTACTCTACAAAGCAGTATCATGTTTACAATTCGGACGTTATTAGTTCCTGAATAAATTAATTCGTGAACTTGTTTTATTGAATTATTATGTCATTGTCATCATCCTCATGTTATATTATGTTATCTTTGGCTTACGTGCATAGATGAACTTAGTATGATTATGACGAGGATCATTCTAGATATAATCATGGCTTGATATAAATGATGTGACAAAAGTCCTCGATGGCCTGTAATGCGTTGATGGATAGTTTTGGTATGATTATGACCGAGGGTGATTCGGTATAGTCATGACCATTGATAATTTGATGAAAATCCTTGGCCCGTGGTACGAGGGATGATTAGATATTGTGGTTTATTCATTAAACCGAGTCTTAGTGATAAAATTGATGAAAACCTTTTAAAACCTAAAAGATAGTAGACTTTATTTTCTACTTGACTCTTTTAATGGATTACATATTCATTGTGATTAAACTAGTTGTCTATTGTATTTTATCGGTTTAACATTGTTGAAGACTATTGATAATTTATTTCGCATTATCTTAGTTATAATATTTCATTGGGCTAGTTGAGCTCACCCTTTCTTTCACCGTTCTTCTTGTGAAATGAGAATATAATGGGACGAGTCTGGGAAAAGAGTGATGGTCCCGAAGATAGCATTAGTAGTCCTCACTATTCTATTAAATAGTGTGACAATAAATGTAATGAGGACTCCTTGAGTATGGATATTGTCTAAATGACAATATTCCTATTAGAACTCTCAGTTTATGTATTGTCGTATGTTACACGACAGATGTATAATTAAGTTTGTATTTGAATTTATGTACCATGTAAGTGGCAACCCAAGATGGGTGACGTATACCTAATTTTGGGGGCGTCACAGTTGGTATCAGAGCTTAGGGATATGATCCCTGGCTAAGATGCGAGATAAGAACTAGGAGGGGAGAGACGGGGAATTCCTTCGCTAGTATGACCTACCTAAGTTTATTTGTTATTTAATTTGTCGGTCAGAGTATAGGGATAATATTTGATATATTAATTAACCCTTGTGTTGTGGCAGTGTTTGAAAATGGCAGCTGAAAATATTCACAATGGAGTGAATGTGACCGTTGTGACACCTTTAATCACTAATCAGGTTAATACAGTGTCAGACGAGGAACAAATTAGAGATATCCACGTAGTGAATGAAGAACTAATTGTTGCACCCGAGCTAGTTGTAGAGGTAGCAGCTGAGAGTGAGGAAGAAGAGGAAGAAGAGGAAGAAGAGGAACCTGAGGAGAATTGGTTAGAAGATTTATGATCAAAACTTAGAATTACAAAATCGTTTTCGTGAGCTAGAAGAACAGGTTGAAGAATGACAAACGGTCGTGGAACAAAGGGATACAACAATTCAAAATTGGGTTACCCGATATGTGATGCTCGAATAAACTCACGCTTTGGCAGGGTGTAAGATATTAAAGTTGGAATCTGAGAATTTAAAAATCCAAGATCAGCTGAAAGAAGAAACAACTGAACGAAGGAGAATAGACGATGCATGGGTAAAAGCTGCACAACGCGTTGATAGTGTAGAAAAAGACGTCCGATCCAATAAAGCCAAAATAGATGAAATGGACTTTGCTTTTTGGACAAAGAATTGGGAGAACCAACATCGAATTGAATTACCACATGTATAATTCGGCCAACTCGAATTCGATATGGATCGGAGAATAATGATTCAAATCATGGATCTGGAATGTGAAGAAGCACTTAAGGGTGGAATGTACCCTATAATAAAGTCAAACTCGGTAATTTAAGCGAGAGCGTTTGTCGAGAAACCCGAACGAAGTTATTACGGGTAAATTAATTATAAATTATTGCGAAGTCTATACTTTATTCAATACAAGTTCTACCCACTCTTTTATTCTACCTAGTTGTGTTCAATGTTTAAATTTGACTACGGAAAAATTAGACTTTGATTTATCTATTGAAACTTCATTGGGAGAAACCTTCGTTACCTCTACTGTTTATTAATCTTGTTGTTTCAAATAAACACTTTCACGATCTCATCTCTTTGAAAATACTTGCCTTTGAGGTAATTTTTGAAAACGATTGATTAACTACTTATTATTCTTTTTGTAAGGTTGTTAGCTTTCATATTCCTAACCAACCTGTTATACGAATTCAAAGTAACCAAACCCTAAAGTTAATCACTATTATATCAAGCCATAAGTAAAGAGCCCCGATCCTTTCGTTGTTGACTTTCTTGTGTGGAATGCACCTTTGAAGCGGACTTTACGTAGGCGACGTCGTGAATGACGATGACAACTTGATAGGTATCATTGTGAGGTGCTATCTAGGTTAAAGGATAGAAGTCACGCATTGGTATCAATGTAACGTACTATCCAAGTCTTGGATAAGAGTAGCGATTTTGAATGATATTTCTATCATTAATAAATTTCTTGAGGTATTCTTGAAGATTTCCTAGCCTACCCTAGAGCGTGAAATCAAATTTTGTATTGACCCCAGTACAAAAACCCATTTCTTAAACCCTCAAATATTTCTTCAACTTAAAGGATCTGTTTACGAGGATTATAATGAAAGTCATAATAAAAGAATTGGACTAATGAAAATCATGGGTATATGAAGTATTAGTAAGTGTTATGATGAGTTATGTGGTTATTATGTGAAAACATGAAAGTTTCTTAGAAATCACAAAGGGTTGAAAAATAAGATTTTGGTAAAAACGTAACATGAAATTCAATTGACCATATCTCCTATTATATTTTGAATTTTTGAGTGTGGTCAAGTCCTAGAGTTAGATCTATGAGTTTTGTAGCTTATCCAAGTGGAATCACTGGAAAAGGTGTTTGTAGATTTTCGTGTGGACCTGAATTTAGCAAAAAGAGTCCAAAGCTGCAAATTATAAAAATGCTAACGCCCGTAAACTTTAAGGGGCTGTTTCGGCCACTAAATTTATGTGAAAAATTCTGGCCTTTTGGGACATGAAAATATATGTTATAAAGTACCTCCTGTCCAAAAATGAGCTCATTCTGACTTAAAATGAACAAGTTATGACCATTTCAATATTTAGGTTTTTTTGATGAAAAATGCTATATTTGGAGTTCTATAACTCCGATGACCATGAAATTTAAACTGGAGGCTCACATTAACATGTGTAAGGTCCTGCCAAGATTTGGAAATTTTTGGAGTTAAACTTGAGGTAGCTAATTTCTTAAGGAATTAATTAGAAATTAATTTTTGAAAAATAGTAAATAAATTTTAAAAATTCTGAGAAAAATATTTTTTCATTATGGGACTATATTATGCTAAATCGCAGAAAAGAAATATTTTTGGGACTGATTTGGTATTTTTCATAAAAATAGTTTAGTTACGAACATATGAGTTAAATATGTTATGTGAAGTAACAAAGTTGAAAATAGGAATTTATGGCTAGAGAATCCTATATAGAGTATATGCATATTTTTTTGATGAGAGATTTGATAATTGGTGATGATATCTTATGAGTATGGCATTTTTGAATGATTAAATGCATTATATGGTAAAGCGTAAATAATTGAGATAAATTGTTTATAAATTTAAGAAGTGATTAAAATATTGTTATAATATTAATGATATTAGATTATGAGATTATTAAGTGATTGATAACATGGGGATATTCTTGAATCTCGGATAAATTATATTATAAATTTTTAAAATTTATCCTTTATCTCATTTGATTGATTCTTTATATCATTATCCTCATGCTTATATTGTGTTGAAAGTCATCTGTGGCTTACGTGAATAGATGGACTTGGTATGATTATGACTAGGGATTGTTCGGTATAATCATAACCGTAATTGAAAACACGATTATCTTTCGTAGTAGTGGTATGGATAATTTGTGGTCGTGATACTAATGAATACACGATTATCTTTGGTCAGTAGTGCATGGATAATTTGTGGTCGTGATACTTATTCAATACACGATTATCTTTGGTCAGAGTGCATGGATAATTCGTGGTCGTGATACTAATGAATATCCTTGGCACGTAGTGCGAGGATGATTCGATGATATGGATTAATTATCGAAATGAGTCTCAACAATGAAATATTAATTCATGGATGTGGTAAAAGTCATCTTTGGTCAGTAGTGCATTGATAGACTTGGTATGATTATGACCAAGGATTATTCGGTATAATCATGATCAGATTGAAAAACACGAATATCCTTGGCGAAGGTGCATGGATAATTCGTGGTCGTGATACTATTAAGTCGCTGCGCCTCAAAGATTATTGGTTTTATAGTAGTATATCTTTGGCCCGTAGTGCAGAGATGAATTGTTAATGAATATCTTTGGCCGGATTGCGAAGATGAATTTAATATTTTTAACGATAAAGGTATTCAAGGTATCCTCACCTCTTTATCATATCAGTATCGCACCTAATTTCGAGGGCTTAAATTTCATAAGAAGGGAGGTCAGAAGACCCTGACTTTTATAAATAAAGATGAATTTTTTATAAATATTATTTTTGAATATTATGGAATAAATTTGATATAATTTTATAGTTGTAGGTAATATTTATAAATTTTGCAAAGTAAGCAAGTTGTTATAAAATATTCGTTTGGTGGGAATATTCTTTTTGTCGGGGAATATTCGATACGATGGCTCAATCATTGGTGGACCCCATTAACGGAAGTATTGTCGTTGTTAGAAAACGACAAAATTATTTTTCTATAAAAATAACTAGGAGAGGTGTTACCATAAAAACCGTTGAACTACCCGGTAGTAAAAGTACAAAGATGTCTGGCGTAGTTGTATAAGTAGCACACGATATTGATTATTGATGCTTACGTGAGAAGTCACTCATTTATGCTCAATTATTGCTACAAGAATTCGCGATCATATCTCTTATATTATTGATTCAATTATTGTCACAGATATCTCGTATAATATGTTATAGTATTAAATTATTAATTGAGACGACAAGTTATAAATGATTAATAATTGTTGAAAGATTAAATATGTGTTGATTAAAAATAAAATGATTTGTGGTAATATTTATTCAATCCTTGATGTATATAAAGAGTCTGTTATGAGAAGTTTGTGGTAAGTTTGATTATTTTATGGGGGGGCCCATATGTCATCATCTAAGAGTCCCTTCGTCAATATTAATTACCTTTGTGAATAGTAATTACCTTTGTGAATAGTAATTACCTTCGTCAATAGTATTTACCTTCGTCAATAGTAATTACCTTTGTGAATAGTAATTACCATTGTGAATAGTAATTACCTTCTTCAATAGTAATTACATTCATCAATAGTAATTACCTTCATCAATAGTAATTACCCCTTCGCAAATAGTAGTTGTCTCTTCAATATTACCAAGAGTCATTTTGACCCTTCGTTAAGACCAAGAGCCACCCTCGCTTTTTCTATAAATAGAAAGCACATTCCTTCATTATTTCTTACTTAATTCAATTGAAACTCTGAGAGAGAAACTATAGAGAGAAAGAAGAAAAGTATTTTGCTACTTCACTTTTCCAATATTCAGCTCTTCTAAGGTAGGGAATATTATTTGTTGTACTCGTAAGGGGTGTTATTTTTTATTCATAAAGAGAACTTTTGTTATTCCATTCTTTATTATTCTATTGGAATAACCTGTAAAAGTGGCATACCCTATACATGACCTGTATATGCGGAATACCCTATACTTGGTGAAATCCTTATATTATTCCATTCTTATTTATTCTGTTGGAATAACCTGTATATGCGGAATCCCCTATACTTGGTGACATTCTTCTATTATTTTATTATTCCGTTGGAACATCCTGTCTGTGCTTTACGCCGGACCTGGTTCCGTCTTTATTATTCTGTCTTTATTATTCTATTGGAATATCCTGTCTGTGTGTTTTACACCGGACCTGGTTCCGTTTTTATTATTCTGTATTTATTATTCTGTTGGAATAACCTGTCTATGCGAAGTACCGCATGCAGGGTGATTTCTTTGTTATTTCATTCGCTATTATACTCAGTTGGTTAAAATTTTGATTTCTATACTCCATGAACTTAGTGGAATATCCTTGATATTTGCGCTTCATCCAGTATTTTTAATGAAAATATTTTTTTGAGCATTCTTGAATTTTACTCTACAAAGCAGTATCATGTTTACAATTTGGACGTTATTAGTTCCTGAATAAATTAATTCGTGAACTTGTTTTATTGAATTATTATGTCATTGTCATCATCCTCATGTTATATTATGTTATCTTTGGCTTACGTGCATAGATGAACTTAGTATGATTATGACGAGGGATCATTCGGTATAATCATGGCTTGATATAAATGATGTGACAAAAGTCCTCAGTGGCCTGTAATGCAGTAATGGATAGTTTTTGGTATGATTATGACCAGGGGTGATTCGGTATAGTTATGACCATTGATTATTTGATGAAAATCTTTGACCGTGGTATAGGGATGATCAGATATTGTGGTTTATTCATTAAACTGAGTCTTAGTGATAAAAATTGATGAAAACCTTTTAAAACCTAAAAGATAGTAGACTTTATTTTCTACTTGACTCTTTTAATGGATTCAGATATTTCACCGCAGATTAAACCGGTTGTCTATTGTATTTTATCGGTTTAACATTGTTGAAGACTATTGATAATTTATTCGCATTATCTTAGTTATAATATTTCTTCTTTGGGCTTGTTGAGCTCACCCTTTCTTTCACTATTCTCTTGAGTGAAATGAGAATATATTTTGGGACGAGTCTGGGAAAAGAGTGATGGTCCCGAAGATAGCATTAGTAGTCCTCACTATTACGTTAAATAGTGTTACAAAGAAATGTAATGAGGACTCCTTGAGTATGGATATTGTCTAAATGACAATATTCCTATTAGAACTCTCAGTTTATGTATTGTCGTATGTTACACGACAGATGTATAATTAAGTTTGTATTTGAATTTATGTACCATGTAAGTGGCGACCCAAGATGGGTGACGTATACCTAATTTTGGGGACGTCACAACCTGGTTCCATTTTTTATTATTCTGTTGGAATAATCTGTCTACGTGGATTACCGTATGGCGGCAAAAGACCATATGTGGTTTCATATGTTTTATTATACTCAGTTGGTTAAAGTTTTGGCTTCTATACTCCATGAAATTAGTGGAATATCCTTGATATTTACGCTTCATCCAGTATCTTTTCATGGAAATATTCTTCTGAGCATTCTTGAATTTTACTCCACAAAGCAGTATCATGTTGACAATTTGGACGTTATTGAGTTCAGGATAAATTAACTTATAAATCTTTAAAATTTATTCTTGAACTTGTTTTATTGAATTGTCATCATCTTCATGCTTATATTATGTTGAAAGTCATCTTTAGCTTACGTGCATAGATGGACTTGGTATGATTATGACTAGGGATTATTCGGTATAATCATGACCGTAATGTGACGAATGATGTGGTAAAAGTCCTCGTTGGCCTATAATTCATTGGTGGACAGTTGTTGGTATGATTATGACCAGGGATTATTCGGTATAGTCATGACCATTGATGATTACATGAATATCCTTGGCCGTGTTGCAGGGATGATTCAATTTTATTTATTAAGCTGAGTCTCAGCGATAAAGTTGATGCAAATTCTTTTAAATCATAGAAGATAGTAGATTTTATACTTTACTTGACTCTTCTAATGGATTGCTTATTCCACTGCAGTTTTTGATCTAAAACTTGTTGTTTATTATATTCTATCAGTTGTTATACTGTTGAAGGCTATTGATAACTTATTCTGCATTATCTTAGTCATAATATTTCTTACTGGGCTAGTTGTGCTCACCCTTTTGCTTTCATTGTTCTCTTCGTGAAATGAGAACGTGAGTCGGGACTAGTCGGGGAACAGAGTGATGGTCCTAGATGGTGCATTAGTAAGCCTCACTATTATGTGAAATAGCATGATAATAAATATAATGAGGATTCCATTAAGTGTGGATATTGTCTAGATGACAATATTTGTATTAAAACTCACATCCTATGTTTTGTCGTATTTTACATGACTGTTGTATAAATAGTTTGTATTTATATTCAGTAACTTGTATCTAGCGACCCAAGATGGGTGATGTATACCTATTTTGGGGGCGTCATAGTTGGTATCAAAGCTTAGGGATATGATCCCTGGCTGTGATGTGAGACAAGAACTAGGAAGGAAGAGACGTGGAATTCCTTTGCTAGTATGACCTACCTAATTTTATTTTATATTTAATTGGTCAGTCAGATTATAGGGATAATATGTGACATGTCAATTAACCCTTATTTTATGACAGTGTTTGAAAATGACATCCGAGAATGTTGAGGTAAGCAATGGAGCACATGATACCGTTGAGTTAGCTCAACCAAAAGGTAACGACCAACAACACGATAATAATCATACCGGTGGCAACGGCCATCGGAACAATGATAACCATCGTGGGGGGAAATTATCATGCCAAGAATGGTAAACACTTCGGTGGTAATCATGGCCAAGATAATAGAAGTGGAAATTTCAAATAGAGAAGGTTCAATAATGATAGAAAGACAACAACACCAGCACCTGATTTAAAGGAAGAAGAACGACCACCGGTCGTATGTTTCAAATGCGGATAGGAGGGACACATCTGTCCAAACTGTACACAGCAATCCAAAGCGTGTTTCAATTGCGGAAGAGAAGGTCACCTAGCTCGATTTTGTCTTGTAGTGAAGTCAAGTCCAGCTGGGATAGTGATGCCAAAGGATGTCTTAGACAAGTCAAAATCGGTAGTTTAAGTGAGAGCATTTATCAAGGAATCCAAACGAGGTTATTACGGGTAAGTTAATCATAAGCTCTTGCGAAATCTATACCTTATTCGATACCAGTTCTACCTATTCTTTTATCTCTCTTGCTTGCGCTCAACATTTAAATTTGACTATGGAGAGATTAGACTTTGACTTATTGGTTGAAACTTCGATGGTAGAAACCTTCATTACCTCCACTGTTTATAAATCTTGTTGATTCAAATCGACACTTTCACGTTACCTGTCGATTTTATCTCTTTAAAAATACTCGCCTTTGATGTGATTTTAGGAATTAATTGGTTAACTACTCATCAAGCTTTTTGTAAGGTTGTTAGCTTTAAAATTCCTAACCAACCTGTTATGCGAATTCAAGAAACCAAACCACTAAAGTCAATCACTGTTATATTAAGCCATAAATAAAGAGCCCTGAGCCTTTCGCTGGTGACTTCCTTGTGTGGAATGCACCGAAGCCAGACTTTCTATAGGCAACATCATGAATGACGATGACAATTTGATAGGTATCAATTTGACGTACTATCCAAGTCTTGGATGATGGTCACAGCTTTGAATGATATTTCTATTGTTAATAAATTTCCTGACGTATTCTTGAAGACTTCTTAGCTTACCCCTAGAGCGTGAAATCGAATTTTGTATTGACCCCAGTACAAAACCCATTTCTAAAACCCTCAAATATTTTCTTCACCTAAAACAAACGTAACATGTGCCAAAGATGTTGACTTGAGCTATTGAAGATTACGATCGTACCATTCAATATCATCGTGGAAGAACGAACGTGGTAGCTGACGCGTTGAGTAGAAGATCGTATGCGTTTACGAGTGCGATGTTGTTATCACAAAGACCCATTTTTTATAACTTATAAATGATGAAGATAGAGTTAAAGACTCTAGGGACCCACGTTGTGATATCAAATATACGAGAAGAATTGACTTTAATCGATAAAGTTAAAGGCCGCTCAAGCTACACACCCGAAGCTGATGAATGTGAAGAAGAAGGTTCAAGAGGGCGTTATTCTAGACGCAAGACTCGATGAAGATAGGAAATCTCAACCCTTGATTTTATTGGTCTATTTGAAGTCCTCGATCGAGTTGGAACTGTGGCCTATATACTCGTTTACCGCCAAGTATATCGCGTGTTCATAACGTTTTTTCACGTATCAATGTTATATAAATATGTGGATGACCCAAACCACGTTATTAAATTAGAACTAGACGAGATAGCAGAATATTTAACGTATGAGGAGCTACGTGTTAAAATCTTGGATAAGAAGGATCGTATTCAACACTCAAAGGTTATACCTCAAGAGTTAGAATCTGAAATGAAGTCAAGGTATCCTCATCTCTTCGGCATACAAGGTACATACGTAAATTTTGAGGGCGAATTTTCATAAGGAGGGGAGATTGTGAGACCCCAAATTTTATGAATAAGGATTTAAATTTCTCGAAATATTTTTTTAAATATTATGGTGTGGATTTGATATAATGTTATAGTTGTGGGTAATATTTATAAATTTTGCAAAGTATGCAAGTTGTTATAAAATATTCGTTTGGTCGGGAAATATTTTTTTTATCGGAGAATATCCGTACGACGGGACAATCATTGGTGGACCCCACAACAAAATTATTGTCGGATTGAGAAAACGACAAAAATATTTTTATAAAAATAACGGCGGAGGTGTTATCGTTAAAACTGTTGAACTACCCGGTAATAAAAGTACGAAGAATGGCATTGGTTGCATAGTAGCAAGACCGTATTGATTATTGATGCTTACTAAGAAGTCACTCAGTTATACTCAATTATTGCTACAGTAATTGCTACATCATATCTCTCATATTATTGATTCAATTATTGTCACAATATCATCTACATAATATTTATTATTATTAAATCAATAATTGAGACGACAAAGTTATTCATATCATTATTTGCAATATTGACAATGTTTAGAAGTTCTGTCAAGGAGAGGTTTAGTCACCTAATTGCGCGCCAATAAGGAGAAATTCTTATTGGAAAGCCCCCTCTTTCCTGGGAACGACCTGATTGTTAAATATTATGCGTTATAATATTAATGGTGAATAAGTTTGGGTTGATTAAAGATGAAATTGATAGTTCCATTGTGTTGAGATTATTAGTGTTAGTGGAAATCGACATTTATTTCGATAATAATTGATATCTGGAGGTTATATTGACCAATCGGGTATTGGGAAACTTTTCGTGTCGGAGTATTATTCACGGGGTACTATTCACCCGAAAAATATATTTCTTTTCGGTCCAAATCATTTTTGGGTACAATATTATTCCATGAGGAGATGTGATAATTTTTCAGACCGTTGGTTGAAGTTATAATAGTAAATCAATATGGATCGTTGGTTGAAGATATAATAGTAAATCAATATGGACCGCTGGTGGAAAGTTATAATAGTAAATCAATATGGATCGCAAGTTTTTTAGTTTTAATAGTAAATCAGTATGGACCGTTGCTTTAAGTTTTAATAGTTAATCAATATGGACCATCCGTTTAAAAGTAAATCAATCTGGACCGTTCATGAATTAGTTACTATTCAGTCCATTCTCCAATAAATAGAAGCTCATTCCTTCATTATTTCTTACGAATTCACTGAAACTCTAGAAAGAGAAACTATAGAGAGAAAGAAGAAAAGTATTCTGCTACTTCACTACTCCAGTATTCAGTTTTTCTAGGGTAAGGGATATTATTTGTTGTACACGTAAGGGGTATTATTTCTTTCATATTCATGAAGAGAATTATTTTCTTTCAATACTCGTAAGGGGTATTATTCTTTCGTATTCATGAAGAGAGTTATTTTCTTTCAATACTCGAAAGGGTTGTTATTCCATTATTTATTATTATGTTGGAATAACCTGTCTATGCGAAGTACCACATACATGGTGAAATTCTTCTGTTATTCCATTCTTTATTATTCTGTTGGAATAACCTGTCTGTGCGGTCTATCACTCCAATAACTGAGCCCTATTCACAACATCTGAATATAAACAAAGTTTGTGAGAAATGAGGTATTGATATATTTTGGGTCTCAAACCTCGCAAAAACATTCGCATCATTATCAACTAAATGGAATACGAACCGGGACAACTCGGCCAACTTAGCCTCGTACTGCGACACGATCATATTGTTTTGCTCCAACTTGATAAACCCTACCTCCTTCATATGACGAATACTTTTGGGAAAGTTCTTATCGTTGAATAGTTCTTAAAACTTCTCCTAAGACATCTTTAGTGGCAGGCTGATTACGTTTTACTGATTCCCACCAGTAATCCGCCTGATCATCTCTCAACATGAAGGTGGCAAAGGGAACCTTTTGCTCCCCGGAGCATCCCAAGACATCAAATATCTTTGAGATCTGCTTTATCCATGTCTCTACCTTAAGTGGTTTTGGTTCTCCAATAAACTTCGGTGGTCCCAGCTCCTTGAACTGCTTAGCGGTGACCAAACGAGAATTGCCAATGATTCCACCCGCATTTTGAACAGGAGCCGCTCTTGACTGATGTTGCATGAATTGCATAAAGCCTCTGAACATCCCATCATTCATCATTTGATCAATGTTATTGTTTACCTGAGGATTATTGTCTTCATGTTGCACATTATCCCGGGTATTGATCGTTGGTGACTCAACGGTCTCATGTGCTTCATTGTTTATCTCAACATTTTCGAATGCCATTTCCAAATACTGCCACAAAATAAGGGTTAAGTGACATGTCACATATTATCCCTATACTCTAACTGACCAAATAAATACTAAATAAACTAAGGCATGTCATACTAGCTAAGGAATTCCCCGTCTATCCCCTCCTAGTTCTTATCTCACATCTCAACCAGGGGTCATATCCCTAAGCTTTGATACCATCTGTGACGCCCCCAAAATAGGTATACATCACCCATTCTGAGTCGCCAAATACATGGTACATAAATCAAATACAAAGTTCTTTAATACAACTGTCGTGTAAAAATACGACAAAACATAGCTGAGTTTTTAAACGAATATTGTCTTCTAGACAATATCCACACTTAATGAAATTCTCATTAAAATTATTATCACACTATTTCACAGAATAGTGAGGACTACGAAAGCCAGTTATCCTGAACCATCACTCCATTTCCCGACTCGTTCCAACTATATTCTCATTTCCTTAAGAGAACAATGAAAGAAAAGGGTGAGCTCAACTAGCCTGATAAAAAATATTATGACTAAGATAATACAGAATAAATTATCCTTAGCCTTTAACAGTATAACAACTGATAAAATATAATAGACAACAAGTTTTAGATCAATAACTGCATAAGAACAAGCAATCCATTAGAAGAGTTAAAGTATAGCATGATATCTACTATCTTCTATGTTTTAAAAAGTTTTTTCATCCACTTTATCACTGAGGCTCAACTTAATAAATAAACCACATCATCGAATCATCCACGTGACGAAAGAATTGTTTGAATTATGATTCTGATGACAGAATCCTTGTAAGGAGGGAATGATGTAACATTCCAGAATTTTTAATTGTTATATTAAATATTTATTGAATTATTTAAGTATTTAATGAATGTGTTTATTGTTAAATAAATAATTTTTCAAATTTGATTCAATTTGGTTAATTATTTGTTAAATAAATAATTAAGGAAATTAATTAATTATTTTGCTAATTTAATTTAATTATTAAGTTAGAATGTTTTGATTAAATAAATTATTATATTTTAATTTGAATTTGTAAATTAAAAGGATGTGTTAGTGGGTTAAAGAAAGTTATGATTATAAAGAAAATTATAATTTTGTGGTATTGATTTATGTGTTAAAGGGATTTAATAAATTGTTTTTAGAATTAATTTAATTAAATTAAAGTGTGACAAATAACCTTACTATAAAGGAGTTACTAAAATAAATTAAGGGAGTTTAATTCAGTTTTGCCAAACAAGGCCTAATGCCTATTAAGTTTTTTATCTAATTGTGTTTTAGCAAACAAGGCATAAGGATTAATGGGTTATTTTTAGTTAGTTAACCAAACAAGCCTTATGGCTTTTGATTTCAAAAATTATAACTGATATCAGTTATATGTTTTATATTTATATTATGTAATTAATATATATTATATCTTATATACGTTAGATATCTAGTACGTTGTTAGAGTTAGGGAGAAAAACAAAAACTCAGAGAAGAAGAAGAAGAGAAGAAGAGAAGAAGAAAAGTGAGATAGAATTGGAGAGAAGAAGAAGCTTGAGAATCAAAAAGGGTTGGCCATCATCTTCTTCAAACAAGGTACCATCTAAACTCTATTATTATTGTTCTTTTCAAAGTTATAGTTGTATTCTCTCTCTCCCAATTTTCTCCATGAAAGCTTTGTAGAAGTGGAATTTTGTTATGTATGTGGTTTTATATGATAATCTAGTGTTGTTAAACAATTTTCTTAAGCTATAATTGAGAATAGTCCATGAATTTATATTATGTATATGGTTGTGAAGAGAAACTATTTTTACAGAGTGTTTTTGTGAATATATATATTGCTTAGCTTAAAGTAGAAATTGAGAGTTAATTAGTTGTTTAGTTGATAAATTGACCATCTAATTTGATAGAGTATGTATAATTATTGATAAAGATACTTTGAATTAGTTGTTTTGGTTGAAAAATAAAAATTACAGTGTTGATTTTCATTGAAATATCAAAAAGTAATTTTTATCAAAAAACAGTGAAATTGGATGTTTTAAATTTGTTGTTTATGTTGTTGTATGGGTAGAAACATGTTAGGAGTTCTTGAATTATGTTTACATGAAGTTTTTGTATGAATTTCATGTGAATTAGTCTGTTAGAAACGAGCTTGTAGGTCAAAATTGGCTTTTTTTATCTTGATTCTTGCGAAGTCGTCTAATGAACTTCTGAAGCCACATGACCTTTGTGCGACCAACAATGATTACGTTAGTAATTATTGCAGAGAGCTTCATAGTTTATTTACTGCACCACAACACCATCTTTATGCCGCAGCGTGACCCATAGTATAAACTGTGGCGCCGCGGCGCGAGTTAGCAGAATGGTCTGACAGTGTACTTTTTGTACACGAAATTTTAAGAAAAGTAATGTGATGATGGTAGGACTGTTAAATTATGATTTTAGTATTTTTATATCATGAATAAGCATGTTACTAGCGATTAACTTGTGTTATTACTTGATTATGTGATTAAATAGTCAAACCTACATGGTGAATGTATTAGTTATGTGATAATAACTAACTATGTCATGATGACATATGTATATAGGATATTGTGATTCGAATTGTTCGGTTTACTCTACAAACAAGGCAAGTTTTCTAATCTATTATCTTGTTAATTCAATTACTATTTTCAATTCGATTACAATATAATGATGAAAGTTATTCTGGAGCAAGTTATTCTTGTATTTGACTTGTTGTTTAGCATGCACAACTATATATACTAATGTCGAACATTTCTATCGTTCAAATTGCTATGCATGCTTAGTATTCAATTCTAATTAACCTTGGCTTAGTATTGATCAAGCAAGGTGTACTATAGTTATTCAAATTGTATGCTATTAGATTATTCCTAAAGCATGACTTTAGTTTACTATGATTGATTCAATCACGATTATTCTATAGTATAGTGTTATTGGTTTTATTCAACTACTCCTTAGTTGATGTTCGTTGAATTCCAAATTACTTAGAAAGCTTATCCAAACTAAACTTCCTTTGGTGCGGACTTGTACTCTAAATACTGAGATGAACAACCCTATTGTTATGATTAGGGGTTAACTTACGCATAACGTTAAAATGTTCGTGCACAATACATTGTACGAAGGGCTGATCCCCCTAAGTACGAGGTCCTTATTGTCTTATGACTGTTAAAGTTGGAGTTGGAAGATTACTTGCAACTATGGACGTAGTTCATGGTCTTACGACCCTCAGCGATGTATATTTTCCATATTTTGGGATTTCAGTTTCTGATTATTATTGATAGAGTACTATTCACTTTTGATGAGCCTATTTCGACAGTTATTATTGTTATACTCTGTTGGATTCCATATTATATCCAGTGAGCAATTGTTTTGCTCACTCTTGCATATTTATAAACTCATTGCGACTAAAGTAAAGAGAAGGTAGGTGAACCTTCGACTAAAGGAAAGGGGAAAATGTACAAGTGATGAAGACTTGTAATTTTTACTTTGATTAAGTTGTTAGACTTTTATTATGTTGATCTTGGACTTTATTTTAAAGAAGTTATGTATTGTTTTTTGCATTTGAATGATGATTAAAGGTTAGATAACCTGGGAGATTTTTTATTATGTAACCCTTTAATGGGGAAGGTTTTCTTTTATTATTCAATTCTATTATGATTGGGTAGTTAGAAATGAATGTTTTGGTTAAGTGAACACCAAATCTTGAGGAAATGAAGTACCAGGATTTGGGGGTGTCACAAGTTGGTATCAAAGCCTTAGGTTATGAACCTTAGGTGGGGGAAAAGCCTTAGGAAGTAACCTTCGAGAAGATAGTGATGATAAACTTTTATCGAGTTTTAAGGAGGAAGTAATAAAACACTTATGTGATTATGTGTTTACAACTTATGTGCTCGTGAGAGTCGAGTAGTAATGATTAGTAAGTAAAACTTAAACTTTGGTTGACAGGATGACTAATATAGGAGGATCCAGTCAGGCTAGGGAAGAAGGACTTCAGATGCCTAGAGAGAAGGAATCTCATGACATTCAAGTGGTTTGGGAACAACTACTTTGACGAGAGTCACCCCCATTGCTCATTGTGGTCGAAGATGATGATGATGATGTAGAAACAGATGAAGAAGATCCCGTGGAGCTGCCACAGACGGATGAAGAGGACGAGGAGGAAAGGATTCCATTTAACTCGATAGCTGGCCGTATATACGATGAGGTACATAACCGCAATGTGGAACTTCAAGATACTGTCGAGGAGTTACAAGAGATAGTAGTAGTACAACAGACCTCGATGGCACAGAAGGACGACGAGATCCAAGATCGAGAAGAACGACTGAACAATGTTGAAGAGAAGCTGATTCACACTGAAGAAGAGAACGTCCAAATGAGAGCAGAGGTGGCAGAGTTGAAGAGCAAGTTGAGAGAAGAATATGCAAAAATGGCAAGAGCCGAAGACGCGTACAGTGAAGTTTATCAACAAGCCGAAATAGCAAAGGGAGACACACATGCAAGGAGAAGGAAGATGGAAGTAATGGATAACGTGTTCAACATCGCAATCAATCGAGCTCAAGACCGGGTCATGGGTTATCCAATTCAGTTTGAGATGCTACCCTCGTTCATACTAGATTGTCGAACCATGTTCCGAGTTATGGAAGAAGAGCGTCGTAAGGCTTTGCAGTATCTTAATAGGATATCGTAGGGAGTGTACTTGAATTATGTTATGATAAATAATTTATAAATCCCAAGTGTTATGCAACCTATGGGATATGATGATGATGTCCTGAAACTTTAGTAGTTTAGGAAAATAATGTAAATAGTAGTGATGCTCTTGATATGATGTTTTCAAAGGAGTTATGAATAAAAGTTATTTATCTTATTATTCCAACGTGTTATGTGCTATGTGATTATTACTTCTTTGGGGGCAAGTTAAGTAGAAGTTACTTCAAAAAAAGTTGAGTAATAATCTAATGAATGTATTTTTAACAGAAAATGCCTCCAAGACGTCAACCACCCCGACAGAGAACCACTGAAGGAACCAATAACAATAATGATGAAGCTAACCGATTCGGCAATTTGGTGGCGTTCTTGGCAGAACCTTTGCCAAAATCAAGCATGAATCAACCACAAAATCAGGCTACGACGTTTAAGGACTTTAAAACGGTTAGACCACCAGAATTCCGTAGGTCCATGAACCCGATTGAGGCACAGACCTGGGTCATGGAGATAGAGAAGGTGTTTGATGTTGCGGGAGTAAGGGAAGATCAGAAGTCTGCTTTTGCAACATTCATGTTGAAAGCAGAGGCTAGTTATTGGTGGAAGGCCAATTAAACTCGGGAGGGACCAGGAATTATGAATTGGGATAGGTTCAAGGAGATGTTCTTCGAGACCTACTTCCCAGAGAGTTCAAAAAGCCAGTTAGAAGTACAATTTTTAGAACTGAAGCAGGGAACAATGACGGTGTCAGAGTATGCCGTGAAATTCAATGAGTTGGCGAGGTTTGCGCCATATCAAGTCAAGATGAGATGAAGCATGCAAGGCGAAGAGGTTTGAAGCGAGGACCAAGCCACTGGTTGTTTAGTAGGGTTTCTTTATTCCAGTTGAAGATGTTTGCAGCCGAGATGGAAAAGGCAATTCTCATCGAAGGTGGAGGCGAGGCTGTAACCAAGTTCAATCAAGAACAGAAAAAGAAGAAGAATGAAGTGGAGGTGAAGAATGGAGGTGGTCGTAATGGAAATGGAAACAACAACTTGAAAAGAAAGTGGAATGGAAATGTGGGTGCTGGGAATCAGCAAGGTAACCAGCAGAATAAGAAGTTTGAAGCATGTGCTATATGCGGGAAGTTTCACAAGGGTGTATGCTTAATGGGGAAATGAGTATGCTTTAACTGTGGCCATGAGGGTCACATCGCCCCTAATTGCAATCAGCCCAAGAAGAATGTTTGCTTCACTTGCGGGTCCAAGGATCACTTTGCTCGTGAGTTCCCTAAGAAGAAAGCTAGACAGACAACGGGAAACAAGAGAGGTAGCAGTGGAGGTACTTGGGCCATTACTGGACCGACGACATCAACCAAACCCACAGCCAGAACCTTCAACATGACTGTGCAAGATGCTGTGCAATCAAAAGATGTGGTGCCAGGTATTATCCTGATCAATGATATTGATGCTTATGTATTATTTGATTCGGGTGCTACTTGCACATTTATATCTGATGAATTTTCTATGAGATTAGGATTGCCTAGTAAAGAATTAAATTTCCATTTAAACATAGAAATTGCGAATAAGGAAGTAGTTCCTGTTAGGTTCATATACAAGAACTGTAGGGTGAATATTAAGGGAAATATTTTGATGGTAGATTTGATTCTGATCAGGCTAGGAGAGTTTGATGTTATTTTGGGGATGGATTGGTTGTTCAATTATGGGGCGATAATTGTCGCCAAAAGAAATGTGTAAACCTTATGACTCAAGTAAAAGGTAGTATTCAATGGTAGCAAATCGCTTACAAATGAGAGATGTCGGCGATTATTACGCAGCCAAAAAGTTGTTGAGTCAAATTTGTGTGGGTTATTTAGCCTACATAGTCGATACTTAGAAGAAGGGTGCGAAACTGGAAGAAATACCAGTAGTTAGGGAGTTTGTGGACGTATTTTTGGAGGATTTGCCAGGCCTTCCTCCTGACAGAGAGATCGAGTCCGTGATCGACTTAGCGCCAGGAACCGCTCTGATATCGAAGGCTCCGTACAAAATGGCTCTGGTGAAGATGAAAGAACTGATGGTACAACTACAGGAGCTGTTGGACAAGAAATACATTTAGCCGAGTGTGTCACCATGGGGAGCACCGGTGTTATTCGTAAAGAAGAAGGATGGGTCAATGCATCTTTGCATTGATTATAGGGAGTTAAAAAAAGTCACTATTAAGAATAAATATTCATTGCCGAGAATAGATGACTTGTTTTATCAATTGAAGGGTGCTAGATATTTCTCGAAAATAGATTTGAGAAGTGGGTATCATCAACTGAAGGTAAGAAAGGAGGATGTACCGAAGGGTGCTAGATATTTTTGGTGATGTCTTTTGGTTTGACAAACGCCCCTGCAGCGTTCATGGATTTGATGAACAGGGTGTTTAAACCATTTTTAGATAAGTTTGTGGTGGTGTTTATCGACGATATTCTGGTGTACTCTAAAACTCAAGAAGAACACGTGGAACACTTACGTCTAACGCTGGAGAGGCTAAGAAAAGAAAAGTTGTATGCGAAATTCTCTAAATGTGAATTTTGGCTGGAACGTGTACAATTTCTTGGGCACGTAATTGACAAGGATGGAATTTCAGTGGATCCATCAAAGGTTGAAGCTGTGATAAATTGGGAACAACCAAGAACTCCATCAGAAGTGAGAAGTTTCTTAGGATTAGCAGGGTATTATAGACGGTTTATCCAGGATTTCTCCAAGATTGCCACTCCGTTGACAAATTTGACGAGGAAATCTGTAAAATTTGTTTGGACGGAGAAGTGTGAAGAAAGCTTCCAAGAATTGAAAAAAAGTTAAGTATGGCACCTGTGTTGTCATTACCGGATAATACAGGAAATTTTGTGGTGTATAGTGACGCTTCACACAAAGGATTGGGTTGTGTTCTTATGCAGAACGACAAGGTTATTGCATATGCATTAAGGCAACTAAAAGACTATGAAAAAGGGTATCCGACTCATGATTTAGAGTTGGCGGCGGTTGTGTTTGCTCTGAAGATATGGAGACACTATCTCTACAGAGAGAAATTGGAAATTTACACAGACCATAAAAGTCTGAAGTATATTTTCACACAAAAGGACCTGAACATGCGTCAAAGAAGATGGATGGAACTGATAAAAGATTATGACTGTGAGATCTTTTATCATCCAGGCAAAGTAAATGTGGTTGCAGATGCCTTGAGTAGGAAAGGCAGAGAAAAGTTAGTGTTGTTAACTGATAAGGATGAGCTTATTTCAGCAATGGCACGGTTAGAGTTGGAAATCAAATTTCCAAAAGAATCCGATGAAAGATGTTACCAGATTGAAGCCAGTCCAACTTTGGTGGACAAAGTGAAGAACGCTCAACTGCAGGATGAGGAATGCAGAAAAATAAGAGAAAGTGTGGTTGAGGGAAAGGAAGTAAAGTACAAAGTTGATACCGAGGGGATGTTGAGATTTGAAGGACGAATATGGGTTCCAGCAGTACCAGATATTAAAGAGGACATCTTGACAGAAGCCTATAGCTTGAGATATTCGATTCATCTAGGAAGTACGAAGATGTATCAATACTTGCGACGACATTTTTGGTGGCCAAATATGAAAAGAGACGTTGCAGAATGCGATGCAAAGTGCTTGACATGTTAGAGAGTCATGGACGAGCATCAAAGGCCAAGTGGATTACTTCAACCATTAGAGATACCAGAATGGAAATGGGAACATATCACAATGAATTTTGTGGTAGGTCTTCCAACAACTCAGAAAAGATACGATGCGATTTGGGTGATAGTGGACAGATTGACAAAATCTGCACACTTTTTGCCAATAAAGATTAGATTCAATCTTGATCAACTGGCAAAACTATATGTTAAAGAGATCGTTGTAAGACATGGAGTTCCAGTGTCAATTGTGTCAGACAGAGATCTGAGGTTCACATCAAACTTCTGGAAGAGACTACAAGAATGTATGGGAACACAGTTGCGAATGAGTACGGCTTATCATCCACAAACAGATGGCCAAAGCGAACAAACAATTCAGACATCGAAAGATATGTTGAGAGCATGTATCATGGACTTTAAAGGAAGCTGGGAAGAACATTTACCGTTTGTGGAATTTGCTTACAACAACAGTTACCACGCGAGCATCGGCATGCCACCTTACGAAGCATTATCTGGCGGGAAGTGCGAGAACTCCTTTGTCTTTGGGGCGAAGTCGATTGAACGTCAACTGTTAGGACCAGAACTGGTACAATAAACTGCTGAGGTTGTCCAACTCATCAGAACAAGATTGATAGCTGCTCAAGACAGACAAACGAAATACGCTGATCAACACAGACAAGATCGTGCATTTGACATAGGAAATTATGTATTCCTAAAAGTTTCTCCTTGCAAGGGGGAAAATTCGATTTAGTAAAAAGGGGAAACTAAGTCCGAGGTTTATTGGACCCTTTGAAGTACTGAGGAAAGTTGGAGAGGTAGTTTACGAGGTAGCTCTACCTCCAGAATTGCAAAACATTCATAATGTTTTTCACGTGTCGGTGTTACGACCGTATAAATTTGATTATAGGAACGTAATTGAGTATGAACCATTGCAGTTTGAGAAAGACTTGTCCTATAAAGAGGTTCCTATCCAGATAGTCGACAGGAAAGAACAAGTGCTCAGGAATAAGGTGATACCTTCTATAAAGGTAATATGGAGGAACCACAATGTCGAAGAGGCCACGTGGGAACTTGAAGCTGAATGGATGAAGAATTACCCTGAGTTATTTATTTAATCTGTGTCTTCGATTCTGTGGACAGAATCTTTGTAAGTAGGGGAGAATGTGACGAATGAATTATTTGAATTATGATTCTGAGGACAAAATCCTTGTAAGGAGGGAATGATGTAACATTCCAGAATTTTTAATTGTTATATTAAATATTTATTGAATTATTTAAGTATTTATTGGATGTGTTTATTGTTAAATAAATAATTGTTCCAATTTGATTCAATTTGGTAAATTATTTGTTAAATAAATAATTAAGGAAATTAATTAATTATTTTGCTAATTTAATTTAATTATTAAGTTAGAAAGTTTTGATTAAATAAATTATTATATTTTAATTTGAATTTGTAAATTAAAAGGATGTGTTAGTGGGTTAAAGAAAGTTATGATTATAAAGAAAATTATAATTTTGTGGTATTGATTTATGTGTTAAAGGGATTTAATAAATTGTTTTTAAAATTAATTTAATTTAATTAAAGTGTGACAAATAACCTTACTATAAAGGAGTTACTAAAATAAATTAAGGAAGTTTAATTCAGTTATGCCAAACAAGGCCTAATGCCTATTAAGTCTTTTATCTAGTTGTGTTTTACAAAACACGGCATAAGGATTAATGAGTTATTTTTAGTTAGTTAACCAAACAAGCCTTATGACTTTTGATTTTAAAAATTATAACTGATATCAGTTATATGTTTTATATTTATATTATGTAATTAATATATATTATATCTTATATACGTTAGATATCTAGTACGTAATTAGAGTTAGGGAGAAAAAAAAAACTCAGAGAAGAAGAAGAAGAAGAAGAAAAGAAAAGAAAAGAGAGAGGGTGGAGAGAAGAAGAAGCTTGAGAATCAAAAAGGGTTGGCCATCATCTTCTTCAAACAAGGTACCATCTAAACTCTATTATTATTGTTCTTTTCAAAGTTATAGTTGTATTCTCTCTCCCAATTTTCTCCATGAAAGCTTTATAGAAGTGGAATTTTGTTATGTATGTGACTTTATATGATAATCTGGTGTTGTTAAACTATTTTCTTAAGCTATAATTGAGAATAGTCCATGAATTTATATTATGTATATGGTTGTGAAGAAAAACTATTTTTACAGAGAGTTTTTGTGAATATATATATTGTTTAGCTTATAGTAGAAATTGAGAGTTAATTAGTTGTTTAGTTGATAAATTGACCATCTAATTTGATAGAGTATGTATAATTATTGATAAAGATACTTTGAATTAGTTATTTTGGTTGAAAAACAAAAATTACAGTGTTGATTTTCATTGAAATATCAAAAAGTGATTTTTATCAAAAACAGTGAAATTGGATGTTTTAAATTTGTTGTTTATGTTTTTGTATGGGTAGAAACATGTTAGGAGTTCTTGAATTATGTTTACAAGAAGTTTTTATATGAATTGCATGTGAATTAGTCTGTTAGAAACGAGCTTGTAGGCCAAAATTGGCTTTTTTCTTGTATTGTTGTTTGTCGTCAATGAAATCGCAGCTATGATTTATAGTGGCGTACCCATCATCAAGACGTTAGTATAACTGCATTCATCGCCATCGCCATGTCAAAAAGACACCATCGCCACGCGAGCGCTGCATCAGTAGTTTATTTACCGTGTACGTCAGCCATCTCCATGCCACAGCGCGACCCTCGATGTAAAAATGGCGCCTATGTGCGAGTTAGCGAAGAATGGAATCGACGAAGGTACTTTTTGTACACACGAAATTTAAAAAATTAATGTGATGATAGTAGGACAGTTAAATTATGATTTCAGTATTTTTATATCATGAATAAGCATGTTACTAGCGATTAACTTGTGTTATTACTTGATTATGTGATTAAATAGTCAAACCTACATGATGAATGTATTAGTTATGTGATAATAACTAACTATGTCATGATGACATATGTATATAGGATATTGTTATTCGAATTGTTCGGTTTAATCTACAAACAAGGCAAGTTTTCTAATCTATTATCTTGTTAATTCAATTACTGTTTTCAATTCGATTATAATATAATGATGTAAGTTATTCTGGAGCAAGTTATTCTTGTATTTAACTTGTTGTTTAGCATGCACAACTATATATACTATTGTCGAACATTTCTATCATTCAAATTGCTATGCATGCTTAGTATTCAATTCAAATTAACCTTGGCTTAGTATTGTTCAAGCAAGGTATGCTATAGTTATTCAAATTGTATGCTATTAGATTATTCGTAAAGCCTGACTTTAGTTTACTATGATTGATTCAATCACGATTATTCTATAGTATAGTGTTATTAGTTTTATTCAACTACTCCTTAGTTGATGTTCGTTGAATTCCAAATTACCTTGAAAGCTTATCCAAACCAAACTTCCTTTGGTGCAGACTTGTACTCTAAATACCGAGATTAACAACCCTATTGTTATGATTAGGGGTTAACTTACGCATAGCGATAAAATGTTTGTGCACAATACATTGTACGAAGGGCTGATCCCCCTAAGTACGAGGTCCTTATAGTCTTATGACTGTTATAGTTTGAGTTGAAATATTACTTGCAACTGTGGACGTAGTTCATGGTCTTACGACCCTTAGTGATGTATATTTTCTATATTTTGGGATTTCAGTTTCTGATTATTATTGATAGAGTACTATTCACTTTTGATGAGCCTATTTTGACAGTTATTATTGTTATACTCCTGTTGATTCCATATTATATCCAGTGAGCAATTATTTTGCTCACTCTTGCATATTTATAAACTCATTGCAGCTAAAGAAGAGAAGGTATGTAAGACCCCAACTTATTATAAATAAAATTGAATTTCCTTTATTTATTATTTTGAAATCGTAAGGGTTGATTTGATTAATGTGGTTAGTTATAGGTAAAATGATAAAATATTTCAAATAAGCAAGTGGTTATAAAATATTAATTGTTGTCGGGGAATATTCGTTTGGTCGTGGAATATTCTTCTTTGCTTGGGAATATTAAACGATTTACCGTTAAACCTTGTGTGGGCCCCATAATGGAAAGCAATTGGATGAAGAAAACGACAAAAATAAGTTGTTTATAAATAACGACGTTGTTATTACCGTTAATATTGTTGAAATACTCATTGGTTAAAACACAGTAGCACACGGTATTGCACCAATTATTGATTCTTACGTAAGAAGGCACTACTCAATAATTGTTACAGTAATTACTTTTCAATATTTTATTTTATTGATTCAATAATTGCTACGTTGATATTTTATATTACTGTTGTTTCAATAATTGTCACTACACAGTATTTTCTATTATCGGAGCAATAATTCATATTATCTGAATAATATTATTAGATAACATTATTGGCAATGTCTAGAAAGTTCTGTCTAAGGAGAGGTTTGGTCACCTAATTGCGCGCCAGTAAGGAGAAATCCTTATTGGAAAGCCCCCTCTTTCCTGGGAACGGTCTTGTTGTCAATAATGTGATTCTGTAATATTATTTGTGAATAATTAATTATTGATTTATATGATGAGGAAAATATTGATTTTATATGGATATAGATGGAGAAAATTTTTAAAGTGATAATTGTTAAAAATAGATATTTTATCTTTTCTGATAAAATATTATTTTATTATATTATTATAATATAATAATGGTGATATTTTTACAATGAATGTGGGATATATGAGTATATGAGGAGGAAGCGTATTTTTGTTGCATTAAATGATTAACACATTTTTTGTGTATCGGTGGACCCCATTTCTTGACTGAAATTTGATTGTAGCATGTAAAATCGCCCATTTGTGGATTTCGGTCAATTTTTGTTTGGAATTTGGAAAAACTTTCGTTTGCAAAGTTGTAGATAATGAAATTTGTTATGGAAAAGACATAAGTTTCGAATGTTTATGATAAAAGGGCTATTTATTATGAATTAGTGAAGTTCCGGATTAATTTATTATCATTTTTTGGAAGTTTTAAATATTTTTTGTTAGAAAAATGTTTTTTGTAAGTTTTGTGAGGTGGCTACTTGGTGGCTGATGTTTTGGGCAAAATAAGGGTGCATAGGAAATTTAAAAAAAATATATTAATATTATATTAAATTTTCTGCTTTGGTGTTCTAAGTATTTTCCTATAAATAGGGTGCTTAGGTTAGAATTGAAAATCACACCAGAAACTAAAGTTTTCTCTCTCTATATTATTGAGCGTATTCTTGTGAGTATTTTAATACTTTGAGTGTTGCTATACGGTGCAAGTTTCCTTCAAAGACTATATCCAAAGATTCAAATGTAAATAATTGTCTTTTCCGAGGTAAGTGGATGTTATTTTCTTCTTAAATGATATTATTTTCTTCAATATCATTATGCCGAAATATTGGTTTGAACTTTTTATCAAATTTGGAACTTTTTGTGTCGGGGTTACTATTCACGTATACGACACTATTCACGTGTAAGGCACTATTCATGAATACGACACTATTCATAGAAAAATTAAATTTTTGTTTTTCGTCCAAAATATCTATTATGGATACTAGCTTTGATTGTATCCATGTTTTGATCATTCTTGAATTTTACTCCACTATGATTATTTATGAGATTTTTTTGGAAATGGAATAGCTGAAATACAAATCATTAATATTTATTCTTTTGTTTCACTAGATTCGTTTTCTTTAAAATATTTTTCATCACCCTCAGTCCTAAATGATGATATTAATGAATATCTTTGGCATGTAGTGCAAAGATGAATGATTTTCTGATGAATATCTTTGGCCCGTAGTGCAAAGATGAACAGGTGTTTAGATGAACATAACCAACTGATGAATATCTTTGGCCTGTAGTGCAAAGATGAATATTTAATTCCAGATATATATTGATTGATGTTACAGGGATAAAATATCGACGATAAACTTTTAAATTCATATATAGAAGATAGTAGTTTGCATTCTCTACTTAACTTTTCTAATGAATTATTATTTCCGCTACGAATATTGATTTAAAACTGGTTGTCTATTGTATTCTATTAGATTTTTCCCTGTTGAAGACTAACGATAATTTTTTCTATGTTATCTTAGTCATAATATTTTTTACTGGGCTAGTTGAGCTCATCCTTTTCCTTTTTGTTCCATTTTTCTTCTCAGGAGGCGAGAATGTAGCGAGTACTAGTCGGGGTATGGAATGAGGGTTCTAGGAGGTTGTTTTAGTAGTCCTCACCATTTTTGTAAAATATTGTATCAATAATTGTAATGTGGACTTATTTGGGTATGAATATTATCTAGATGGCAATATTTGTCTTTAAACTCACAGTTTTTATGTTGTATTAATAAAGTTGTAGTTGTTTCTGTACCATGTATTTTGACAACTCAGAATGGGTGTTGTATACCTATTTTGGGGGCATCACAGTTGGTATCAGAGCTTAGGGATATGATCTCTGGCGGAGATCGGGGAATAGAACTAGGAGGGGAGAGACGAGTAAATCCTTCGCTAGTGTGTCCTACCTAAGCTTGTTGGTCGATCATAATATAGGGGTATTATGTGATTTATTAATTTGTTAATTAACTCTTGTTTTATGGCAGTATTTAAGAATGACAACTGAGAATGTTAACAGTGGAGTAAATGAAACCGTGGAGACGCTCAGACTCACCAACGAGGAGAACGCAGTAAAGTTGGCAATGTTCCTCCCTATGAACAACACCACCGAAAGCGAGATGATGAACGATGGGATGTTTAGAAGCTTTTTGCAGTTCATGCAAAATCGGACGAAGGAGACTCGTGTTCAAAATACAGGAGGAAATGATAGCAATTCACGGTTTGTCACAGCCAAGCAATTCAAGGAGTTGGGACACCAGAATTCTAGGGAAAGTCGGATCCGATTAAGGCGGAGACGTGGGTCAAGCAAATTACCAAGATATTCGATTCGCCACCTTTATGTTCCGTAATGAGGCAGATTATTGGTGGGAATCTGTGAAGCGTACCCATCCAGCCGCACTCAGCATGTTTTGGGAGATGTTTCCGAAACTGTTCAATGACAAGTACTTTCCTAAAAGTATTCGCCATATGAAGGAAGTGCAATTTATTAGACTGGAACAAAACAACATGACGGTGTCCCAGTACGAGGCGAAGTTTGCAGAGTTATCCAAGTTTGCACCTCATTTGGTGGAGAATGAGGAACGTATGACGCGGATGTTTGTGAGAGGTTTAAAACCCGACATACGTCAATATCTCATTTCTCATAAATTTTCTCTCTATTCAGATGTTGTCAACGGGGCTCAATTATTAGAGCGAGATAACGAGTAAGGTCAACCGAGGGACCACAACCAGGATCATACCGGTGATTGCAGTCATCAGAATAATGATAACCAGCGGAGAAAGAGAAATATGGACAAAAGCAATAACCACTCTAGTGGTAATCATGGCCATGAGAATAGAAGAAGCGAGTCGGGAGGAGATTTTAAAAAGAGGAGATTCAACAATGATAATACGAAGACGCCAAAGACCAAAGAAAGAATCGGTTCCAAGAGAGGAGAACGACCATCGGTCATATGCTATAAGTGCAGAAAAGAAGGACATATCAGCCCAAACTGCCCACAACAGTTTAAGGTATTCTATAATTGTGGAAAGAAAGGACATATCGCTCGAGATTGCACTGTAGTGAAACCAAGTCCAGCGGGGATGGTGACTCAAAAGGTTGTCCCAGAAAATTCAAAGTCAGCGGTTCCTGGAAGAGCGTTTGTCGTGACTGGTCAAAATGCGAGGAACCCAAACGAGGTGATCACGGGTAAGCTAATCATAAATTCTTGCGAAGTTTATACCTTACAAGATACCGGTGCTACCCATTCATTTATCTCTCCTGCTTGTGCTCAACGTTTAAACTTGACTCTGGAGAAATTAGACTTTGATTTATCTGTGGAGACTTTCATCACATCCACTGTTTATAAATCTTGTTTGATCCAAGTTGGCACCAACACCTTACCTTTTGACCTTATCTCTTTAAAGATACTTGCATTTGACGTGATTTTAGGGATTGATTGGTTAACTACTCATCATGCCAAAATTGATTGTTTTCGTAAGGTTATTAGTTTTCATATTCCTAACCAACCTGTTGTGCGAATTCAAGCAACTAAGCCATTAAAATCAATCACTGTTATATCAAGTCATAAAGCTATTCGTTTATTAAACCACAGATGTCAAGCTTTCTTAGCCCATGTTATGGATTTGAATAAAGACACGTCATATTTGAATAATATTCCTGTTGTTATTGACTTTCCTGACGTATTTCCTGAATAACTTCCCGGTCTACCCCCAGAAAGTGAAGTTAAATTCTTTATTGATCTTGAACCTGGTACAAAGCCCATTTCGAAAACCCCATATCAAATGGCTCTTATTGAACTTCAGGAATTAAAGGTCCAACTACAGGAGTTATTGGACATCGATTTCATTCGTCCTAGTACATCTCCTTGGGGTGCTCCTGTTTTATTCGTAAAGAAGAAAGACGGGGAGTATGCGATTTTGTATCGACTAACGGAATTAAACCATGTCACTATCAAGAATAGGTATCCGCTACCTCGTATTGATGACCTATTTGACCGAGCCATAAGGAGCACAATTCTTTTCAAAAATCGATCTTCGCTCGGATATCATCGGTCAAGATTAGAATTGAGGATATTCCAAAGTTCCGCCTTTAGAAACTACATGACGTGCATTATGAATTCTAAGTCATGTCTTTTGGATTGACTAATGCTCCTGCGCCTTTCATGGATATGATGAATCGAGTATTCAAGGAATATTTAGATCAGTTCGTTGTTGTCTTTATTGATGACATCCTCATATATTCCAAAAGTCGTGATGATCATGAGCACCATTTGAAGCTGGTACTCCAAAGGCTGCATGAAAATAAGTTATATGCTAAGTTGAAGAAATGCGAGTTCTGGCTTGATGAAGTAGCATTCCTAGGGCACGTGGTGTCAAAACATGGAGTATCTGTTGACCCGGCGAAGATTGAAGCAATAAAAAGTCGGGAGCAACCAAAGACGGTGATCGAAGTACGTAGCTTTCTGGGCTTAGCTGGTTATTATCGGAGATTCGTGGAAGGGTTTTCTCGAATCGCTACCCCGTTAACTCAGCTGACTCAAAAGGATACAAAATTCGTATGGAGTGAGGAATGCGAGAAGAGTTTCGAAGAGCTCAAGAGGAGACTCATTTCGACACCTGTTCTGACAATACCATCTGGTTCAGATGGATTTGTTATCTACAGCGATGCTTCATGCAAAGAGCAAGGATGTGTTCTCATGCAACATGGGAAAGTTATAGCCTATGCCTCAGGACAACTTAAAGAATATGAGAGGAATTATCCTACTCATGATCTAAAGTTGGCAGAAATTCGCGCTTAAAGATCCGGAGGCACTATCTATATAGGGAGAAAGTGGAGATATATTCGCACCATAAAAGCCTCAAATATTTCTTCACCCAAAAGAACTCAACACGCAAGCAACGACGCGTTGGCTCGAGCTGTTGAAAGACTACAACCATACCATTCAATACCATCCAGGAATAGCGAACGTGGTAGCTGACGCATTAAGTAGAAGATCTTATGCAGGAACTAGTGCGATGCTGTCAACACAAAGGCCCATTTTGTATGACTTACAAAGGTTGAAGATAGAATTCAAGATTCCGGGGACCCATGCGATGATGTCAAGTATACGCATAGAACCAACTTTAATCAAAAAAGTTAAAGTTGCTCAAGCCACAGACCCGGAGCTAAAGCGTATGAAGAAGAAAGTACAAGAAGGTGCTATTCCAGAAGAAAGAATCGATGAAGAAGGAATACTTCGAGTTCACTCCAAACTTTGTGTTCCTAACGATTCTAATTTGAAGTACAAGATCATGATGGAGGCACACAATACACCATTTGCAATCTATCCTGGAAGTACCAAGATGTATCTTGATCTTCAACATACATTTTGGTGGAACAATATGGAGAGAGAGATTGCAAAGTTTATCTCGAGGTGTTTAACTTGTCAACGTGTAAAGGCGGAGCATTAAGTACCTAAGGGTCCGTTGCAACCACTTGAGATTCTGAAATGGAAGTGGGAACATATTACCATGGATTTCGTTATGGGTCTTCCCACGGTTTCTCAAGGAATAAATGTTATTTGGGTTATTGTCGATAGATTAACCAAGTCTGCTCATTACTTGCCGATACGGGAGACTTATTCCCTTGAACGTCTTGCTCGTATGTACGCAAATGCGATTGTGAGATTGCATGGAATGCCAGTATCCATAGTTTCGGATCGTGACCCAAGATTCACTTCAAGATTTTGGGTTAGCTTGTAAAAAGCTATGGGCATGGATTTATGATTTAGTTCGGCATACCATCCTCAAACCGATGGACAATCGGAGAGGACTATTCAAACTCTTGAAGATCTATTAAGACTCTGTGTCCTAGACTTCAAAGGGAGTTGGGATAAGTATTTACCATTGGTGAAATTTTCCTACAACAACAGTTATCAGGCATGTATATGTGTGGCTCTATTTGAAGCATTATATGGACGGAAGTGTCGCTCTTCAGTGTGTTGGGATGAGGTAGGTGAAGCAACATTGTTGGGACCAGAGTTGGTACGTATTACTAAAGTTTTCTCTCTCTATATTATTGAGCGTATTCTTGTGAGTATTTTAATACTTTGAGTGTTGCTATACGGTGCAAGTTCCCTTCAGCACTATATCTAGTATTCCAGTCAGAAGTACTGTGTTTCTGAGGTAAGGGATGTTATTTTCTTCTTAAATGATATTATTTTCTTCAATATCATTATGCAGAAATATTGGTTTGAACATTTTATCAAATTTGGAACTTTTTGTATCGGGGTTACTATTCACGTATACGACACTATTCATATATACGACACTATTCATGAATACGACACTATTCACAGAAAAATTAAATTTTCATTTTTCGTCCAAAATATCTATTATGGATACTAGCTTTGATTGTATCCATGTTTTGATCATTCTTGAATTTTACTCCACTATGATTATTTATGAGGTATTTTTGGACATGGAATAGTTGAAATACGAATCCTTAATATTTATTCTTTTGTTTCACTAGATTCGTTTTTTTAAAATATTTTTCATCATCCTCAGTCCTAAATGATGATATTACTGAATATCTTTGGCATGTAGTGCAAAGATGAATGATTTTCTGATGAATATCTTTGGCCCGTAGTGCAAAGATGAACATGTGTTTAGATGAACATAATCAACTAATGAATATCTTTGGCCTGTAGTGGAAAGATGAATATTTAATTCCAGATATATATTGATTGATGTTACAGGGATAAAATATCGACGATAAACTTTTAAATTCATATATAGAAGATAGTAGTTTGCATTCTCTACTTAACTCTTCTAATGAATTATTATTTTCGCTGCGAATATGGATTTAAGGCTTGTTGTCTATTGTATTCTATTAGATTTTTCCCTGTTGAAGACTAACGATAATTTGTTCTATGTTATCTTAGTCATAATATTCTTTACTGGGCTAGTTGAGCTCACCCTTTTCCTTTTTTTCTATTTTTCTTCTCAGGAGGCGAGAATGTAGCGAGTACTAGTTGGGGTATGGAATGAAGGTTCTAGGAGGTTGTTTTAGTAGTCCTCACCATTTTTGTAAAATATTGTATCAATAATTGTAATGAGGACTTATTTGGGTATGAATATTGTCTAGATGGCAATATTTGTATTTAAACTCACAGTTTTTATGTTGTATTAATAAAGTTGTAGTTGTTTCTGTACCATGTTTTTTGACGACTCAGAATGGGTGTTGTATACCTATTTTGGGGGCGTCACAAGGTAGGTGAACCTTCAACTAGCAAAGGAAAGGGAAAAATGTACAAGTGATGAAGACTTATAATTTTTACTTTGATTAAGATGTTAGACTTTTATTATGTTGATCTTGGACTTTATTTTAAAGAAGTTATGTAATTTTTTTCGCATTTGAATGATGATTAAAGGTTAGATAACCTAAGAGATTTTTTATTATGTAACCCTTTAATGGGGAAGGTTTTCTTTTATTATTCAATTTTATTATGATTGGGTAGTTAGAAATGAATGTTTTGGTTAAGTGAACACCAAATCTTGAGGAAATGAAGTACCAGGATTTGGGGGTGTCAGAATCCCTGCACTACGGGCCAAGGATATTCATGTAATCATTAATGGTAATAATTATACCAAATAATCCATGGTCATAATCATACCAACAACTGTCCATCAATGCACTACGGGCCAATGAGGACTTTTACCACATCATTTGTAACATTACGGGTCATGATTATACCGAATGATCCCTGGTCATAATCATACCAATCAACAGTCCATCTATGCACGTAAGCCAAAGATGACTTTCATCACAATATAAGAATGAGGATGATGACAATGATATAATAAGCATTAATCAAACGAAATCAAGGATAAATATTAAAGAATTTAAATTTATCCAGAGTTTAAAAATATCCAAATTGTCAACATGATATTGCTTTGTCGAGTAAAATTCAAGAATAATATTTATGTATCAAAGAGGAATTGGAGAAAAGAAATTGATAATCAAACTCTAGCCATCATCTTCTTAATCAAAGGTAGGGGCTTAACCTTTTCTTCAAAAAGTTTAGTTTTTCTTTTTCCCAAAAAGTTCTCTGTAAAATATTTTATAGGATGAATTGTTGATATGTATATATATATATATATATATATATATATAACTTGGTATGATAATTGTTTGTAAAAGGTTTTTATGAGTTTATATATGATTATAGATATACTAGTTCATGTATATATGTATTTTATGAAGAAAATATATTACGTTGTTCATATGAAAATATATATGAATATGGCTTAATTTAAAATAGAAATTTAAGGTTTAATTAGTTGTTACATTGATATGATGATTTTGGAAATTGATAGAGTATGTATAATCATAACTTTGATGTTTTGAAATTTTTGTTTTGATTGAAAAACAAAATCACAGTGTTGATTTCCATTGAAAATATCAAAAATGGAGTTTTTACCTAAAATATTGAAATTGGGTGTTGTATATTTGATGTCAAGGTTATTTTATGAGTAGGAACATGTTAGAAGTCTTCACAATATGTTTATATGAAGTTTATATGTGTATTACATGATAATCAGTCTATTAGATTCGAGCTTTTAGGCCAATTTGGCTTTTTGTTCATGTTGTTGCCGAGGTCATCACCGGATTCTCGGACTCGCACCGCAGTCATGACTCCAAGAAGATAAATCTCATTGGCATATGCCATACGGTACATACCGCATCGCCAACCAATGGCTTGTGACCCAGCACAGGCACTTACTTAGCGTCAGAAGCGCGAACCACGATGTAGAAATGTGGCGCCATGTGTATGAAGTTAGCGTAAGGTTCGACAGCTTTTGTTTAATTACACAAACTTTGAAAATAAATGTTATGTGTTAATAATAGTAATGTTAAATGATAATTTTAGTAGTATTAAACTATGAATGATCATGTTATTAAGTGTTACCTACTTGTAACATAGTTAATTATGTGAATGGGTAATTTAACCCATATGATGAATATATTTGTTTATATAAATATACAATGTTGGTAATGGCTAACTATGTCAATATGGCATATGTATAGGTTATTAATTCAAGTGGTAAGGGTTTAGCTTGTGCAAAAGGCAAGTTCTCTAACTCAAAACTTCATTGTGCAAGTTTTTCTAACTCTATTTTATAATTGAGCAAGTTTTCTAATCCTTTGTCTTATTGAGCTAATTATTGTTTTCAATTCGATTATCTTATAATGATGTAAGTGGTCTAAACTTTGGTTTGATGTTGAACAAGTTATTCTTGTATTTCAATTATTAATTAACATGCATAATTGAATTGCCATGCATGTTTCGTATTCAATCCTAATTAACCTAGGCTTAGTATTGTTCAAGCAAGGTATGCTATATTTATTCAAATTGTATGCTATTAGATTATTCCTAATCCATGACATGAGTTACTATGATTGATTCAATCACTATTATTCTATAGTATAGTGTTGTTGGTCTTATTCAACTACTCCTTAGTTGATGTTCGTTAAATTCCGAATTTCCTTGAAAGCTTATCCAAACCAAACTTCCTTTGGTGCAGACTTGTACTCTAAATACTGAGATGAACAACTCTTTTAATAGAGGTTTACGCTTAGCGTTGAAATGGTTGTGCACAATACATTGTACGAAGGGTTGATCTCCCTAAGTACGTGGAGTCCTTATAGTCTTATACCTATTAAAGTTAAAGTTGAAAGATTACTTATAACTGTGGACATGATTCGTGGTCATTAGACCCTCAGTGAATGTTATAATTTTCAGAAAGTTAATAGAATATATTGTTCAGTTCTATTGAGCCTAGTATTGGCAATTGATGTAAAAGTTTAAAGATTTATTTATTGTTATTTCAAGTGGGCCTTGTTTGGTCACTCTTGCTTGTAAAATTTCTTACAGCTAAAGTTGAAACTGGTGACGTACCTAGCACCAGTAAGGGAAAAGGAAAGATGAACAAGTACTGAAGACTTGTAATAGATTTGATAGTTTTATTATCAGACTTTGGTTTAAAGATTGTAATGAAGTTTATTTTATTTTTCGAATTTGAATGTTTGTAATTAAAGGTTAGATAACCTGTGAGATTTTTATTTAAGTTTAATCCTGTATGGGTAGGTTTTTATTATTCAATTTATTATAATTGGGTAGTTAGCAATAAATGTTTTGATTAAATGAACACTGAATTCTGTGGAAATGAAGTACCAGGATTTGGGGGTGTCACACGTTGATATCAAAGCTTTAGGTTATGAACCTTTGGTGGGGGGGGGGGGGTAAAGCCTTAGGAAGTAACCTTTGAAAAGATAGTGGAGATAACTCTTATCGAGTTTTAAGAGAGAAGTAATAAAACACTTATGTGCTTATGTGTTTATAGTTTATGTACTCGTGAGTGTCGAGTAGTAATGATTAGTAATTAAATATTTAAAACTTTGTTGTCAGGATGACTAATGTCGGAGAATCCAGTCAGGCTAGAGAGGAGGGACCTCAAATGCCTATAGAGGAGGAGCCTCGCGACATTCAGGTAGTTTGGGAACAACTCATCGCTAAGGAGTCACCCTGTTGGTCACGAGAGTTGAGGATTAGGATGATGACGTGCAGACAGACGAGGAGGATCCCATTGAGTTACCACAGGAGGATGAGGATGATGAGGACGAGGATGAAAGGATTCCACTTAACTCGATAGCAGGCCGTGTATACGATGAGGTGCATGACCGTAACGTGGAACTTTAGGATACAGTTGAGGAGTTGCAGGAGATAGTAGCTGAACAACAAACTACAATGACACAAAAAGACGGTGAGATCTAGGATCGTGAGGAACGACTGACAAACGCCGAGGAGAGACTAATACAGACTAAAGGAGAGAAAGAACAATTGATCGAGATGGTTACTGAACTGAAGAACAAGCTGAGAGAAGAAGCTGCTAAGAGGGCAAGAGCTGAAGATGCATACGAGGAAGCTTATCAACGAACTAGAAGAGCAGTAAGGAACTCATAGACGAAAAGGATGAAGATGGAAAAGATGGATAAAGTGTTTGACACCGCAATTAATCGAGCTCAAGATCGGGTCATGGGATATCCGATTCAGTTCGAGACGCTGCCATCATATGTATTAGATCGCAGGACAATGTTTCGAGTCATGGAGGAAGAACGTGATAGGGCTAAGAAGTATCTTAATAGATCATCGTAGAAAATATGCCTGTAAAGCACGTAATAAGTATTAAATAATTTGTAAATCCCTAGTGTTAAGTAACCATGGGATATGATAATAATGATGTTGTCCTGTAACTTTTGTAGTTCAGGAAAGGAATGTAAATAGCAGTGATGTTATTGTTTTTATGTTTTTCGAAGTAATGATAAATAAATAAAAGTTATTACTTTATTCAAAGTGTTATGTGTTATGTGGTTATTTCTTTTATGGAGGCAAGTTAATTAGAAATACTTAAAGAGGTTGAGTAATAGTCTAATAGATGTTTTGTTTTAACAGAAAATGCCTCCCAGACGTGAACCACCTCGACAGAGAAACAATGAGAGAACTACCAATAACGGCAATGTTGACGGTAGCCCCGTTCAACAACTAGTGACACTACTGACTGGAGTATTGCAGAATCAACCACAAAACCATGGTACAACATTTAAGGATTTCAAGGCGGTTAGACCACCTGAATTTTATGGGTCTATGAATCCAGTCGAAGCACAAACCTGGATTATGGAGATAGAAAAAGTATTCGATGTCGCTAGGGTAGGGGATGATCGTAAGATCGCTTTCATAACGCTCATGTTGAAAGCAAAGAACTAGTTATTGGTGGCAGGCCAATACAACTCGGGAAGGGCCAGGAGTGATGACCTAGGATAGGTTCAAGTAGTAATTCTTCGAGTCCTATTTTCTGGAGAGTTCGAAGAGTCAGCTAGAAGTGCAATTTCTGGAACTAAAACATGGGACGATGACGGTATCCGAGTATGCCGCAAAATTCAATGAATTGGCGAGGTTTGCGCCATATCAAGTCAGCACAGACGAGCGTAAGGCGAAGTGATTTGAACAGGGACTGAAGTCCTGGCTGTACAGTAGGGTCTCCCTGTTCCAGTTGAAGACATTTGCAGCGGTGATGGAGAAAACAGTACTCGCTGATGGTGGAGGCGAGGCAGTGACAAAGTTCAACCAGGAACAAAAGAAGAAGAGGAATGAGAATAAGGCAAAGAATGGAAGTGGTAACGGTGGAAACAACAATAACAACAACAACAACAACAATAGTTTGAAGAGGAAGTGGAATGGAAGCATCGGTGCTGGACACCAGCAGGGTAACCAGCAAAATAATCAGTTTGAAGCATGTGCGACATGCAGGAAATTCCATAAGGGTGCGTGCTTGATAGGGAAGCGAGTATGCTATAATTGTGGCAAGGAAGGTCACATCGCCCCAAATTGCACTCAACCGAAGAAGAATGTATGCTTCACGTGCGGATCCAAGGATCACTTTGCTCATGAATGCCCTAAGAAGAGGGAAGGAGTGACAACCAGGAGCAATGAAGGTAACAATGGAAGTACATGGGCCATTGCAGGAGCTGCAGCATTAAACAAACCCACAGCCAAAACCTTCAACATGACTGTGCAAGATGTTGTGCAATCAAAAGATGTAGTGTCAGGTATTATCCCAATCAATGATATAAATGCTTATGTATTATTCGATTCGGGTACTACTTGTTCATTTATGTCTGATGAATTTTCTATGAGGTTAGAATTTCCTAGAGAAGAACTGAATTTTCCTTTGAACATAGAAATTGTGAATAAGGAAGTAATCCCTGTTAGATTCGTATACAAGAACTGTAGGGTGAACATTAAGGAGAATATCTTATTGGTAGATTTGATTTCGATTAGACTCGGGGAATTTGATATAATTTTGGGAATGGATTGGCTGTTCAAATATGGAGCAGTAATCGAATGTCACAAGAAGTGTGTAAACCTTATGACTCCGTCAAAGGTAGTATTTTATGGTAGCAAGTCGCCTAGACAAATGAAATGTCTAACGACTATGCAGGCCAAGAAATTATTGAGTCAAGGTTGTGTGGGCTATTTATCTTACATAGTCGATACTCAGAAGAAGGGTGTGAAACTAGAAGAAATACCGGTAGTGAGAGAATTTGAAGACGTGTTTCCAGAAGATTTGCCAGGACTTCCGCCTGACAGAGAAATTGAGTTCCTGATCGACTTAGCGCCGGGAACAACACTGATATCGAAGGCCCCGTACAGAATGGCTCTGGTAGAAATGAAGGAACTGATGGTACAGTTGCAAGAGTTGTTGGACAAGAAATATATTCAACCAAGTGTATCGCCGTGGGGAGCTCCAGTTTTATTCGTTAAGAAGAAGGATGGATCAATGCGTCTTTGAATTGATTATAGAGAGTTAAACAAAGTCACTATTAAGAATAGGTATCCGTTGCCTAGAATAGATGACTTGTTTGATCAGCTGAAGGGTGCTAATTATTTCTCGAAAATTGATTTGAGAAGTGGGTATCACCAATTGAAGGTAAGGAAGGAGGATATACCTAGAATGGCATTCAGAACTCGGTACGGACATTACGAGTTTCTGGTGATGTCATTTGGTTTAACCAATGCCCCTGCTGCATTCATGGATTTGATGAACAGGGTGTTTAAACCATTCTTAGACAAGTTTGTAGTGGTATTTATTGATGACATTTCGGTTTATTCCAAAACTCAAGAAGAACACGTGGAACATTTATGTTTGACATTGGAGACACTAAGAAAGAAAGAAAAATCAGACGTGAAATTTCTAAGTGCGCAATTTTGGCTCGATCGTGTACAATTTTTGGGTCATGTGATTGACAAAGATGGGATTTTAGTGGATCCATCGAAAATGGAAGCTGTAATAAATTGGGAACAACCAAGAACACCATCAGAAGTGAGGAGTTTCTTGGGACTGGCTGGTTATTATAGAAGATTCATCCAAGATTTTTCTAAGATAGCTACTCCGCTAACAAATTTGACAAGGAAAGCTGTAAAATTTGTTTGGACGGAGAAGTGTGAAGAGAGTTTCCATGATTTAAAGAAGAAGTTAAGTGTGGCACCTGTGTTGACATTACCAGATAATACAGGAAATTTTGTGGTGTATAGTGATGCCTCACACAAAGGGTTGGGTTGTGTTCTTATGCAGAACAACAAAGTTATTGCGTATGCATCAAGTCAACTAAAGGATTAAGAGAAAGGGTATCTGACTCATGATTTGGAATTGGATGCAGTTGTATTTGCTCTGAAGATTTGGAGACACTATCTTTATGGAGAGAAATGTGAGATCTACACAGACCACAAAAGTCTGAAGTATATTTTCACTCAGAAGGATTTGAACATGCGTCAAAGAAGGCGGATGGAACTGATAAAAGATTACGATTGAGATCTTTTATCATCCGGGAAAAGCGAATGTGGTTGCAGATGCTTTAAGCAGGAAAGGTCGAGAGAAGTTGATGCTGATAACAACTCAGGAGGAGCTCATTTCATCAATGACAAAACTAGAATTGGAAATCAAATTTCCAAAAGAATCTGATGAACAACTATTCCAGATAGAAGTTGGTCCAACTTTAGTGGACAAAGTGAAGAATGCTCAACTACAAGATGAAGAGTGTGGGAAAATCAAAGAGAATCTGATTGAAGGCGGTGATGTGAAATACAAGGTCGATACCAAAGGATTACTACGGTTCGAGGGAAGAATTTGGGTTCCAGCAGTGCTAGAACTAAAAGACAAAATCTTGACCGAAGCACACAACATAAGATATCCGATTCATCCAGGAAGCACGAAAATGTATCAAGATTTGCGCTGACATTTTTGGTGGCCAAACATGAAAAGGATGTTCTTTGAATGCGTAGAATAAATGCTTGACATGTCAAAGAGTAAAAGCCGAACATCAAAGACCCAACGGGTTACTTCAACCGTTGGAAATAACGGAATGGAAGTGGGAACACATCACGATGGATTTTGTGGTGGGTCTTCCAACTACTCAGAGAGGATGCGATGCGATTTGGGTGATAGTGGACAGACTGACGAAATCAGCACACTTTCTACCAATAAAGATTAGATTCAATCTTGATCAGTTGGCAAGATTGTACATTTAAGAGATCGTTTCGAGGCATGGAGTGCTAGTATCAATTGTGTCTGATAGAGATCCGCGATTCACATCAAATTTCTAGAAGAGACTACAAGAATGCATGGGGACACAGTTGCGAATGAGTACGGCTTATCATCCACAAACAGATGGCCAAAGCGAACGAACAATTCTGACATTGGAAGATATGCTGAGAGCATGTGTCATGGACTTTAAAGGAAGCTTGGAAGAACAATTACTGTTGGTGGAATTTTCTTACAACAACAGATATCACGCGAGCATCAGCATGCCACCTTACGAGGCATTGCAAGGCAAAAAGTGCGAACTCCTTTGTCTTTGGGATGAAAGTCGGTGAGCATAAATTGTTAGGACCGAAGCGGTACAACAAAGCCGGCGACGTTGTTAAACTCATCGAGACAAGATTAGTAGCGACCTCAAGCATGATGAAAAAAGTATCTTCGATCAACATGAGATAAGATCGTGCATTCGACGTAGGAGCTTTTGTATTTCTAAAAGTTTCTCCTCAGAAGGGGAAAATTCATTTCGGTAAAAAGGGAAAGCTAAGCCCAAGGTTTATTGGACCCTTTGAAGTGCTGCGAAGAGTGGGAGAAGTGGCTTACGAGGTAGCTCTACCTCCAGAGTTGGAAAACATTCATAATATTTTTCACATTTTGATTATTACGACCATATAAACCCGACTACAAACATGTGATCGAGTATGAACCGTTACAGTTTGAGAAAGATTTGTCTTATGAAGAGGTTCCTATCCAGATTGTCGACAGGAAAGAACAAGTGCTCAGGAATAAAGTGATACCTTCTGTGAAGGTGATATAGAGGAACCACAACGCTGAAGAAGCTACGTGGGAACTCGAAGAGAAAATGTTGAAAGAGTACCCTGAGTTATTTGTTTAATCTATGTCTTTGATTTTGGGGACAGAATCTTTGTAAGTAGGGAAGAGTGTAACGAATGATTTGTTTGAGTTGTGATTCTGAGGACAGAATCCTTGTAAGGAGGGAATGATGTAACATTCCAGAATTTTAAAGTGTAATATTAAATATTTATTAATTTATATAAGTATTTAATGGATTATGTTTATTGTTGAATAAATAATTATTCAATTTGAGTTGGTTAAATAAAATTATAATTATAAAAGAAATTATAGTTATGTGATATTAAATTATGTGCTAAAGTAATTTAATAGATTAATGTTTTAATTGATTTATTAATTAAATAAAAGTGTGACTAATAACCTTGCTATAAAGGAGTTATTAAAATAAATTAAGGGAGTTTAATTCAGTTTTGCCAAACAAGGCCTAATGCCTATTAAGTCTTTTATCTAATTGGGTTTTACCAAACAAGGCATAAGGGTTAATGAGTTATTTTTATTAAGCTTAGCCAAACAAGCCTTATGGCTTTTGATTTTCAAAAAGTTTATAACTGATGTCAGTTAAATCCTATACTTAATATCTATATTATTATTATTATACGTTATAATATTCTACGTATGTTAGAGTTAGGGAGAAGAAAGACTCGGTTGAAGTTTTAGAGAAAAAAGAAGAAGAAGAAAACTAGAGAGAAATTTAGAGAAACTCTAACAGGTTTGAGAAAGGAATTGGAGAAAAGAAATTGATAATCAAACTCTAGCCATCATCTTCTTAATCAAAGGTAGGGGCTTAACCTTTTCTTCAAAAAGTATAGTTTTTCTTCTTCCCAAAAAGTTCTATGTAAAATATTTTATAGGATGAATTGTTGATATATATATATATATATATATATATATATAACTTGGTATGATAATTGTTTGTAAAAGGTTTTTATGAGTTTATATATGATTATAGATATACTAGTTCATGTATGTATGTATTTTATGAAGAAAATATATCACAGTGTTCATATGAAAATATATATGAATATGGCTTAATTTAAAATAGAAATTTAAGGTTTAATTAGTTGTTACATTGATATGTTGATTTTGGAAATTGATAGAGTATGTATAATCATAACTTTGATGTTTTGAAATTCCTGTTTTGATTGAAAAACAAAATCACAGTGTTGATTTCCATTGAAAATATCAAAAATGGAGTTTTTGCCAAAAAACATTGAAATTGGGTGTTTTATATTTGATGTCTATGTCATTTTATGAGTAGGAAAATGTTAGAAGTCTTCACAATATGTTTATATGTGTATTACATGATAATCAGTCTATTAGATTTGAGCTTTTAGGCTAATTTGGCTTTTTGTTCATCTTTGTTCTTAGAAAGTTTGTCATTTGGATTATGGACTCAGCGCAGCAATATTATTGATAGTACAAATCTCATGTCATAGCCATGACATATACCACGCCGCATCGCCAACCAATGGCTTGTGACCCATGTGCACAGTCACTAACTCAATAGCCATGATCACGAACCAAAGTGTAAGCGTGGAAATAGCAGCAACATGAGTTAGCAGAAGGTTCTAACAGTTTTGTTTAATTACACAAACTTTGAAAATAAATGTTATGTGTTAATAATAGTAATGTTAAATGATAATATCAGTAGTATTAAACTATGAATGATCATGTTATTAAGTGTTACCTACTTGTAACATAGTTGATTATGTGAATGGGTAATTTAACCTATATGATGAATATATTTGTTTATATAAATATACAATGTTGGTAATGGCTCACTATGTCAATATGGCATATATATAGGGTATTAATTCAAGTGGTAAGGGTTTAGCTTGTGCTGAAGGCAAGTTCTCTAACTTAAAACTTCATTGTGCAAGTTTTTCTAACTCTATTTTATAATTGAGCAAGTTTTCTAATCCTTTGTCTTATTGAGCTAATTATTATTTTCAATTCGATTATCTTATAATGATGTAAGTGGTCTAAACTTTGGTTTGATGTTGAACAAGTTATTCTTGTATTTCAATTATTGATTAACATGCATAATTGAATTGCCATGCATGTTTAGTATTCAATCCTAATTAACCTTGGCTTAGTACTGTTCAAGTAAGGTATGCTATATTTATTCAAATTGCATGCTATTAGATTATTCCTAATGCATGACTTTAGTTACTATGATTGATTCAATCACTATTATTCTATAGTATAGTGTTGTTGGTCTTATTCAACTACTCCTTAGTTGATGTTCGTTAAATTCCGAATTTCCTTGAAAGCTTATCCAAACCAAACTTACTTTGGTGCGGACTTATACTCTAAATACTGAGATGAACAACTCTTTTAATAGAGGTTTACGCTTAGCGTTGAAATGGTTGTGCACAATACAATGTACGAAGGGTTGATCTCCCTAAGTACGTGGAGTCCTTATAGTCTTATACCTATTAAAGTTAAAGTTGAAAGATTACTTATAACTGTGGACATGATTCGTGGTCATTAGACCCTCAGTGAATGTTATAATTTTCAGAAAGTTAATAGAATATATTGTTCAGTTCTATTGAGCCTAGTATTGGCAATTGATGTAAAAGTTTAAAGATTTATTTATTGTTATTTCAAGTGGGCCTTGTTTGGTCACTCTTGCTTGTAAAATTTCTTACAGCTAAAGTTAAAACTGGTGACGTACCTAGCACCAGTAAGGGAAAAGGAAAGATGAACAAGTACTGAAGACTTGTAATAGATTTGATAGTATTATTATCAGACTTTGGTTTAAAGATTGTAATGAAGTCTATTTTATTTTCCGCATTTGAATGTTTGTAATTAAAGGTTAGATAACCTAGGAGATTTTTATTTAAGTTTAATTCTGTATGGGCAGGTTTTTATTATTCAATTTATTATAATTGGGTAGTTAGCAATGAATGTTTTGATTAAGTGAACACTGAATCCTGTGGAAATGAAGTACCAGGATTTGGGGGTGTCACAATACTATTCAATACCATCCCGGAAAAGCGAACGTAGTAGCTGATGCACTGAGTAGAAGATCATATGCGGGTATGAGTGTAATATTGTCAACGCAAAGGCCCATTTTGTATGACTTATAAAGGATGGAGTTAGAGATAAAGACTCTAGGGGACCCATGTGATGATGACGAATATACGAGTAGAACCGACTTTAATCGATAAAGTTAAAGATGCTCAAGCTACAGACCTGGAGCTGATGCGTATGAGGAAGAAAGTACAAGAAGGTGCTATACCAGAAGCAAGAATCGGTGAAAAAGGAATACGTCGAGTCAACTCTAGACTTTGTGTTCCTAACAACCCTGATTTAAATTATAAAATCATGATGGAGACGCACAACACACCGTTTGCAATCCATCCTGGGAGTACCAAAATATATCGTGATCTTCGACATACATTTTGGTGGAGCAATATGAAGAGAGAGATAGCAGAATTTATCTCAAGGTGTTTAACTTGTCAACGAGTCAAGGCGGAGCATCAAGTACCAAAAGATCCATTGTAACCACTTGAAATTCCAGAATGGAAGTGAGAACACATTACCATGGATTTCGTTACTGGTCTTCCCAAGGTTTCTCAAGGAATAGATGCAATTTGGGTCATTGTTGATAGATTGACCAAGTCTGCTGATTTCTTACCTATACGAGAAACTTATACACTTGAACGTCTTGCTCATATGTACATAAACGAGATTGTAAGACTGCATGGTATGCTAATATCCATAGTTTCTGATCGAGACCCAAGATTCACTTCAAGATTTTGGGTTAGTTTGCAAAACTCTATGGGCACGGATTTACGATTTAGCTTGGCATATCATCCTCAGACGGATGGGCAGTTGGAGAGGACCATTCAAACTCTTGAAGATCTATTAAGATTCTGTGTCCTTGACTTCAAGGGAAGTTGGGATAAGGTCCTACCATTGGTGGAATTTTCCTACAACAATAATTATCAAACAAGTATTGACATGGCTCTATTTGAGGCGTTGTATGGAAGAAAGTGTCGTTCTCCAGTATGCTGGGATGAGGTGGGTGAAGCAACGTTGTTGGGACCAGAGTTGGTACGTATGACTACGGAAAAGATTCAAACGATCCGACAACGTATAAAAATCTCACAAGATCGACAAATGAGTTATGCTGATCTTCATTGAAAGGATGTGGAATTCGATATTGGAGATCATGTGTTATTACGTGTTGCTCCATGGAAGGGAGTTACGAGATTTGGAAAGAGAGGAAAGCTCAACCCTCGATTCATTCACCCATTTTTAATCCTTGATCGAGTAGGAACTATGGCGTATAGACTCGCTTTACCGCCATGTATGTCTCGTGTTTATAACGTTTTTCACATATTTATGTTACGTAAATATGTGAAAGACCCGAACCACATTATCGAATTAGAACCAGACGAGATAGAGGAAGATTTAACGTATGAAGAGTTACCTGTTAAAATCTTGGATAAAAAGGATCATATTCTACGCTCCAAGGTTATACCTCAAGTCAAAGTTTTATGGAGAAACCACGATGTGGAAGAAATGACCTGGGAGTTAGAATCAGAGATGAAATTAAGATATCCTTACCTCTTTGACATACCAGGAACACACCCTAATTTCGAGGAAGAAATTTAATAAGAAGGGGAGGTTGTAAGACCCCAACTTTTTGAATAAAAATTAAATTTTCTCGAAATATATTTTTGAATATTATGGTGTGGATTTGATATAATGTTATAGTTGTGGGTAATATTTAAAAATTTTGCAAAGTACGTAAGTTGTTATATAATATTCGATTGGTCGGGGAATATTTATTTTAACAGGTAATATTCGTACAACGGCACAATCATTGGTGGACCCCCACAATGTAATTATTATATTTGATTGAGAAAACGACAAAAATACTTTATTAAAAAATAACGGCAGAAGTTTTCCATTAAGCTGTTGAAACAACCGGTATTAAAAAGTACGATGTCTGGCGTGGTTGCATAGTAGTACACAGTATTGATTATTGATGCTTACGTGAGAAGTCACTCAGTTATACTCAATTATTGCTACAGTAATTGCTGCATCATATCTCTCATATTATTGATTCAATTATTGTCACAGTATCATTTGCATAATATTTTATATTATTAAATCAATAATTGAGACAACAAAGTTATTCATATTATTATTTGCAATATTGACAATGTCTAGAAGTTCTGTCAAGGAGAGGTTTGGTCACCTAATTTCGCGCTAATAAGGAGAAATCCTTATTGGAAAGCCCCATCTTTCCTGGGAACGACATGGTTGTTAAATATTGTGAGTTATAATATTTATGATGAATAAGTTGTGTTGATTAAAAATGAATTTTGATAGTTCCATTGTGTTGGGATTATTAGTGTTAGTGGAAATCGACATCTATTCCTATGATAATTGATGTCTAGGGGTTATATTGATAAATCAGGTAATTTATCAGATAAATGAGCAATTAATTGCTACTAATTCACATGCTTATATAACTATTTGTTCACATGTGTGTACTATTGAATCACATTATTTACTATTAGGGGAGTTGGTGCAAGATTGATAATACTTGCATGACTAAGTTAAAAATGGAGGTATAGATGGAGGCACTATACTGTAATTAGTATTTTTCACATGATTATACTATTGATTCACATGATTGAACTATTGATTCACATTATTTACTATTAGGGGAGGTGGTGCAAGTTTGATAATACTTGCAGGACTAAATTAAAAATGAAAGAAAAGTTGGAGGTATTGTACTGTAATTTTTTGAACCCCAAAACGTGCAATTATCGAAATTATATTTTCCTATAAATAGAAGCTCATTCTTCCTTCATTTCTCACAAATTCACAAAAGCTTTAGAGCGATTATTATAGAGAGAAATTATAGAGAGAAAGAAAAAAAGAAGTCTGCTACCTCACTATTCCAGTATCCAGTTTTTCCAAGGTATGGAGTATTATTTCTTTCTTATCCATGAAGAGAACTTCTGTTATTCCATTCTTAATTATTCTATTTGAATAACTCAGATACGCTGTGGCTACCCTATACTTGGTGAAATTCTTACGTTATTCCATTCTTTATCATTCGTTGGAACATCCCGTGCATGCGTTTCTTTGGGACCTAGTTCCATTATTTATCATTCGTTGGAACATCACATGCATGCGCGCTTACGCATGGACCTAGTTCCATTATTTATCATTACGTTAGAACATCTGTTTTTATGCGTTCTACACGACGGACTTCGGTTAAAATCTTTATTATTTCATTGGAATATCACATGCGCATGCGTTTTACGTGGGACCGATTCATCTTTATTATTACATTGGAATATCCTGTTTATGCGCTTTTACGTCGGACTGATTCCGTTATTAATTATTCATTGGAATAACTTCGCCTGCATGGATCATCGCATGCCTAGTGATTTCTTTTGTTATTCCATTCCTTGCTATATTCAGTTGGTTAAAGTTTTGACTTCTATACTCCATGAAATTAGTGGAATATCCTTGATATTTGCGCTTCATCCAGTATCTTTTCATTGAAATATTCTTACGAGCATTCTTGAATTTTACTCCACAAAGCAAAGATCATGTTAACAATTTGGGACGTTATTGATTCTGGATAAAATAATTCTTGAAGTTGTTTTATTGAATTCTTATATCATTGTCATCATCCTCATGTTTATATTTTGTTGAAAGTCATCTGTGGCCTGTAGTGTATAGATGGACTTGGTATGATTATGACCAGAGATTATTTGGTGTAATCATAACCGTAATGTTACAAATGATGTGGTAAAAGTCTTCATTGGCCCGTAGTGCATTGATGGACAGTTGTTGGCATGATCATGACCATTAATGTAACACCCCCTTTCCGAAATAGAAAGAGAGGTTACTCAAAACACAACAAAACTAATAAATTTAATAGCAAGGCTCAAAGTCACAAAAGAATAGTCTTAATAACTGATAAATACCACAAGTCAACCATAATAAATCTCCAACTGTCTCAAACCACAATCTAAAATAATTATTACAATTCCAAGTAAACTGACACATCAAGTCTAAACAGAATATTTCTAAATCATTGGAATGAATGGAGCTCTCATCACACTTGCCCTTGATTCCCCTGATTACCTGCCGGAAGAAAACACAGCAAGAGCCAAATGCCCAGTACGGATATAGAATACAATTGATGAACCGAAATAATAACTCAATTAAATGAAATAAAACAAAACGAACAAAACTAACACAACGAAATAATAGGCTGAATAAAATGGCGGGGTGTTATTTCATACCGAGCTCAGATATATACCTTGCCACACAGACAAGTCAAAATAATGCCACACATGCAAGTCAAATAATGCCACACAGGCAAGTCACATGCATTGGACCGCGAATCCAATGCATGTAAAATCGGAAGGCGTGTTTGGTACAAACATCACCAATCCGCAGAACAGAACAGAACAAAAAAACTAGGGTCGACCCATACGCCTCCCACAACAAAACACCAAATGGCCAACTCGCACCGGAGCACAAAACGGAGACGTCGTGGACTGATCACACCGCCATGGAAAGTGTCATGCCTCGGTGCCAAAAGGACATACCTGTGGTACCCCCACAGGTGGTTATAGCTCAGGTATACCCTACGGTATTCTAACAAAAATATAATGTCACAACATATGCGACAAAATATCAACACAAAGGGGTTCTAACATTTACATGTTAAATCGAACGAATCGTCAACACAAGTCTCCAAAAATATACTAACATGTACATCGCTATAAATATAAAAATAAAATTTAGACATAACACACTAGTCTAAAGAGTACAAATATGAGTTCTAATACTACGCCAAAACAAATTTATCACGATAAATTAACAAAGAACAATTATGAGAGGCAATACTAAATTCTGAAACGAATAACGAAACGAAAAAATTAAAAACAAAAGAGTCTTGCTGAAAGAGTACGGAATCCGTACCTGGATTAAGCAATTTAATACCCAAAATTTATACTCCAAATTTGAGTCGTTTAGATTCTCTCCGTTCAATCTAAATAATTTAATAAAATTTTGTTACAATCAAATCATTAATAACATAATAATATTAAATTTATTATTAAGTAAATTTATAATTTTATCATTAGAATAATTAATTAGTATATAAAATTTTCAATTTAATTTATAATAACATAAGTGGGTTAATATAAAATAAAAAGTATAATTTATATATATACATACAAGTATCATATATTTATATATATACCAGTAGATCAGCACAATGAGTTTATATATATATATATATATATATATATATATATATATATATATAGATATTACTGCATTTAAATATATATATATATACCGTAACCCACGTGATAAATATATATATATATATATATATATATATATATATATATATATAATCCCACTACTAACTACTAAGTTATTAACATATAACTTATATATATGAACTATTTCAAGGATATGCTATATAACATATATATATATAGACAAAATTATATTATTACTAGTGATATCATGTAATCACGTGCATAGCTTGTGAACCACAAAAGTAAGAAAGGTCTCCACTTCTCTTATTCACAATTGTACCGACAATGTACACACATAATCTATAGAATTGATTTTGCTGCTTTTATGATTTTCTTACCTTTGTTAATTGTGTGTATTGAAAGCTTGCGGCCTTCTCCTCTCCCAAATTTACTGCGTCGTTCTCCTTTCCTCAATTGCGTATAATGTTTAAGTGAATTAGATTTAGTTATCTATTTATTATTACCCACAAATATAAATTAAATCCAATAAATATTAAAGCCCAAATTGTACTAAATTAATTTACCCATCATTTATTAATATTTAGTAGCCCACATAATTTTAATAAAACTTGACCCAACATAAGAAAAGCCCAATTAAAATATTTAAAGTATGAAATTAAATGTTATTTATCTATTTATTGCTATTATTATTTTATTTTATTTTCTGGGTATTACATAACCTACCCCTAAAAAAAAGATTTCGTCCCCGGAATCAAAAGAATAGAACGTACCTAATTATCAAAAAGATGTGGATATTCCACTCGAATAGACTCCTCAAGCTCCCAAGTGGCTTCTCGCTCTGAATGGTTCCTCCACAGAACCTTAACAAACGAAATAGTCTTCCTCCTCATAATCCTTTCTTGACGATCCAAAATCACCTCAGCTTTCTCCTCACAAGTAAGATCCTCCCAAATCTTATCGAATGAATATTGCACCACATGCAACGGATGATAATGATAACTCCTCAACACCGACACATGAAATACATTATGCACATGAGCTAGATTTGGAGGCAAAGCTAACTGATATGCAACCTCACCAACCCTCTCCAAAATCTCAAATGGGCCAATTTAACGCGGACTAAGTTTCCCTTTCAACCCAAATCGTCGAATGCCCTTCCAAGGAGAAACTTTTAGAAACACGTGCTCACCAGGTTCGAACTCTAAAGTCCTCCTATGCTTATCAGCATAACACTTCTGCCGTGATCGAGCCGACTTTAATTTCTCCTTAGGCACTGCTAACTTTTCCGTAGTGATTTGGACTAACTCAGGCCCTTCTATGGTCTTTTCACCAACCTCATCCCAACAAGTTGGTGCCCGACACTTTCTGCCATACAATGCCTCAAAAGGTGTCATCCCAATACTTGCATGCCAGTTGTTGTTATAAGCAAACTCAACTAGGCTCAAGTAATCATCCCAATTAGCCGACCACTCAAGTGCACAAGACCTCAACATGTCCTCTAATGTTTGAATAGTCCGTTCGGATTGCCCATCAGTTTGTGGATGAAAAGAAGTACTAAAGTTGAGACGAGTACCCCAAGCTCGTTGAAACCCTTTCCAGAACCGTGAAGTGAATCGTGGGTCCTGATCTGAAACAATAGACACCGGAGTACCATGAAGTCTAACAATCTCCTGCTGAAAGATATGTGCCAACCTATCCATCGAGTAACCCTCATGGATAGCCAAAAAGTGTGCCGATTTGGTCAACCGGGCCACCACTACCCATATGGCATCATTCTTCCTGAAAGTCTTCGGCAAACCAGTCACAAAATCCATCGTGATATCCTCCTACTTCCACACTGGAATGTTTAACTATTGCAGCAAACCACTAGCTCGTTGATGTTCTATCTTCACTTGTTGACAAGTGAGGCACTTCCCAACATATTCAGCCACGTCTCGTTTCATCCCATTCCACCAAAAATTTTTCTTCAAATCCCTATACATCTTTGTAGAACCAGGATGAATAGAAAATGGCGAACTATGAGCCTCAGCCAACACAGCCTCTCAAATAATTGGAATCGATGGTACACACAACCGTTCACCCAACCAAATCACACCATGGTCATCAATACAAAACTCAGACTGCTTGCCCTCCTCTAGATTCTGCGTCAGACCCCACAACTCCCCATCTTCTTTTTGAGCTTCTTTGACCCGCGAGATAAGAGAGGGCTCCACTCTCATACCCGCCAAATGCCCATCTGAACCTCGTACATACAACTCCAACTCGATCCGCTCCATATCCAAAATAAGCTGAGGTTGTGTAACAAAGGCTGCTACACTCCCTGAACTCTTCTGGCTAAGAGCATCTGCAACCACGTTTGCCTTCCCCGGGTGATACTGAATTCTAACATCATAATCTTTTAGAAGCTCCAACCAACGCCTTTGCCTCATGTTGAGCTCTTTTTGAGTGAAGATGTATTTAAGACTTTTGTGATCGGTGAAGATATCACAATTCTCTCCATACAAATAATGCCTCCAAATCTTTAAGGCAAAAATCACCGCTGCCAACTCCAAATCATGTGTGGAGTAGTTCACCTCATAAGGTTTAAGCTGCCTAGAAGCATAAGCAATCACCTTACTGTGTTGCATTAAGACATACCCCAAATCTTTCTTAGAAGCATCGCTATAAATCTGATAACCTCCTATCCCCGACGACAATGGAAGTATAGGAGCTGTCACAAGTCGTTTCTTCAATTCCTCGAAACTTTTCTCACGCTCCTCATTCCACACAAACTTCGTGCCCTTTCTCATCAACTGGGTTAATGGTAAGGCAAGCAAGTAAAACCCTTCCACAAACCGCCTATAATACCCTGCCAAACCCAAAAAACTTCTAATCTCTGTCACTGTAGTAGGTCTTGGCCATTTAATGATAGCCTCAACCTTCACAGGATCCACTTTAATGCCTTCAGCAGAAACAACATGTCCCAAAAATGAGACCTGCTCCAACCAAAACTCGCATTTTGAGAATTTAGCATATAATTTCTCTTTTTGCAAAATCCCCAACATTGTGCGAAGATGCTCCTCATGCTCTTCCTTAGACTTGGAGTAAACCAATATGTCATCAATAAAGACAATGACAAATTGGTCCAAGTACTCCCTGAACACCCGATTCATTAAATCCATAAACACCACCGGAGCGTTAGTCAACCCAAATGGCATCACCAGAAACTCGTAATCCCCATATCGAGTGCGAAAAGTCGTCTTAGGGATATCCTCATCCCTCACCCTCAACTGATGATAACCCGACCTCAAGTCTATTTTTGAAAAATATTTTGCCCCCTGAAGTTGGTCAAACAAGTCATCATTCCTCGGCAATGGATACCAATTCCTGATGGTAATCTTGTTCAACTCCCTGTAGTCTATACATAGCCTCATAGACCCATCTTTCTTCTTTACAAACAAGACTGGAGCACCACACGACGAAACACTCGGGCGAATCACACCACGATCTAACAGTTCCTGCAACTGCTCTTTCAACTCCTGCAACTCCAATGGTGCCATCCGATACGGTGCCTTAGAGATAGGCTCTGCACCAGGAATAAGCTCAATAGCAAACTCTACTTCCCGTTGTGGTGGCAACCCTGACAACTCCTCAGGAAACACATCGGAAAAATCACGAACAATTGGAACATCTTCAATACGAGACTCACCCTTAGAGGTATCTTTCACAAATGCCAAATACCCCTCACAACCCTTTGCCACCAACTTTCCAACCTTCAAAGTTGAAATTAACTTCACCACTCTACTTGGTTGTGAACCCTGAAATACGAAATCCGGAGATTTCACATCTCCAAATATTACCTTCTTCGCCTGACAATCGATAGTGGCCTGGTGCTTATCCGACCAGTCCATCCCAAGAATGACATCAAAATCGTGCATACTCATCGGGAGAAGATTAGCCCTACGAATCCTATCCCCAAAACTGATCGGACACCCTCGATACAAATCAGAAATAACAACAGAAGTCCCCATCGGGGTAGCAATAGACATAATAGAATCTAAAGACTGAGATGGCACACCCAAGTGCCGAACAAAAGACTGAGCAACAACGGAGTGAATAGAACCCGTATTAAACAAAATAGAAGCCTCGCGATTACCAACTAAAAGAGTGCCAGAAACAATACCTGGTGCACCTGCCACCTGATTATATGTCAAGGCAAACACTCGACCACCCTAATGCTGACCTCCATTGCCACCATTATCACCACCTCCACCATTTCCGTGTGGACCGGTACAATCCCTAGCAATATGACCCATCTGTCCACACAAAAAGCATGCACCGATGAGTCTGTGGCACTGTCTTCCCGGATGACTAGCCCCACAAGTAGCACAAGGAGCTATCAGAATGAGATTTGGGTTACCCCCACCAGCTGGTCCCGGATAATGACCTTGATTCTGCCCCTGTTGATGATTATGCCCTTGCTGACGATTCTGACCATTCCAAGGTAGCTGCAGCTGATGATTCTGCCCTTGCTGAGGCATCTGCTGATAACCCCTATTTTGATTCTGGCCACGCCACTGCCCCTATTGGCCACCACGATTCCTATTCAACTGACCACCCTGATTTCTCCCATGCTAAACTGAAGTTTGACCCTACTAATCATCTCTATCCCTCTTTCGACTCCCATCCGGTTTAGAAGACCGAAAGTCATGTCGTTCCATCTCAATATTTTTGGCTGCATTTGCCATAGCCGACACATCTGCAAACTTGTTGTTAATGAGATGTTGTCGATACCTATAAAGAATCCTCCACTTAAACTTCTCTGCCAGTTATGTTGCAGTCCCTGCTGAGGTTCCCGCAAAGCCTGCCAACCTAGTAAACCTCGTCATGAAGTCCGTGATGGACTCATCATCTTTCTGCCGAATTGACAGATACTCTCTAGCATAGGCCTCTTTATCAGCAGCTGGGAAGTACTGTTGATAAAAGACCTCACAAAACTCTGCCCAGCTAAGTGCCTCAACATAACCATCACCCTTTGTTACTTTCATTGCTTTCCACCACCTATGTGCATCCCCTTCTAGCTTGTAAGCTGCAAGCAACACTTTATGATTATCTGAGCACCCCAACACATCAAAGATCTTCTCTAGGTGGGCAATCCAATTCTCTGCATCAATTGGAGTTGGAGCTGAACTAAATGCCTATGGTTTCTGCTTTTGAAACCTTTCCAACCACACATACATTGGAACCACCTGCTGATCAATACCATCTTCATTCCCTTCCTCTTCGTTTGCATGTGGACCATTTTTTCCCGGGTTCTCCTACTCAAAAATTTCTGGTGGTAGCTGATGTATTGCTTGTACAACCTATGCCACCAACTGAGGTAACGCCTAATTCACTGCCTGATTCACCAAGGTAGCCAACTGAGCATTTATCTAATTATTAGGTTGCTCATTGGGCTGACCCTCACCTCTTCCCCTATTGTTGCCTCGCCTCCCAGCAACTCTGGCGGATCTACTAGCCATCTAACAAAGAGATCAACGAATGGATATCAAAGCAGATTAAAGACAGATTCGAATATAGCTGATATGATAGCTTAACAGAAAATTAAACAGAACAAAACCTAACCCAGAAGTCTACCCATAACTCACAGGTCAAACCTAAATAGCCTATGAACCACGAAAATTATATTATTACTAGTGATATCATGTAATCATGTGCATAGCCTATGAACCACGAAAATAAGAAAGGTCTCCACTTCTCTTATTCACAATTGTACCAACACTATACACACATAATCTATAAAATTGATTTTGTTGCTTTTATGATTTTCTTACCTTTGTTAATTGTGTGTATTGAAAGCTTGCGGCCTTCTCCTCTCCCAAATTTACTGTGTCGTTCTCCTTTCCTCAATTGCGTATAATGTTTAAGTGAATTAGGTTTAGTTATCTATTTATTATTACCCACAAATATAAATTAAATCCAATAAATATTAAAGCCCAAATTGTACTAAATTAATTTACCCATCATTTATTAATATTTAGTAGCCCACATAATTTAAATAAAACTTGACCCAAATAAGAAAAGCCCAAATAAAATATTTAAAGTATGAAATTAAATGTTATTTATCTATTTATTGCTATTATTATTTTATTTTATTTTCTGGGTATTACAATTAATGAATACACAAATATTCTTGGCCCGTAGTGCATGGATAATTGTGGTCGTGATACTAAAGAATATTATTGGCCGTAGTGCAGGGGTGATTCGGTTATGTGGATTATTTATTAAGATGAGTCCCAGCGATAAAAGTGTTGAAAAACCTTTTAAATCATAAAAGATAGTAGATTTTATTCTCTACTTGACTCTTTTAATGGATTGCTTGTTCCGCTGCAGTTAAACTTGATGGTTGTTATATTATATCAGTTTAACACTGTTGAAGGCTAACGATAATATATTCTCGCATTATCTTAGTCATAATATTTCCCTCTTTGGGCTAGTTGAGCTCACCCTTTTACTTTCATTGTTCTCTTCGGAAATGAGAACGAAGCAGGGACTAGTCGGGGAACGGAGTGACGGACCAGATGATAGCATTAGTAGTCCTCACTATTCAGTGAAATAGTGAGAAAATAAATGTAATAATATTGAATTTTAGTTTGTATATTATTTAGACGACAATATTTGTATTAAAACTCACAGCTTATGTTTTGTCGTACTTTGCACGATAGTTGTATACTTAAGTTGTATTTGTATTCTGTACCATGTATTTGGCAACTCAGAATAGGTGATGTATACCTGTTTTGGGGGCGTCACAAAATCTCTCACATAACTTTTTATCAGTAGAATAAAAAATAACATCATGTACATATATTTGTACTAATAGATCTTTATTTTTGTGCTTCCTAAGAAATAGTGTGGTGTCTACTCTTCCTCTAGAGAATCCCTTCTCAATAAAGAAATTTTGTTAGTGTTTCATACCATGCTTTAGGTGCTTGTTTAAGTCCATATAGTGCTTTATCTAATCTATAAACATAATTAGGAAAGTTTGGATTGATAAAACTTGGGGGTTGTTCCATATAGACTTCTTCTTGAAGTTTTCCATTCAGAAATGCATTTTTGACATCCATTTGAAAGAATTTGAACTTCATATGTGCAGCATAAGCAAGAAATATTATGATTTCTTCTAGTCTGCCAACAGGGGCAAATGTCTCATCATAGTCGATGTCTTCTTCTTGAGAGTAACCTTTGGCGACAAGTCTTGCCTTATTCCTTAAGATCACTCCATCTTCATCCATCTTATTTCTGAATACCCATTTGGTGCAGATGATTAGTTGGTGATTTGGTCTTGGAACAAGTCTCCACACTTTACTTCTTTCAAATTGATTTAGTTCCTCCTGCATAGCTTCAATCCATCTTGAATCTTCCAAGGCTTCCTCTATCTTATTAGGTTTCATCTGGGACCTAAAGCTCAGATAGAAACACTCATTTTGAGTAGCCGACCTAATCTTGATTCATGCATTTGGATCTCCAATAATCAAGTCTTGTGTGTGATCTCTTGCTCATCTTCTTCCTTTTGGAACGTCAGTTCTTTTGCCTTCTTGTATGAATTCTTCAAGATTGACATCAGCTTCTTGTTATAAATTCTCATTGTCTAGAGTATTGTCTTCTACGATTGCTTCTCTGTGCTCTAAGATTCCTTCTTCTAATCCTATAATTGTGATGTTTGGTTCGTCGGTCGTGGAGTTGAGTGGTACAGACTTGTTTAATGAGTCTGTTTCATCAAAGATGACATGTATATAGACTTCAACACTCAGATTTTTCTTGTTGAACACCCTGTAAGCTTTGCTATCTGTGGCATATCCAAGAAAGATTCCCTCATCTGACTTTGGTTGAAACTTTGTCAGATATTATTTTTCATTATTGAAAATGTATCAAGTACAACCAAAAGCATGGAAATAGCTGACATTTGGTTTTCTTTCTTTCCATAGCTCATAAGGGGCCTTTTTAAGCGTAGGATGAATAAGAGATCTGTTTTGGGTGTAGCACACCGTGTTAATAGCTTTTTCCCAGAAGTATTCAGGTAGAAGAGTTGATGCCACACTACTCGAAAACAGTAAATAGACAATACTTAAGCCACAAATTTTTTTATAAAAACGTTGTGGTATTTTTTTCCATAACATTTTTTAAAAAAAACGTTGTAGATACATATACAAAAACGTTGTCTATTTAAAAGGGCATTTTTTTGTTTGTAATTAAATAACATTTTGTTTAAAACGTTGTCTATGTGATAAAACACGGAGCTTACTTAAAATTAAAAGAATTAAAGTCTTTTTCTCTCCGAGGCTAGCCCGTCTTTGATATTATCTCTGTGCTCTATCGTCCTTCTCCGTGTAGAGCTTACGTCCTGCTCCCAAGTCGGTTCGTTTCTTCACTCAGTTTCGGTCTTCTGTGCTCTCGATTTCCATAGAGGTTCGATTATATCTATGCTCGATCGTCGTTCTTCGTGCAGAGCTTCAGTCCTTCTCCCAAGTCTGTTCGTTCCTTCACTCAATTTTGTTCCTATGTGCTCTCAGTTTCGTTCGTTCCTTCACTCTTAGTTTCCTTCACTCTCAATCCTTGCAGAGGTTCGATTATCTCTGTGCTCAATCGTCTGTGGGTGTACCTTCTCTTTGAGGCCGAAATCTGAGTTTGAAGATAAGCTGTTTTGGGGCTAGGGTTTCATTGTAAGTTCTTCATCTCTTTGGATTTGTTATTGCGTGTGTTTATTTTCAACCTATTTACATATAAACGTGTTTGAGGTGGTCCATTTGTTTTGTTATAATGGTTTTTCTGCTTTCATATTGGTAGCATAGTGGTGGCTGCGGTGGCAGCAGTGGTGGTTTCTCTGTCTCCTCCACTAAAAGTGGATTTTAATTTATCACTTGTTAATTTTCCCTAAAATTTAGGTTTTGATAAAAAAAAATTCGATATTTGGAGCTAATTTGGAGCTTCTAAGTGGTATTGAAGGCTAATTAAATCTAGAGGATTACATTAAGTGTTATTGACTGTATTTTTAGCTCTGAAGTTTAATATCGGGTTATCTTCAAAAAATTATAGGTAGGTCCGATTTGTTGAATTGTATTTATCTCGTAAATGTGGTTCTTCAATGGAGGTTTTTCTTTTGGAATCCAGAATTATAGATTTATGTGCTAGTATAATCATTAGTTTTTGGTTTTCTAACTAGCATTTGCCTCTGTTTTCTCTTGTGTGGTTGATACTCACATCACAGTGGACACAAATTTCAATGTAATTTGCATTTTATTCATTGGGTGAAATAGTAACATTTCTTTTATCTAGTTTAGCAAATTGATAATTAACTAAGTTCTTATTCAGTGTTTTATATTTAATGTTGGACTTTAGATGACATGTTTTGTTTTTTCTTAAGATAGATAAGTCATGGATGTGTGCTGATAGAAGGTCACGAGAATATGAACTAGGCGTTGATGAATTCTTGAGGTTTGCGGTAGTCAACGTGAGAAATGTGAATCTTATTCATTGCCCTTGCGTAAAATGTGGAAACATTTTAAAATTTGGTGCCAGAATTATACGGGATCACTTGTATTGTAATGGGGTTGATACTAGTTATCACACTTGGATATGGCATGGAGAGCCTAATATGTTAGATGTAGATGCAAATAAACCTTTTATAGGCACTACTGAACAAGGCTATGTCTCTAAAACAGTAGATATGGAAGATAATGGTTTTGGAGATTTCTCAAATGATCCTTGTGCGTTTCTTAATGTGATTGGGGATGGAGATGAACCCTTGTACCCTGGTTGTAAATTTAGTAAGTTAGGTGCACTTGTTAGACTCTACAATTTGAAAGCAAAGCATGGGTTGAGTGATGTTGGTTTCACAGAGCACTTGATTTTTCTGACTGAACTTCTTCCAGAAGGTAACCAATTACCTTGCTCCTTGTATGAGGCAAAGAAGTTTTTACGTGCCTTAGGAATGGATTATGAGAAAATACATGCTTGCCCTAATAACTGCATCTTGTATAGAAAGGAATTTGACCAGGTAACTAATTTCCCAAAATGGTCTCTCTCAAGGTGGAAGACGGATAAGAATGAGCATGTAAGAGAAGGGTGCTGCGAAGGTGTTATGGTACTTTCCTCTATCCCGAGGGTTTAAGCGTATGTTTAAATCTAGCAGAGAAATTGAGAGTTTGACTTGTCCTGCTAATAATAAAATGAAGCATTTCATTATATCGTCATCCATCAGATTCACCATCTTGGAAGCTAGTGGATGATAAGTGGTCGGAGTTTGGTAAAGACCCTAGAAACCGTAGACTTGCTCTTTTAGCTGATGGGATCAATCCTCATGCTTCTCTTAGTAGTAGATACAGTTGTTGGCCTATTATAATGATTATTTATAATCTTCCGCCTTGGTTATGTATGAAAAGAAAGTTCATGATGTTGACTTTGTTGATCTCGGGTACTAAACAAGCCGGTAATGGTATAGATGTCTACTTGGAACCATTGATTGATGATTTGAAGTGTTTGTGGAAGGGTGTTCCAAGGGTGTATGATGCATTTAGAGGAGAATGCTTCATTCTCAAAGCCCAATTAATGTGGACTATTAATGACTTTCCTGCCTATGGGAACTTATCTGGATGTGTTGTAAAAGGTTATAAAGCATGTCCTATATGTGGCGATGATACACCTAGCCATAGGTTGACACATGGTAATAAAGTTTGTTACACTGGCCACCGAAGATTCTTGCCTCAAGATCATTCATTTCGGAAGCAGCGAGTAACATTTAATGCAGAACAAGAATTTAGACCACCTCCTGTGTCACTAATGGGAGAAGAAGTATTTAGAAAGGTTGATGGTTTGACTCATGCTGTTGATGACAAGGATAATAGGCCTTGTTGGAAGAGGAAGTCAATATTCTTTGAACTAGAGTATTGGAAGTTTCTTCATAGTAGACATTGTCTTGATGTTATGCATATTGAGAAAAATGTATGCGATAGCATTATTGGTACATTATTGGAGATTCTGGGGAAAAACAAAGATGGGGTTGCAGCTCGATTAGACCTCTTAGAAATGGGGGTTAAGACTTATTTGCGACTAGATTTTGGGGGAAAAAGGACACGTTTGCCTCCAAGTACTTGGAATCTATTGAGGGCAGAGAAAAGAGTTGTATGTAATTCTTTGTATGGCATGAAAGTCCCAGAAGGTTACGCTTCTAATATCAAAAGTCTTGTATCATTGTAAGACCTAAAACTCTATGGGCTTAAGTCTCATGACTGTCATACCTTAATGTAATAATTGCTCCCTGTTGCCTTACGTTCGGTGATGGAAAGACCTGTGAGGTATGCAATAATCAGATTGTGTTTTTTCTTTAATGAGATATGCGACAAATTCATCGACATTTCAAAACTAGATAAAATGCAAGCTGATGTAGTGGTAACCTTGTGTTTGCTTGAGAAGTATTTTCCACCACCATTCTTTGATATCATGATTCATGTCGTGGTGCATCTTGTTAGAGAAGTTCGATTATGTGGGCCAGTTTACCTTAGCTGGATGTATCCATTTGAAAGATTCATGAAAGTATTAAAAGGGTATGTACATAATCGTACTCGCCCTGAAGGTTGCATGGCTGAATGTTATATTGGTAAAGAAGATTCAGAGTTTTGCGAGGAATATTTATCTGATGTTAGTACTATTGGGATCCCATCGAAGCGAAGAATGGGTAGTACACAACCCTTATCTGGTGCTACCGTAGAATCTACGAAGCGTGACATGTTAGACCAAGCACATCGTTGTGTATTAGAAAACACGGATGAAGTTGAACCATATATCAGGTAATTTAAACATTTTTCTATATATGATAGAAGAATTTTGTCTTATAATTCAAAGACTAAAATCTGATTGTCTTCTATTTCATGTAGTGAACATATGATACATCTGAAAGAAACTTATTCGAGATTCAAAAAAAGAACAAAGTGGCTACAAGATAAGCACAATCGCACATTCATTGATTGGTTTCACAAAAGGGTAAAATTGTGTTTATCTTTGTAATTGTTTGATGGTTGCTCTTGTTTATTTCTTGATTTATATTAATTTGAATTTAGGTTTCACATAAACTTACCCAAGCATCCAATGACATAACGGAGACTTTGCGGTGGCTTTTGGATGGCCCGTGTACGGAAGTACTAAAGTATAAAAGCTACATTGTCAATGGTCTGCACTTTAACACCAAGTCACGTGATGATGTACGAGCTATTCAAAATAGTGGAGTGCACCTAGTGGCAAAGACAATGCAGCTTTCTAGTGCAAAGGATAAAAATCCTGTTGTGGGAGACATGAGTTTCTATGGGGTCATTCAGGAAATATGGGAGTTAGATTATCATAAGTTTAGAGTACCTATGTTTAAGTGCGATTGGATTGAGAACAATAATGGCATTAAAGTAGATGAACTTGGATTTACGTTGGTCAATCTTGGTAGGATAGGTTTTAGAAATGATCAATTTGTTATGGCTAACCTAGTCAAACAAGTCTTTTATGTTGAAGATCCTTTAGATTCTATGTGGTCAATTGTATTATCACCCCAAAATAGGGATTATAATGTTTGTGCCAGTGATGATGAGATAGGGGACATTGTAATTGACCATGAACCCTTTACAAGGGGTATGCCTGGAGTTGAGACATTTGATGATGTTTTTTCACGAGGACACATCACAATACATGAGAGCTGACTGTGAGGATATTTGGATTGATAAGGAATAGGAACTCTTGTGGCAATTAATAGAACTCAATGAATCGAATGTTTAACTTCAAGAAGGTTGTATTATGAATCGAATTATTTTCCAACAATTGTATTTCAAAGATTGTATTTATATTTTCAATGATTTAAATTTCCAGCAGTTGAAAATGTTAATTTTAGCAGTTTAAAATGTTACTTTTCTAGAAGTTTATGAACAACAGTTAAAATGTTTAGAAATTTAAAATGTTATTTTAAAATGTTATTTTTAAAATGTTAGCGATTAGCGATTTACCGATTAGCGATTTTCAAATGTTTATGATTCATGATTTAAAATGTTTAGCGATTAACGATTTACTTTTCCAAATGATTATGCTTGTTTAACTTCCAATGATTAGCGATTTTAGCGATTTAAAATGTTTAGCAGTTGGCAGTTAAAAATGTTTAGCAGTTAACAATTTACTTTTCCAGCAGTTATGCTTGTTTAACTTCCAGCAGTTAGCAGTTTAGCAATTTAAAATGTTTAGCAGGTTGCAGTTTAAAATGTTTAGCAGTTTAGCAGTTATGAACTGAATGTTTATATGCTAGCATTCCAGCTGAGACTTATATTTAAATCCTCATGAAGTGTAAATCCTCATTATTGTTCATTATCAGTTATTAGCTTGTTTAACTTCCAGCTGAGAGTTTCTAACTCAATGTTTATTTTTGTGCAGGATAAAGAAAGCGATTATGTCATCCCCTCGCAAGAAGAAAGTTATGTCATCCCCTCAAAAGAAGAAAGCTATTTTATCCCCTTCAAAGAAAAAAGCTATTCAATCCCCTCAAAAGAAGAAAGCTAGTTCATCCCCTTCAACCAAGAAAGCCATTTCCTCCCCTCAACAGAAGAAAGCTATTTCCTCCCCTTCAACCAAGAAACCTATTTCGTCCCCTCAAAACAGTCTAAAATCTGAAGTTGAGAAAATCTCCAGTACCGCAAAAAGAAAACGAGGCATTAACACAATGCAGCGAATAGTGAAGTGAAAAGTACAAGGCGTGAGAAAGGTTGTGGTGTATAATAAAAACGGGCAACCTCATGGGAAGACAACAAATGAAATACAGTCTTACATTGGGGTATTAGCACGCACGAAGGTCCGAATTGACATTAAAAAATGGAAAGATGTGGAATTAGATACAAAAAAGAAGATTTTGGAAGCTGTAGAGGTATGTGAAGTTGATTAAATTCCCCATGTAGCTTTATTTTTCTTCATTGTCACATGTATTGATATTTTTAATCGTGTGATCTGCTTGTGCGTAGATAGCGTTTGTGATAGCTCCTTAAAGCAGAAAAATGGTTTTAAGATCAGCAGCATATAAATGGCGAGAGTTCAAGTCTAGACTGACCAATACCTATGTTTATCCTTTCGAAGATGAAGCAGAAGTCTTATGTGACCCCCTGAAGAATATCCTTTCATTGAACCTGATGCTTGGAGAGCCTTTGTAGCCCATAGGTTTACTGAAGAGTTTATGGTACATTTTTCTCCATTTTAATTGCAAATAAATCATTACTTCTCAAATTACATAACCACTTTTCCCTTCATATTTTACAGGCATTACATAAGAAACAACAATCAATACGTGCACAAAATCATTATAATCATCGCTTGTCATGCAAAGGATATGCTGGATTGGAGGATAAACTGGTTAGTAATAATTTTGTAAGATAATTATTGTTTGTTTATATGAAACATCTGGAAAAAAAGGATTATTAAGCGATTATTGTTTATTTATATGAAACAGCTGGAAAAAATGGCGGAAGGTGACATAGATCGAGCAACATTGTGGAGGAAAGGCCGGGAAGATAAGGATGGGAATATTCCAGATGATAAGACAGCTAAGAAAGCAAAGGAAATAGTAAGAAAATCAATTGATGTTCTGAATTCTTTCTTTGTGGTAGTAATTTATTTTTATTATTAATGTGAATTATTTGTTAATGCATTAAGATAAATTCAAGAAAAAAGTACATGAAGGTTCGTTGACTGTGATCGGTAGCCATGATATTCTCACAATGGCATTGGGGACTTTAGAGCGTGCTGGACGAGTTAGAGGTGTCGGAGGTTATGTGACTCCAAGTTCCTACTTTCACCTACCAAGACGCCAAACCGATTATGTGAGCCAGAGTATTAAACAAACTGTTCACAAACTTCTTGAAGAAGAGCGAGATAAGGGGCAACTTGTGACAGCAAAACTTGTAGCAGAGGAGCGAGATTTTTGGGTGTAGAAGATTATGCAAATAGAGGCAAAACTGGATGGAAAGTGTACGGCCCCAAGTGAAACAAATCCCCCAGGCCACTACTTGACTCCCCCCACCCTTAACCGTGCACATTTTTCAGACAAAGCTAGTTGTTCTGCTGTTAAAAAACTAAAATTTGGATTGATGAGAAGGAGGATGTTGACAAAGCTTCAGAGAACAAAGACGATGATAACAAAAAGATGCCACCACTAAAGGTATATGCCATTGATTTCATTAATTTCATTACTGATTTCATTAAGATAACAAAAAGTTTTACGTATTATTGATTTCATTAATATTCTTGTGTTTGTATCTAGAAACATGGAAAATGCTTAAAGTTCGACAAGACAAGTTCTGAATCGAATAACCTGCGCTCGATGTTAAGCTCATTAAAGGTGTTGTGTGGATATGCCAAAAATACCCTCCAATTGAAGGGAAACACCATAAAAATTGTGATGGAGGAGGAAATTTTTGGGTTTCCTCATCCAACCCATATTTTGTATGAAGACATTCTACAATTTCTTTGCCATGTCGAAATATCGAGCACTTGCAGATAGTGATGTACATGAGGTATAATTAAATAAATCTTATTTGGCATCTTGTGAAAAAAAGCGAGTTAACGGTTTTCAATTATTAGGTACTTATATGATGTGTTGAAGAAGACAAATATGTTAAGGATGATTACTTTTGTGGACCCTGCTCGGGTTGGTGCTAAAGGTTGTGGAAGTATTTCTCAAAAAACACGTTACATAACATCTCAATTTTCAAGAGCACATCCTGGCACGTATTTCCTGATACCTTACAACTCCGGGTTAGTACTTATTATATTTAGTTCGATCAAGAATGGTAAATTTCTTTACCTTTTTTGATTAAAACTCCTGATTCTAAAAAACTTGTTTGTTTAACTATAGTGATGTGTTTGGGGCTGATTTTTGTATAGATATCATTGGGTGTTGACCATTGTCAATCTGGACAATAACCATGTGTACTTCATGGATTCCCTCAAGTACTGTAGAATCGATGAGGAGTGGAAATAAATTGTGAACACGTATGTTATTACAAATTACTTTGTTTTTAAAGTAGTTCAATTGGAAAGTTTTACAATAAAATTTCTTCTAATAAATCGTCTCTTTAATTATGTGCATGATGTTATATGTGTCACCCTCTTGCTCATGCAGTGCCATTAAAGTTTACAATGGGTAAAGCAATAATCAAATACGAAAATCACCACAATGGAGAATCTTGGTGGTATGTGCATAAGATGTTTACTTATATTATTTGTTATTTTTATTGATTTATCATGACATAATTACTAATTGTGTTTAGGGAACTCCTGTACAACCAACACACAAGGAGTGTGGGTATTTTGTGATGCGTTTTATGAAGGAGATAGTTGAGGATGGTAGTTTGGACTTTGTAGCCAAGATTAGTTATTTTTTGTCAGCTTTATTTTTCTATAAACTTCAGTATCTTGCCATACATCGATAGCGATAGCTGTGTAGTGATTATCTTGCCAAGATACCAAACTTTTATGTGTAGCAGCTTTATGTTTAGCAGTTAGCAGTAGCAGCTTTATGTTTAAAATGTTTAGTGTTTAGCAGTTTAAATTGTTTAGTGTTTAGCAGTTAACTTGTTTAGTGTTTAAAATGTTTAGTGTTTAAAATGTTTCAAAATCTTCTCACTCAATTCTTGTATATTATTAGTCCATTTTCAAGAAGATGATCATGAAAGCTATTATAAATGCTATCAACGTACAAAATGTGAGTTGAAACAATGCCCAAAATAAATTGGAGTTTGGTCCAAACTTATTTCATGGCGTCTTGTCTTGGTGCACAAAAGGGAAAAGCATGAGCAATTTCACATGTTTCTTAGTACAATAATAATAGTAGTTAGTTGGTTGGACCATGAGCACCAAAGTTTCCAATTGCCTATGGGTTAGTGCTCAATTGGTCCCTACCTATTGCGCATCTTTTTGTTCTTTTCCAAGGATGGAATCTGTAGAAACCAATAGCTTGACTTGACTAGAGTCTCCCTCCCTGGTGCAATCTTAATTATGTTTAGTTGAACCTAGTTTTGCCAACTTCACAAGACTTGGGGAAAAGAAACTAGCACATTCATTATGATATGAACAAGATACCTGCACCTCGTTTGCCTATGGAGAAATAACAGCTTGTAAAAGTTAACTGCTAAACACTAAATTAGACTGATTTGATTCCCTTCTAGGTGATCTTGACCTACCTTACACTGATCCAAGATTTCGAGTACAAGGCTTTTAATGTTTTTAACTATTTATTCTTGATTTTGAAGCAAGAAAGAAATGGGTTTTTTTGTTGACTTGCAGATAGTAATGGAGTATATATTTTGGGTTTCTTGTGATTCCTTCAAATTCCCAAATGTGTATTTTGGTCCTACTTTGGAGTAATGTTAACTTTGTGTGCATAATTAATTTCCTAACTTAAAAATGAAATGCGTGTATTGTATCAGCTCCCAATAAAAATGTATTGTTAGCAGTTATTAACTTGCTTAACTTGTTTAGCAGTTAGCAGTTTATAATGTATTGTTGGCATAACATTGTTGAGAAGGATATTTATTCGAGCTTGCTCCTCAAATATAGCAGTATAGCAGTATACCAGCATACCAACTTAGCAGTATAGCAGTACACCAGCTTGCTCCTCAAATATGTGTTAACAGTTTGATGCTTAATTGTCCATAAAGGCAGTCTATTTGATGCTAAAATGTTTAGCAGTATAGCAGTTTGATGCTTAATTGTTCTTAAAAGGGCCTACATCTGAATGTTTAGCAGTTAACTTGTTTAGCAGTTAACAGTTTGATGCTTAATTGTCCATGAAGGCAGTCTATTTGATGCTTAAATGTTTAGCAGTTAACTTATTTAACTTGTTTATCTTTTCTTTATAGTTGAATTATTGATCATATTATTGTTGGCATAACATTGTTGAGAAGGATATTTATTCGAGCTTGCTCCTCAAATATAGCAGTATAGCAGTATAGCAGTATAGCAGTACACCAGCTTGCTCCACAAATATGTGTTAACATTTTACATGATTAGGAATTATGTTAGGAATTGTGATTTGGTATCTTTGTTGAATACTAAATTTGTTGTGCTTTTATTTCAGTGGGATAAGGCATGTGGATTAATGTACACACAAGAACAAATTGACGAAGTACGGGATGAGTGGGCAACGTACGTGAGCAGCTATATGTAGAGCATCGAGTTAACGGTGAATATGTTAGATGAATGTACGTATTTTGGGAGAACTAGGCTTTTTTGCACATGCTTAGGTCTAAATTTGTTGTTGCACATGCTTAGATAGTGAATTTGAGATGCATGTGGATACATTTTGGTATATATTTTGTGGATGTAGTAATTTGAAATTGTAAACGAGCGAGATAATTGGGATGTATTTTGAATGGTTGATACATTTTGGCTATATATCATGGATGCATATTGCAGGTGCATTAATTGGCTATATATCATCCCACAACATTTTTTTTATCTACAACATTTAAAAAATGTTGTATATTTGTATAAATAAATGACACCTTATAAACGTTGTATAAGAAGTTTAAAAACATTGTCTGTTGTTGCTTTCTATGGTCTTTTTAAAAAAAAAATGTTATACTGTGCTTAACTACAATGTTTTAAAAACGTTGTAGTTAAGCACAATACACAACGTTTTTAGGGAAAAACGTTGTGGAATCATACCTACTACAACGTTTTTAAGCATCTGCTAATTTTTGAAAAACAAATCTACAACGTTTTTTTCCTAAAAAATGTTGTGTATTGTGCTTAACTACAACGTTTTTAAAACGTTGTGTAAGGGTGTCAAATAGATGACACCCTTAACCACGACGTTTTCCTAACTGAAACCATAACATTTTTTTTGCGTTGTCTATTTACTGTTTTCTAGTAGTGCCAGTAGTGTTCTTCCTACCTCAATTAGTGTTCTGTTCTTTCTCTCAGCTATCCCATTTTTCTATGGAGTTCTTGGAGCTGAGAAGTTGTGGTTGATGCCATTATCTTTACAAAATTTGTCCATCTTGGAGAAGTCGAATTCTCTTCCATGATCACTTCTAATTACCTTAATCTTTTCTCCTTTCTCATTCATAACTAGTTTGAACAGCTTGATAAGTTGAGATCAAGTTTTATCTTTAGAACTCAGAAAGAATACCCATGTGTATCTGGTGTAGTCGTCTACTACTAACAGTGATTATCTCATCCCTCCAAGGCTTACAGTAAGGATAGGCCCGAAGATGTCCATATGAAGTAACTCCAAGGGCTTATTAATAGAGTTGACTGCTTTGCCTTTGAATGAGCTCCTTGTTTTCTTTCCTAGCTGACAAGCTTTGCAGGGTCTTTCTTTGATGAAGTTGAATTTCAGTAATCCAGCTACAAGGTCATTGAAGGCCAGTTTCGACATGCCTTTGAAGTTTAGATGAGACAGTATTCTATGCCATAACCAATTGATTTCTTCAAAAGCTTTGGCAAGGAAACATATTGTCTCATCAGGATTTATCTTAGCAAGGTTGACAACATAGACATTTCCTTCTCTGGTTCCAGTGAGCTTTAGAGAAGAGGTCTTCAAATCTCTGACTTGACATTGATTGTTGAGGAAGGTAACTTAATGTTCTTTGTCACAAAGTTGGCTGATGCTTAAGAGATTGTGCTTCAGACCTTCGACATAAGTTACTTTGCTGAAAGACACAACACCATTTCCAACTGAGCCATATCCTTTGGTTTTTCCAAAGCCGTTGTCACCAAAAATCACTGTTGGACCCTCCTTTTCTTTGAAGTTAGAAAGAAGAGCTTTGTTTCCAGTTATATGCATGCCTTGAGCATCCACTATCAAGGTATCAGGTTATTATAGTGGAGCTTTGTACCTACAGTAAAATTTAGCTTTCACTTTACTTAGGTCCTTCCTTGTTAGTTCCCTTGAGGACCCAAATTTACTTGATTTTAGGTCTACAATTTATCGGATTATAATAGCATGTTGCATACTTGTGATAATATCTATTACATATAAAACATCTAGTATAATGCATGATTGTGTGTGTGTGTGTGTGTGGATTCTTTCTTATCTTGGACATATGTGGGTGATAGGTAGCCTCATCCTTATGTTGATTCTTCTTTTTCCATATTGTTCTATGATTCAGAGATTTTGTAGAGTACATCTCAAGTCTACGATTCCTTCCTGGTTGGTTTGTGGAGCCGATTTTATTTGACCCCACGATCCTTTGAGGTAGGAGAGTAGTAGTTGATTTACTCTTGATTTTTCTGAAACCTAGACCATCATGGGATCTGTTATGTTTAGGGACATTACTTGGATCAGAAGAGAAAGGATTCATTGGCTCTACACTTTGTGTGGATTTCACAAAAGTAATACTTCTATTGAGATTAGAGGCACTACTAGTGTTAGTTTCCAAAGACTTTTCCACATTTGATTTTTAGGGAGAGTCCTTAAAACCGAGACCTGATCGGTCAAAAGAATTCCTCTGACTAGAGATCAAAGAGTCCATAAATGAAGAAGACGTGTTCCACATTTAGATCGTCTTTTGTAACTTCTCAATTTTAGAAGCTAGGTTCAACTCTCTTTGTGCACTTAACTCATTTTTCTGTTTCAAATTCTTATTCTCAGCTTCAAGATTAAAGAGAGAATAAATACTTAGCAGAACTATCTCCAGTTTTTCTTGAACTTTTTCTTTATCTTGTTGAAGAAGAGAATAGTCTTTCGATAAGACTCTAAACCATTTCATGTATTGATGTAGATCAGAGGTTATATCATGTAAAGCAGTTCTTAAATCATCAATATTCACATCAGGAGAGGTTTATTGCAGTTAGCAATGTAGTGACCTGGCTTCGTACAGTTTTGCACAGATCTTTAATCTGCTCTTGGTTGTTGTTGTTAAATCTCCTTGGTCTACTGCTTCTACCTTTAGGAATGAATCTTTTCAGTTTTCTGACTAGCATATCAACATCTTCATCATCGTGTTTTTCAGTGTCAGACTCATCACTGATTTGAGCCTTTGAGGTGCCTCCTGTTACTTTGAGAGCCACTATTTTTTTCCTTCTGATAGAGTTTATGCATGTTGAGTCAGCTCCAGTTCATAGGTGACAAGATTCCCGTATAGTTGTTGCACAATTATCTTATGAAGATTCTTTGATTCTCTGATGGTTGTTGTCTTTGCATCCCACTTGCTTGGTAAGGCTCTCATGAATTTGATGATGAGATCTTTGTTGGGATATATCTTTCCAAAAAATCGGAGAGAGTTGTGCAAAATATTAAATCTTTCATAAATTGAAGTAATGTTTTCTCCTGGTATATGAGTGAACATCTTGTACTGTTGAGTGAGTAGAGACTACTTATTCTCTCTTACTTCTTCAGTTCCCTCATGCATGATGAGTAATGCTTCCTAGACTTCCTTTGATTTTTTGCAGTTGACCACATTTTCGAAAAGGTATTTTCTAAGTATTGGAACAGAATATTTTTTTCCTTTTTGTCCAGTCGGACTGCCTTTCTTTCATTATCAGTCCATTCTGACTTTATCTTGATATGCGTTCTATTTGGATCATTAGGGGTTGGTGCAAGCTTTGTTGGAATGTAGGGCCCGTTCAGTACTATCTCAAATATATCATTATCCATTAAGTCCATGAAAGCTTGTATTCAAACCTTCCAGTTGGCGAATTTGTCTTTATTGCACATCGATGGTTTGCTGCCTCCACCAAGCTCGGATTCGCTCATGATGTGTGCCATGATCTACTCGAGCTTTGAGAGCTTTAGATTAGAGAACCTGCTCTGATACCAATTGTGAGTTCCCGGAAGCACGAAAGTTATCCAGAATGGGGGTTGAATAGATATTTTAAAATTTTCTTTTCAAAGAGTAACTTAACAAATTTGTTAATTAAATGATTAATTATGCAAAGCGGAATATATGTTTTATTTATCCCCCTTAAGATAAAATCAAGTTTATAAATCAAACAACAGTTAAAGAGACTGAAAGTAAATGACACGGTGTTTTAAGTGATTCAGAGTACTCAAGACTTCTAGTCCACTTTTCTACTCTACGAGTAGGAAATCCACTAAGGATATTGATATAATCTTCAAATTATTGAGATTCCTTCAAGACCAGTAGTCTTGGAAATCTAGTTCACAAAGAACTATTCAAGCCCAATAGACTTGGAATGTTAGTACACTAAGTACTCTACAAACCTAGCAGGTTTGGCAGCTCTACAATGTGTGTAGTTGAGGCTGTTGTTGTTGTGGTACTAAGTTGCCTTAAACTCAAGTTCTGATGAACTTAGTAGCGAAGCAAGATTTAACTGAATCGTGGAGTGAAGATTTGTTAGATGTTCTTGTGATTTTCTTTTACGTTTAATGCTTCTAGCATTCTGAGCACTTTGATGTTAACATCCTGGGATGATGTGAAAACTTCTTTTTGATTTATCTGACACAGCAAACTGCTTTCTCGCTTAACACCTCTGAAATGTCACTATCAGCAAACTAGTTGGTAGACACGTTTCTTCTTACTTTTTGATTCTCTGATTCAACCGAGGATGTTGGTTGTAACAACCCGATATTTTCTATATAAATAAATAAGAAATTTTGCGTATAATTTTTTTTATTATTATTTTAAGGATGGGGATTTGTACAAGATAAGGTGTATATGTATTTATGTGATAAATAAAAACATATTTATTACATGAATATTTACAAATAATTTTATTTTAGAATTATTGATTATTATAAATTATATTTTTATAATAATTACTTTTATAGCAAGAATGTTTTTATTAATTATTTCCCATGAAAATATAATCATATATTATTTAAATAATATATGGAGTTATTTTAGAATAATTATAATAATTATTTTATTATATGAATTTTAGTATGTGATTATTAAGTTAATTATTTTACCTTAATTATTAAGATTAAATATGGGAGAATAAATCAAATATGGAATCCAAACCCTAATTTTGGATTTTTATCAATGGATTAGAATAATAATATAATAATATTATATTTTGATTTATTAGTGCTATAAATATGTACGGTATGTACGTACTATCAATGATTGGTCAATAATGGTACAATATTTGAAAACCATAATTTTATTGTGTTAAACCCTAACTTGACACTCAAACCGGAGTTTGTGATTGGTAGTACGTGATTTATGACCATTATTATATTATGCTAATTAGGTAAATCCTAATTATTGTCTAGAAACCCTAATTGGAAATTAAAAACCCTAATTTTCAATTTAAAACCCTAATTGCTAAGATGGTAACTCTAATTAATATTTTAGTAAATAATTATGTTCATTAGGAAACCCTAATTCATAATTTGGGTAACCCTAATTATATCAAGAAACCCTAAGTATTTTTAAAACCCTAATTTTCTATTAAAAACCCTAATTTGAATTAGTAAGTTATGATTAAAATTTTATTGAACTTTAATCTTAATTCTTCAAACCCTAGAAATTATTTGTGAAACCTTAATGTTTAAAATCTAGTGATTAAACCCTAGATTCAAGTACCATGGAAAAGAATACCCTTAAAATAACAAGGCAAATGACCAAATTACCGTTTCTTAAAATTTAAAGTAAATATAGTTATGGCCAAAAATTGTGCCACATCTCTTGAGCCCTTACCATACACCTTTCATCAGCCAAAATAAGCCACATAACACAAATATTAACCACAAGAGTAAAAAGTGAGAGATTAAAGTAAGTGAAATGTCAAAGAAATGGCTCATTTTTTATCTAGCACCCAAACAAGTCTCTCTCTCTCTACACTCACGAATTCTAGTAGCATATCAATCCCAAATACCAGCCCCACGAAATCCATAACCAAATCAGAAGCACATAATCAAAGATTGATCAAAGAAGGTATAAACCCTAGCCATGATTTCTGTCCATAAATCTGTTGTTAGATGTTAGATTTTTTTTTTTTGTTAAATATGTTATATAAGGTGTCTAATGATAATCTGTGTTGCTAGAGGTTAGATCCATAACATCTAGAGGCTCGGATTTGAAGATTTGCCAAATATGGAAAATGTTCAAACTGTGGTCTGACTGTGACGCCCCCAAAATAGGTATACACCACACCCATTCTGAGTCGCCAAATACATGGTACAGAAACAACTACAACTTTATTATTACAACAGTAAAACTGTGAGTTTAAATACAAATATTATCTTTTAGACAATATCTATACTCAAATAAATCCCCATCACATTTATTGATACATTATTTTACAAAAATGGTGAGGACTACTAAACAACTCTCTCTAGAACCTTCATTCCATACCCCGACTAGTACTGCTACATTCTTGCCTCCCGAGAAGAAAAATGGAACAACAAGGAAAAGGGTGAGCTCAACTAGCCCAAGAAAAGAATACTATGACTAAGATAATATACAACAAATTATCGTTAGTCTCCAACAGGAAAAATCGATAGAATACAATAGACAACAAGTTTCAGATCAATATTCGCAATTGAAATAATAATTCATAGAAGAGTTACGTAGAGAATGAAATCTACTATAATCTATGAATTTAATAATCCATCATCAATATTTTATCCTCGTAACATCAATCAATATTCATCTCAAATCAAATATTCATCTTTTGCACTACAGCCAAAGATATTCATCAATCTGTCATGTTCATCTCAACACTGTTCATCTTTGCACTACAGCCAAAGATATTCATCGATCGGTCATGTTCATTTAAACACCGCTCATCTTTGCACTACAAAAGCCAAAGATATTCTTCAGAAATCATTCATCTTTGCACTACAGGCCAAAGATATTCAATAATATCATCATTTAAGACTGAGGATGATGAAAAATATTTTTAAAGAACGAATCCAGTGAAACAAAATGACAAGGATTAAGGATTAAGGATTCGTACTTTGTTTTATCCATGTCCAACAATACCTCAAAAATAATCATAGTGGTGTAAAATTCAAGAATGATCAAAACATGGATACAATCAAAGCTAGTATCCAAAATAGATGTTTTGGACAAAAAGAAGAAATTTTATTTTTCGGTGAATAGTGCCGTATACGTGAATAGTGCCGTATACGTGAATAGTACCGTATACATGAATAGTAAATCCGACACCAAAAGATAGAAATTCCACAAAAAACATCTTCACGCTTCATGAATAGTACTCGTGAATAGTAACTCGTGAATAGTAACTCATGAATAGTAACTCGTGAATAGTAACTCATGAATAGTAACCCCGACATGAAAAAGTTCCAAATTTGATAAAAACTTCAGATCAACATTTCAACATAATGATATTGAAGAAATAATATCATTACGAAAAAAATAATATCCCTTACCTCAAAGAATCAAGATTTCTAAGGAAAGGTCTCAAGTGATTTGAATGAAACTTGTAATTTAACAAAGAACTCTCAAAGTATCTAAATACTCACAAAATACGCCAATAATATAGAGAGAGAAAGAGAGAAAACTTTGTTTCGTGTGATTTTCAATTCTAACTTAGCCCTCTATTTATAGGAAAATGTTAGCCCAAAGGCATTTCTTGACAGCACCGATGGCTTTACCTCGCTACTATTGCCACCCACCACATTTGAAATAAAATTCAGCACATTTCTTCACCAACCACAAGTGGGGCCCACTCAATTCTAGAATTTTCCACCAAAATCAATTATAAACCTAATTTTCGAATCCGACACCTCTTAAAATTCACAACAAATCATTCGTGCATTTTAACGGTTCAAAATTTGTGGACATATACTCAACTTATGTATGTATAATATACCCAAAAATTACCACAATCCAACGGTGGGATTAAAAATTATAACCCCATAATATATCTCAAACCCCTCGATTTGATTTTTAACACCTCCAATCCGATAAAAATCGATAAAACACCTCAACATTAATTCCTTCATTAATAACCACATAAATAAATCCATCATTTATATTCATATAAAATAAATATTTCCTTATCATATGAATCAATAATTAATTATTCACAAATAATATTACGTAATCACATTTTATGACAACCAGTTGCTCCCAGAGAAAGAGGGGCTTTCAATAAGGATCTCTCCTTCATTGGCCAAGCAATTAGTGACCAAACTCTCCTTAGGATGTAACTTTCTAGACATTGCCAATAATGTTATCTAATAATATTATTCAAATAATATGAATTATTGATCCGATAATGGGAAATATTGCAAAGTGACAATTATTGAAACAATAATAATATAAAATATCAACGCAACAATTATTGAATCAATAAAATAAAATATTGAATAAAGAATTCATCGTGAAAATTATTGAGTAGTGTCTTTCACGTAAGGATCAATAATTCAACAATATGCGTAATACCGTAGTGTATCAGGCAACCACGCCAGACATCGTATTTTAACCACCGGGTATTCCATGAGCCTTAATCAGAATAACTACACTGTTGTTATTTATAACCACCCAAACTTTGTCGTTTTCCTCATCCAATCGCTTTCGTTATGGGGCCACACATGGTCAAGGCGTCATCGCATTTAATATTCCCGACAAAGATTTAATATTCCACGACCAAACAAATATTCCTCGACAAAATGAATATTTTATAACCACTTGCTTATTTTGAAATATTTGCGTATTTAACCCTTAACTATCCACATTAATCAAATCAACCCTTACTATTTCAAAATAATAAATAAAGGAAATTCCTTTTTATTTAAAAAATTTTGGTCTTACAACCTCCCTCCTTATGAAATTTCGTCCTCGAAATCGACGTGACGATACTGTTGTTTGAAAAGGTGAGGATACCTCGCTTTCATTTCCGCTTTCCAATTCCTGTGTCATTTCCTCTATAGCATGATTCCTCTACAAAACTTTAACTTGTGGTATGACCTTTCATGGCGTAGGGACATGCTCCTTCCTATCCAAGATCTTGACAGTACCTCCTCACACGTTAAGTATTCGGCTATCTCGTCCGGTTCTAACTCTATAACGTGGTTCGGGTCTTTCACATATTTATTTAAGTACGGATATGTGAAACACATTATGAACACGTAGACATACTTGGAGGTAACGCGAGTCTATAGGCTACATTTCCCTACTCGGTCAAGAATTTGAAATGGACCAATAAATCGTGGATCGAGCTTTCTCTCTTTCCAAATCTTGTAACTCCTTCCATGGAGCAACTCGCAACAATACATGATCCCCTACATTAAATTCCACGTCCTTTCGATGAAGATCCGCATAACTCTTTTGTCGATCTTGTGCCGTTTGTATACGTTGTCTAATCATTTGGATCTTTTCGGTAGTCATACGTACTAACTCGGGTCCCAACAATGTTGCTTCACCCACCTCATCCCAACATATTGGAGAATGACATTTTTGTCCATATAATGCTTCGAATGGAACCATGCCTATATTTGTTTAATAACTATTGTTGTATGAGAATTCCACCAATGGCAAGTACTTATCCCAACTTCCTTTGAAATCTAGGACATGAGTTTTAATATATCTTCAAGAGTTTGAGTAGTCCTTTTTCGATTGCCCATCCATTTGAGGATGGTATGCCAAATCAATCGTAAATTCGCGCCCATAGCTTTCTAACCCAAAATCATGAAGTGAATCTTGGGTCACTATCCAAAACTATGGATATTGTGCATGCCATGCAACCTCACAATCTCATTTACGTACATACTAGCAAGACGCTCAAGTGAATAAGTCTCCCAGATTCAAGAAATGAAAGCGCAGACTTGGTTAATCTATCAACAATAACCCAAAATAGCATTGATGCCTTGAGAAACCGTAGGAAGACCCACATTCTGAAATCCATGGTAATGTGTTCCCACTTCCATTCCGGAATCTCAAGTGGTTGCAACGGACCCTTAGGTACTAGATGCTCCGCCTTTACACGGCAAGTTAAACACATCGAGATAAACTTTGCAATCTCTCTCTTCATATTATTCCACCAAAATGTATGTCAAGATCACGATACATTTTAGTACTTCCAAGATGGATTGCAAATGGCGATTGTGTGCCTCCATCATAATCTTGTACTTCAAATCGAGTCGTTAGGAACACAAAGTCTAGAGTGGACTCAAGTATTCCTTCTTCATCAATTCTCGCCCTAATAGCTCCTTCTTGTACTTTCCTCTTCATACGCGACTCCGGGCCGGTGGCTTGAGAAATTTTAACTAAAGTCGATTATACTCAGATATCATCACGTGGGTACCTAGAGTTTTCATCTCCATCTCTATTATTTGTAAATTATACGAAATTAGTCTTTGACAATATCGTACTCAGATTTGTATAACGATCTTCTACTCAACACGTCACCTACCACGTTCGCTTTTCCAGATGGCATGGTCGTAACATGTATTTGAAATGAGTCTCCTCTTGAGTTCTTCAAGCTCTTCCCACATTCCTTGCTCCATTCGAATTTTGTATCTCTACGAAGTCATTGCGATAATGAAATAGCGATTCGAGAATATCCTTCAACGAATCTCCGATAATAACCAACTAAGCTTCTAGAAAGCTACGATTTCGACATCGACTTAGGTTGCTCTCAATCGTGACTCATATCCCAATCTTGGATAAGACGTCACAATGACACCTATCGCTTTACTATCGCATCGAATATGACGCCTCCTATAGAGAGTCTCGCTTAGGTGAATTCCACAAAGGAAGTCACAAGATAAAGGCTCAGTACCAAATTTATAGTTGAATTTTAACTCCTCAAGTTCAATAGAGCCATTCGATATGAGATTTTAGAAATGAGTTTTGTACTAGGGTTCAAAGTCGATACAAAATTTAATATCGCTTTGGGAGTAAGCCAAGAAATTCTTCAGAAATACATCGGGAAAATCAATAACAACAGAATATTATTCAAATCGACGTGTCTTTATTCAAATCCATAACATGGACTAAGAAAACTTGACATCCGTAATAAACGAATGACTTCATGGCTTGATATGAAAATGTTTGATTACAATGGTTTGATTGCTTGAATTGAATAACAAAAGTTGCTTAGGAATATGAAAACTAACAACCTTACAAAAGCAATCAATTTGGCATGATGAGTAGTTAACCTTAAAATCACATCAAAAGCAAATATCTCTATAGAAATAAGGTTAACAGGTAATGTGATAGTGCCAACCTGAATCAAACAAGATTTCTAAACAACAGATGTAATGAAAGTTTCTCCTAATGGATTCTCCATAAATAGGTCAAAGTCTAATTTCTCCGTAGTCAAGTTCAAACGTTGAGCGCAAGCAAGAGAGATAAAAGAATGGGTAGAACCGGTATCTAGTAAGGTATAAACTTTGCAAGAATTTATAATTAACTAACCGTGCTAACTTCGCTCGTTCCTCAGATTCTGATTCGGCCACGACAAACGCTCTTCCAAGAACCGTTGACTTTGACTTTTCTCGGGACATCCTTTTTGAGTCACCATTCACGCTGGATCTGGTTTCGATATCGCATAATCTCGAGCGATATGTCCTTCTTTTCCACAATTATAGCATACCTTGGAAGGCTTTGAACAGCTTTGACCTTATATGTCCCTCCTCTCCACATCTCTGTAGCATCTAATCTGGCATCGTTCTCTTCCCTAGAATTTGTTGATGGTGTCGATGTCCGCCGAACGCCTTCCGTCATCGTTAAATCTTTCTTTTAGATTGGACATCTCTTTCCATAATATCAACGCGTCGTGCAAAACTTTTACCCATGCATCACTCATTCTCACTCGTTCAGCTTATTTCTTCTTCATTTCGATTCGACTTTATCATCTTATACTCGCCAAAGAGTGCTTCATTCAAGCATCACGATCGGGTAACACAAGCTTGAATCGTTGCATCCTTTTGCTCCACGATCGCCTCGCAATTCTTTAGCTTCGCTTCTTCTAACTCATGAATACGATTTTGCAATTCTATATTTCGATCATAAAATACCTCTAATAAACTCTCTTGTGTACCTCTTCTTCCTCTTCTTCCTCACTCTCAGTTGTTACCTCTGCGATTATCTCGGGTGCAACTATCAATTCTTCACTCACCATATGGATATCTCTAATTCCTTCTTCGCCTGACATCACATTATCTTGGTTGGCGATTAGAGGTGTCTCCACGATCTCATTCACTCCATTGTTAACGTTCTCAGCAGCCATTCTTAAAAACTATCATAAAACAAGGGTTAATTAAATAAATTAACAAATCACATAATACCCTATAATATGACCAACCAACAAATAAGCTTAGGTAGGACACACTAGCGAAGGATTTACTCGCTCTCCTCCTAGTTTTATTCCCGATCTCCGCCGGAGATCATATCCTAAGCTCGATACTAACCGTGACTCTGGACACCAACTTGTGTCAAGACCTCACATTGATATTTATCGGTTTGCACATCGCAGAATCAAGCGGCCCCCCACGGAGAGTCGGCTTTGCAGTGCATCCCCTATCAACAGAAGTCACCAATGAGGCTCGGGGCTTTTTTACTTATAGCTCGATACCAACTGACGCGCCCCAAAATAGGTATACACCACACCCATTCCGAGTCGCCAAATACATGGTATGTAAACAACTACAACTTTATTATTACAACAGTAAAACTGTGAGTTTAAATACAAATATTATCTTTTAGACAATATCTATACTCAAATAAATCCCCATCACATTTATTGATACATTATTTTATAAAAATGGTGAGGACTACTAAACAACTCTCTCTAGAACCTTCATTCCATACCCCGACTAGTACTCGCTACATTCTCGCCTCCTGAGAAGAAAAATGGAACAACAAGGAAAAGGGTGAGCTCAACTAGCCCAGTAAAGAATACTATGACTAAGATAATATACAACAAATTATCGTTAGTCTCAACAGGAAAAATCGATAGAATACAATAGACAACAAGTTTCGGATCAATATTCGCAATGAAATAATAATTCATGTAAGAGTTACGTAGAGAATGAAATCTACTATAATCTATGAATTTAATAGTCCATCATCAATATTTTATCCTCAGTAACATCAATCAATATTCATCTCAAATCAAATATTCATCTTTGCACTATGTGCCAAAGATATTCATCAATCTCCATTATGTTCATCTCAACACTGCTCATCTTTGCACTACTGGGCCAAAGATATTCATCGATCGGTCATGTTCATTTAAACACCGCTCATCTTTGCACTACGTGCCAAAGATATTCTTCAGAAATCATTCATCTTTGCACTACTGAGCCAAAGATATTCAATAATATCATCATTTAAGACTGAGGATGATGAAAAATATTTTTAAAGAACGAATCCAGTGAAACAAAATGACAAGGATTAAGGATTAAGGATTCGTACTTTGTTTTATCCATGTCCAACAATACCTCAAAAATAATCATAGTGGTGTAAAATTCAAGAATGATCAAAACATGGATACAATCAAAGCTAGTATCCAGAATAGATGTTTTGGACAAAAAGAAGAAATTTTATTTTTCGGTGAATAGTGCCGTATACGTGAATAGTGCCGTATACGTGAATAGTACCGTATACATGAATAGTAAATCCGACACCAAAAGATAGAAATTCCACAAAAACATCTTCACGCTTCATGAATAGTACTCGTGAATAGTAACTCGTGAATAGTAACTCATGAATAGTAACTCATGAATAGTAACCCCGACATGAAAAAGTTCCAAATTTGATAAAAACTTCAGATCAACATTTCAGCATAATGATATTGAAGAAATAATATCATTACGAAAAAAATAATATCCCTTACCTCAAAGAATCAATACTTCGGAAGGAAAGGCTCAAGTGATGTTGAATGAAACTCAGTCTTGAACAAAGAACTCTCAAAGTATCTAAATACTCACAAAATACGCTCAATAATATAGAGAGAAAGAGAAAACTTTGTTTCGGTGTGATTTTCAATTCTAACTTAGCCCTCTATTTATAGGAAAATGTTATTCTACCAAGCGAGACTTGACTCAAGCTACTGATGGCTTTACCTGCTACTATTGCCACCCACCACATTTGAAATAAAATTCAGCACATTTCTTCACCAACCACAAGTGGGGCCCACTCAATTCTAGAATTTTCCACCAAAATCAATTATAAACCTAATTTCAGAATCCGACACCTCTTAAAATTCACAACAAATCATTCGTGCATTTTTAACGGTTCAAAATTTGTGGACATATACTCAACTTATGTATGTATAACATACCCAAAAATTACCACAATCCAACGGTCGGATTAAAAATTATAACCCCCGCAATATATCTCAAAACCCCTGATTTGATTTTTAACACCTCCAATCCGATAAAATACTGATAAAACACCTCAACATTAATTCCTTCATTAATAACCACATAAATAAATCCACCATTTATATTCATATAAAATAAATATTTCCTTATCATATGAATCAATAATTAATTATTCATAAATAATATTACGTAATCACATTTATGACAACCAGTGTTCTCCTGGGAAGGAGGGGCTTTCAATAAGGATCTCTCCATCTTGGCGCAATTAGGTGACCAAACCTCTCCTTAGAGCAGAACTTTCTAGACATTGCCAATAATGTTATCTAATAATATTATTCAAATAATATGAATTATTGATCCGATAATGGGAATATCGTAAAGGACAATTATTGAAACAATAATAATATAAAATATCAACGCAACAATTATTGAATCAATAAAATAAAATATTGAACAAGAATTATCGTGAAAATTATCGAGTAAAGTGCCTTCTTCACGTAAGGATCAATAATTCAACAATCTTCGTGCAATACACCGTGTGCATCTTTGGCAACCACGCCAGACATCGTATTTTAACCACCGGGTATTCCAACAATCTTAATTGGTGAATAACTACGCCGTTATTTATAACCACCCAAACTTTGTCGCTTTCCTCATCCAATCGCTTTCCGTTATGGGGCCCACATACATGGTCTCGCCTGTCGTCATTTAATATTCCCCGACAAAGATTTAATATTCCACGACCAAACTAATATTCCTAACAAAAATGAATATTTTATAACCACTTGCTTATTTTGAAATATTTGCGTATTTAACCCTTAACTATCCACATTAATCAAATCAACCCTTACTATTTCAAAATAATAAATAAAGGAAATTCCTTTTATTTAAAAAAATTGAGGGTCTTATAATCGATGACCCAATGTCGGTATGGCATGATCCTTGTTCATGTATGCTTTTTGTTGTTTAAAGGTTGAAATATATAGTCTTTAATCCGGAACAAGAATCAGACTTAGATCTGGTCTATATTGCAAGATATTGTTAGTTAAAAGTCGTTGACCGACCATGACTGGACAAAATCTGGGTAACCCAGATCTTGCCTAGAAATGGTCTGAGAAGATCTTTGTCGCCTCTGATCTTGCAAGTTGTTGTTGATTTGTGTTTGGTATTGTATTCAGGTTATTGTATGGTAGTTATACTATATGTTGATGCTCTTAGATCGTTTTTATCACAAACATACTGGAATTGGGGGATGGTCAAACCAGGCAGAAAGTCCACGGATGAGCTTTCTGGGTAACCCAAAAAGTTCATGAGCGTGGCTTCTAACATGGTTTGACCGTACCTATTTTGGCTATTCTGTTGTTCTTATGATGATTGGATGTAATAGATCTATTCATGTGTACGTTTTCTACACACTGGAAGCCTTAAATCACTAAAATGTTACACGAGAAACAAGTTATGGAAGCCCAAAGTGAATAAATGAATTGTTCATCGCTTCAGGTAACCTGAAATGAAGAACAGCTCTGACAGCTTGTTCATGGCTCCAGATCTACTTTGTTATGAGTTGTTTGGCCATATTAGTTGTTGTATCTTGTAGTTGTGCTTTAGAACTACAATACCTGACTAATAACATGCCCAGTAACATCAGGATCTGATCAGAAAACTTGGTCAAACTCGATACCTTGCAAACTGGCTATGAAGATCTGGGTTTCATGAAGAATACGAAGAACACCTATAGCGACAGTTACCTGCTCATATATATAAAATCTTTTAGCGACACTTTTATTAAAATTAATTATTTAAATTCAAAATTATTTAAAAATAGTAATTAATTCTAAAAATTACAAAAATTATTTTAAAAATTATTTTAAATTATAAAATTAACTTTTAATAATTTAAAATATTTTTCATAAATATTAGTATTTATTTAAATATTATTGATAATTAATTTATTTATTAAATACATTAAATAAATTAATTAAAAATAATTTTATTATATTAAAAATCATTTTAAATGATAATAAGTTGTTTAAAAATATTTTAAGTTATAAAATATAACTTTTAATATTTTAAAACAAATTTCATTAATTATTTACTAATAATGATATTAAAGTTATTTAATAATTATATTAAATAAATTAGTTTAAAATGATTTTAATATTAGAAAAATCATTTTAAATGAAAATAAAGTGTTTAAAGATATTTTAAGTTATAAAATATAACTTTTAATATTTAAAGGATAAATTAATTAATAATTTAATATTAATAATTATTAATTTATTATTAAAAATATTAAATTTATTTAAAATAAATAGTTTAAAAATAGTTTTATTAATTTAAAATTATTTAAAAGGATATAAATGAATTAAAAATATTTTAAGTTATAATGAATGACTTTTAATATTTTGATAAGTAATATATTAATACTTTAAGAGTATTTTGAGTTATTATAAATAACTTTGACATTTTGGAAATGATTTCATTAATAGTTTAATATTAATGATAACTCAATTATTTAATATTTAAGTCATTTAATAATGATTCCGATGTTTGAAAATTCATGATAAATTATAATAAATGTTTTAAAATTATTCTAAGTCATTTAAAAATAATATGACTGATATTTATAAATATTGAGTTACAGGATAGAGTCTTAGACTCGATAATTACTCGATAAAGTTGTCGGTACACCGACATGTTTCAGAATTTGATATGTACTTATATAATTTAATTAGATATGTGATTATTTGTGATTCAATGGTTGTTAAACATAGGTAATATTGTGATTAGGTTATGTGCTGACTGCAATAAACAGTGCTATATGTTGTGATATGTTATTCTAATCGAACGAATGATCTTATTACTGATAGGTGGTTGTATAAAAGATAAAACTAAGTAGCGAATTGTAAGCAGCGCATCAGGCAAGTATCTTTCCTTTGCATTTTCTTTATGCAATGGACATGAGTAAAAATATTTATGAATTATATTATTACTGTACAGATTATTAACCTTATATTATATACGCTCATTGATTATCAACATTGTGACGCCCCCAAAATTAGGTATACATCACCCATCTTAGGTCGTCAGATACATGGTACAGAATTCAATACAACTTACTAATACAACTGTCGTGTACAATACGACAAACATAAACTGTGAGTTTGAATACAAATATTATCTACTAGAGATTATACAAACTCAAAAGGAGTCCTCATTACAATTATTATCACACTATTTCACAGAATAGTGAGGACTACTAATGCTATCCTCTGGACCATCACTCCGTTCCCCGACTCGTCCCAACTATATTTTCATTTCCTGAAGAGAACAGTGAAAGAAAGGGTGAGCTCAACTAGCCCAGTAAGAAATATTATGACTAAGATAATGCAGAATAAATTATCATTAGTCTCCAATAATGTTAAACTGATAAAATATAATAGACCTCAAGTTTAACTGCAGCGGAACAAGCAATCCATTAAAAGAGTCAAGTAAAAAATAAAATCTGCTATCTTTTATGATTTAAAAGGTTTTTCATCACTATTATCGCTGGGACTCAGCTTAATAAACAATCCACATCATAGAATCACCCCTGCACTACGGCCAAGGATATTCTTTAGTATCACAACCATAATTATCCATGCACTATGGGCCAAGAATATTTGTGTATTCATTAATGGTCATGATCATGTCAACAACTGTCCATCAATGCACTACGGGCCAATGAGAACTTTTACCACATCATTTGTAACATTACTACCATGATTACAATCGAATAATCCCTCGGTCATAATCATACCAAGTCCATCTATGCACCTACTGAGCCATAGATGACTTTCAACGAAATATAAACATGAGGATGATGACAATGATATAAGAATTCAATAAAACAAATTCAAGAATTATTTTATCCAGGAATTATTAACGTCTAAATTGTCAACATGATACTGTTTTGTAGAGTAAAATTCAAGAATGATCAGAAGAATATTTCCATGAAAAGATATTGGATGAAGCGCAAATATCAAGGATATTCTACTAATTTCATGGAGTATAGAAGTCGAAACTTTAACCAACTGAATATAATAAAGAATGGAATAACAAAAGAAATCACCATGTATGCGGTACTTCGCATTGACAGGTTATCCCAACAAAATAATAATAACAGAACCAGGTCAGGCAAAATTTGCACCGACAGGATGTTCCAATAGAATAATAAAGACGAAACCATGTCCGGTGTAAAACACACAGACAGGATGTTCCAATAGAATAATAAAGACGAAACCATGTCCGGTGAAAAACACACAGACAGGATGTTCTAATAGAATAATAATAAGACGGAACCAGGTCCGGTGTAAAACACATAGACAGGATGTTCCAACGGAGTAATAATAAAGACGGAACTAGGTCCGGTGTAAAACACACAGACAGGATGTTCCAACGGAATAATAATAAAGATTTAAACCAGTCCGATGTAAAACACATGCAGTATGAGGATGTTCCAAATGTAATAATAGAAGAATGTCAACAAGTATAGGGTAGATCAGCAGATACAAAGTTATTCCAATGTAATAATAAGAATTGGAATAACAATGTTATCTTCATGAATAAGAAAGAATAACACTCCTTACGAAAGTACAACAAATAATATTCCTCGCCTTAAGAAGAAGAGTACTTTGGATATATAAGTAGTGAAGTAGCAAAATACTTTTTTCTTTCTCTCTATAGTTTATCTCTCTCAGAGTTTCAAATTGAATTTAAGTAAGAAAATAATGAATGAATGAGCTTTATTTATAGAAAAATGGAATGCATAGTAACTAACTCATGAATGGTCGAGATTGATTTACTTTAATCGACGGTCCATATTTAAAGCAAAATAAAATATAATATATTCTATTTATAATCTAATAAAACGAATAACTTTATAAAAGATTTTACTATACAAACACTATGCAAGCACTATGCAAACACTATACATAATAAAATATAATATATTCTAATTATTGTCTAATAAAATAGATAGTTTTATAAAAGTATTCTGTTTTATATAAAAAGATTTTCTGTATTATTACATTAATAATACCAACAAAACTGAGTGACTTATCACTTAAGCATCAATAATTAATATCGTGTGCTACTATGCAACCACGCGTATTACTGTACTTTTAACACCGGGTGTTTCAACAGTTAATGGTAAAACTTTCGCCGTTATTTTCATAAAGTATTTTTGTCATTTTCTTAATCCGACAATAATTCTGTTATGGGGTCCACCAATGATTATGCCGTTGTACTAATATTCCCTGTTAAAACGAATATTCCCCGAATAATCGAATATTATATAACAACTTGCGTACTTTGCAAAATTTATAAATATTACCCACAACTATTATATCAATTTCACTCCATAATATTCAAAAATAATATTTATAAAAAATTCATCTTTATTCAAAAAGGTGGGGTTTTACAATCTCCCCTTCTTATGAAATTTCTCCCTCGAAATTAGGGTACGCACATCGGTATGTCGAAGAGGTAAGGATACCTTGATTTCATTTTGATTCTAACTCCCAAGTCATTTCCTCAACATCGTGGTTTCTCCACAAAACTTTGACTTGAGGTATAACCTCGTGCGTAGAATATGTTCCTTCTTATCCAAGATTTGAACAGGAACCTCTTCATACGCCAAATCTTCCGCTATTTCATCCAGCCCAACTCAATAATGTGGTTTGGGTCTTCCACATATTTATGTAATATGGATATGTGAAAACGTTATGAACACGAGACATACTTATGTAAAGCGAGTCTATAGGCCACAGTTCCTACTCGATCAAGGATTAAAAATGGGCCGATAAATCGAGGATTGAGCTTTCCTCTCTTTCCAAATCTCGTAACCCCATTCCATGGAGCAACACGTAACAACACATGATCTCCTATATCGAATTCCACGTCCTTTCAATGAAGATTAGCATAACTCTTTTGTTGATCTTGTGAGGTTTTTATACGTTGCCAGATCGTTTGAATCTTTTCTATTGTCATACGTACCAACTCCGGTCCCAACAACGTTGCTTCACCCACCTCATCCCAACATACTGGAGAACGACACTTTCTTCCATACAACGTTTCGAATGGAGCCATGCCAATACTTGCTTGCCACTACAAGAAAAAGGTCTATCAGCGACCAGCAGTATCAGCGACCGCACCATCGGTCGCTGATATATACAGATCCGTCCTCCTCCGGATGATCACATTTTTATACAGATCCGTCCTCCTCCAGATAGCACGTAAGTTAAACATCGTGTATATATATAAGGGTTTAATATTTTCATTTTTATAAATATAGTAGTGATTTAAATGTAAGGGTTTTAATATAAATTATTGTATATTGTAGTGATTTTCAAGATAGTAAAATTATGAAGTGCATTTCACAATTATGCTATGTAATCGGCCTACGCCAATGATTACACGGGCGAGCACACCTCTCGCCCATAAGGATGCTGATTTAATTTGAATTTCGGTATATTTTTTATCACTCGATAGATAATACATAGTTAATCAAATAATATTGTTTAGTAATATAACGCTTTTAATATTATTATTGTTATTTAATTTGCGTAAACGATATAGATGGGACGACATACATGCATCGCTTATTCGAGACACTATTCGCGTATGTCATGTGCATTTAACTAAAGATAATTTGAACAAGGAACGCACAAAAAGCCCCGCATAATGTCGAGATTGACCATCCAAGACAGGTGAGCAAGATATGCACGAAAGCATAGCCTCTGGTGGTGCGCACACCCATATGGGTGCGAGATGTGTGACCAAATGGAGAGTCGAGAGTCGGGTCAAGAGGCGCAAGATCGCCACGTAAGCAGATCCTCAGTGTATCGAGACGGCGAGAAGGCAAAAGGCACGTGTCGCGGCGGCAGATATCACAATTGCAAAGACATTGTTGCTGTGGTACGTATGTTATGTTTCTGATTATCTTTTGTAGCTAAAATATCATATGTTTACATAATAATATGAGAAAATGAACTATAGGAGTCTCAGTCTCAAGGTCAACCTATCAATTGGTTGGATGTGTATGTGGCCACCCGCGATGGTCTACCTGAAAGTCGCTCAGATTATGTAATAAGTTCACTTTATCCTAATATGTTGTTTATAAATTGTAACGACCTTCTTTAGTATTTTTTTTATTTATTTTTAACTATTTAATTGTTCATCTTCCGACAGACACTTATAAGGGCTTAATGAACGAAGCGCCTATCCTCAAGGAAGGCACCTTGCGTCTCGCCGATTGATCAAGAATTATGGGAGAGGCGCCCATCGTGAAGAAAAATTATGTCAAAGGCCAAGGACAAAGACGACGCTTCGACCATCAAATGGGTACAGTACTCGCCACCCATCTACATAATCATCAAAGTTATCCAAATTTATCATACTCCTTTAATCGTGTGAGAGCGATCCGTCAGATCGTGATCTTCTTCAGATACTAGGCGTGCATCCGCAGCCTCTCGAGTCCCGATGAGTCAAGTGAGGCGATGGCGGCAGTGGCAAGAAGCTTGTAGAAAGAACACAACAACAGGAGCAGGTATATATATATCGTTTATTGTTTAGCTACATTGTCTTATATGTTTATAGTCTCGAGTCAATGTCTTACTTATATGTAATATATATGTTTTATTACTTTTATAATTACAGGATCCTAATTTGATGATCCATGAAGAAAATTTAGACTTATTTTTTTTAGATTTTTAAAGCCTTCACTCTTTTTAGATTCATTCTTTGGACAATTGTATTAGTTTATATGGATGTTTACGATATATCGATTATATTGTGTTGGATGAATGTTTTGTATTGTATTGGATGAATGTTTATTCATGGATGAATGTTTTGTATTGTATTGGATGGATGTTAATATGGATGCTTGTATATATATATATATATATATATATATATTTGTCGTGTTGGGATTGAGCAGTACAAAGCGAGTTATTTTGGGAAATCAATAAAATAGGCAAAAATTTAAAAAAAAAGCATCAATGATCGCGATGCGGTCGCTTAAAATCTATGATCAACCGCTTCAATTTTCTTTGAATCTAAATATCACCGTGGTCGCTATTATTGGTCGCCGACACGTGTGACACGTCACGATGACAAATGACTCAAAGATAAGTCATAATAATGATTATCGCTAATTGCGGTCGCTAATAATTTGATCGCTATTGTTGGTCGATGTCCTTCCAATGACAGATTATCTCAGACTCATATCGCCAATCGTGACACGGTCAGCAGATAGCCATCTCGCGACCGTATCTAGTTAACTAATGTGCGGTCGCTGATAAGCCTTTTTGTTGTAGTGTTGATAACTATTGTTGTAGGAAAACTCCACCAATGGTAAGAACTTGTCCCAACATCCCTTGAAATCATGGACACAGAGTCTTAATAGATCTTCAAGAGTTTGAATAGTCCTCTCCGATCGTCATCTCGTCTGCCTCCAAGGATGATATCTTGAAAGCTAAATCGTAAATCTGTGCCCATAGCTTTCTGCAAACTAACCCAAAATTGTGAAGTGAATCTTGGGTCTCAATTAGAAAATATGGATACTGGCATACCATGCAGTCTTATAATCTCATTTATGTATATACGAGCAAGACGTTCAAGTGTATAAGTCTCTCGTATCGGTAATAAATGAGCAGACTTGGTCAATCTATCAACAATGACCCAAATCGCATCTATGCCTTGAGAAACCTTGGGAAGACCAGTAACGAAATCCATGGTAATGTGCTCCCACTTCCATTTTGGAATTTCAAGTGGTTGCAATGGACCTTTTGGTACTTGATGCTCCGCCTTGAATCGTTGACACGTTAGACAACTTGAGATAAACAGCGCTATCTCTCTCTTCATATTGCCCCACCAAAATGTATGTCGAAGATCATGATACATTTTGGTACTCCCAGGATGGATTACAAACGGTGTGTTATGCGCCTCCATCATGTTTTTATACTTTAAATCAGGGTCATTAGGAACACAAAGTCTGGAGGTTACTCGAAGTATTCCTTCTTCATCGATTCTTGCTTCCAGCATCGTACCTTCTTGCATTTTCTTCCTCATACGCATCGACTCAATCAGAATTTGAGCAAACTTTAATTTTATCAATTAAAGTCGATTCTACTCGTATATTTGCCATCATCACGTGGGTCCCTGGAGTCTTTATCTCTATCTCCATCCTTTGCAAGTCATACAAAATGGGCCTTTGCGTTGACAATATTGCACTCGTACCCGCATATGATCTTCTATTCAATGCATCAGCTACCACGTTCGTTTTTTCAGGATGGTATTAGATGGTATAATCATAATCTATCAACAGTTCAAGCCAACGTCGTTGTCACATGTTGAGTTCCTTTTGAGTGAAGAAATATTTGAGGCTTTTATGATCCGTAAAGATCTTCACTTTCTCCAAATACAAGTAATGCCTCCAAATTTTAAGTGCGGAGACAACAGCTGCTAACTCGAGGTCATGAGTAGGATAATTCCTCTCATATTCTTTGAGTTGTCGTGAGGCATAGGCTATGACTTTCCCATGTTGCATGAGAACATATCCTAACCCTTTGCGAAGCATCATCAGAGATGACAAATCCTCGTAACCAGATGGTATTGTCGTAACAGATCTTTGAAATGAGTCTCCTCTTGAGTTCTTGAAAACTCTTCTCACATTCCTTGCTCCAACCGAACTTTGTATCTTTCCGAGTCAGCTGAGTTAGTGGAGTAGCGATTCGAGAAAACCCTTCTACGAATCTCCGATAATAACCAGCTAAGCCGAGAAAGCTACGTACTTTGGTCACTAATTTAGGTTGCTCCCAGCTTTGAATAGCTTCAATCTTTGCTGGGTCAACAGATATTCCATGACTTGATACCACGTGCCCAAGGAAGGCTACTTCCTCAAGCCAGAACTCGCATTTCTTCAACTTGGCATAAAGCTTGTATTCACAAAGCTTTTGGAGTATCAGCCTCAAGTGTTCCTCATGATCTTCACGTCTTTTGGAATATATAAGGATGTCATCAATAAAGAAGACCACAAAACGATCCAAATATTCCTTGAATACTCGGTTCATCATATCCATGAAGGCAGCAGGAGCATTAGTCAATCCAAAAGACATGACTAGGAATTCATAATGCCCGTACCGAGTTCTGAAAGCCGTCTTTGGAATATCATCGGTTCTAATCTTCAATTGGTGATATCCGAAACGAAGATCAATCTTTGAAAAGAATTTGGCTCCTTGCAATGGGTACCTAATTTTGATGGTGACATGATTTAACTCCCGATAATCAATACAAAGTCGCATACTCCCATCTTTCTTCTTCACGAATAGAACAGAGCACCCAAGGAGAAGTACTAGGACGAATAAAGCCATTGTTCAACAATTTCGCAGTTGAGTCTTTAACTCACGAAGTTCAATAGAGCTATTCGACATGGGGCTTTTGAAATGGGTTTTGTAGACGGTTCAAGGTCGATACAAAATTCAATTTCACGCTCCCGGCTAGGCTGTGAAGTTCTTCGTGGAATACGTCAGAAATTCATTAACAATAGAAATATTATTCAAAACCGATATATTTTTGTTTAGATGCATGATATGAGCTAAGAAAGCTTGACATCCGCTTTTCAATAAACTAATAGCTTTATGGCTTGAGATGACAAAGTGATTGATTTTAATGGTTTAGTTGCTTGAATTCGCATAAATAGGTCGATTAGGGATATGAAAGCTAACACCCTTATTTAAAAACAATCAATTTTTTGCATGATGATGAGTAGTTAACCAATCAAACCCTAGAATTACATCAAATGCAAGTATTTTTAATGCAATAAGATCGACAGTAATGTGTTGGTACCAACTTGAACCAAACAAGACTTATAAACCGTGGATGTAATGAAGGTTTCTCCCAAACGGAGTTTCCACAGATAAGTCAAAGTCTAATTTCTCAGGGTCAAATTTAATCGTTGAGCGCAAGTAGGAGAAATAAAAGAATGGGTAGAACCCAGATCAAATAAAGTGTAGACTTATTTAGAGTTTATGATAAGCTTACCCGTGATGACCTCATTCGGGTTCCTTGCTCTCCGGGAGGTCACAACAAATGCTCTCCCTTGACTACCGGGCTTTGACTTTTCCGGGGATGACCTTTGGTGCCTCCATCCTAGTTGAATTTGTCTTCTGGTGAACGACAAAATCGAGCTAAGTGACCTTCTCTTCCACAATTATAACATGCTTTGGCCAAGATCGCTTAATTTAATGATGTGTCCCTCCCTCCGCATTTGAAGCATATGATAGGTGGTCTTTCTCCTTCCTTAACAACGGGTCTTTGCCGTGCCGACGTCTTTCCATCATTGTTGAATCTCCTCTTCTTGAAATGTCCATTCTTATTATTTTTGCCCTGATTACCAACGAAGTGGTTACCATTTCTGGCTTGTTGATTCCCTCCACGCTTGTTGTCACCGCTTCGATGACAACTCTCACTGGTATTATCATTTTGCCGGCTGCTCTCTTTTGGTTGCGTTGACTCGTTATCGCGCTCCACCAACTGAGCCTTATTTACAACATCTGAATAAAAACACAGTTTATGAGAAATAAGATGTTGACGTATTTTCGGCTTCAAACCTCTTAAAAACATTCGCGCCATTCTCTCTTCATTACCCACCAAGTGGGACGCAAACCGGGATAACTCCACAAATTTTGCCTCGTATTGCGACACGGTCATATTGTTTTGCTCCAATTTGATAAACTCCACCTCCTTCATGTGATTTAATACTTTCGGAAAGTATTTGTCGTTGAACAACTCTTGGAACTTCTCCCAAGACATCTTTTAGACGGAATGTTGAGTACGTTTTTACCGATTCCCACTAGTAATGTCGCCTCCTCACGCAACATAAAAGGCAAAGAAAGGGAACCTTTTTCTCCATGGAGCATCCCAAGACATCAAATATCTTGGTGATCCGCTTTATCCATGCTTTCGCCATAAGTAGTTTTGGCTCTCCATTAAACTCCGGTGGTCCCGGCTCCTTGAACTGCTTTAGCAGTTGATCGCCCGAGAGTTTCAGTGTTTCCCACCTACATTTTGGACAGAGCCGCTCTCTCATCATTGTTGCATGAATCAGATAAAGCCTCCGAACAATCCATCATTCAAAGATTTGGTCAAGGTTGTTGTTGTTTGTATGAGGATTGTCGCCTCCTCGATGCACATTCTCTCGATTATTGATATGTGGAGACTCAACGGCTCTCTTGTGCTCCATTGCTATTCTCAACATTTTCGGATGTCATTTTCAGACATCGCCACAAAACAAAGGTTAATTGACATGTAACATAATATCTCTAAACTCGACCAACCAATTTAAATAAAAAATAAATTTAAGTAGGTCATACTAGCGAAGAATTCCCGTCTCTCCCTCCTAGTTCTAGTCTCACATCTTAGCTGTGGATCATATCCCTAAGCTTTGATACCAACCGTGATGCCCCAAAATTTGGTATACATCACCCATCTTGGGTCGTCGGATACGGTGATGTAATTCAAATACAACTTACTAATACAACTGCTGTGTACAATACGATATAAACATAAACCGTGAGTTTGAATACAAATATTATCTACTAGAGATTATTCAAACTCAAAAGGAGTCCTCATTACAATTATTATCACACTATTTCACGTAATATTGAGGATTACTAATGCTATCCCTCGGACCATCACCGCAGTTCGACTTGTCCCAAACTATATTCTCATTTTCAAGAGAACAAAGAAAGAAAGGGTGAGCTTAACTAGCCCGAAGAAGAAATATTATGACTAAGATAATGCAGATTTTGGGGGCTTTACAGGTTGGTATCAGAGCTTAGGGTTAAAAACCTTAGGTGGGTTAGACCTTAAGCTATAACTTTAGAACAGATGGAAACGTTGAAAATATAAATAACTCATATAGAGTTTAAAAAATGATTAATTGAATAAATTCATCGTCAAACAAAATAAAAGATAACTTATATAAAACAATTATTTGCTATGTGTATATACTATATGCTAATCAGGATAATTTATATGTGTAGATGTCTGGTGGAAAAGGCTTGTTATATGCTTATAGCATGAAGAAGGATCAACAACAATGTTAAGGGACAACAACAAGCAAACCTGATGCAACACTTTGCAAACATGGTAGCACAAGCTAAGCTATGCAATAAGGAATATCATCATTTGGAAATCATTTGATAACCGCTTGGCGAATTTCAAAGACTTTAAGGCTGTGGGACCGCCGAAATTTAAAGGTACAACTGACCTTGTAGAAGCCCAAACTTGGGTCAAAGAGATTAAAAAAGCATTCGTGGTAACTAGGGTAGATGAAAGGCAGAAGACTGCTTTTGCCACTTACATGATGAAGGGGGAGGCAAACTTTTGGTTGGAAGCGAATTAGGCGAGGGCAGGAGAAGGTGTAGTCAAATGGGATAGATTCAAAACTTTGTTTTTCGAAAATTATTTTTCATCTAGTATGCAGGCTAGGATGGAGGTGAAATTTTTAGAGTTGAAGCAGGAAAATATGACGGTGTCAGAATACGCCGCTAGGTTTAATGAGTTAGCTAGGTTTACTCCGCATCAAGTTGATACGGAGGCTAGGAAAGCGAGAAGGTTTGAGCTGGGATTAAAACCCTGGCTCTATAACAACGTGGCTGTGTTGCAGATTCCTACATTTGCAGCACTCATGGAGAAAGCAATTATAACTGAGGAGGGAAGTGAGGCCATGAGCCTTTACAACAAGGAGAGGAAGAATAAGGGTAGGACCGAAGGAGCTGGGAAGGTGAAAATTAATAGTGGGAGTAGGGGTGGTAGTAACAAGAGGAAAGAGAGCAATTTTGGAAGTGTGCAGGTAAAACAAGAAGGTACGAAGAAGCAGATGGTGCCGTGTAAGACTTGTGGAAAGAACCACTCAGGAGAGTGTCTGAAAGGAAAGTTCGTATGCTATAAGTGCGGGCAGGAGGGCCATATCTCTCCTAACTGCCCCAATCCTAGGATGAACAGTGGGTATTTTCTGTGCGGATCAACTGAACACCAGGTGAAGGATTGTCCGAAGAGGAGGACGGAGGTAGGAAGTGTGAATACTGGCAAGGGCAGCGGGACGTTATCAATCACAGGACCTATGTCATCCAGCAAGCCAACAAAATCAACAACAAGGGTCTACAACATGACTGTCCAGGACACAATGGCAGCTGGCAATGGAACTCCAAGTATTATTCATACAACTTTTATTTTATTATACATGATTTTTCTATATATAGTAAATTATTATATAAAGAAATTTTGAAGGAAGAATTTGAGTTCTTTTAGAAATCAAATTTATGTTTAATCAGAAAGACAAGCTTTATGTGAATAGTTAAAGATCAGTTCGATCAAATTATGATCGAGATCTACTTGAAATGATTGTGTATGTTATGTACTCTTATATGTGTAGGTTTTTAAAACGGTGATTCTGGGGACGAAATCTTTATAAAGGATGGTTAATGTAACAACCCGATATTTTCTATATAAATAAATAAGAAATTTTGCGTATAAATTTTTATTAATATTATTTTAAGGATGAGGATTTGTATAAGATAAGGTGTATATGTATTTATGTGATAAATAAAAATATATTTATTACATAAATATTTATAAATAATTTTATTTTAGAATTATTGATTATTATAAATTATATTTTATAATAATTACTTTTATAGCAAAAATATTTTTATTAATTATTTCCCATGAAAATATAATCATATATTACTTAAATAATATATGGAGTGATTTTTAGAATAATTATAATAATTATTTTATTATATGAATTTTACTACTGATTATTAAGTTAATTATTTTACCTTAATTATTAAGGTTAAATATGGGAGAATAAATCGATATGGAATCCAAACCCTAATTTTAGATTTTTATCAGTGGATTAGAATAATAATATAATAATATTATATTTTGATGTATCAGTGCTATAAATATGTACGGTATTTACGTACTATCAATGATTGGTCAATAATGGTACAATATTTGAAAACCCTAATTTTACTATGTTAAACCCTAACTTGACACTCAAACCGGAGTTTATGATTGGTAGTACGTGATTTATGACCATTATTATATTATGCTAATTACGTAAACCCTAATTATTGTCTAAAAACCCTAATTATAAATTAGAAACCCTAAATTTCAATTTGAAACCCTAATTGCTAAGATGGTAACTCTAATTATTATTTTAGTAAATAATTATGTTCTTTAGAAAACCCTAATTCATAATTTGGGTAACCCTAATTATATCAAGAAACCCTAAGTATTTTTAAAACCCTAATTTTCTATTAAAAACCCTAATTTGAATTAGTAAGTTATGATTAAAATTTTATTGAACTTTAATCTTAATTCTTCAAACCTTAGAAATTATTTGTGAATCCTTAATGTTTAAAATCTAGTAATTAAACCCTAGATTCAAGTACCATGGAAAAGAATACCCTTAAAATAACAAGGCAAATGACCAAATTACCGTTTCTTAAAATTTAAAGTAAATATAGTTATGGCCAAAAATTGTGCCACATCTCTTGAGCCCTTACCATACACCTTTCATCAGCCAAAATAAGCCACATAACACAAATATTAACCACAATAGTAAAAAGTGAGAGATTAAAGTAAGTGAAATGTCAAAGAAATGGCTCATTTTCTATCTAGCACCTAAACAAGTCTCTCTCTCTATACTCACGAATTCTAGTAGCATATCAGTCCCAAATACCAGCCCCACGAAATCCATAACCAAATCAGAAGCACAGAATCAAAGATTGATCAAAGAAGGTATAAAGCCATGATTTCTGTCCATAAATTTGTTGTTAGATGTTAGATTTATTTTGTTAAACATGTTATATAAGGTGTCTAATGATGATCTGGGTTGCTAGAGGTTAGATCCATAACATCTAGAGGCTCGGATTTGAAGATTTGCCAAATCTGGAAAATATTCTAACTGTGGTCTGACAGCCAATGTCAGTGGCCACAGATCCTTGTTCATGTATGCTTTTTGTTGTTTAAAGGTTGAAATATGTAGTCTTTGATCTGGTCTAGATTGCAAGATATTGTTAGTCAAAAGTCGTTGACCGACCATGACTGGACAAAATCTGGGTAACCCAGATCTTGCCCAGAAATGGTCTGACAAGATCTTTGTCGCCTCTGATCTTGTTGTTGTTGATTTGTGTTTTGTATTGTATTCAGGTTATTGTATGGTAGTTATACTACATGTTGATGCTCTTAGATCGTTTTTATTAAAAAACATACTGGAATTGGGGGATGGTCAAACCAGGCAGAAAGTCCACGGATGAGCTTTCTGGGTAACCTAGAAAGTTCATGAGCGTGGCTTCTAACATGGTTTGACCGGACCTGTTTTGGCTATTCTGTTGTTGTTATAATGATTAGATGTAATAGATTTGTTCATGTGTATGTTGTCTACACACTGGAAGCCTTAAATCACAAAAATGTTACACGAGAAACAAGTTATGGAAGCCCAAAAGTGAACAGTCGAATTGTTCTTCAATTTTGGGTAACCCAGAAATGAAGAACAGCTCTGACAGCTTGTTCATGGCTCCAGATCTACTTTGTTATGAGTTGTTTGGCCATGTTTGTTGTTGTATCTTGTAGTCGTGCATTAGTACTACAATACCTGACTAATAACATGCCCAATAACATCAGGATCTGATCAGAAAACTTGGTCAAACCTTGCACTTGCAAATCATGGCTATGAAGATCCGGGTTTCATGAAGAACACGAAGAACACCTATAGCGATTGTTCGTCGCTATATAAAGATTTTCTTGACACTTTTATTAAAATTAATTATTTAAATTCTGAAAATTATTTAAAAATAGTAATTAATTTCTAAAAATTACAAAAATTATTTTAAAAATTATTTTTAAATTATAAAAATTAACTTTTATTATTTTAAAATATTTTTCATAAATATTAGTATTTATTTAAATATTATTGATAATTAATTTATTTATTAAAAACATTAAATAAATTAATTAAAATGATTTTATTATATTAAAAATTATTTTAAATGATAATAAGTTATTTAAAAATATTTTAAGTTATAAAATATAACTTTTAATATTTTAAAGCAAATTTCATTAATTATTTACTATTAATGATATTAAAGTTATTTAATAATTATATTAAATAAATTAGTTTTAAAATGATTTTAATATTAGAAAATTATTTTAAATGAAAATAAAGTGTTTAAAGATATTTTAAGTTATAAAATATAACTTTTAATATTTAAAGGATAAATTAATTAATAATTTAATATTAATAATTATTAATTAATTATTAATAATATTAAATTTATTTAAAATAAATAATTTAAAAATGGTTTTATGAATTTAAAATTATTTAAAAGGATATAAATGAATTAAAAATATTAAAAGTTATAATTAATGACTCTTAATATTTTGATAAGTAATATATTAATACTTTAAGAGTATTTTGAGTTATTTTTAAATAACTTTGATATTTTGGAAATGATTTCATTAATAGTTTAATATTAATGATAATCTAATTATTTAATATTTAAGTCATTTAATAATGATACCGATGTTTGAAAATTCATGATAAATTATAATAAATATTTTAAAATTATTCTAAGTCATTTAAAAATAATATGACTGATATTTATAGATATTGATTTACAGGATAGAGTCTTAGACTCGATAATTACCAGATAAAGCTGTCGGTACACCGACATATTTTAGAAATTGATCTGGACTTAGATAATTTAATTAGATATTTGATTATTTATGATTCAATGGTTGTTAAACATGGGTAATAATGTGATTAGGTTATGTGATGACTGCAATAAGTAGTGCTATGTGTTGTGATATGTTATTCTAATCGAACGAATGATCTTATTACTGATAGGTGGTTGTATAAAAGATAAAACTAAGTAGCGAATTGTAGGCAGCGCATCAGGCAAGTATCTTACCTTTGCATTTTCTTTATGCAATGAACATGAGTAAGAATATTTATGAATTATATTATTACTATACAGATTATTAACCTTATATTATATACGCTCATTGATTATCAACATGTTAGTATATGGTATTTCAGATATATATATTTTGTTCGTTAATTTTTATAAATGGTTATACATGTGTCCCCACTTGGATAATCATTGTATTTAATCACATGTTGATATACCTTTTTCAATTACTATAGATATATATATATATATATATATATATATATGTTGAATTATAGATTATTGTTGAACAAGATAAAACCTTTGATTTGGAACCTGCATAAGTATGAACATCCCTACATGGGAAAACTCATTTTATGCACCCAAGGAGGATGAGTGAACGATACCCTCGTTCTTGCATGTAGTATTGATCAACGCAGGCATAAGGGTGATCACCCCGTGTTCGTAAGTTATGATTTTGCTTATGATGAATTTCGCTTAACCTTTTCGAAAATTAAAATAATGTTCATAGCATGTCACTATAACCCCAGTTATAGTCAATATGCAGTTTCAAAAATTTTAAAGAGAGTTGTTATGTTATTATTATTGGTTCAGATTACTTCACAACTATTGACTTGTTGTAGAAGGGTAGTACAAAGAAAACATTTAAATTCTTTCAACTTATATATATAATTGCTATTACTTGTTGGGCACTCAAATGTTCATCCTTGCTTAATTTAAATGTTTTCAGCTAAGGGTGAACAACCAGAGAGCTCTGCTAAGAATAAGGGAAAGGGAAAGGTTGCCGAATGAACGCAATGCTATGTTATGTAATAGTTAACTTTATTAAGACAAATATGATAAATATATTATCTATCATGCTATATAATGAATGTTTAAAGGTTACGTACTTGGGATTCAGACTTTGATGAATATGTAAATTAAGTTGATCTTTATATAATTATTTTTATTATTAGTATTATTCCACTCATAGAAATGGTATCGTGAAGCGCCGATTTTTGGTTTCAAGTACCCGAATTTGGGGGCTTTACAGGTTGGTATCAGAGCTTAGGGTTAAAAACCTTAGGTGGGTTAGACCTTAAGCTATAACTTTAGAACAGATGGAAACGTTGAAAATATAAATAACTCATATAGAGTTTAAAAAGAGATTAATTGAATAAATTCATCGTCAAACAAAATAAAAGATAACTTATATAAAATAATTATTTGCTATGTGTATATACTATATGCTAATCAGGATAATTTATATGTGTAGATGTCTGGTGGAAAAGGCTTGTTATATGCTTATAGCATGAAGAAGGATCAAATCCATACACCTGAGCTAATATGAAGTCAATAACTGATATAGAGGCTCACGATGAAAACAACTCATACGAGGTGGTTATTTTAGAAAACGTAATACCAGATCCGGAGATGGTGGAGCTGACAGATAGTGATTCGGACACTAAAGTTGAAGCTAATCAAGCATCAATGGAGGTGCATAATCTGAGGAACAAGGTTTCTTCTCTAGAAAGGTTGTTGGAGATAGAAAAGCTGTTGAATAGTCAGTTACGTCAAGCGTTAATAGAAACAATGGAAGAACAAGATAAGCTTAAAATCTAAATTAATCTGATGGAAGCCACAAGCAACACATCGTGTGCAGCTCCGAACAAGAAGGGGAAAAGAAAGATAGGATACCATGACTTAGGAAAACTCGATAAGAAGAAAGGGAAAAGAATATGTTATCTTTGCGGCTATGAGGGACATACCACTCTGTATTGTCCTGACTATAAACCAGGAGCATATTTTATCTGTGGGATAGAAGGTCATCAGGCAAAAAGTTGTCCAAGGAAAAGATGTAATAAATAAGTAGTATAGGTTCTGTTGTGTAGGTGTGTTTAATGTAATATGTATGATAAGTATGTTTGTGTAAGGTTATGTTCTCAACTTTTGTAATGATGAAGTTTGTAAATCCCAACTTTTGTAGTCACAAAGGGATAACTAATGTTTAATGCAGTATGTGTTGCGATATGTAAAGTATTTTGAAATCGTTGAATGAATATGAATTTATGTTTGAGTAATGAAACAAGTTAATATATTAAACTTATATGATAAGGTTTAGAATGTAAGTTAAATTTATGATTTTATTTAACTAGATAATGCCGCCAAGACGTCGAACTCGAAACGAAAGGGCAGAAAAATCTGTCAACAATGTTGAGGGACAACAACAAGTAGACTTGATGCAACACTTTGCAAACATGGTAGCACAAGCTATGTAGCAAGGAATACCAGCCGTTGGAAATTAGCCAGCTAACCGCTTGGCGAATTTCAAAGACTTTAAGGCTGTGGGACCGTCGGAATTTAAAGGTACAACTAACCCTGTAGAAGCCCAAACTTGGGTCAAAGAGATTGAAAAAGCATTCGTGGTAGCTAGGGTAGATGAAGGACAGAAGACTGCTTTTGCCACTTACATGATGAAGGGGGAGGCAAACTTTAGGTGGGAAGCGAATCAGGCGAGGGCAGGAGAAGGTGTAGTCACATGGGATAGATTCAAAACTTTGTTTTTCGAAAATTATTTTTCATCTAGTATGCAGTCTAGGATGGAGGTGAAATTTTTAGAGTTGAAGCAGGAAAATATGACGGTGTCAGAATACGCCGCTAGGTTTGCTCCGTATCAAGTTGATACGGAGGCTAGGAAAGCGAGAAGGTTTGAGCTGGGATTAAAACCCTGGCTCTATAACAAGGTGGCGGTGTTGCAGATTCCTACATTTGCAGCACTCATAGAGAAAGCGATTATAGCTGAGGAGGGAAGTGAGGCCATGAGCCTTTACAACAAGGAGATGAAGAATAAGGGTAGGACCGAAGGAGCTGGGAAGGTGGAAATTAATAGTGGGAGTAGGGGTGGTAGTAGCAAGAGGAAGGGGAGCAATTTTGGATGTGTGCAGGTAAAACAAGAAGGTGCGAAGAAGCAGATGGTGCCGTGTAAGACTTCTGGAAAGAATCACTGAGGAGAGTGTCTGAAAGGAAAGTTCGTATGCTATAAGTGCAAGCAGGAGGGCCATATCTCTCCCAACTGCCCCAATCCTAGGATGAACAGTGGGTGTTTTCTGTGCGGATCAACTAAACACCAGGTGAAGGATTGTCTGAAGAGGAGGACGGAGGCAGGAAGTGTGAATACTGGCAAGGGCAGCGGGACGTTAGTAATTACAGGACCTATGTCATCCAGCAAGCCAACAAAATCAACAGCAAGGGTCTACAACATGACTGTCCAGGACACGATGGCAGCTGGCAATGGAACTCCAAGTATTATTCATACAACTTTTATTTTATTATACATGATTTTCCTATATATAGTAAATTATTATATAAAGAAATTTTGAAGGAAGAATTTGAGTTCTTTTAGAAATCAAATTTCCGTTTAATCAGAAAGACAAGCTTTATGTGAATAGTTAAAGATTAGTTCGATTAAATTATGATCAAGATCTACTTGAAATGATTGTGTATGCTATGTACTCTTATATGTGTAGTTTTTTAAAATAGTGATTCCGGGGACAGAATCTTTATAAGGGAGGGTGAATGTAACAACCCGATATTTTTTATATAAATAAATAAGAAATTTTGCGTATAATTTTTTTTTTATTTTATAGAAAGATAGACATTAAGCTTAGATCAACCCAACAATTTTGATCTTTATTCTACGTCCTTGTACGTATGATCTAATAAGGACTTTACAATGTGAACGATGCATGCATATTTATTTATTCCAACATCAAATTTAAATATTCAACTCCCAACATAAAGATTAAAATGTTCGGCACTAAGGTCTTCCCTGAAAGGCAGAGGCTTTACTCTTCATCAGCATCAACTGCTTCTCCTTCATTAGCTACGTCTTCAGGGGCTAAGTCAGGTGGTGGGTACACGGATAAAGGTGGAGATGGTGGGAACTGGTATTAAGCTGTTGCTGGGTTCATTCTGTCAAACATGTCTTTCAAAGACTTAGTAAGTTGTAAACTGTTTCTTGAAAAACTTGCCCGTAGCTCCCAAACTTTAGCATGTTATTCCATGTAATCAATTAACCCATATCAAATCCCAATTTGCAGATAACTTTTTAATTGATGCAAGAACTACTACGATATCAATTAATATTAATTACTAATATTAATACACGCAAGTATACGTGGTCAACAAGTAATACAATGTTAAGAAAAATATCGTTCCCACGAGGAAATAGATTAATATTTATCAATTACTAATTTGAATTTAATTACTCCTAATATAAACTATGAAATATTGGTTGTGATTTGAAAATTAAAATTAACAAAACTAACTACTAAGATAAAAATATCGCAAGATTAACTGCAGATTTAAAAGGTTAATATTACAACTTCCCTTGGTATTTCATTAAACCCAAATTACTTCCCATTTAATACAGTTAATTAATACAAATCATTATCCAGGAATGCTTTATAGTATTCATGTACTTCTTCCAAAGACACGTGAACAAATCCTCCTAAATCCGATCTTTAAGACACATAATTTCAAAGAACACCCTAATCAATCCTTTCACTATATTTCTATATAAATCAAGTAAATTATGGTTTTAAGCACAACTTCTTTCAATGAATACAAAAGACATATAGGTATATTCCTATCCTACATGCTAATCATATTAACCCTATTTAGATTATATGAACATATGTTATTATATCTAGATCTAAATCTATACTCCATTTTCCAATTTTATACAGTTATCACAGTAATTATTGGCCAAATATTTAATCAATAAATGCAAGATATAATAAATAATTCAATAAAAATGAACATTCATTCAATGGGAAGGTTTAATTTAAACTACATACCAAGTTATGTTGCAATCTTAATTAAAATTTTGTTCATAATAATTAAGGAAAACATCATCCAAATTAATAATCCAAACATCCCAGATAATTACAAATAATTCAAATTAAAGAAGAGAAGAAAAAACTCTGAATTTGCTCTTAGACACTCTCTGATCTTCATCCTTTGCAATCCTCCTTCATGTTTTCCCTCATTGTTCTCTTTGCAATCCTCTTGGAAAATTGAGTGATAATTTACTCCATACGTCTTTTTCTATTTGTATTGGTCCAAACCCTCATCCACATTCCTGTTTGGATTTAAATTCCAACTTGCAGCAAAACAAACCAGCATTGGGCGTGACCTAGCGCGCACTAGGTTTACTGCAATCCAAGCGCACTAGGCGCTAGGCACATGCCAAGTATTTACAAAAATGTCATTTAACTCCAATTTTAATGATTTTTAATCATTTTCTTCTTCCAAATGACTAATTTGTCCCTCCAACGCCATCCTACAAGAAATAAACATAAAAAATAATAAAAAGATACTAAAAAGACTCGAAGATATCTATAATTAAGCTTAACAATACCAGATTCGTAGGTATAAAACCCACTGATCAGCTTCTTTTTTGTGAAATCAGAAATCAAAACAAATATGCCAAAATGATGTAATTTTGACAGACTGTGCACAAATAAAATATATACAGCTATGTATGGCCATTATTCTCATCATATTTATTATCTACTTATTTTAAATAAATGTGTTTGATGGTGTTAAATATGTTAATATGTTTATAACACATGTTTGACTTATATAAATTTTATGTAAACATGTTTAACAAGTTATTTCTATTTAGGGACGAAGTTAGCTTAGGGCCCGGACAGCTAACTTAGGGCTCGGAGGGCCCGTGTCATCCTATTTTTTTTTTTGAAAAAAATAATTAAGCCTATAAAATTTTGTTATTTTTACTTTAGGCTACCAAGATTTATTAAAAAAAAAGTACATATAATATTCTTTGAAAAATATATACTTTTTTCTCTTCCAAAATAAGAGATTTTTTATGTAAAAAGTCAATTTGAAATATGGACCTATTAATAAATATCACTTTTTCCATTTGTTTAGTATCAGTTAACAAATATCAAAATTTATGATAACTCTTTACTCACTTTTATGTATTATAAAACGCCTATATTTACTATAATCTAAAGAAATCTTATTTTAGTTAGAAAGCATAAATTTGTTTATAAAATTTGGATTGGACATGATATTTTGAACCTCATTAAATTATTCATGATTTTATAGTATTATATTATGGCCCTTTCAAGAAAAATTATGCCTTCGTCTCTATTTTTGCTAATAACACGTGTTTATAACAAGAATATCATTTATACTTGAGATTAATTTTATTAATTCTCTTTATTATATTGTATCATTTGTATGTCGTGTACTCGTGTTCTTGATATATTACATATCGTCACCCAACCTTAATTAATATGGCAAATGATGCATCAGAAGTTCACTGTATTCGAATCCGGTTATCGTGAAGTCATGTGGCGCCCCCAAATCCTGGTATCTTCCTGTGACGCCCCCCAAAATAGGTATACATTGTAAGACCCCAACTTTTTATAAATAAAATTGAATTCCCTCTAATTATTATTTTGAATAATAAGGTGTTAATTTGATATAATGCTTTGGTTATGGGTGAAATATGCAAAATTTACAAAATAAGCAAGTGGATATAAAATATTCATTTGTTATCGGGGAATATTCGTTTGGTCGTGGAATATTCTTATTTGTACGATGATGCAGCCATTTGTGGGCCCCATAATGGAAAATGGTAGGATGAAGAAAACGACAAGTTTGAGTTTTTACAAATAACGGTGTAGTTGTTACCATTAACACTGTTAAAATACCCGGTGGTTAAAATATAGTAATACACGTGGTTGCACAGTATTGCACAGTATTTTTGAATTATTGATTCTTACGTAAGAAGGCACTACTCAATAATTATTACATTAATTACTGTTCAATATTTTATTTTATTGATTCAATAATTGCTACGTTGATATTTTATATTATTGTTGTTTCAATAATTGTCACTGCACAGTATTTCCCATTATCAGATCAATAATTTATATTATTTGAATAATATTATTAGATAGCATTATTGACAATGTCTAAGGAAGTTTTGTCTAGGAAAGGGGTTTGGTCACCTAATTGCGCGCCAGTAAGGAGAAATCTTATCGGAAAACCCCCTATTTCCTAGGAACGACCTAGTTGTCATAATTGTGATTCTGAAATATTATTTATGAATAATTAATTATTAGTTTACATGATAAGAAAATATTTATTTTATGTGGATATTTATGAAGAAATTAATGTTGAGGTGTTTTATCAGTATTTTGTCGGAATGGAGGTATTAAAAATCATATGTATGTGGATTTCAGACATTTTCTGATTGGAATTTGGAAAACCTTTCTTCTACAAAGTTGTAGAGAATTAAATTTCCTATAGCATAAATATGAGATTCAAATTTTTCTGATAAAAGAGCTATTTATTATGAATTATTGAAGTTTCAGAAATAAATATTTTTATTAAAAATGGTTGGCCCCACTTTTGGTTTGTGAGAAATGTGATAAAATTTTATTTCAAAAGTGGTGGGCGTGAATAGTAGCAGGTAAAACCATCAGGTAGCAGGTTAGTCTGCTTTGGCGTTCCAGCATTTTTCTATAAATAAGGTGCTTAGTTAGAATTGAAAATCACACCAGAATAATAAGCTTTCTCTCTCTATATTATCGAGCGTATTTTGTGAGTATTTACATACTTTGAGAGTTGGTATTCAGTACAAGTTTCTTTCAGTCTTATACCTGATATTTCAGCCGAAAATACTGTTCTTTTGAGGTAAAAGATGTTATTTTCTTTCAATACTTGTAAGGGATGTTATTTTCTTCGTAAATGATGTTTTTCTTTCAGTATCATTATGCTGAAATATTGGTATGAATTTTATTGTGAAATTTCTACCTTTTCATGTCGAGGTTACTATTCACGTATACGGCACTATTCACATTTACGACACTATTCACGAATACAGTACTATTCACGAAGTATGATTTTTCTTGTTGAATTTCTACTTTTTTGTGTCGGGGTTACTATTCACGTATACGACACTATTCACGTATTCGACACTATTCGCGAATACGGCTGTAAGACCCCGAATTTATGAAATGAAAGTATTCAATTTTCTTATAATTATTATTTTTTTGTAAATGGTTAAATTGATAAAAGGTTAAAGTTAAGGGTGATATGTGAAAATTTTGCAAAGTATGCAAGTTGTTATAAAATATTCGTTTGGTCGGGGAATATTCTTCTTGTCGGGGAATATCCGTACAAGGGCACAATCATTGGTGGACCCCACAACGGAAGTATTGTCGTAGTAAAAAAATGACAAAATTATCATTTTATAAAAATAACGGCGAAAGTGTTATCGTTAAAACTGTTGAACTACCCGGTAGTAAAAGTACAGTAATACGCGTGGTTGCATAGTAGCACATGGTATTGATTATTGATGCTTACTTAAGAAGTCACTCAGTTATATTCAATTATTCCTACAATAATTGCTGCATCATATCTCTCATATTATTGATTCAATTATTGTTACAGTATCATCTGCATAATATGTTATATTATTAAATCAATAATTGAGATGACAAAGTTATTCATATTATTATTTGTAATATTGACAATGTCTAGAAGTTCTATCAATGAGAGGTTTGGTCACCTAATTGCGCGCCAATAAGGAGAAATCCTTATCGAAAAGCCCTCTCTTTCCTGGGAACGATCTGGTTGTTAACTATTATGAATTATAATATTAATGATGAATACATTCGTGTTGATTAAAGATGAAATTGATAGTTCCATTGTGTTGGAATTATTAGTGTTAGTGGAAATCGACATTTATTTCGATATTAATTGATGTCTGGAAGTTATACTGACCAGTCGGGTAATTAATCGGATAAATGAGCAATTAATTGCTATTAATTCACATGATTATAACTATTTGTTCATATGTGTGTACTATTGATTCACATTCTTGTACTATTAGGGGAGTTGGTGCAAGATTGATAATACTTGCATGACTAAGTTAAAAATGGAGGTATAGATGGAGGTACTATACTGTAATTCATATTTTCACATGTCTAGAACTATTGATTCACATGATTTACTATTGATTCACATGATTTACTATTAGGGGAGGTGGTGAAAGTTTGATAATACTTGCAGGACTAAATTAAAAATAAAAGAAAAGAGGAAGGTATTATACTGTAATATTCTAAGCCCCAAAACGTGCAGTTATCGAAACTATATTTTCCTATAAATAGAAGCTCATTCCTTCATTATTTTTCACCAATTCACTAAAGCTATAGAGCAATTATTATATAGAGAAATTATAGAGAGGAAGAAGAAGAGAAGTCTGCCACCTCACTATTCCAGTATCCAGATTTCTTCTAAGGTAAAGGGTATTATTCTTTCGTATTCATGAAGAAAGTTATATTGTTTCAATACTCGTAAGGGTTGTTCTTCCATTATTTATTATTATGTTGGAATAACCTGTCTATGCGAAGTACCGCATACATGGTGAAATTTTTCTGTTATTACATTCTTTATTATTATGTTGGAATAACCTGTCTGTGCGGTCTATCGCATGCCTGGTGAATTCTGTTGTTATTTCATTCTTTATTATTCTGTTAGAATATCCTGTCTATGTGGATTACACATGACCTGGTTCCATTCTTTATTATTCTGTTAGAATATCCTGTCTGTGCGGATTACGCATGACCTGGTTCCATTCTTTATTATTCTGTTGGAATAACCTGTCTGTGTGGTCTATCGCATGCCTAGTGAATTCTTTTGTTATTTCATTCTTTATTATTCTATTGGAATAACCTGTTTGTGTGGACTACCGCATGCATGGTGAATGATCATTTGTATTCATTCCTTATTAAATTATGGAAATGATCTGTCTACGTGGATTACCGCATGGCGGGTTAAAATCCATTTGTAGTTTCGTATATTCTATTATACTCGTATGAGATATCATTTCTTTTGTACTCGTTATGAAATATCATTTTATTTGGTATTTTATTTACGAGTTATTATTCACCCAATTACTATTCACTCTAGTATTATTCACTCGGGTATTCGAGGTACTTTTTGTGTCAGAGTACTATTCACGAGTTACTATTCATGAGTTACTATTCACCCAAATTACTATTCACCCGAATATTATTTACTCGGGTATTTGGGGTCCTTTTCATGTCGGGGTACTATTCACGAGGTACTATTCTCGAAATACTATTCACGTGGTACTATTCATGGGGTACTATTTACCCGAAAAATATATTTCTTTTCTGTCCAAATTATTTTTGGCACATGAATATTATTCTTGAATTTTACTCTACAAAGAAGTATCATGTTGACAATTTGGACGTTATTGATTTCTGGATAAATTAAATTATAAATCTTTAAAATTTATCCTTGAACTTGTTTTATTGAATTATTATGTCATTGTCATCATCCTCATGCTTATATTGTGATGAAAGTCATCTTTGGCTTACGTGCAAAGATGGACTTGGTGTGATTATGACCAGGGATTATTTGGTATAATCATGACTGTAATGTGATGAATGATGTGGTGAAAGTCCCCATTTGCCTGTAGTTCATTAATGGACAGTTGTTGGTATGATTATGACCAGGGATTATTCTATATAATCATGACCATTGATGATCACATGAATATCCTTGGCCGTGGTATAGGGATGATTTGATTTTATTTATTAAGCTGAGTCTCAGCGATAAAGTTGATGAAAAACTTTTTAAATCATAAAAGATAGTAGATTTTATGCCCTACTTGACTCTTCTAGTGGATTACTTATTTCCGCTGCAATTGTTGATCTAAAACTTGTTGTCTATTGTATTCTATCAGTTGTTATACTGTTGAAGGCTAAGGATAATTTATTCTGCATTATCTTAGTCATAATATTTCTTACAGGGCTAGTTAAGCTCACCCTTTCTTTCATGTTCTCTTCAGAAAATGAGAATATAGCTGGGACGAGTCGGGGAATGGAGTGATGGTCCAGGATAAATAGCTTTAGTAGTCCTCACTATTCTATGGAATAATGTGATAATAATTATAATGAGGACACCATTGAGTGTGGATATTGTCTAGATGACAATATTCTTGTTTAAACTCTCAGCTATGTTTTATCGTATTTTACACGACTGTTGTATAATTAAGTTGTATTTGAATTTATGTACCATGTATTTGGCGACTCAAGATGGGTGATGTATACCTGTTTTGGGGGCGTCACAACGGCACTATTCACAGAAAAATGAAATTTTATCTTCCTTGTCCAATATGGCTATTATGGTTACTATCTTTGATTGTATCCATGTTTTGATCTTCATTCTTGAATTTTACTCCACTATAGTTTTTTACGGAATATTTTTGAACTTGGATTATCTAAAGTACGCATCCCTAATCTTTGTCCTTTTATCTCACTGGATTCGTTTCTTCAAAATATTTTTCATCATCATCAGTCCTAAATGATGATATAATTGAATATCATTGGCCTGTAGTGTAAAGATGAATGATTACCTGATGAATATCTTTGGCCCGTAGTGCAAAGATGAACAGGTGTTGAGATGAACATGACCAACTAGTTATACAAATGAACATCTTTGGCCCGTAGTGCAAATATAAATATTTGATTCAAGATGTATATTGATTGATGTTACAGGGATAAAATATTGATGATGGATTTTTAAATTTATAGATGATTGTAGATTTCATTCTCTACTTAAACTCTTCTAATGAATTGTTATTTCCGCTGCGAATATTGATCTAAAACTGGTTGTCCATTATTTTTTTATCTGATTTGTTGAAGGCTAACGATAATTTGTTGTTCATTATCTTAGTCATAATATTCTTTACTGGGTTAGTTGAGCTCACCCATTTCCTTTTTGTTCCATTTTTCTTCTCAGGAGGCGAGAATATAACGGGAACTAGTTGGGGTATGAAATGATGGTTCTAGAAAGTTGTTTTAACAGTCCTTACTATTTTTGTAAAATAGTGTATCAATAATTGTAATGAGGACTTATTTGAGTTTGAATACTATCTAGAAGATAATATTTGTATTTAAACTCACAGTGTATGTGTTGTCGTATTTTGCATGACAATTGTAATAATGAAGTTGTATTTATTTTCTGTACCATGTATATGGCGACTCAGAATGGGTGGTGTATACCTATTTTGGGGGCCTCACAGTTGGTATCAAAGCTTAGGGATATGGTCTCTGGCGGAGATTGGGGAATAGAACTAAATGGGGAGAGACGAGTAAATCCTTCGCTAGTGTGTCCTACCTAAGCTTATTTGGTATTTAATTGGTCGGTTGTAATATAGGGGTAATATGTGGCATTTTAATTTTTTTAATTAACCCTTATTTTGTGACAGTATTTGAGAATGGCAGCTGAAAATGTTAACAATGGAGTGAATGAGACCGTTGAGACACCTCTAATCACCAAACAAGAAAGTGTGATGTCAGGCGAAGAAGAAATTAGAGATATCCACGTGGTGAATGAAGAATTAATAGTTGCACCCGAGCTAGTCGTAGAGGTAGCAGCTGAGAGTGAGGAAGAAGGGGAACTTGAGGAGGATTTATTAGGAGAACTTTATGATCGAAATGTAGAATTGCAAAATCGTATTCATGAGTTAGAAGAGCAGGCTGAAGAACGACAAGTGGTCGTGGAGCAAAAGGATGCAACAATTCAAGCTTGTGTTACCAAATATGTGATGCTTGAACAGAAGCACTCTTTGGCAGAATATAAGATGATAAAGCTGGAATCTGAGAATTCAAATGTCAAGGATTAGCTGAAAGAAGAAACAACTAAACGAGTGAAAATGAAAGATGCATGGGTAAAAGCCGCACGACGCGTTGATATTGTGGAAAGAGAAGTTCGATCCAAAAAAGGCTAAAATAGATGATATGTATTTCTCTTTTTGGACAGCAATTGGGAGAACCCACCATCGAGTTTTGAATTATCATGTACATTGCGGTCAACCCCAATTCGATATTGATCGAAGATTAATGATTCAGATCATGAAACAGGAGTACAAAAAAGTAGTTGAGGGTGGAATATGCCCTATAGCGAAAGTCAATAATAGCGGTAATGATGACACTTAAGGCTGTCCCAGACAAGTCAAAATCGGTGGTTCAAGTGAGAGCGCTTTTCGTAACTTCCTATAAAGCGAGGAACCAAACGAGATGATCACAGGTAAGCTAATCATAAACTCTTGCAAAGTTTATACCTTACTAGATACCGGTTATACCCATTCTTTTATTTCTCCTTCTTGTGCTCAGCGTTTAAACTTGACTCCGGAGAAATTAGACTTTGACTTATTTGTTGAGACTCCGTTAGGAGAAACTTTCGTTACATCCACTGTTTATAAATCTTGTTTGATCCAAGTTGGTACCATCACATTACCTGTCGATCTTAGTTCTTTGAAAATACTTACATTTGATGTGATTTTAGGGATTGATTGGTTAACTACTCATCATGCCAAAATTGATTGTTTTTGTAAGGTTGTTAGTTTTCATATTCCTAACCAACCTGTTATACGAATTCAAGCAACCAAACCACTAAAGTCAATCACTGTCATATCAAGCCATAAAGCCATTCGTTTATTGAAAAATGGATGTCAAACTTTCTTAGCCCATGTCATGGACTTGAACAAAACTACGTTAGATTTGAATGATATTTTTGTTGTTAGTGAATTTGCTGGCGTATTTCTTGAAGAACTTCCTGGCCTACCCCCAGAGCGTGATATCAAATTTTGTATCGACCTTGAACTCGACACAAAACCCTCAAATATTTTTTCACCTAGAACGAACGTAACATGTGCCAAAGACGTTGGCTCGAGCTGATTAAAATATTACGATTATACCATTCAATACCATCCTAGAAAAGCAAACGTGGTAACTGACGCATTGAGTAGAAGATCGTATGCTGGTACGAGTACGATACTGTCGAACACAAAGACCCATTTCGAATAACTTACAAATGATAGAGATAGAGATAATGACTCTAGGGACCCACGTAATGATGTCAAATATACGCGTAGAACCGACTTTAATCGATAAAGTTAAATACGTGGGCGACCCGAACAACATTATTAAATTAGAACCAGACGAGATAACTGAAGATTTAACGTACGAGGAAGTACCCTTCAAGATCTTGGATAGGGAGGAACATGTCCTACGCACAAAGGTTATACCACAAGTTAAAGTTTTTTGGAGTAACCATGCTATTGAGGAAATGACCTGGGAGTTGGAATTGGAAATAAAAACGAGGTATCCTCACCTTTTCGAAACACCAGGTACGTACGTAAATTTCGAGGACGAAATTTTATAAGGAGGGGAGGTTGTAAGACCCCACTTTAAAAATAAAATTGAATTTTCTCTAATTATTTTTTTGAATAATAAGGTGTTAATTTGATATAATGATTTGGTTATGGGTGAAATGTAAAAATTTTGCAAAATAAGCAAGTGGTTATAAAATATTCATTTGTTGTCGGGGAATATTCGTTTGGTCGTGGAATATTCTTGTTGTCGGGAAATATTTGTACGATGGCGCAGCCATTTGTGGGCCCCATAATAAAAAATGGTCGGATGAAGAAAATGACAAGTTTGAGTTTTTACAAATAACGGCGTAGTTGTTAGCGTTAATACTATTGGAATACCCGGTGGTTAAAATACAGTAATACACGTGGCTGCACAGTATCACACAGTATTGCACAGTATTTTTGAATTATTGATTCTTACGTAAGAAGGCACTACTCAATAATTGTTACAGTAATTACTATTCAATCTTTTATTTTATTGATTCAATAATTACTACGTTGATATTTTATATTATTGTTGTTTCAATAATTGTCACTGCACAGTATTTCCCATTATCAGATCAATAATTTATATTATTTGAATAATATTAATAGATAGCATTATTGGCAATGTCTACGGAAGTTCTATCTAGGAAAGGGGTTTGGTCACCTAATTGTGTGCCAGTAAGGAGAAATTCTTACCGGAAAGCCCCCTCTTTCTTGGAAACGACCTAGTTGTCATAATTGTGATTCTGTAATATTATTTATGAATAATTAAATATTAATTTATATGATAATGAAATATTTATTTTATGTGGATATTAATGATGAAATTAAAATTTAGGTGTTTTATCTGTATTTTGTCGGAATGGAAGTATTAAAAATCATCTGTTTGTGGATTTCAGACATTTTCTGATTGGAATTTGGAAAACCATTCTTCTACAAAGTTGTAGAGAATTAAATTTCCTATGGAATAGACATGAGATTTGAATTTTTCTGATAAAATAGCTATTTATTATGAATTATTGAAGTTTTAGAAATAAATGTTTTTATTCAAAATATGGTGGGCCCCACTTTTGGTTGGTTAGAAATGTGTTAAAAATTTATTTCAAAAGTGGTGGGCGTGAATAGTAGCAGATAAAGCCATCAGGTAGCAGGTTAGTCTGCTTTGGCGTTCTAGCATTTTTCTATAAATAGGGTGCTTAGTTAGAATTGAAAATCACACTAGAATCATAAGCTTTCTCTCTCTATATTATCGAGCGTATTTTTGTGAGTATTTAGATACTTTGAGAGTTGCTATTCAGTGCAAGTTTCCTTCAGCCTTATACCTAATATTTTAGCTGGAAGTACTGTTCTTTTGAGGTAAACAATGTTATTTTCTTTCAATACTTGTAAGGGATGTTATTTTCTTCGTAAATGATATTTTTCTTTCAATATCATTATGCCGAAATATTGATATGAATTTTATTATGAAATTTCTACCTTTTCATATCGAGGTTACTATTCACGTATACATCAGTATTCACGTATACGGCACTATTCACAAAAACGGTACTATTCATAAGTACTATTCACAAAGTATGATTTTTTCTTGTAGAATTTCTACCTTTTTGTGTCGGGGTTACTATTCACTTATACAACACTATTCGCGTATACGACACTATTCACAAAAAAATAAAATTTTCTCTTCTTTGTCCAAGATGTCAATTATGGTTACTATATTTGATTGTATCCATGTTTTGATCTTCATTCTTGAATTTTACTCCACTATGGTTTATTACGGAGTATTTTTGAACTTGGATTATCTAAAGTACGAATCCCTAATCTTTGTCTTTTTATCTCACTGGATTCGTTTCTTTAAAACATTTTTCATCATCCTCAGTCCTAAATGATGATATAACTGAATATCTTTGGCCTGTAGTGCAAAGATGAATGATTACCTGATGAATATCTTTGGCCCGTAGTGCAAAGATGAACAGGTGTTGAGATGAACATGATCAACTGGTGATACATATGAACATCTTTGGCTCATAGTGCAAAGATGAATATTTGATTCAAGATGTATATTGATTGATGTTACAGGGATAAAATATTAACGATGGACTTTTAAATTCATAGATGATAGTAGATTTCATTCTCTACTTAAACTCTTCTAATGAATTGTTATTTTCGCTGCGAATATTGATCTAAAACTGGTTGTCCATTATTTTTTATCTGATTTGTTGAAGGCTAATGATAATTTGTTGTTCATTATCTTAGTTATAATATTCTTTACTAGGCTAGTTGAGCTCACCCTTTTCCTTTTTGTTCCATTTTTCTTCTAAGGAGGCGAGAATATAGCGGGAACTAGTCGTGGTATGGAATGATGGTTCTATAAAGTTGTTTTAACAGTCCTTAGTATTTTTGTAAAATAGTGTATTAATAATTGTAATGAGGACTTATTTGAGTTTTTATACTGTCTAGAAGACAATATTTATATTTAAACTCACAGTATATGTGTTGTCGTATTTTGCATGACAATTATAATAACGAAGTTGTAGTTGTTTTCTGTACCATGTATTTGGCGACTCAGAATGGGTGGTGTATACCTATTTTGGGGGCGTCACATACATCACCCATTCTGAGTCACCAAATACATGGTACATAATCCAAATACAAACTTAATTTATACAACTGTTAAGTGTCGTGCAGAATACGACAAAACATAAGATGTGAGTTTTAATATGAATATTGTCTCTTAGACAATATCCAAACTCGAAGTAAGTCATCATTACAATGAAAGAAAATGGTGAGCTCAACTAGCCCGGTAAATAATATTATGACTAAGATAATGCAGAATAAATTATCGTTAGCCTTCAACAGTATAATAATTGATAGAATACAATAGACAACAAGTTTTACTGCAGCGGAACAAATAATCCATTAGAAGAGTCAAGTAGAGCATGATATCTACTATCTTCTATGATTTAAAAGTTTATCATCAATTTTATCGTTGAGACTCAACTTAATAAATAATCCACATCACTAAATTATCCATTCACTACGGGCCAAGGATATTCATTATTATCACATCCACGAATTATCCATGCACTACGGGCTAATGATATTCGTTATTATCACCAATGACCATGACAAACAACAATTCATCTTTGCACCCTTGGCCGAAGAGAACACATGGTCATAGTCATATCAACAACTGTCCATCAATGCACTACGGGCCAATGAGAACTTTTACCACATCATTTGTAATATTACAGGTCATGATTATACCGAATAATTCATGTTCATAATCATTCCAATCAACAGTCCATCTATGCACTAGGGGCCAGTTGGGTAAAATCTATATATGCTCAAACGCAAGTGTACGTGGTCAACAAGTAATAAAGTGTAAGGCAAGTATCATTCCCACAGAGACTTCATAAGAAATTAATCCTAACAAATACCAACTTTATATTATTCCAAATTTTATTAAACTATCCAATTTAATGATTATAATTATTAACAATTAAAAACATAAAAATACTAAGCAATCAACAAACTCAAAAACTGTAATTTCAAACAAATAATGGAGAATTAGGCTTACGACTTTACTTCAAGTATCACTCTGATTATTACACCTTATTCCAATTTAATTCATTATCCTAGTTTATTAATCAAGAACACTCAAGTAGAACTAGCCACCTGTCGATGCACTAATACCAAATTAACTTAAATCCACAAATTAGATAGAATTAAGCTAAATACCTTAATTAACTAATTCACTATATCTCTATATAAATTACAATCAAAGAATGTTTAAATTCCAGTTCTCTATCCGATTACATGCGATGTTAAGCAAATCTCTACCCTAACATTCATCAAGATTCTATTCATTCACAGACTTCAAGAACACATGCTATAATGACTAAGTCTAGATTCATACTTCATCTCTCGAGTCCATATAATTCCACACAGAATTGGTGATCAAGAAATTCATAAATTCAAATACAAATCATTATAGATAAACTAAAAGATAGATTGTTAAACTGAAATTCAAAGCTATAAAATCATTGTTTAACCAAAAGATCCGTCAAAAGCCTAATAATGAATTTAGTTCAACATAATTAAAATAAAAACTGGAATTATTAAAGTAGTCATCATCCCAATTACAAGTAATGAATTAAAGAAAAGAATGAATCCAGAACAACCCTTCTTTTCTACTCCAATCTATAATTATCGTGATTTTCTACTTCAATTTCTTCCTCCAATGCTCTTGCTCAAATTTAAGCTTCAAGGATCTTAATTGATTGTATGATCAATCTCCCTTTGTTGTTGTTGTTGTTAATTATGTGCCTAAGACACGTATTCTGACTTAATTTGATGCCAATCACAGTTCCAAGTCATGTCAACCACTAGCCTTCACGCTAATCTGACATTCCAAGTGAACCGGGACTCGGCTTTTTCCGTACCCATGCTTGACGGGTTTTGTTTCTAAATTTCTACCCAGTGAAGCTAGTCTTGTTTTTGGCTCAAAGACCTTTCGCCTCGACGGGGGTTTTGTATGTAATAAGTCTGCCCCAGCGGGCATCCATTCTATCTTTGGTCCAATTTAAGCTCTTTCCTTGCCATGTTTCGCCATGATTCCACCCTTTAAGTCCAAATGTCACGATACCACACCTAAACACAAAACAACACTAAACAAGTAAAACAAAACATAAAACTAAAGAATTAACACAATTTAAGCTTGAATTAGAGGCCGATTTGTAGGTATAAAACCAATTCATCAAACTCCCCCAAACTTAAACCCATGCTAGTCCTCGAGCATAAAACAAAACAAACATGCTATACACTTCAATGCAATGTAATGTAATGCATCTAATCTACATGCCTACTAATCCAGTAGTCATCATAAAATCAAATTTATTCATCCGGCCTCAAAGAAATCAAGAAAACACAACAATACTTCATATCAAAACCAATAAATAATTTGTATCAATCATAAAATCTTAAACTGTTATCACTGGTATAGTGTGTGTGTGCTCAACATCTATGCTAACTGATACAAATTCAAATTTAATACATAACAAATCTCTTAGAAGGCATTATACAGTGTAAACTCAAGAATTTCAAAAACAGACGAGATCCAACTAAAATCAAATAATTACCGATATTAAGGGTCCAAATAGGGTACTTATGCTTCTTCTTCTTTTTCATTCACGGGGGCTTTTTTCTCTTATTTCTCGTTTTATTCTTTTTTTTCTTTTTAATATACACATGGCTATGCAATGTCTTATTCCCTTAGTCTTTTTAGTGCTACCTTAACGAGCTTTCGACCAACGATTCCCAGACCATTAAGACCTTAGGGCGCTAGGTGTAAAGACAATCCCCTCGAGTTTACTTACTCAAGTAACAAAGGCCACAAAACTAGACAATCATAGCACGATGTTTTTTTTATTATTTATTTGTTTTAGATAAAAGCTTATATACCCCACTTTTTCCCCAAACTTAGGTTCTTGCTTAATTCTTCGCCTTCACTACCTATCCTTGTCATTCTCTTATTTAAACTAGCATTATCCTTTAGAGGTCCCATATGTATCAATTTAAACTAAATCAGTCCACATAGATGTTATTAACATGTTATCCTTATTATACTAGTTTTAAACTGGCAAAAGATACAATTAATAACAGAAAATTACATCAAAGTTCTAATAATTAGTATCGTACTTGTCTACTTAATCCCAATCTCATCATTGGCCAAAATAAAATGAACTATATCAAACCGTTGGACATATGCAATATAACACAATACTTAACTAATTTTTTTATATGTGGTAAACATAACATGATTGAAAACTAATAAAAACTATTTATAATCCTATACTATTATGCAACTAAATCACTACGTGAATGCAAACATCTAATAATCCTAAAACTAAACATGAAACTAACATATGCAAATCTAACTAATGAATTAAACATGCAAACATAAAAATTAAACTAACTTCCCCAAACATAAAAATTACAATGTCCTCATTATAAAGATAAATCATTAAATAAACGAGGACTTCCCTGTAATCGCCTCAGCTGGAGGTGGTGGTGGTTGTTGCTCTTCATCTGAATCAGAGGGTGGAAATCTTGGCATCGGGGCTGTTGCTGGTATGGGAACCGAGTATTAGGGTTGAAACTTTGCAGCGTCGTATTCCATGAGGCAAAGGACATATTCATTGCCTCAAACATATGGTCCTGCCTGGCCGCAAGTCTCCTCATCATTCTGTTGGCATCTTTGTTGTATCCATCCATTTGTCTTTGGAGCCTCTGAAATTGAGGGTTAAACACATCATCAGTTTGTTGCATCTCTTCAAGTCTGTGCTCACCCATTGTCCCATCCCCCTGGTACTCGTCATCATCCGAGGTGTCCTCAGCATCAACCTCTTCCTCCGAGGCTGGTGGAAATATGAACCTGACTCCTCTAGGGTAAGACTCGCCCCCAGGCCACACCAAATACCATGCAATCATCCTCGTGTCTAAAGTTTTCATTTGGGTGGTCTCATTATCGGACCATCTAACTCCCACATGCCTACACAACTAACAAATGAGAGATGGGTGTGGCAAGCCGCCCAAAAATGGTCCTTGCAGGCATCTACAGATAGAAAAACTGATGATAGCACCCACGTCGATGAGAAAGTCTTGGATGATGGCATATAAGAGGAGTATCTTCTCCTTATTCACCTCTATCAAGTGTGCGGATGGAAATAGCTTGGCGCACATGAACTCATATCGGATTTTTCTGTATCGACTTAGGTCTTTACTATGGAATATAGTGCCCCCTCTGCGTCATTTTACCCATGTAGTGCCCGACTTGGTTATTTTCGTTAGATTGGCCTCATAGTTGAGATCATGGTCCCGCAAGTAGGCATATTGGCACTCTCTAGGAACTAGTAATTAGTAGTACTGGTTAATGGCATCGGCACTAAAAGGAACCTGCTTGCCCCTCACAAATGCCATGAACAGTGCCTTATCCTCCATGTTGGCATAAAATTCTTTAACCACATTCATAATTGCTGGTTCGGGCTCTTTCGTGAACCTATTCCACCCTTTTTCATAGATTTGTTACATCATTTTGCCGTCAACGAGTTCAGGTGCCAACCCACGCTCTAGTGTGAGTGTCTTTGTCACAAGATAGTCGTAACGATCATCGGCGGCAACACTTATGAATTTTCGCCTATCAAAGGTTCGGGTTGGTGGTGTGGACCCTAAAATCTTGCCACGTTGTCTCTTTGTTTCCGGTTTTTGTTCCATGGTATTAGGATGAATGAAATCAAGCAAAATTTCCCCTAAACTTCACTAAAACAAATTGTTGAACACGTTGTGTGCAAGACTTGCAATGCCCCCAAACTTAGCAATTGGACTTCAAGTATGGTGATATGAGATTAGGAACAACCACTTACCCGTAGTGTATGAACAAATTGTTGAATTTCCCCTCTCTTTTGGCTTTCAAAATTCACACAATATGAACCCTAACCTCTTGTGAAAATTGAAATTGAATGGAATGAAGTGGAGATGTAGTGTAGTTAGGCGTGTAATTTATAGGGATAGATATAGTGTATGTATGTAGTGGTTTAATTGAGTGGGGAAGTGAGGGTTAAGTTTTAGTTTGTGGGTAGAGGTGGGCTGGTGGGAGTATGTGAGTCGGTTGGCAAGAAGAAGTAATGGGGAAGTGTAACTGCCGAATAAGTTTAACGACCGCTTTAGGTTCCGTACCCCCACCCCGGCGGGGGGGGGGGGGTATATATTGTAGAGGCCCACCCCAGCGGGCATGTGTTCTGTTATTGAATCAATATCCCCACCCCGGCTGGGTTATGTAGTTCACATTGTCCGGCCCTGCGGAGGTGCCTACTGTAATTGGGTCAATACCCCCGCCCCGGCGGGGTTTCCTTCTTACAAAGTCCTCCCCAGCGGGCTAGGCTTTTGCAATTGCACTTGATTTTTCCCATTCTTTTCATCCTTCATATATCCATGAGCTTTTTAAGTACCTGAAACACCAAAAAAAATGTTAATCTTCAGATAACAACACACAAATTTGATCATTGAAGATTTAATTCACTTAACTTCATGAATTACTTACTACCTAATAAATTAAAATAAACTAAATCAATACTTACTTGTACTCTAAACTACAAATTAATTAGCATGCTCTAAATTACTAAAAATAAAAGTAAAATTGGGTTGCCTCCCAATTAGCGCTTGATTTTAAGTCTTTCAGCCCGACTACTCCATGTTCATGGCACGTCACCCAGTGTGATAGAGACGACATCCGTATTGGAGTCTCCACCCCAATAATGTTTCAACCGTTGACAGTTGACTTTGAATGTCTCCAATGGATTTCGATTGTATAACTCAACGGTGCCATGTGGGAAGACCCTTTTGATAGTAAATGGACCCGGCCATTTAGATTTGAGCTTTCTAGGAAATAATCTCAGTCTGAAATTGAACAATAGTATTGACTGCCCCGTTTCAAACTTTCTCTACAAGGTTTTCTGGTCAAGCCATTTCTTGACCTTTTCTTTATACAACTTCGAGTTCTCATAGGCTTGTAGTCGGAATTCATCAAGTTCATTCAATTGAAGTAGCCTCTTTTCTCTCGCATCTGTTTGATCGAAGTTGAGTTTCTGAATTGCTAAGTAGGCTTTATGTTGTAGCACTACCGGTAGGTGACACGCCTTTCCATAGACCAACTAATATGGAGACATCCCAATTGGCGTTTTGTATGCTGTGTGATATGCCCATAGTGCGTCGTCTAATTTTAGAGACCATTCTTTTCTGTTCAAATTGAATACCTTCTCTAAACTTTTCTTCACCTTTCTATTGGAGACCTCGGCTTGACCACTTCTTTGAGGGTGGGATGCTGTTTCAACCCTATGATTTACTTCGTATTTTTTCAAGAGAGCTGTGAATGCTTTATTGCAGAAGTGACTTCCCTCGTCACTTATGATTGCTCTTGGTGTGCCAAATCGCGTGAAGACGTTCTTTTGTAGGAACTTGAGAATAACTTTGGCATCGTTCGTAGGGAGTGCTACAGCCTCCACCCATTTTGTTATATAATCCACAACAAGTAATATGTATAAGTTATTGAATAAGGGAGGAAATGGTCCCATAAAGTCCATTCCCCACACATCAAAAACTTTTACTTCCATGATTGTGTTGAGTGGCATTTCGTTTCTTTTTGAGATGTTACCCACCCTTTGACATCTGTCATAGCTTTTTATGAATTGGTGGGCATCCTTAAACACTGTAGGCCAATAGAAACCTGATTGAAGAACTTTGGTCAATGTTCTCTCACTACCATAATGATCCCCATATGCAGATGCATGACACTCGTGCAATATATTCTTCACCTCGCTGTAGGGCACACACCTTCGAATCATTTTATCGGCACACTATTTGAATAGGTATGGCTCATCCCATATGTACCACTTGACGTCATATAGGAATTTCTTTTTTTGCTATCTCGTTAGATTAGGGGGAAGGATGTTGCTCACCAAATAGTTAGCAAAATCCGCATACCATGGAAATTCTGAATTATCACCAAATAGTTGTTCGTCCGGGAATGACACATTGATTACACATTTATCTGCTTTATCTATACCCAAATTTTCCAGCCTCGATAGATGATCTGCTACTTGATTCACTGTCCATTTTTTATCTTTTATTTCTAAATCAAATTCTTGTAGAAGGAGGATCCATCTGATAAGTCGAGGCTTAGCATCCTTCTTCGAAATTAAATATCGGATTGCCGAGTGATCCGTATAAACCACCACCTTTGTTCCAATTAAATATGCCCGAAATTTGTCAAAGGCATATACCACCGCAAGTAACTCTTTCTCTATAGTTGTATAGTTCAATTCAGCATCCGTAAGAGTTTTACTTGCATAGTATATGGTGTGGAATATCTTCTCTTGGCGTTGACCCAAAACATCCCCTACTACATAGTTGCTCGCATCGCACATTAACTCAATGGTTTTGCAAACTTGAAAACTGAATCATTCTCTAAGAGACTGCACAATGGTTTTGAAATCTTAAAGAAACCTTTAATGAACCTTCAGTAGAATCCTGCATGTCCCAGAAAACTATGGATTCACTTGACTGTAGTTGGTGGTGGCAGATTTTCAATTGTTTCCAGCTTTGCTCTATCCACCTCTAATCCTTTTGTCGAAACCTTGTGCCCCAAGATTATTCCTTCTTCGACCATAAAGAGGCATTTTTCCCAGTTAAGCACCAAATTTGTCTTTACACATCGCCTTAAAACCATGATCAAGTTCTCTAAACAGACATCAAAATTATCTCCACAGACGGAGAAGTCGTCCATGAAGACTTCCACATTCTTCTCCACCATGTCCGAGAAGGTGGCCATCATACACCGTTGGAAGGTTGCGGGTGCATTACACAAGCCAAAAGACATTCTCTTGAATGCAAAAGTGTCATATGGGCACGTGAAAGTGGTCTTCTCTTGATCTTTAGGGGAAATAATTATTTGATTATGTGACACCCCCGAAACCAGGTCCTCTGACCCCAGTTCGATCATCACAATAAAATACAAACATCCACCTCTAAACAACACATGATAACTAAAATGCGGAATATAATAAACATACGTTATTTATTCAAAAGGTGTTACTAATCCCAAGATTCGATAACCTTAATACAATCTTACAAATATACCCTAAAATAAACATTAGGGTTCATATTACATAATAGTAATTTAAATTAGGCATAAGGTAAAGTCTGCTCCTTACCACTATCCTACATCTTTTATTTACCCTTGTCCTTTCCTGAGGTCTCAGGCTTAGCTGCAATAAAATTCATGATATAGCTATGAGCAACAAGTTTGCTCAACAAGTTTAAATACAACAATAAGGATATATCATGATGAATGGAAAATATCTGACAATGAATTCAACAATATGAATATCTGAAGGATTCAATAATATGAATATTAAAAGCAAAGATAATGATTGCTTTTAGAATAACTGCTAGTCAAGTAGACTTTGAACTATAACACTCCAATGGAATCAATAGCTAATTGAACCTTTTGTTACTAGCTACTGAATAAGTACTTGAGGGGATCAGCCTCACGTACACCATGTATATTAAATACACGCAATTAAAATAATAAAGCTAGTTATTATTAACCGGGTAGCTCCATAATTATTTTTACTACTCTCATAAACATATAATAACATTATTTAATATCAATGTTTATTTGAACATCTAATCCCTTTCCCAGTTTCTAAATTACACAGCTATTTTAATTTTTTTTGTATTAAGGATCACATGGGATTTCTTGTACTACTTGATATTTCGTATCAACATAATGTACATTTATCCATATGATTTATTAATGTCACACATACAACAAAGTGTTCCATTTAATTTTCTACAGTAAATGAACTAATATTTCTCATATTGAACCTTTGGTAGCAATTGCGCCATTTTTTGTATCTTATAGGAGGGCGCATCATGCTTGGCCCCTCGGTAGTGCCAAAAATGGGTTAGCTTCAAGCCATTTCCAATTTCTATCAGCACATAAGTTCCATATGATATAGTTTAACTTCTATAGTGGTGATATACCCATAATTGAAATGAATCAATATGTTCAAATCATGTCACTTTATTCAAATAGATTGAATATTTAATCATTAAGAATCCTAACAATTCTTTAATACCAAACTCTTAGGGTTAGTCCACCAATTTAAATAATAATTAGTGACTCCCTTTAATCATTTCATAAATTCACATAACCACATAAGGTTTAAACAAACTCACAAAACTAATTCATTAAAAATTAAATCACATATATAATTAAATAAGGAGTTTAAAATCCACGGTAATTACATCCCTCCGCCCTTATAAACATTCCGTCCTCAGAATTGTAAAAAAATAAGGTTACTCAAATAAAAATGGATAATTCGCTCTCATTTTCTCTTCTAACTCCCACATAGCTTCTTCGACTGTGTGATTCCTCCAGAGAATCTTAACGGAATGGATGATTTTATTCCCCAGCTTCTGTTCTTTCCTATCTAGTATCTGGACAGGAACTTCCTCGTACGATTAGTCCTTCTCGACTTGGATTAGTTTATAGGAGATAACGTGCTTTTAGTCCAGTTTATACGGCCTCAATACTGACACATGAAACACATTATGAATGTGCTCAAGTTCAGAAGGTAACGCTACCTCGTACGACACTTCACCGACTCGCCTCAAAATCTAGAACGATCCTATGAACCTAGGGCTCAACTTACCCTTCTTCCCAAAACAAATCTTCCCTTTCCAGGTAGATACTTTCAGAAATGCATAGCTTCCTAATTCAAAATCTTTGTTCTTGCATTGTAAGTCTGCATACTTCTTCTGGCAATCTTGAGCTGCTACTAGTTGGGCTCTTATCACCTTGATGATTTCTACCGTCTGTTGTACCAATTCTGGTCCCAACAGTCGACGTTCTCCAACTTTGTCCCAGCATAAGGGCGTTCTACATTTCCTCCCATACAGTGCTTCGTACGGTGACATTCTAATACTGGCGTGATAACTATTGTTATACACGAACTCTACTAATGGAAGGTGATCCTCCCAACTACCCTTGAAGTCCATCACACAAGCTCGGAGCATGTCTTCAAGTGTTTGAATTGTTATCTCACTTTGCCCATCGGTCTGCGAATGATACGCGGTACTCATTCGTAGTTGTGTCCCCATTTTTTCTTGAAGACTCTTCCAGAAGATTGATGTGAATCGCGGATCACTATTTGATACAATAGATACCGACACCCTATGCCTCAAGATAATTTCCTTGACATATAATTTGGCTAACTGGTCCAAATTATACTTAATCTTAAATCTGCAAAAAGTGAGTTGACTTAGTAAGACGATCTACAATCACCCATATAGCGTCATGCCCTTTCTGCGTTGCCTGAAGTCCCACCACAAAGTCCATTGTGATGTGCTCCCATTTCCATTCTGGAATATCTAATGGTTGTAATAACCCATTTGGTCGTTGGTGATCTTCCTTGACTCTCTGACAAGTTAGACATCTACTTACGCATTCCACAACCTCTCTCTTTATGTTTGGCCACCAGAAGTGGTGACACAAATCTTGGTACATCTTCATGCTTCCTGGGAGTATCAAAGATCTCGTACTGTGCACTTCTTGAAAAATCTCTTCTCTCAGTTCTGGTACTAACCGTACCCAAATTCTTCCTTTAAATCTTAGCAGTCCAGTGCTATCAATCTTAAATTTCAATTCTTCGCCTTCAGTCAATTGCTTCTTGATGTTATTGCAATCTTCGTCCTTCTCTTGTGCCTCTTTAACCTTATCCAATAAAGTCGGGCTAGCTGTCACTATAAATAATTACTCGTCAGTCTCCATCGGATACCTAATTTCTAAGTCTAGTCGTTCGAAATCTTTCACCAATTCTTCTTGAATAGTCAACTTCAATAACTTCGCTCTCCCTTTTCTGTTCAAAGGCATCTGCCACTATATGTTTTTTGCCTGGATGGTAAAGAATTTCACAATCATAATCTTTGATCAATTCTAACCATCGGCGCTGCCTCATGTTTAACTCTCTCTGTATGAAGATATACTTCAGACTCTTGTGATCCGTATATATCTCACACTTCCCGCCATACAAGTAATGCCTCCAAATCTTCAAGGTGAAAACTATTGCTGCTAACTCCAAGGCATGAGTCAGATATCCCTTCTCATAATCTTTCAGCTGACGTGAAGCGTATGCAATGACCTTGTCGTGTTGCATCAGTACATAGCCAAGACCCTTGTTTGACGCATCACTATACACTACAAATCCTCCCGTGTTATCTGGTAAAGCCAACACAGGTGCTTGACTAAGCCTCTTCTTCAATTCTAGGAAACTTTCTTCATATTTTTCCATCTAAATGAACTTAGTTGTTTTTTTGGTATGATTGGTTAACGGAGATGCTAATTTCGAAAAATCCTGAATAAATCTTCGATAGTATCCCGCCAATCCTAAGATACTCCTAATTTTTGTCGACGTCTTCGGCTGCTCCCAATTGATAACCACTTCTACCTTCGCTGAATCCGCTGAAACACCCTTTTTGTCGATAACGTGCCCTAAAAATGCACTCTCTGCAGCCAAAACTCACACTTGGAGAATTTTGCAAACAACTTCTCCCTTCTTAATGTCTCCAACACTATCCGAAGATGCTCGACATGTTCTTCCTCCGTCTCTGAATACACTAGGATGTCATCGATGAATACGACAACAAACTTATCCAAATACTATTTGGACACTCTGTTCATCAAATCCATAAATGATGTTGGCGCGTTCGTCAATTCGAATGACATTACCCAAAATTCACAGTGTCTATACCGAGTTTTGAATGCCGTCTTTGGAACGTCCTCCAGCCTCACTTTCAGTTGGTGATAACCGATCCTCAAGTCAATCTTTGAAAAGTACTTTTCCCCCTTCAACTGATCAAACAAATCGTCTATCTTGGGCAATGGGTACTTGTTCTTAATGGTGACCTTGTTTAGCTCTCGGTAGTCAATATAAAGTCTTAGCGACCCATCTTTCTTCTTTACGAATAAGACCGATGCTCCCCATGATGATACATTTGGTCGAATGTATCCCTTATCTAACAACTCTTGTAATTGAGCCATCAATTCTTTCATCTCTACCGGTGCCATACGATACGGCGCTTTGTATACCGGTGATGTCCCTGGTGCCAAATCAATAACAAACTCAATCTCTCTATCCGGTGGCAATCCCGAAATCTCGTCTGGGATGAAATCAACGAAATCCCTTACAATAGGTATTTGACTCAGTTCAGCCTCAACTCGTCGAATATCAACCACGTGAGCCAAATAACCTATACAACCCTTCCTAAGCAAATTCTGCGCTTGCACCATAATCAGACAATGAGATTGTCTCGGCGATTTACTGCCATAAAATACCACCTTCGACTTATTCGGAGTCTTAAGGTGTACACACTTCTTCTTACAGTTTATAACTACTCCGTGAACCGATAACCAATCCATTCCAAGGATTACATCGAAATCCCCCAAATGAATCGGTATCAAATCCACTTTGAGCTTAAATCCTGGTAATTCGGTATAAAAATTCTTATGAATGTATTCTATGGGGATAATTTCCTTGTTTGCTACTTCTACGTTCATAGGGTGTTCTAATCTCTCACGGGGTAAGTCTAACTGTTTAGCAAATTCTTCAGAAACAAAAGAGCGGGTAGCACCCGAATCAAATAATACGTATGCATCTATATCATTGATCGGAATGATACCTGACACCACGTCCATAGACTCCACCGCATCTTGTACGGTCATGTTGAACATTCGTGTCGTTGGTCTGTTGGCTTGACTAGCTAGCCCTCCAATGTTCAGCCCATTGTTGTTGTTGTTGCGATTTCCACTAGCTGCATCGCCCTTTCTCTTCGGGCGGTCCTTAATTTGATGGTTTGTGGCTCCACACAAGAAACATCCTCCCTTATGCTTATTCAGACACTGAGGAGCCATGTGCCCTGGTTGTCCGCAATGATAACAAACACTCTTTCCCTTCATGCACTCCCCCGAGTGATTTCTCCCACAGTTGTTGCACTTCATACTTTTCTTGGCCTCCCCTCCAGAGGATTGGCTCTCAGCCCATTTACGCTTGCTGGGGTTGCTGCCTTCACTGCTTTCCCCTTTATGTCTTTCCTGACCGGTCATCTTTTCTTATTTGAATCGAGCGATGGCTTCATTGCCTCCTTCGGCAATGATAGCCATTTCCAATAGATCAGAGTAAGTCTTAATCTTTAATACAACCACTACTTTCTGTACCCATGGTTTTAGTCCTAATTCGAACCTTCATGCCTTTCTGGCCTTTATGTCAACCTGATGCGGAGTGAATCGGGCTAACTCGTCGAATCTTGCCACGTACTCTACGACAGACATACTACCTTACTTCAGTTCCAAAAACTTAACTTCCATATCCTGTTGCGTATTCTCTGAGAAGTAATTCTCGAGGAATAGCTCTTTAAATCTGCCCCAAGGAATAAATCCTTCTTTTGCTCTTCCCTTATTGGATTTCCAACAATAATTAGCTTTTCCCTTCATCATAAAAGTGGAAAAACTTGTCTTCTGTGCTTCAGCCACTCGTGTAACCTCAAACACCTTCTCCATTTTTTCTATCCATGTGTGGGCTTCAATTGGGTCCAAGGTTCCCCGGAACTCCGGTGGTCCTACCAATTTAACGTCCTTAAAGCTAGCCACGTGTTGTCCTGGCTGCCCTGCTGCTGTTAAGGGTCTATTTTCCATTGCCTCAATTAACAGGTTAACGAAGTTCTGCATTGGATCAACATTTTCCCCTCCACCATTGTTAACGGATCCTTCCTCCCTCTGATTCTGTTGTAGTCTCCTAGGCGACATGATCTGAGGAAAGGAAGCAACAATTAGGCTTTATGTGATATGTTATCCATGTTTGTATTAACAAGTTTAAGACGTCTATCAATCGCTTTTTTTATTTAAATAAACAACTTCATTAATACAATAAAACTCGATGGATTTCCTCAACCCATCACTTACATACTCTACTTGAGTTTTCTACTAAGGTTATAACCTAAGTTTCGCAATCCTAACGTTTATAACCTATGGCTTTGATACCAACCTGTGACAACCCCGAAACCAGGTCCTCTGACCCCGGTTTGGTCATCACAATAAAATACAAACATCCACCTCTAAACAACACATGATAACAAAAATGCGGAATATAATAATCATACGTTGTTTATTCAAAAGGTGTTACTAGTCCAAAGATTCGATAACCTTAATACAGTCTTAAAAACATACCCAAAAATAAATATTAGGGTTCATATTACACAATAAAAATTTAAACTAGGCATAAGGTAAAGTCTGCTCCTTGCCACTATCCTACATCTTTCCTTTACCATTGTCCTTTCTTGCGGTCTTGGGCTTAGCTGCAATATAATTCATGATATAGCTAGGATGAGTAACAAGTTTTCTCAACAAATTTAAATACAATAAAAAGGATATATAATGATGAATGGAAAATATCTGACAATGAATTCAACAATATGAATATCTGAAGGATTCAACAATATGAATATTAGAAGCAAGGATAATGATTGCTTTTAGAATAACTGCTAGTCAAGTAGACTTTGAACTATAACACTCCAATGGAATCAATAGCTAATTGACCCTTTGGTTACTGGCTACAGAATAAGTACTTGAGGGGATCAGCCTCGCATACACCATGTATATTAAATACACACAATTAAAATAACACAACTAGGTATTATTAACCGGGTAGCTCCATAATTATTTTTACTACTCTCATAAACACATAATAATATTATTTAAAATCAATGTTTATTTAAACATCTAATCCATTTCCCAGTTTCTAAATTACACAGCTATTTTAATTATTTCTGTATTAAGGATCACATGGGATTTCTTGTACTACTTGATATTTCGTATCAACATAATGTACCTTTATCCATATGATTTATTAATGTCACACATACAACAAAAGTGTTCCATTTCATTTTCTACAGTAAACGAACTAATATTTCTTTAGATTTGAACATTACAGTTAATCTGCGCCATTTTATATTTTGGGAGGGCGCAATTTGCTACGGCCCCTGGCAAAGGCGTACAAAATGGGTTAGCTTCAAGCCATTTCCAATTTCTATCACCACATAATTTCCATATGATATAGTTTAACTTCTATAGTAGTGATATACCCATAATTGAAATGAATCAATATGTTCAAATCATGTCACTATATTCAAATAGATTGAATATTTAATCATTAAGAATCCTAACAATTCTTTGATACCAAACTCTTAGGGTTAGTCCACCAATTTAAATAACTATTAGTGACTCCCTTTAATCATTTCATAAATTCACATAATCATATTAAGTTTAAACAAACTCACAAAACTAACTCATTAAAAATTAAATCACATATTTAATTAAATAAGGAGTTTATAATCCACGGTCATTACAGATTATACCCCGAATACCCATCCAATAGGCAGTAAAATTCGTGACCCGCCAACCTGTCCTACATCTGATCGATAAAAGGCAGAGGAAAGTAGCCTTTGCGGGTTGCCATATTCAGCTTCCTGTAATCCATGCAAACCCTCCAACCGATCACTATCCTCGTTAGAATTAATTCATTATCATCATTTTTCACTACGGTCATTCCTCCCTTTTTTGGCACACATTGAACTGGGCTGACCCAAGCACTGTCTAAAATTGGGTAGATGATTCCTGCATCCAACCATTTTAGAATTTCTTTCTTCACCACTTCTTTCATGATCGGGTTTAGCCATCTCTGTTGTTCCACTACTGGCTTTGCATCCTCTTCCATAAGAATTGTGTGCATGCAGAAGGATGGACTGATTCTCTTGATATCTGCAATTGTCCATCCTATAGCCAATTTATATTCTCTAAGCATTCTCATCAACTTATTTTCCTGTAATTTGTTAAGAACAGAAGCAATAATAACATGTAAAGTATTAGAATTGCCTAAATATGCATACCTGAGGTGTTTAGGAAGTGGCTTAAGCTCAAGTGTAGGTGGCTCCTCCAATGAAGGTTTCATCCTTGACGTGGCTTTCTTTTCTGTGTGTAATGGCTCAAATGGTGTCTTGAATCTACTAAATTGTGGAAAAGAGTCAAGCATATGCAAATAATCTACAAATTCTAGATAGTCCGAATCTTTATCTCCCAATAGTGTAGTTTCTAATGGATCATTCACCAAGCTCTTAACCATGTCTTCATTAACTATCTGATTAATGACATCCACCCGAAAACACTATTCTTCATCCATAGTGAACTTTATAGCTTTGAACATGTTGAACTTGACTTCCTGATCTTGGACCCTCATGGTTAATTCTCCTTTTTGCATATCTATGAGAGTCCTACCCGTAGCAAAAGACGGTCTCCCTAGGATGATTGGGATATTTTTATATTCGAAAATTATGAAGTCTGTTGGGAATATGAATTTGTCCACCTTGACCAAAATATCCTCCATAATGCCTCTTGGGTACGTGGCTGACCTATCCACCAACTGTAGAGAAATATTGGTCAGTTTTGGAGTTGGTAAACCCAATTCGGTGTATGCAGATAACGGCATGAGGTTCACACTTGTCCCTAGGTCACATAAACACTTTTGAAATGCCATGTTCCCAATTATGCATGGAATGGTGAAACTCGCCGAATCTTTCAACTTTGGCAGTAACTTTCTTTGTAGAACTGCAATGCACTCCTCTATTAATGCCACAGTTTCAAAATCTTCCAACTTCTTTTTCCTAGACAAAATACCTTTCATTAATTTGGCATAACTATGCATCTGCTCTAAGGCTTCTGCGAAAGGGATGTTAATCTGAAGTTTCTTAAAAACTTCTAAAAATTTAGCTAATTGCTTGTCTAATTTCTGTTTTTAGACTCTTTGCTGAAACGGCGGTGGAGGATACATCACTGGCTTGTCAACTGCCTTTGTTTGTTCAACTTGCTTTTCCTCACCCTATTTCTCTTCAACCACTTTGTTTTCATCAACTTTGTCATTCGTTTTAACTGAATTTTCTACAATTTTCCCATCTAGCTGTTTTCCGCTTCTCAAAGTGATTGCCTGACACTGCTCGTGATTTCCCTTCGGATTTTTTTCTGTGTCACTTGGTAGAGTGCTTTGCGGTCTTTTATTCAATGCTAAGGCAAGCTGTCCCATCTGATTTTCTAGATTTTTGGTAGCCACAGCTTGTGTTTTCATTGCTGTCTCGTTTCCCAATATGTATTTCATTAACAGCTCTTTTAAGTCTGATTTCTTGTCTTGAGCTACTTGTTGATGCTGATTTTGGAACCCTGGGGGATAAGAAAGTCGTGGAGCCTGCTAATTTTGATTGTTGCTCCATGAAAAATTAGGATGGTTCCTATTCCCCGGGTTGTAGGCATTTTGATACATATTCGGTGGCAGAATCCTATTGTAGCTGCCCACAAACTGAACTGATGTTGGGTTGATGGCACACTACTCCGTAGGATGTTCTCCTGCATATAACTCGCAAACATATGCCACCTAATGTGGTTGTGCACCCGTCATAGTATCCGTTTTCTTTGATAAGGCAGCAATCTATGCTGCCAACGTGGTTACCCCGTCTACCTCTAAAATTCCAGCTACCTTAGGTTGTGTCATCCTCGATGTAGGCCACTTTTAATTATTAGCTGCCATAGTTTCCACTAACTCATATGCCTCCTCATAAATCTTGGCCATAAATGCTCCACCTGAAGTTGCGTCTATACTAGTCCTGAGATTCCCAGTCAACCCATTATAGAATGTGTTCATCTGCAGCCATTTAGGTAGTCCGTGATGTGGGCATTTTCTGAGCAATTCTTTGTACCTCTCCCATGCCTCATACAATGATTCCCCATGTTGTTGTTCAAACATGGTAATCTCGTTTCTCATTTTTGAAGTCTTTGCTGGTGGAAAGAATTTAGCTAAGAATTTTTGAGAGAGGTTGTCGACGTCGGGATTTTTAGATGTCCCTTTCCGTTACTTGTTCTTTGGTGTTCTCATTTTAGGTGAGATTTGTTTGAAAAAAGAAGTGAAAAAGGTCTGACATGTATAATATCGACGATGGACTGTTAAGAGTCGTCAGTTGGTTTTTTAAATGGTGGTACTAACACAACCGAGAAAAGGTTTGCACATTGACCCAGTGATGTGACACTGCTAAACGGGTCGGTGAAACCGAGATTCATTAGGGTCCGGGGACTTGGTTATGCATAGGGAAGGTGTTAGTCACCCCCCGACATCCGTGTTACCACGGTGACCGCCTCTTTTCAAGAAACTATTATCTGAATGTGTGTGTGTGTGGGTCAATGTGCTGTTATTTGGAAGTACTGCGTGGCCTCGTTCGAACCTATATACACATGGTTTAAATTTATGTAAAAATTCAGTTTTTAGCAAGATATAGCAATGATGTTTTATAAAAAGGTTTTTCAAACCCTGATGCTCAATAGTAATTGAGACCTTTTACACTTTCATTTTATTAAGCGTTCGGCTTGATTGATTTTATTTCACGAATACGAGGCATCCGTACGATAATAATGTACAAAAATAATGCCTACTTCCTCGTGGGTATGGAAACTGTCTGAAGAAATTCAGACACCGCAAAATAATTTATAAGCTGCTTAAAGCAGAAAATGTCCATCACGGGAACCGAATCTAGATCCAATAGGCTGAATTTGTGATCACATGATTCCTAGGCGCACAAGATACTGCAATTTATATGAAAGCAGGAAGCATGTATATATATAAAAGCTGTAAATATATATATACACAGACATGATCACCAAACCCGAAGCACCTCCATGGGGGATCAAAAAAGTAAATAAAGCTGTTAAAAGCTATCAACCGTCACGGAGGAAACTTCAAAGCGGATTTAAACGTAAATGAAGTCAGAATACGGCCAACCGCCACGTAAGGAAACTCAAAGTGACGAAATGTAAATAAAGTATGTAGAAGTTTATCAATCGCCACGAAGGAAACTCTGGCGGGATTCGAATATATATATATATATATATATATATATATATATATATATATATATATATATATATATATATAATAATAAACGCAATGGATGTAAAATCCAAAGCTCATCGAATAGAGTTCGACAACAATTCATATATATAAATATATATATACAAAAGAAAAGTAAACGCACCATATGTAAAATCCAGGCACATCAAAAATGAAAGTCCCACCACGCTATATATATATATATATATATATATATATATATATATATATATATATACAAGCTGAAACAAAACCACGGACCAAAGTAAGGGCAATGTCTTGTAATACGACTCTCAACGTGAAGAAGGGTGTGTGCAGAGATGAAGAGAAAGACTCTAAAGTGTGTGAGAAGGCTTACAGTTGACTACTAAAGAAGACTTCTATATCTTTAGAATGGGTAAACACTGGCTTTTGTAGGTACAAAAGGGCTATATATGAGCTCACATGTGTTTAAAATGAGAAAGTACACTGCATGGGGTGAGTACAGAGCAAATTGGGCAGGGCTTCCTCGTCATTTTCTCTTGCAAAATGCGTAGCCCCAACCCTCTATTTATAGACGATTTAGCCGCAGGTGTACCTGCGGCTGGGCCGCAGGTGTACCAGATGCAATCCGGGTGGGCCCGGGTTTTTTGGGTCAGGTTGTCTCGAAGTACGTGCACTCGGACACTATAATGTCCACTCGAACTTTCAGAAGTGTAATTCGGTCATCCGTTTGAGGTATACAGGACCTATTTCGGACCGACGTTATCGAGAGTTGTACGAATCCATGGGATTAGAGTTTGTACGAAGTCGTTGAAGATGGGACGATGCCCTCCGGTCTTCAAGCTTCAATTTTCATCCGTTACCCTGCACAATAGTCACTCCAGATTGGTTAGTCTTGTGGGACACCGTTGCATAGAGACGTTGAGATGACGTGGCATTGAATTGTGTTGGCTAGATGATGATGTTACCCCTCACCGGTGTTATCGCCAGATTGGGCTGATAAAGCAGACGTTGCTCAGGCTTCACTGAGATTGGACTGCTGTAATTGTTGAAGGTCCTCATTGTCATCTATGAGGTGTGCCTGTCTTCCCGATGTTATCGCCGGGTTGGTACAGTGTATCTCGTTGTTAGCACCGAGATTGAAGCTGGTCGCATTTGAAACAAGCATTTCCGGGGTTATCGCCGAAACTGCATTCCTTGGGGTTATCACCAAGGTTGGTGGCTATTCCCATTGTTGGGACTGAGACTGGATACCTCTGGGTTATCTCTGAGATTAATCGGTCTTCTCCGGTGTGTGTTCCGGTATTGGATCCGCATACCTCGGGGTTACATCCAAGGTTGGAATTGTTACTCCCAGAGTGGGCACCGGGGTTGATGCTGAGCTTCCGGTAGTATCCGGTATGGATTGTCTTTCAGGGTTCCCTATTAAAAGATGAATATATCCTCCTACAATGTTAGTGACAGTAGTACAGAAAATTTTGAGTTTCTACAGATGCCCCTCTTTATCATACTCATGCATGGCGATGCATGGGTAGGTTAAAGAATCCTAGAAACTTGAAACGCAACAAGACAAACATGGTACTGTATGTAGCAACATAAGGCAAATGTATGATGCATGTGTACGGGGTTGTAGCCCAACATGCTGGGGATGATTGCTTGATCCCTGTTGCTTCAACTGGGGATTGGCAATGATGACCAGATTTGATGTGTAAGCCGAATCTGTTAGGATGTTGATGTTGGAGTTATCCCCAAATTCCTGTGTTCTTGATAACGACTTGATCCTGAAAAGGTAACTCTTATGTGCAAGAGATCTGTGGGGATAAAGCTTGATCTGTTTTAGGATGTGTATAACATATTCCATCATCTATCCTCTTTGATAATATTGTCCTTTCCCAGTTGGTATCGCTAGGACATGTCAAGATTCTATTGGATTTACTGCTAACAACAAATGCTGTCAGGGATGCCTGACCTTCATTGACGTGTACTTCACCGACATGTGAATCAACAGCTGAGAAATCATGTCGGATATACTGTCAAGGTTTCTTGACCTTCGCTGACGTGTGAATCAACGGCTAATATTCTGTGGGTAGATTGTCAAGGTTGCTTGACCTTCGCTGATGCGTGAATCATCGGAACACTGCGTTGTGACCCCCATCAGGGATCCGCTGGGGAATATGAGTAATCAAGCATGAAATCCTCGAATAGCTCTAGAGCTCTGATAGGTTTAATCGCTATCGGCTGAGATAACGTCAAGGCTGCTTGACCTTCATTGATATGTGTGTCAACGAATGAACATGCATTATAACCCCCGCCAGGGCTTCACGTTGTAACCCCCGTTGGGGACTCACGTTGTAACCACCGTCGGGGACTCACATTGTAACCCCCATCTGGGACTCACGTTGTAAGCCCTGTCGGGGACTCACGTTGTAACCCCCGTCGGGGACTCATTTAGTGTAACGACCCGGAGTTGGTGGCATCAGGCATGTACAAGGTATTGTCGGATGTGATTAATGACAAATGAGATCATTGGCAAGGTATACCTCGTGTTTGGGTGACTACCAATGACCGATGTACAGACTCAAAGTTTTATCTGAGAAGGCTAGGATTGTATGCTGTTTGGCTCAATTGCGTGGCATTTTTATTCCCAATTTGACCTTTTTAGTCCGCAAGAACTCCTTTGAAACTCGAATTGGACCGAGCCAGAGGGGTGAAACCCACATAGGGCCGCAGGTGCACCTACTGCAGCCGCAAGTGAGCCTGTGGCCAACCGTGGATGATAAAATCCAGCAAGTTGGTCTCACAAGTCATTTTCAACTTGTCGCACAAAGAGAAATCCGTGAGCCTCCTTCAGATCTGCTGAGTTCGGGCTATTTTCTATAAATTCTATCACCGTACAAGTGTTCTACACTATCCTAGTAACGTATGCATGTATTTTTTCCAGTTTTTATCCATTGGATTTCGAGTTATAGCATAAAATGCATCTAAACACATAGTAGTGATTATGTATGCACAAATGACTTGATAAAAAATATTTAACATAGTAAATGTTAGTATTAAACCATGCTGAACATAATGATGTGAAAAAATTTGACTTCTGAGACAGTCAAATTGGCACCTTTTTCTGCAATTTTTTGTCCTATTTGAGGTCCAATGAGTAATGGTAGAAAGGTAAAGTACTCCTGATATTGAGGTTAACCTTATGCATGTATAATTTTGATTTTTGATGCATATATTATGTATATGACTTTGGGGCAGGTATGCTACTGAATGACAACCTATACATGCCTATGTGCATGTGGATAGTCATCTTTTCAAAGGGGACTATGGCAAAAATTTTCAAAATGTAGGCATTGGATAGTCATGCATTTTAACGCTATTGCATGTTAAAGTAAATGCATGCATGCATATAGTCATAAAATGCATTCTATAAAACTCTAGGTAAGGAAATACCACACCCTTTCTGAGGTGATTTGGAAACTTATTGTCCAGATATTATGGATCCGGATCAACCGAAAGTTCTCGAGGAGACCAATTCTCAAGCGCGACGGTGGAGGGCTTCAAGTGCCTCATCCCCTGCTCTCGCCGAAAAGCCTTGTCGGTTGGTGGAGGCCGTGATTCATCCTGTCCGGGTAGATGTGCCAGACGTCGAGGATGAGGAGGCGGATATTCCGATTGAGGATCCCGCTCCTGCTGCACATGTCCCTTGTAGGGAGCTCCCGAGTATTCAAGTGGCAAACCCAGAGCTGTTGGGTGATTTGAGCAGACATCCATCGATGTATTTGCATGCTAACGAGGTATGGCGTTAGATTTTGATCTTCCTTCTTTCCTATTCATGAGGAGCAAAAGGTTCTGATGTTGATCTGCATTTCATGTAGGTTCCCGGCTTTACACAGCCTCGAGGGAACTAGTTCAGCATTCACTCCATGTACCAGGCACTTCATCCTGACTATAGAGCGGTAGTACATGAGTGGGGATTCGGGGCATTCTTCTCCATCCTTCCCCATCGTTGTCCCTGGGGTTACGTCAGGGCATTGTCTGAGCGATGGTTTCATCAGACTCAGTCACTCCATCTGCTGGATTATGAGGTGATGATGACACCGATGGATTAGCGATTTATCACAGGTATGGAGATTGGAGGGGAGCCAGTGCCTTGCATGGCTAATATTACCCCTACTGCCGTCAGATCCTTGTTAGGAGTTCTGGCGGAGGCGCTCAAAGGCAAGACTGTTCGTTCAGGTCCTTTGAGCGTAGATACTATGAGCGGGCTTTTGAGTGAGCCCATGTTTGATGATGTTAGAATCAGAGATCGCGTTCTGCAATGATTGTTCCTGATGATCATTCGAGGCTACTTCATAGCAGATAACTCTTCTACGGTGTTTTTTTCTTTGATCGGCGCCACACGTGATGTGGACCGTATTGGAGTGTATGATTGGGGCACCTATACCTTTGCCTATTTCCTCCGGGGCATGCGCATGCGCTCACAGGGTTTGACCGAGGCTTAGCTAGGCTTTTACCCATTTCTGCTGGTGAGTATTTCTCTTATCATTTCCCATTTAGAGGTTAAGAGTGTTTACTGATAGCAGATATTTTGCCATTGTGTTGGCAGTTTTGGGCCTATGAGAGGCTCCCATGCTTGTGTCCTGTGAGTGTATTAGGTTTAGATACCTATCAACGAGGACGACGATGGCACCATTCTATTTTGCCGGAGGTCCCTGTAGCTGAGGGCTTCACTCACTGCCGTATGTAGCTGGAGTTGCTGACAGCTGACACCATCACATGGATTCCCTATTCAGGGGAACACCTGACCATCGACTTTGAGGATGGGTACCCGACTGGAGTCGAGTACTTGATTTCCACCAGGAGAGTTTCTCTCTTCACAGATGGAGGCTGGGAGCTCTATTTAGGAGAGCGTGCTATTAGGAGCACCACAGGGGAGATCCGTATGCCAATCTTTCCTCCTACCAGGCGTCATTGGCTCAGATCATCACCATCACCGTCCACCGATATCCCATTGTTGGGGTCGGTGGTTTTGCATTGTCAGAGGGTCCATGTACCCAGGAGATGTTCCAGCGGTGGTGGTCCCCTCGCACTATTGGAGCCCAGTTCTGCGCCACACAGTTTATGGGGGATATGGTTCTAGGATCCTTGATGATGACGGATTGGATAGCTTGTGTCTGATATCTGACTCATATGACCCAGATTGATAGTTTGACCCAGAAGTTGGACCAGGAACATATGTTTCTCTGGCATTTGGGCAGAGATCCAGCAGAGGCGGATTCGTTTGTTCCCTCCAGCTCAAGTGCTGGCCCCTCAGATGACCCATTCGGTTTTGTCGGCACAGATCCTCCTTTGTATAGGCCTTACATCCCTATTGATAGAGATCCAGTGACTCAGGAAGAGTTACATCAGGTGGACAGGATTGATGATGTGGACATCGACACCTTGGTCTTCTTCTGATGTGTATTCTCGTTATATCTTTTGATAGGCCTCTGTTAGATATTGGGTGGCTGTGCCCCATTCTCGCTATATCTTTTGATAGGCCTCTGTTAGTAGTAGGGCGTCTGCGCCCCATTTCCCTATATCTGTAGCTGTACAGAGATGATGTATTAGATGATGATATACTTAGGAATGTATGCACAGTTTTTCCATTCCCTATATCATATTGCCATCCTTTATCTGTTATGCATGTAATGCATATATATATATGTCCAGAGATATTCGGCATTGACCATTGGATGGTCTTATGACACGACCCGCGCAGATGTCTTCCTCGACAGTTAGCCGTATAGATCACACCCCACCGTCATTGGTGGCATTGGGTATGCGATCGTGGTACGATAGTATTTCACCACCAGACAGGGTGACTGTAGATCATTTGTTGCAGTATACCATGACCTTATTGACGTTTCAGGTTCTCACAGGGTTTGTAGATGGGATGCTAGAGCATTGGATACCGGATAGGCAGGTTTTTCGATTCGGAACCCACGAGTTGACTCCTACTCTAGAGGAGTATGCACGATTGACGATGCTTCCATTAGACAGACCTTGCGTGCACTTGGCTTTGGGAGACATGAGTAGATGATTCACGACTCTCACTGGATTGCGGCACAGAGTAGTACAGGATGAGCTAACATCTAGCCACGTGATATCCCAGCATTTTTTGTATGACAGATTTGGCTCTGAGGATAGCTATTCACGGAATTTCGGGGATTTTATCGCACCGAAGGATCATTGGCGCTTGGCCAGGGTTGATGTACTACCGCTATGCATACTGTCGTATGTCTATATGCCACGATACATGGACGAGATAGACATTGGTGTCATTATGGCTGTGAGAGCTCTTGGAGAGGGTCGTACCATTGTACCTATGAATTTAGCAGAGACCCTGTGATCAGCATCCTATTGTTGCACTTATCCTACAAGAGTGTTCACTGGGAGTTCGATTATGTTGTACGTGTGGTTTATGTCACACTTGAGACCGATTGTTACCATTAGACGGCATGGATATTACTTCACCCGTGATGTAGCTATGTCATACTCCTTTCAGCCATCGGAGTGTATAGATGCTCTGTCCTGGTCCACATTTTTGGCAGATATCAGAGATCCTTTTAGTATATTGCCATGTTCGGGGCTTAGCTCACCATACAGCTTCATTACTCACGCTCCGGGCATGGACTACCTCCCTCTGGCTTGTTTAAGAGGTGTGACTAGTTATCACCCATTGGTCGTGATGTCACAGTTTGACCAGTTCCAGGACTTTCATCCTTTCGATAGGGCGATAGGTCAGCGTTCAGCTTCTCGATATCTCTTAGCAGAGGACCGATCTTGCGTGTATGCTTGTTGGGATCAGCTTAAGATAGCTTTTTTTACTGTTAGTCATCCAGGTTGTTCGACAGAGTATTCCGCATGGATGGAGACAGAGATTTTATCGGCTGCGGTAGTGTCCACAGTACTGGATAGTGAGTCAGATGATGTAGAGCCCATGGAGGACATTAATTCATAAATCGAGGAGGAGCCCGTTGCATGGGTTGCCAAAGATTTCTTCCGATTCTCCTAGTATAAAGATATATTGTGATTCAAAGACTCAAGACAAGATTACCAGAGCGTAGTCTTCATCTGATGACCTTTGAGAGAGATCAGGCTCGATCTATGATGTTGACTACCCTTGATGGGAGGGACGCAGCTCTATTAAAGAGAGATGAAGCATTAGCTCGCAGAGATGTCGCTATTGTTGAGCGAGATGAGGCTATATCAGCCAGAGACGCAGTGATAGTCGAGCGGGATAGTGCTATATCTGCCCGGGATATGGCCGTCACAGATAGTACTGCCGTGAGGTCCCTTACCACTGGCATGATCGCAGAGATGAGCACATATATTGATGATCATATGGTCACCATGCAGATGGCTGCAGATCTGTTTGGTCATGTGGATATTCTCGTGCAGGAGACCACAGCTTCACCTCCATCCTCTAAGAGGGACGCCATGTTGGGCTTGTTAGCTTGCATATACCCTAACTTGTAGATGAGCTTGTATTTTTCTGCACAAACTAGCTTAGCCATTTTGTCATGTACAGTTCACATTGTATACATCAAACAGCATTATATATATGACAGGGAAATATATTTTTGGATCACTTCCCTTTTAGATATGCCTTGCTATTTGCTTGATATTTTGCCTGCTGCTTCAGGGCTTGTGGTCTTGATGTATTCTGAATTCCTCCTGGGTGGATGGACATTGAGTTGTCTCTGGATTGGTCAGAATGGATCATCGATTTCTGTGTATCCCTACCATCTTTGGTGTCTTGGGACTGGTTTCTGGATGAAAATGTGGAAAGGAGTGTGGCTTTCCTCTCTGAGATTGACCGCACCACAGATGGTTACCAGTGCTTCTATTTAGGAGAAGCCTAGTTAATTCCACCTCTTATAGATTGCTCTTCAAGGTATAACCGCAACTTAGATGGTCGCCGAATCTCCTATTTGGGATGTGTTCAAGTAATTTCATCCCTTTGGTCTGAAGCCGAATGGAATGTAGTGGATTGATGTTTGATTCCAGTACCAACTGACAAGGGTTTGTATTTTGGTAAGGGGTGAGACTGAACCATTAATGGCTGCCTACGTACTCCTATTGAAGAGGAGATCAGGTCTGCGTAGTTCGAACCTGGTGTAAGAGGTTCAACGATGTATATGATAGAAATGGTGTAGGAATATTTTTGGTTGTTTTTTTGAGGAGAAGAGGGTAGGAATGTTTTTGTTGTTTTTTGTTTAATTGCGACCGGGCCATGTGAATTGGTTGCCTACGTACTCCTATTGAAGAGGAGATCAGGTCGACGTAGTTCGCCCCTAAGGGCGAGATGAAAGGCGTAATCCCATGTGCATGTCAGAGTGCGGGGAGGAGAAAGTTTAATCCTAGGTTGAGGATAAAATGCAGGTATGAGAAGTTTGATCCCATGTATGGGTAGCCAAACTGCAAGCGCAAGAGGTTCAATCCGTGGTGGGATGACTTAAGTCAAAGGAACGTAAAGGAGAGCCAGGCTGCTGGCTAGAAAAGTATGTTTCCTTGAGGGGCAAAGTGTATAAGAGTTGTATGTAGTAAAGGGTTAAAGAACCGGAATGACTGGTGATCTGATGGTTCCGCACCAGGGTATTTTGCTAATTACTTCAGACATAGTACCATTTCACGGCGTCTGAGTTGATGAGTTGTGGAAATTCATCGCCTTCCATTTCTTGTAATCTGAGAACACCTCCTGTCAATACTTCTTTGACAACAAATGGGCCTTCGCAGTTAGGAGCGAATTTTCCCTTAGATTGATCTTGGTTGTCAAGGATCTTCTTCAAAACCAAGTCATGTTGTTTAAACTGCCGTAGCTGAACATTTTTGTTGTAGGATCTGGTGATCCTTTGCTGATATAATTGACCATGGAAGATAGCCACGGTTCGCCTTTCGTCTATTAGAGACAATTGGTGATACCTGTGTTGTACGCATTGATCTTCATCTAGATGAGCATCTATCAACACTCTGAGGGATTCCATTTCAACTTCTATGGGGAGTACTGCTTCCATCCCATAGGTTAATGCGTAGGGGGTTGCCCCAGTGGAAGTGCGCATTGAGGTTATGTAGGCTAATAGAGTTAGAGGCAATAGGTCAGGCCAATCTTTGTGGTTGGCGGACATCTTTTGCATAATCTTCTTGATGTTTTTGTTAGTCGCTTCAACAACACCGTTCATCTTCGGACGATAGATGACAGAGTTGAGATGTTTGATGTGGAATTTACTGCATAATTCCTCCATCATTTTGTTGTTGAGGTTCTTGGCATTGTCTGACACAATCACCTCTGGTTGTTCGTATCGACAAATGACATTGATTCTGAAGAAAACAATGATGACTTTTTTGGTAACCCTGGGGAAGGAGGCTGCTTCTACCCACTTGGTGAAGTAGTCGATCATGGTGAAGATAAACCGATGACCATTACTGGCTTTAGGCTCAATGGGCCCGATAACATCCATTCCCCACATTGCGAAGGGCCAAGGTGAACTCATATTGTGAAGTTCCTTTGGAGGGGCGTGTATAGCATTCCCATGAATATAGCACTGATAGCATCTCCTAACGTGGTCATCGCAATCAGCTTTGAGAGATATCCAATAATGTCCCGTCCTGAGGACTTTCTTGTCAATGAGGGGGCCACTTATGTGGGGGCCACAGACTCCGCCATGGATTTCATCCATAAGCCTTTGGGCTTGATCTTTGTCTAAACATCTGAGGAGACCTATTCCTGCATCTCTTTTGTAGAGCGCATATCCACTCAGGTAGAATTTCATAGCAAGTCGATGGATCCGCCTTTTCTCAGTCGGGCTCGCCTCAGCGGGTGTAGAGCCATCTCGCAGATATTCCTTGATATGTTGATACCAAGGATGTTGGATGGGAGGTAGCTCATCCGATACTTCTCCAATGTAATTCCCATAGGCTAGGGCCTTATGCAGGGAAATTGTGACGCTTGGCAAATGTTCCTTATCTGATATGTGAATCAAGGAGGCCAAAGTTGCTAACGCGTCCGCAAAGTCATTCCTATTACGTGGAATGTGTAGAAAGAAGATTTCTTCGAACTCCAAAGCCATCTTCAAAACCTGCCGATGGTAGGGAAGCAAATGTAGTTCCTTGGTTTGATAGATTCTGGTGGATTGTCTGATTACTAACTCTGAATCTCCAAAGACAGTTAACCGCCTGATGCCCATTGAACGGGCAAGTTTTAGCCCCATGAGACAGCCTTCATACTCAGTCGTATTGTTGGTGTTGACAAACTGTAATTTGACGGCAACGGAATACTGCTCCCCCATACCAGATACTAGAATTGCTCTAGCTCCAGAACCTTCCAGATTGACAGCTCCATCAAAATATATCTTCCATGCTTGGCACGTATCGTACTGATGATGTTACTGAACTGTCATTATTTCTTCATCAGGGAAATATGTTTCCAAGTGTTTAAAATCCCCTGCAGGTGCAGCGGCCAGTTGATCCACAATTCCTTGACCTCTTATGGACTTTTGAGTCACATATACGATGTCAAATTATTGCAGGATCAACTGCCATCTCGAGAGCCAACAATTTAACATGGGTTTGTTGAACACGATTTGAGAGGATCCACGGGATATGAGATGGGTTGTGTGACCATGGAGGTAATGATGTAACCTCATGGAAGCCCATGCTAAAGCACAACACGCCTTTTTGATCGAGTGTACTTGTGTTCACCGTCTTTGAACCTTTCTTCGAGGTAATAGATAGCTCGTTCTTGGCCTCTATTGTCCTTCTGTCCCAGCATGCAGCCCATGGCATTGTCACTTATGGACATGTACATAAACAGGGGAACATCATCCCTGGGTGGTACCAACACGGGAGCTTTGACTAGGTGTTTCTTGATTGTAAGGAAGGCCTTCTGACACTCATCATTCCATTTCATGGAAGAGTTCTTCCTTAATAGCATGAAGATTGGCTCACAGGTTGCTGTGAGTTGGGAGATAAACCTGCTAATGAAGTTGATTCTTTCGAAAAATCCCTGTATTTCATTCTCTGTCTGATGAATGGGCATTTACGTGATGACTTGGATTTTGGCAGGATCAAGCTCAATCCCTTTGTGGCTTACTAGAAATCCTAGCAACTTTCCTGATTTAATACCAAAGGTGCATTAAGCTGGATTCAACTTCAAGTTGTACTTACGCAACCTGTTGAACAACTTCCTGAGATGGTCTATATGGTCATCCTCCTTCCGGGACTTGACAATGATGTCATCCACATAGATCTCGATCCCTTTGTGCATTAAGTTATGGAAAAGAGCCATCATAGCTAGTTGATAGGTGGCTCCGGCATTGATAAGGCCAAATGACAACCTTCTATAACAAAAGGTTCCCTAAGGTGTGATGAAAGCAGTCTTCTCAAAAGGTTACCCAAGGTGTGATGAAAGTAGTCTTCTCACGATCTTCCTCAGCAACCATGATCTGATGATACCCCGCAAAGCAATCAGCAAAGGAGTACATATCTTATTGCACAGTATTGTTAATGAGAATGTGGATAAATGGCAAGGGAAAGCTATCTTTTAAGCAAGCTTTGTTCAATTCCCGGTAATCCACACAAACTTGCACCTTCCCTCCAGGTTTAGGCACGGGCACAATGTTGGATATCCACTCAGGATATGTAGACACCATGATGATGCTAGCTTGAAATTATTTCACAATTTCTTCTTTCACCTTTAAACTCCACTCAGGTTTCAATCGCCTGAGCCTTTGCTTGACTGGCTTAAATCCCTCTTTAATGGGAAGGCGATGAAGGATAATGTCAGTGGACAAACCCACCATGTCTTCATGAGACCATGTAAATACATCCTGGAATTGGGTTAGTAGCGTAACCATATCATTCTGTTGGTCTGGGGTAAGGTCTGAACCAATATGGATTAATTTAGGGCTTTCTAAGGTTCCGAGATTGAAAGAAGTGGTTTGATCAAGGTTGGGTTTAGGTTTGTCTTTGACCCATTCTTGAATTTCTGGAGGCACCTCAATGTCATCTTGTATATCCATCAAGGCGGAATTCATCTCTACATCAAAGGTACAATCCTTATGGAGAAGTGGCACCGTATCAGCAAGTATATGCACATCTAAACTCAGAGTCCCTTGTCGACCAATGCAAGGAATGTTGTTCCAATTGGCAAGGGCAAAGTCTGGGTGGACCGCAGTGATGGAGGGATTGTCATCATCCTCCCTATCCCGAATGATGGCCATTACGTCTGGGCAATCATCTTCTGTGGTATATCTGTTGGTATGTTCATCATGAACGATGATGCGTATGCCTGACATCATTCGGATGACGTCTTGATTGATTCTTTGTTCATCCTCTTCCACTACGGGATTTGGAACAAAGACTTCTTTCTCCTTTACCGGTACCGGCTTGGGAAATAACATATCCATTAAATTTGCTGGCACCTTTATAGGAGGTTGTGCGGACTCAGGGTTTGAAGGCGAAGATAAACGCCGCGTGGTTGAAGTTGAAGGAATCTGTTGATGCTTATAAGGATTCCTGTGACTAGAACTGGCAGAATAGCCTAGCCCAGCTATTCCAGTTTGCTTGGTTAATCGAATTAGATATTTGATACCCTGGCAATCTTTACCCAGCCCTTGTCCCGACTTATGACCCAATGACATCATTTCTTGAGTAGCCGACATTACCTCAACAGAAATCTTGGGTTCGGGCAATGGCGTTCCAATAGCATGGTATTGGGTATTGCTTATTTCCAAAGCATGAAAACTGACTGGTTCCACATCCGCATTGGCATTGATGAATGGAATGTCTCCGTGTTGAGGCATCTCGGGTTCAGCGTTGACCGTGACCAGGCTATTATTGATAATGTATTTCAATTGTTAGTGAAGAGTGGAGGGGACTGCCCCAGCCATATGACTCCATTATCGTCCCAAGAGCAGGTTGTATCCTGAATCTATCTTGAGCAGATGGAAGGATACGCAGAATGTATAAGGACCAATTTTGATTGGCAGCTCAATTACTCCGACCGAATTATCGCGGGCTCCATCAAAAGCTTTGATGATAGTATGGCTACTCCGAATTCTGTTGAGATTGATATTCATCTTCACCAAGGTAGCATATGGACAAATATTTAGAGATGAACCTCCATCTATCAGGACTCCAGCTAACATGTATCCGGAGGACAAGACCGTAATGTGCAACGGCTTGCAATGACCGGTCCCCTCGGGCGGTATGTCATCATCAATGAAGGATATAACATTATTATTGAAAATGTGATCAACCAGGTGTTAAAATTTTTCCGTATCAACTGATGTTGGTAGATAGGTTTCTTCTAAAACCTTCACCAAGACCCTCTGGTGATTCTCGGAACTTAGGACCAAGTCCAAAATTGATATTTGATGTGGAGCTTCCTTTAAGCTTAAAACCACCGTGGTTTCGTTATGACCCATAGTGCGGAGGAACTTTTCAATTTTTTCCATGGGTATTTTCCCCTTTGACTTGATGATAGGCTTCATAACCCATTAGGGAAGATACAGTGGATTTTCCTTCGACACTATAGCAGTCGTATGTGAGGTGGATCCTTCACCTTCTCCATAATTCCACGGAACTTTGCGCAAGCTAACAATAGGATATTGTGCTCTGCACGGCAAGTTGATTGGCTCGGGAGCGGCCACTTTCAAAGGATTGTTGCTTCCCTTGAGTTGAATTGTTGGCATTGTGAGTGATTTGTTAACCCCATCAACTTCAGCGGATATGACTGCTACCACACTCTTCCACTGAGTAGGACATGAATTCTCACTTACACGTAACATAGTATCGTCGTCCGCTAGGCGCAGGACACCACTGCCAATTAGATTTTGGATAAGGTGGCGGAGTGCCCAGCATTCTTTTGTGCTATGACCGCGAGACTGGGAGTGATATTGACATACTCCACCAGAGTTGTACCACCCTGAATGGGGATTGATTGGAGGTAGAAGGGAACTGATTCTTCCTTCATTGATTAACATATGAAGGATTTCCTCCATAGGTTGGCCCAGATATGTGAATTCCCTTTTGTTGGCAAAATCCTGACGGGCTTTGGCATTTGCTCACTTTGTCTTCCAGCATTTCATTTTCTGAAAGTGACAAGGGAACATTCATGACAAGAGGTAGGAGACTGGCATGCTCCTGGCTGATTAATTGACGAGTCACTTGATGCTGATAAGTCACCAATTCTGCCAATTGTTCAATTTGTTTGCCTAAAGCTTTTATCTTTCATTCCATTGTTAACTGAAACTTGGCATAATCCCATTTGTCATCACCATTTTTGAGGGTCTGGGAGGATTCACAGTTGAAATTGGAATTCTGTCCGCTACTCCAATTTATCATGTTGACTTCTTCTTCTTTGTGTTGAGGAAGAGGGTTGTCTTGAACGTGAGGCTGATCTAGTTTGGTGACCACGATCTCTTTGTTGTCTATCAGGTCCTGGATCTTGTGTTTCAAGGCCCAACAATCCTGAGTATCATGTCCAAGTGCCCCGGCATGATAAGCACATTTTCGAGCAGCATTGAAACCCCGTCCATTAGGGCTGGCTGGAGGAAGAAGATGCGTAATTTTCTTCTATGTTGTCAGAAGATTAAGAATGTTCTCGAGGGTATCCCCTAAGGGTGTAAACACTCGAGGGTGTTTGACTTCTCCACCTTTTGGTATTGGAGGGTTTACAGACTGTGCTTTAAAGGGAGTGTAGTTTCTCCTTTGAATAGGCATGTTTTGATTGCCTTTTTGACCCTGTAGTATCAGCGAAACATCTTTCTCTTTCTTTTTATGGACCCTCCAGGGGTTGTTTCCATAATTCCCAGATTGGATGTGATCAGCAACAGCTTTGAGTGTAGCTAGGTTGTGAGACCCCAGATTTTTTTGAATAAAGATTAAATTTTCTCGAAATATATTTTTTAATATTATGGTGTGGATTTGATATAATGTTATAGTTCAGGTAATATTTACAAATTTTACAAAGTACGCAAGTTGTTATATAATATTCGATCACCTGGGAATATTCGTTTTAACAGGAATATTCAGTATAACTAAGACAATCATTGGTGGACCCCACAACGGAATTATCATTTCGGATTGAGAAAACAACAAAAATACTTTATGAAAATAACTACGGAAGTTTTAGCGTTAATTGTTGAACTACCCTAAGAGTAAAAGTACAAGAATACGATGTCTGGCGTATAGTTGCATAAAGTACATACCAGTATTGATTATTGATGCTTACGTGAGAAGTCACTCAATTATACTCAATTATTGCTACTGATAATTCTTTGTGATCATATCTATCATATTATTGATTCAATTATTGTCACAAAGATCATCTGCATAAAATGTTTTTTTATTAAATCAATACTTGAGATGACAAAGTTATTCATATTATAAATTGCAATATTTACAATGTTCAAAAGTTCTGCCAAGGAGAGGTTTGGTCACCTAATTACGCGCCAATAGGGAGAAACCCTTATTGGAAAGCCCCCTCTTTCCTGGGAACGACCTGGTTGTTAAGTATTGTGAGTTAAAATATTAATAATGAATGTTGTTCGGAGTTGAATTTGGAGACGCGGACGTGATATTTGAGTCCGGAACAACTAAATTAGTAAAAATAGTCTATAAACATAAAATTTTTCGGGATTCACTATTTGGTCAAAAAGTCAACAGTTGACTTTTTCGGGAAAAGTCAAACTTCGAAATTTCAAAATTTATATTTTTGATAAAAATAGTTTCATTATGTTGGAATTGTTTGTGTTAGTGAAAATCGACATTTATTCCGATGATAATTGATGTCTAGGGGTTATATTGATAAATCGGGTAATTTATAGGATAATGAGAAATTAATTGCTACTAATTCACATGCTTATATAACTATTTGTTCACATATGTGTACTATTGAATCACATTATTTACTATTAGGGGAGTTGGTGCAAGATTGATAATACTTGCATGACTAAGTTAAAAATGGAGGTATAGATGGAGGTACTATACTGTAATTCATATTTTTCACATGATTATACTATTGATTCACATGATTGAACTATTGATTCATATTATTTACTATTAGGGGAGTTGGTTCAAGATTGATAATACTTGCAGGACTAAATTATAAATGAAAGGAAAGTTGGAGGAATTGTACTATAATTTTCGAGCCCCAAAACGTGCAATTATCGAAACTATATTTTCCTATAAATAGAAGCTCATTCTTCCTTTATTTCTCACCAATTCACAAAAGCTTTAGAAAGCGATTATTATAGAGAGAAGTTATAGAGAGAAAGAAGAAGAGAAATCACACCTCACTATTCCAAGATATCCGCTTTTTTTCAAGGTAGGGAATATTATTTGTTGTACTTGTAGGAGTATTATTTCTTTCTTATCTATGAAGAGAACTTCGTTATTCCAATCTTATTATTTCGTTGGAATAACTCGTATACTGTGAGCAACCCTATACTTGGTGAAATTCTTACGTTGTTCCATTCTTTATCATTCATTTGGAACATCCCATGCTGCAAGGCTTTTTACGCCGGACCGATTAAAATCTTTATTATTCATTGGAATATCCATGCATGCGTTCTACCTTGGGACCGATTTCGTCTTTATTATTATTCCGTTGGAACATCTCATTCGTGTGTTTTACATCGGACCTAGTTTCGTTTTTATTATTATTCATTGGAACATCCCGCTTCCGGTGCAAATTTTGCACGACACGGTTCTCATTTATAATTATTCTCGTTGAATAACTTTTCATGCTGCGCAATACCGCATGCATGGTGATTTCTTTTGTTATTCCATTCTTTATTATACTCGGTTGGTTAAAGTTTTGACTTTATACTCCATGAAATTAGTAGAATATCCTTGATATTTGTGCTTCGTCAAAGATCTTTTCATGGAAATATTCTTCGATCATTCTTGAATTTTATTCTACAAAACAGTATCATGTTGACAATTTGGACGTTAATAATTTCTGGATAAAATAATTCTTGAACTTGTTTTATTGAATTCTTATATCATTGTCATCATCCTCATGTTTATATTTTGTTGAAAGCCATCTGTGGCCTGTAGAGCATAGATGGACTTGGTATGATTATGACCAGGAATTATTTGGTGTAATCATGACCGTAATGTTACAAATGATGTGGTAAAAGTCTATATTGGCCCGTAGTGTATTGATGGACAGTTGTTGGCATGATCATGACCATTAATGAATACACAAATATTCTTGGCCCGTAGTGCATGGATAATTGTGGTCGTGATACTAAAGAATATCCTTGGTCGTAGTGCAGGGGTGATTCGATGATGTGGATTATTTATTAAGCTGAGTCCCATTGATAAAAGTGATGAAAAACCTTTTAAATCATAAAAGATAGTATATTTTATTCTCTACTTGACTCTTTTAATGGATTGCTTGTTCCGCTGCAATTAAACTTGATGGTTGTTATATTATATCAGTTTAACATTGTTGAAGGCTAACGATAATATATTCTGCATTATCTTAGTCATAATATTTCCTACTAGGCTAGTTGAGCTCAACCTTTTACTTTTATTGTTCTCTTCAGGAAATGAGAACGTAGCAGGGACTAGTCGGGGAACGGAGTGACGTACCAGATGATAGGATTAGTAGTCATCACTATTCTGTGAAATATTGTAATAATAATTGTAATAAGGACTCCTTTTGAGTTTGTATAATCTCTAGTATACAATATTTGTATTAAAACTCACAGTTTATGTTTTGTCGAATTGTACACGACAGTTGTATTGTTAAGTTGTATTTGAATTTTGTACCATGTAAGTGGCGACCCAAGATGGGTGATGTATACCTAATTTTGGGGGCATCACAGTTGGTATCAAAGCTTAGGGATATGATCCCTGGCTAAGATGTGAGAATAGAACTAGGAGGGGAGAGACGAGGAATTCCTTCGCTAGTATGACCTACCTAAGTTTATTTGGTATTTAATTGGTCGGTCAAAGTATATGGATAATATGTGATATGTTAATTAACCCTTGTTTTGTGGCAGTGTTTGAAAATGGCATCCAAGAATGTTGAGATTATCAATGGAGCACAGGAGACCGTTGAGTCTCCACAAATCAATAATCAGGATAATGTGCAACCAGAGGACAATACTCCTCATGAAAACAATAACACCGATGAAATGGTGAATGATGGGATGGTCAGAGGCTTTATACAATTCATGCAACAACAAAGCGAAGGCGCCTCGCCCTAAATGCGGGTAGAAATCGATAACTCTTGGGACGGCCATCGCTAAGCGGCCAGGAGCAATTCATGCAACAACGGGCGAAGGCAGCTCCTGTCCATAATGCAGGTGGAAACAATGGCAACCCATGGTTGGTCACCGCTAAGCAATTCAAGGAGCTGGGACCACCGGAGTTTTTGGGAACGCCAGAACCACTTAAGGCGGAGACGTGGTTAAAGCAATCACCAAGATATTTGATGTCTTGGGATGCTCCGAGGAACAAAAGGTTCCCTTTGCCACCTTTATGTTGCGTGAAGAGGCAGATCACTGGTGGGAATCAGAACGCACTCAAACTGGACGCACTCAAGATGTCTTGGCAGAAGTTCCAAAAGCTGTTCAATGACAAGTACTTTCCCGAAAGTATTTGTCACATGAAGGAGGTGGAGTTTATCAAGTTGGAACAAAACAATATGACCGTGTCGTAATATGAGGCTAAATTTGCGGAGTTATCCCGGTTTGCATCCCATTTGGTCGATAATGAGGAGCGAATGACGTGAATGTTTTTAAGAGGTTTGAAGCCAGAGATACGCCAATATCTTATTTCTCATAAACTGTGTTTGTATTCAGATGTTGTAAATAGGGCTCAGTTAGTGGAGCGCGATAACGAGTCAACGCAACCAAAAGAGAGCAAAATGCAAAATGATAATACGGTGATAATTGATCATCAAAGCGGTGACAATAAGCATGGAGGGAATCAACATGCCAGAAATGGTAACCACTTTGGTGGTAATCATGGTCAAAACAATAAGAATGGACATTTCAAGAAGAGGAGATTCAACAATGATGGAAAGACGTCAGCACCATTACCCGTTGTTAAGGAATGAGAACGACCACCTATCATATGCTTCAAATGCGGAGGGGAGGGACACATCAGTCCAAACTGCGTGATACCATCCAAAGCATGTTATAATTGTGGAAAAGAAGGTCACTTAGCCCGATTTTGTCGTTCATCGAAGACAAGTTCAACTAGGATGGAGGCACCAAAGGCCGTCCCAGAAAAGTCAAAGCCGGTAGTTTAAGAGAGAACATTTTTTTTTCGTGACAAGGAACCTGAATAAAATTATCACGGGTATGTTAGTCGTAAACTCTTGTGAAGTCTATACCGTGTTGGATACCGATTCTACTCACTCTTTTATTTCACCTAGTTGTGTTCAATGTTTGAATTTAACTCCGGAGAAGTTAGATTTTGATTTATCTGTTGAAACTCGGTTGGGAGAAACCTTCATTACCTCCATTATTTATAAATCTTGTTCAAATCAACACTTTCATGTTACCTGTCGATCGTATCTCTTTGAAAATACTTGCCTTTGATGTGATTTTAGGAATCGATTAGTTAACTACTCATCATGCTTTTCGTCAGGTTGTTAGCTTTCATATTCCTAACCAACCTATTATCCGAATTCAAGCAACCAAATCACTAAAGTCAATCATGGTCATATCAAGCCATAAGTAAAGAGCCCCGATCCTTTCGTTGTTAACTTCCTTGTGTGGAATGCACCGAAGCCAGACTTTCTGTAGGCGATGCTGTGAATGACGATGGCAAGTTGATAGGTATCAATGAGTCGTGTTACCCAAGTCTTGGATGAGAGTCACAGTTTTGAATGATATTTCTATTGTTAATAAATTTCCTTACGTATTCTTGAAGACTTCTTAGCCTACCCCTAGAGCGTGAAATCGAATTTTGTATTGACCCCAGTATAAAACCCATTTCTAAAACCCTTAAATATTTCTTCAACTAAAATGAACGTAACATGCGCCAAAGACGTTGGCTCAAGATGTTGAAGATTACGATCGTACCATTCAATACCATCGTGGGAAAGCGAACGTGATAGCTGACGCGTTGAGTAGAAGACTGTATGCATTTACGAGTGCGATGTTGTTAACATAAAGACCCATTTTGTACAACTTACAAATGATGAAGATAGAGTTAAAGACTCTAGGAACCCACGTGAAGATAACGAATATACGAGTAGAATTAATCGACTTTAATCGATAAAGTTAAAGCCGCTCAAGCTTCACACCCGGAGCTGATGAATGTGAAGAATTAAGAAGTTTCAAGAGGGCGTTATTCTAGAAGCAAGAATCGATGAAGAGAAGAAATCTCAACCCTCGATTTAATTGGCCCATTTGAAATCCTTGATAAAGTAGGAACTGTGGTTTATAGACTCGTTTTACCGCCAAGTATGTCGCGTGTTCATAACGTTTTTCACGTATCGACGTTACGTAAATATGGGGATGACCCGAACCACATTATTAATTTATAACCGGACGAGATAGCAGATGATTTAACGTATGAGGAGATACGTGTTAAAATCTTGGATAAGAAGGATTATATTCGACACTCAAAGGTTATACCTCCAGGGTTAGAATTTGAAGTGAGGTCAAGGTATCCTCACCGTTTTAAGCATACCAGTGTGCGTATATAAATTTCGAGGGCTTAAATTTCATAAGGAGGGGAGATTGTGAGACCCCAGATTTTTTTGAATAAAGATTAAATTTTCTCGAAATATATTTTTTAATATTATGGTGTGGATTTGATATAATGTTATAGTTGTGGGTAATATTTACAAATTTTGCAAAGTATACAAGTTGTTATATAATATTTGATTGGTGGGGAATATTCGTTTTAACGAGGAAAATATTCGTATAACAAGCACAATCATTGGTGGACCTCATTAACGAATTATCATTTGATCGAGAAAACGACAAAAAATATACTTTATGAAAATAACCGCGAAAGTTTTAGCGTTAACTGTTGAACTACTAGGTAGTAAAAGTACAGTAATACGTGTGGATGCATAGTAGCACACGGTATTGATTATTGATGCTTACGTGAGAAGTCACTCAGTTATACTCAATTATTGCTACTGAGAATCACGCATCATATCTATCATATTATTGATTCAATTATTGTTACAGTATCATCTGCATAAAATGTTTTTTTTTATTAAATCAATACTTGAGACGACAAAGTTATTCATATTATAAATTGCAATAATTACAATGTCTAGAAGTTCTGCCAAGGAGAGGTTTGGTCACAAAATTGCGCGCCATTAGGGAGAAATCCTTATTGGAAAGCCCCCTCTTTCTTGGAAACGACCTGGTTGATAAATATTTTGAGTTATAATATTAATAATGAATGTTGTTCAGAGTTGAATTTGGAGACGCGGACGTGATATTTTAGTCCGGAACGACTAAATTAGTAAAAATTGTCTATAAACACAAAATTTTCTGGGATTCACTATTTAGTCAAAAAGTCAACAGTTGACTTTTTCGGGAAAAGTCAAACTTTGAAATTTCAAAATTTATATTTTTGATAAAAATAGTTTCATTATGTTGGAATTGTTTGTGTTAGTGAAAATCGACATTTATTCAGATGATAATTGATGTCTAGGGGTTATATTGATAAATCAGGTAATTTATCGGATAAATGAGCAATTAATTGCTACTAATTCACATGCTTATATAACTATTTGTTCACATATGTGTACTATTGAATTACATTATTTACTATTAGGGGAGTTGGTGCAAGATTGATAATACTTGAATGACTAAGTTAAAATGGAGGTATAGATGGAGGTATTATATTGTAATTCGTATTTTTCACATGATTATACTATTGATTCACATGATTGAACTATTGATTCACATTATTTACTATTAGGGAGTTGGTGCAAGATTGATAATACTTGCGGGACTAAATTATAAATGAAAGAAAAGTTGGAGGTATTCAGATTGTAATTTTGAGCCCCAAACGCGTAATTATCGAAACTATATTTTCCTATAAATAGAAGCTCATTCTTCCTTCATTTCTCACCAATTCACAAAAGCTTTAGAGCGATTATTATATAGAGAAATTATAGAGAGAAAGAAGAAGAGAAATCTGTTACCTCACTATTCCAGTATCCAATTTTTTCAAGGTAGGGAATATTATTTGTTGTACTTGTAGGTAGTATTATTTCTTTCTTATCTATGAAGAGAACTTCTGTTATTCCATTCTTATTATTCTGTTGGAATAACCTGTATACGCGGGCTACCCTATACTTGGTGAAATTCTTCTGTTGTTCCATTCTTTATCATTCTGTTGGAACATCCTGTCTATGCATTCTACGCCGGACCTGGTTCCATTTTTATTATTCTGTTAGAATATCATGTCTGTGCGTTTTACGCTAGACCTGATTCTGTCTTTATTATTCTGTTGGAATATCCTGAATGTGCGTTCTACGCCGGACCTGATTCCGTCTTTATTATTATTCTGTTGGAACATCCTGTCTGTGTGTTTTACACTGGACCTGGTTCCGTCTTTATTATTCTATTGGAACATCCCGCTTGCAAATTTTTGCCCGACCGGTTCCGTTATTATTATTCTCGTTGAATAACGTGTACATCTGCAATACCGCATGCATGGTGATTTCTTTTGTTATTCCATTCTTTATTATACTCAGTCGGTTAAAGTTTTGACTTCTATACTCCATGAAATTAGTAGAATATCCTTGATATTTGTGCTTCATCCAGTATCTTTTCATGGAAATATTCTTCTGATCATTCTTGAATTTTATTCTACAAAACAGTATCATGTTGACAATTTGGACGTTAATAATTTCTGGATAAAATAATTCTTGAACTTGTTTTATTGAATTCTTATATCATTGTCATCATCCTCATGTTTATATTTTGTTGAAAGCCATCTGTGGCCTGTAGAGCATAGATGGACTTGGTATGATTATGACCAGGAATTATTTGGTGTAATCATGACTGTAATGTTACAAATGATGTGGTAAAAGTCCTCATTGGCCCGTAGTGCATTGATGGACAATTGTTGGCATGATCATGACCATTAATGAATACACAAATATTCTTGGCCCGTAGTGCATGGATAATTATGGTCGTGATACTAAAGAATATCCTGGTCAGTAAAGCGGGGGTTATTCGATGATGTGGATTATTTATTGTCGAGTCCCAGTGATAAAAGTGATGAAAAACCTTCTAAATCATAAAAGATAGTAAATTTTATTCTCTTGACTCTTTTAATGGATTGTTTGTTCACCGCAGCTTAAACTTGATGGTTGTTATATTGTATCGTTTAACTTTGTTGAAGGCTAACGATAATATATTCGCATTATCTTAGTCATAATATTTCCTACTAGGCTAGTTGAGCTCACCCTTTTACTTTTATTGTTCTCTTGTGAAATGAGAACGTAATGAGGACTAGTTGGGGAGCGGGAGTGACGGAATTGATGATAGCATTAGTAGTCCTCACTATTCTGTGAAATAGTGTAATAATAATTGTAATAAGGACTCCTTTTGAGTTTGTATAATCTCTAGTATACAATATTTGTATTAAAACTCACAGTTATGTTTTGTCAAATTGTACACGACAGTTGTATTGTTAAGTTGTATTTGAATTTTGTACCATGTAAGTGGCGACCCATGATGGGTGACGTATACCTAATTTTGGGGGCGTCACATAGGTCTTGAATATTTCCGGACTTCAATCCCATCTCAGCCATCTCCCCATGTTTGACCATTTCAGAAAATGGTTTGCCGATGCCGGCTAAAACTCTCTCATAGAAAGGAGCTTCTTGTATGTCTATGAAAGTCATGACCATCTCGATTTCATCATGGATGGACTAACTTGGGCAGCCAGGCGTCTCCACCTTTGAGCATACTCTCTGAAAGACTCGTTAGACTGTTTCTTGATCTTGGTAATTTGATACCGATCAGGAGCCATTTGAGTTTGAAAGCTATATTGAGTGAGGAAAGCATGTGCTAGCTCTTCCCAGCTATGGATCTTTGAATTGTCTAACCTTGTGTACCACGACCGGGCTTCTCCAGTTAGACTTTTTTGGAACAATTGCATTCTAAGATTTTTATCCTCTGCATAAGATCCAAGTTCCCCAATAAACACCTTTAAATGTGTGTAAGGATCTCCTAACCCGTCATATTTTTCAAAGTCAGGAGTTTTAAATTTTTTTGGATAATGAACACCAGGTAAAATACACATATCAGCATATGAAACACTCTCATGTGTTCCAATTCCTTTAATAGCATGAAGGGTCTCTTCTATTTGGAGTACTTTCTTTTTGATGTCACCAGTGTCTGGATCTCCAATGGGATGGGCAGCATCATGAGTTTTGTTGGTCGTATCCAACTGCAGTTTAGGTATTGTAATGACCTAGGTTCCTCCTTGTGTGGAGGATTCAGCATGTACGGGTATTTTATGACCCTGTGTAGACTGGTGTAATTCTTTGAGTAGAACATCCAAATCTGTAATTTGTTTGCTTAATCCGTCAAATTCTTTGCGAGAAACTGGATAAAGTTCAGTTTGGTCGGATGACGACATGATTGACTGTAGGCCTGTTGCCTTTTTTGACTTTGAACGGGTAGTAGGTCCGATTGGTTCCCTGCGAAAGACTTGCATAGTTTAGTCTTTAGGGAATTTATATAATAACATGCTATGTGATGTGTCCATTTAAGGAATTTTATCCTACAAAATGGATGTCAGCTATTTGTAGCATGTTAATATGTATGTGTACACATTTCTTCATATTTCTCATTATATAGAGATAGATATAGAATGTAATTACAAGTAATTGTGTTTACAAGTAATTAGAAATGAGAGCATGAAGAGACTTTCCTCCGTTTTGGGTTTATCAGCGGCTGACCTATCTTAGGTTACTCTCGCGGCTTTTTGGCATGAAGGTTCCCAAATCATCGCAATCTACTTGACGTGATGTTAATCCGGTCATTCAACTGAAGCGAATTTGGGTGGTGCCTTTCCTGAGCCTCAGAGAATTAGTCTTCTCACGAGTCCAGTAATCAAACACTGACAAGATAGCCTCCTGGTGGAGGGACCACACAACATACATTCACAAACATCGCGTCTCACCGTATAAAAAATGATGACATGTGTGAAGCACTAATATCACAAGCAGATATGGTGCGAAGCACTAATATCACAAGAAGATATGGTGCGAAGCACTAATATCCCAAGCAGTTATGGTGCGAAGCACTAAGTGCAATTAGGAAATGCATTCGTACACATTCATCAAACGTAAATGCAACATCCACACACAAGTAGATAACAGTTTTGAAAAGATTATAATAGCGGCTTAAGTCCTCTTACTGGAGTCCCCGACAGAGTCACCACCTGTCGACGTCGAGATTTTTAGATGTCCCTTTCCGTTACTTGTTCTTTGGTGTTCTCATTTTAGGTGAGATTTTTTTGAAAAAACAAGTGAAAAAGGTCCAACATGTATAATGTCGACGATGGACTGTTAAGAGTCGCTAGTTGATTTTTTAAATGGTTGTACCAATACAACTGAGAAAAGGTTTGCATATTGACCCAGTGATGTGACACTGCTAAACGGGTCGGTGAAACTGAGATTCATTAGGGTCCGGGGACTTGGTTATGCGGAGGGAAGGGGTTAGGCACCCCCCGACATCCGTGTTACCACGGTGACCGCCTCTTTTCAAGAAACAATTATCTGAATGTGTGTGTGTGTGGATCAATGTGCTATTATTTGGAAGTAGTGCGAGGCCTCGTTCGAACCTATATACACAAGGTTTGAATTTATGTAAAAATTCAGTTTTTAGCAAGATATAGCAATGATGTTTTATAAAAAGGTTTTTCAAACCCTGATGCTCAATAGTAATTGAGACCTTTTACACTCCCATTTTATTAAGTGTTCGGCTTGATTGATTTTATTTTACTGAATGCGAGGCATCCGCATTTAAAAATAATGTACAAAAATAATGCCGACTTCCTCGTGGGTATGGAAACCATCCGAGAAAATTCGCACACCGCGAGAATAATTTACACGCCGCTACAATGCAGAAAATGTCCATCACGGAACCGAATCTAGATACAATAAAGTGAATCTGTGATCACATGATTCCTAGGCGCATAATATACCGTAATTTATATGAAAGTAGTAAGCGGTATATATATAAAAGTCGTAATTATATATATATACGCATATGATCACCAAACCACGAAGCACCTCCATGGGGATCGAAATGTAAATAAAGTCGTTAAAAGCTATCAACCATCACGGAGTAAACTCAAAGTGACGTAAACGTAAATGAAGTCAGAATACTTGTTAACCACCACGAAGGAAACTCCAAAGGGATGAAATATAAATAAAGTCGTAAAAGCGATCAATCGCCAACGCACGGAAACTCCGGGAGGGCGATATATATATATATATATATATATATATATATATAAGCTAATTAACGCCCGCATCAAGTCTAGCCTCATCGAACAAAGTTTGACACACAATTAATATATATAAATGTATATAAATATATATATATATATATATATATATATATTAAAGCAAATAAACGCCTGCATCAAGTTCAGGCTCATCGAACAAAGTTCGACACACAGTTAATATATATAAATGTATATATATATATATATATATTAAAGCAAATAAACGCTGTAGACCGAAGTCTAGGCTCAATTAAGGCATAACTGTATAATGTTAGTAAATATATATAAATATTATATATATATATATATACAAGCTGAAACAAAACCCCAGACCAAAGTCCTGGCAAATGCGCGCAACACGACTCTCAACGTGAAGAAGGGTGTGTGCAGAGATGAAGAGAAACACTCTAAAGTGTGTGAGAAGGCTTACAGTTGACTGTCAAAGAAGACTTCTATAGCTTTAGAGTGGGTAAACACTGGCTTTTGTAGGTATAAAAGGGCTATATATGAGCTCACAGGTGTTTAAAATGGGAAAGTACACTACATGGGGTGAGTGCAGAGAAAATTGGGCAGTGTTTCCTCGCCATTTTCTCTTGCAAAATAGGTGGCCAAAGCCCTCTATTTATAGACGATTTAGTCATAGGTGTACCGCTACCGGGTGGTAGTGTAGTGTGTAGAGGCAACCGGTGGGCCGGGTTTTTAGTCAGGTCATCTCAAGCACGGTACTTCAAGGCATCCGTAATGTCCTCTCAAACTTTCAGAAGTGCAATTCGGGCATCTGTTTGAGGTATACAAGACCTATTTTGGACTGCCATTGTCAAGAGTTATATGATGGCATGGGATTAGAGTTTGTACGAAGTCATTGAAGATGGGACAATGCCCTCCGGTCTTCAAGCTTCAACTTTCATCCGTTACCCCGCACAATAGTCACTCGGGATTAGTTAGTCTTGTGGGACACCGTTGCGTAGAGACGTTGAGACGACATGGCATGGCGTTGTGTTAGCTAGATGACAATGTTGCCCCTCACCGGTGTTATCACCGGATTGGGCTGATAAAGCAGACGTTGCTCAGGCTTCGCTGAGATTGGACTGCTGCAATTATTGAAGGTCCTCATTGTCATCTTTGAGGTATGCATGTCTTCTCGATGTTATCGCCGAGTTGGTACAGTGTATCTCATTGTGAGCGCCGAGATTGAAGCTGGTCGTATTTGAAACAAGCATTTCCGAGGTTATCGTCGAAACTGCATTCCTTGGGGTTATCACCAAGGTTGGTGGTTATTCCCATGATTGGGACTGAGACTGGATACCTTGGGGTTATCTCCGAGATTAATCGGTCTTCTCCAGTGTGTATTCCAGTATTGGATTCGCATGCCTCGGGGTTACATCCGAGGTTGGAATTGATACTCCCAGAGTGGGCTAGGGGGTTGATGCTGAGCTTCCGGTAGTATGCGGTATGGATTGTCTTGCAGGGTTCCCACTTAAAAGACGAATCTGTCCTCCTACAATGTTAGTGACAGTAGTACAGAAAATTTTGAGTGTCTATAGAGGTCTTCCCATGTAGTTATTGATCTTGACGGTAGAGAATGTAACCAACTCTTCGCCTTGTCCCGCAGGGTGAACGGAAACAAGTGAAGTCTAACTGCGTCGTTCGACACCCCATTGTATTTGAAGGTGTAACATATCTCCAAAAAGCTGATCAAGTGTTCATTCGGATCATCATTTGCAAGTTCCCCAAATTGAACTAAGTTTTGGATCATCTGAATAGTCCCAGGCTTGATTTCAAACGTATTTGCTGCAATCGCTAGCCTGGTGATACTCGATTGACGCTCAGTCACCTTAGGTGTCACAAAATCTCTCAACGCTTTCAGGTCTTCAGCAGCCATTACTTTTTCTTTTCAGAATTCTCAATGTCCTCCCTTGTGTCTTTAGTCCACTTACTTAACCTTTAAAACCGTTTCTCAATATCATCCTCGAAAGGAAGCAAGTCTGGGTTTTTGGACCGAGTTTGCATAAACCGATTTCAAGAACCAGAAATAGAAAGAACAAAACAAAAGAAAAAATAATGTTTAAGTAAAACTGGACTAATTAAACTGATATTGCAAAATATTAAACAGGCGAATTTGTCTTTATTGCACATCGGTGGTTTGCTGCCTCCACGAAGCTTGGATTCACTCATGATGTGTGCCATGATCTACTCGAGCTTTGTGAGCTTTAGATTAAAGAACCTGCTCTGATACCAATTGTTAGTTCCCGGAGGCACGAAAGTTATCCAAAAGGGGGGGTTGAATAGATATTTTAAAATTTTCTTTTAAAAGGGTAACTTAACAGATTTGTTAATTAAATGATTAATTAAGTAAAGAAGAATATATGTTTTAGTTATCCCCCTTAAGATAAAATCAAGTTTATAAATCAAACTGCAGTTATAGTAGATATAACAGTTAAAGAGACTGAAAGTAAATGACATAGTGTTTTAAGTGGTTCAGAGCACTCAAGACTCCTAGTCCACTTTTCTACTCCACGAGTAGAAAATCTAGTAAAGATATTGATATAATCTTCAAATCATTTAGATTCCTTCAAGACCATTAGTCTTGGAAAGCTAGTTCACAAAGAACTCTTCAAGCCCAATAGACTTGGAATTTTAGTACAATAAGTACTCTACAAACCTAGCAGGTTTGGCAGCTCTGCAATGAATGTAGTTGAGGTTGTTGTCGTTGTGCTACTAAGTTTCCTTAAACTCAAGTTCTGATGAACTTAGTAGCGAAGCAAGATTGAACTGAATCATTGAGTTACAGACCGAAGTCTAGGCTACAGACCGAAGTCTAGGCTCAATCGAGGCATAACTCGATAATGTTAGTCTATATATATAAATATATATGTATATACAAACTGAAATAAAACCACGGACCGAAGTCTGGGCAAACACACGGAACACAACTCTCAACGTGAAGAATGGTGTGTGCAAAGATGAAGAGAAAGGCTTTAAAGTGTGTGAGGAGGCTTACAGTGGGCTGCCAAAGAAGACTTTTATATCTTTAAAGTGGGTAAACACTGGCTTTTGTAAGGACAAAAGTAGCTATATATGAGCTCACAGGTGTTTAAAATGGGAAAACACTCAGTATATTGCAAGTACGGAGCTAATTTGACAGGGCTTCCTCGCTCTTTCTCTTCTCAAAATGGCCACCCCAAGCCCTCTATTTATAGAGGGGGGGAGTCAGCAGTGTACCTACTGGTGCTGCAGTGTACTGAGGTCGCCTGCCCCCCGGGTTCTCGGGTCGAGTCGTCTCAGAAGACGTGCACGTAAGCACTGCAATGTCTGCTCAAACTTTCAAAATTGCAATCCGGGCATCCGACTAAGGTATATAGGACCTATTTTGGACCGCCGTTGTCGAGAGTTGTACAATGGCATGGGATTGGAGTTTGTACGAAGTCATTGAAGATGGGACGATGCCCTATGGTCTTCAAGTTTCAAATTCTATCCGTTACCCCGCACAATAGTCACTCGGGATTGGTTTTCCCCGATTCTTGTGGGACATCGTTGTGTAGAAATGTGTGTATAAAATGTTGAGACGATGTGATGTGGCATCGCATTGGTAAGATGACGAGGTTGCCCCTCACCGGTGTTATCGCCGATTTGGGCTGATAAAGCAGACGTTGCTTAGAGCTTCGCTGAGATTGGACTGTTGCAAGTGTTGAAAGTCCTCAGTGTCAACTCTAAGGTGTGTCTGTCCTTCCGATGTTATCTCCGGGTTGGTACTGGGTGTCTCGTTGTGAGCGCCGAGATTGAAGTTGGTTGCATTTGAAACAAACATTTCTGGGGTTATCGTCGGAACTGCATTCCTTGGGGTTATCACCAAGGTTGGTAGCTATTCCCATGATTAGGATTGAGACTGGATACCTCGGGGTTATCTCTGAGATTAATCGGTCTTCTCCGGTGTGTGTTCCGGTATTGGATCTACGCCTCGGGGTTATCTCCGAGGTTGGGAATTATTACTCCCGGTGTGTGTTCCGGGGCTGATGCTGAACTTCCAGTAGTATCCGAAATTGATATGAACTGTCTTCCAGGGTTCTCTCTTGAAAGACGAATATGTCCTCCTGCAAGGTTAGTGATAGGTGTATAGAAAATTTCGAGTGTCTACAGATGCCCTTCTTTATCATACTCATTCAATGCAATGCATGGGTAGGATAAAGAATCCTAGATGCTTGAAATGCCATAAGACAAATATGATACTATATGTAGTAACATGATACAAATGTATGATGCATGTGTACGGGGTTATCGCCCAACATGCTGGGGATGATTGTTGGCTCCCTGTTGCTTCAACTGGGGATTGGCAATGATGACCAGATTTGATGTCTAATCCGAATCTGTTAGGATGTTGATGTTGGGGTTATCACCAAATTCCTGGATCCTTGATAACGACTTAATCCTGAAGATGTACCTCTTATGTGCAAGAGATCAGTGGGGATGAAGCTTGGTCTATTTAAGGATGTGTATAGCATATTCCATCATCGATCCTCCTTGATGACGTTCTCCTGGCTTGTATCGTCAGAACATGTCAGGGTTCTGTTGGTTTTACTGCCAACAACCAATGTTGTCAGGGTTGCTTGACCTTCGTTGACGTGTCCTACATCGACATGTGAATCAACGGATGAATACCCTGTGGGGAACATTGTCAAGGCTGCTTGACCTTCGCTGACGTGTGAATCAACGGTAAAACGCGTTGTAACCCCCGCCGGGGATGGTGTTGGGGAATGTGAGTAATCGAGCATGAAATCCACGAATAGCTCTCGAGCTTCGATAGGTTTCATCGCCATCGGCTGAGATAATGTCAAGGCTGCTTGACCTTCATTGATATGTGTGTCAATGGCTGAACATGCACTATAACCCTCTGTCGGGGTTTCACATTATAACCCTCGTCGGGGATCCACGTTGTAACCCCCGTCGGGGATCCACGTTGATCTTTTTATTGGTAATGACCCAAATTGGCGGCATTGGACCTGTACAAGGTATTGCCGGATGTGATTTGTAACAAATGAGATCATTAGAAGGGTATACCTTGTGTTCGGGTGACTACCAATGAGTGATGTACAGACTCAAAGTTCCATATGAGAAGACTAGGATTGTATGTTGTTTTGCTCAATCGCGTAGCGTTTTTATTCCCAATTTGACTTTTATAGTCCGCAAGAACTCCTTTACAACTCGAACTGGACCGAGTCGGAGGGATGGGGCCCACATAGGGGTGTCGTAGGTACACCTTCTTCAGCCACAGATGGACCTGTGGCCAACCGTGGATGTTATAATCCAGCAGGTTGGTCACACATGTCACTTTCAACTTGTCTCACAAAGTAAAATCCGAGAGCCTCTTTCAGATCTGCTGAGTTCGGGCTACTTTTTGTAAATTCTGTCACCGTACAAGTGTTCTGCACTATCCTGGTAATGTATACATGTATTTTTTATAGTTTTTATCCGTTGGAAAATGAGTTCTCGCATGAAATGCATCTAAACACATAGTAGTGATTATGTATGCACAAATGACTTGATAAAAAATATTCAACATAGTAAATATTAGTATTAAACCATGCTGAACATAATGATGTGAAATTTTTTGACTTTTGAGACTGTCAAATTGGCACCTTTTTCTGCTATTTTTGTCCTATTTGAGGTCCAATCAGCAAAAGGTAGAAAAGCAAATTACTCCTGATATTGAGATTAACCTTATGCATGGATGATTTTGATTTTTAATGCATATATTTTGTATATGACTTTGGGGCAGGTGTGCTACTGAATGGCCACCTAGTCATGCCTATATGCATATGGATAGTCCTATTTACAAAGGGGACTATGGCAAAAAAAATTCAAAGTGTAGGCATTTAATTAGTCATGCAATTTTAACTCCACTGTAGATGTATGTTAAAGTAATGCATGCATGCATGTAGTCATAAAATGCATTTTAAAAAGCTCGAGGTAAATAAATACCACACCCTTTCTGAGGTGATTTGGAGACTTGTTGTCCAGATATTATGGATTCGGATCAGCCGAGTAGTTCCCGTAGGACCACTTCTGGTATACGGCGGAGGGCTTCTGAAGTACCTCGTCCCCGTTCTATCAGACAGCCTCGTCGATTGGTGGAGGTCATGATTCGTCCAGTCTGGGTTGATGTTCCAGACGTTGAGGATGAGGATGAGGATATTTCGATCAAGGATCCCGCTCCTGCTGTACATGTTCCCCGTAGGGAGCTCCCTTGTATTCAGGTGGTAAACCCCGAGCTTTTGGGTGACTTGAGCAGACATCCCTCGATGTACTTGCATGCTAACGAGGTATGACGTTAGATCTTGATCTTCCTTCTTTCCTATTAATGAGGATTAAAGGGTTTTCATGTTAATCTGCATTTCACGCAGGATCCCGGCTTCACACAGCCTTGAGGGAATTAGTTTAGTATACATTCTCTGTATCAGGCTCTTCATCCTGATTACAGAGCGGTAGTACATGATTAAGGATTCGAGGCATTCTTCGTCCATCCTTCCCCGTCGTTGTCCCTGGGGTTACCTCAGGGCATTGTCTAAGCGATGGTTTCATCAGACTCAGTCATTCCATCTGTTGGACTGCGAGGTGATGATGACGCCGATGGATTGGCAATTTATCACAGGTATGGAGTTTGGAGGGGAGCCAGTGCCTTACATGGCGAATATTACCCCTACTACCGTCAGATCCTTGTTAGGAGTTCCGGTGGAGGAGCTCAAAGGCAGGACTGTCTGTACAGGTCCTTTGAGCGTAGATGCTATGAGCGGGCTTTTGAGTGAGCCGATGCCTGATGATGTTAGAGTCAGGGATCGAATTCTTCGACGATTGTTTGTGATGATCATTAGAGGCTGCTTCATAGCAGATAACTCTTCTACAGTGTCGTTTTTTTTATCAGTGCCACACGTCATGTGGACCATATTGGAGAGTATGAATGGGGTTCTTATACCTTCACTTATTTTCTTTGGGGCAAGCGTATGCGCTCATAGGGTTTGACTGAGGCTTAGCTAGGATTTTACCCATTTCTACTGGTGAGTATTTCTCTTGTCATTTCCCATTTATAGGTTAAGAATATTTATTGACCGCAGATGTTTTTCCATTATGTTGGCAGTTATGGGCCTAAGAGAGGCTCCCATGCTTGCTTCCTGTGAGTGTGTTAGGTTTAGATACCTATCCACGGGGACGTCGATGGCATCATTCTATATTGGCGGAGGTCCCTGTAGCTGAGGGTTTCACTCACTGCCGCTTGCAGCTGAAGTTGTTGACAGCTGAGATTATCACATAGATTCCCTATTCTGGGGAACATTTAGCCACCGATTTTGAGGATGGATACCCGACTAGAGTCGAGTACGTGATTTCCACCAGGAGAGTTCCTCTTTTCACAGATGGAGGCTGGGAGCTCTATTTAGGAGAACATGTTATTCGGAGCACCACAGGGGAGATTCGTATGCCGATCTTGCCTCTTGTCAAGCGTCATTGGCCTGTATCGCAGTCACCCGTCACTGATATCCCATTGTTGGGGGTTGACAGGTTTACATTATCAAAGGGTCCATATACTCAGGAGATGTTCCAGCATTGGTGGTTGCCTCGTACTATTGGACCCCAGTCCCGCGCCACTCAGTTCATGGGGGATATGGTTCCAGGATCCGTGATGATGACAGATTGGATAGCATGTGTCCGAGATTCGACTCATGTGACACAGATTGATAGTTTGACCTGGCAGTTGGATCAGGCACATATATTTATCCGGCATTTGGGCAGAGATCCGGCAGAGGCAGATTCATTTGATCCTTCCAGCTCAGGCGCTCGCCCCTCAGATGACCCATTTGGTTTTTTCAGCATAGATCCCCCTCTATATAGGCCTGACATCCCCATTGATAGAGATCCAGTGACTCAGGAGGTGTTACATCAGGTGGACAGGATTTATGATGTAGATATTGACAACATTGTCTTCTTCTGATGTGTATTCTCGTTATATCTTTTGATAGGCCTCTGTTAGCTATTGGGTGGTTGTGCCCCATTCTTGCTATATCTTTTGATAGGCCTCTGTTAGTAGTAGGGCGTCTATGCCCCATTTCCCTGTATTTGTAGCTGTACAGAGATGATGTATTAGATGATGACATACTTAGGAATGTATGCACAATTTTCCATTCCCTATATCATATTGCCATCTATTATCTGTTATGCATGTATCATGTTATGCATATGTATGTATGTCCAGAGATATTCAGCATTGACCCCAGGATGGTCTTATGACACGGCTTGTACAGATGTCTTCTTCGATAGTTAGTCGCATTGATCATACCCCACCATCATTGGTGGCACCGGGTATGCGATCGTGGTATGATAGCATGTCACCATCAGATAAGGTGACCGTAGATCATTTGTTGTAGCATACCATGACCTTATTGATGTTTCAGGTTCCCACAGGATTTGTGGATGGCATGCTAGAGCATTGGGTATCGGATACGCAGGTTTTTTGATTCGGGAACCAAGAGTTGACTCTTACTCTGGAGGAGTATGCACGATTGACGATGTTGTCGCTGGATAGACCTTGCGTGTAAATGGCTTTGGGGGACATGAGTCGGTGGTTCATGACCCTCACTAGATTGAGGAGTAGAGTGGTGCAGGATGAGCTTACATCGAGCCACGTTATATCCCAGCATTTTTTGTTTGATAGATTTGGCTTTGAGGATAGTTATACACGACATTCTGGGGATTTCACCACACCGGAGGATCATTAGCGTCGAGCCAGGGTGGATATACTGCTATTGTGCGCACTGTCGTACGTCTACATGCCATGGTACATGGATGAGATAGACATTGGAGTCATCATGGCAGTGAGAGCTCTCATGGAGGGTCGTACCATCATATCGATGTTCATAATAGAGACTCTGAGGTCAGCCACATACTGCTGCACTTATCCGACAGGAGTGTTCATGGGCAACTTGGTCATGCTATACGTATGGTTTATATCACATTTGAGATCGATTGGCACTCTTAGACGGCATGGGAATTGGTTCACCCATGATATAGCCATGTCATACTCCTTTCAGCTATCGGAGTGTACAAATGATGTGTCTTGGCCTATGTTCTTGGCGAATATCTGAGATCCATTTGTCAAATTGCCGTGTTTGGGGCTCAGCTTACCTTACAGCTTTATTACTCATGCTCCGGGCATGGATTACCTTCATCTGGCTGGTTTGAGGGGCGTGACTAGTTATCACCCATAGGCCGTGACGTCGTAGTTTGACCAGTTTTAGGACTTTCAACCTTTCGAGGGGGCGATAGGTCATCGTTCATCTTCTCGATATCTTTCAGCAGAGGACCGATCCCTTGTGTATGCTTGTTGGGATCAGCGTGAGATAGCTGATTTTCCTGTGAGCCATCTAGGTTGTTCAGCAGAGTATTTCGCATGGATGGAGACAGCGATTGCATCGGCTGTGGCAGTATCCACAGTACCGAATAGTGAGACAGATGAGGGAGAGCCCATGGAGGACATTGATTCCCACATCGAGGAGGAGCCAGGTGCTGGGTTGCTAGCATCTCTTTTAGATTCTCCCAGTACCAGTACTGTTGTGATTCAGCATTCAGCACAGTATTTTGAGCAGAGTCTTCATCTGATGATCTTTGAGAGAGATCAGGCTCGATCTATGATGTTGAATGCCCTTGATGGGAGAGACGTAGCTTAATTACAGAGAGATGAGGCATTAGCTCACGGAGATGCCACTGTTGTTGAGCGGAATAAGGCTAGATCAGTCCGAGATGCAGTGATAGTTGAGTGGGATAGTGCCATATCTGCCCGGGATGTATCCATTATAGATAGTACTGTAGTGAGGTCCCTTACCACTGGCATGATTGTAGAGATGAGGGCATATATTGATGATCATATGGTCACCATCCAGATGGCTACAGATCTGTTGGGTCGTGTGGATGTCCTCATACAGGAGACCACAGCTTTACCTCCTTCTTCTGAGAGGGATGCCATGTTGGGCTTGTTAGCTTGCATACGCGCTGATTTGTAGTTGGGCTTAGACTTTCCTGCACAGACTAGCTTAGCTATTTTGTCATGTAGAGTTATATTTATGTATATCAAACAACATTATATATATGGTAGGGAAACATATTTTTGATCACTTCCCTTTTAGATATGCCTGAATACTTGCTTGATATTTTGCCTGATGCTTTAGGGCTTGTGATCTTGATGTATTCTGAATTCCTCCTGGATGGATGGACATTTGAGTTGTCTCTGGATAGTTCAGAATGGATCATTGATCTTTGTGTATCCCTACCATCTTTGGTGTCTTGGGACTGGTTTCTGTATGGAAATGTGGAGGGGAGTGTGGCTTTCCTCTCTGAGATTGACCGCACCACAGATGGTCGCCAGTATTTCTATTTAGGAGAAGCCTAGTTAATTCCATTGCTTATGGATTGGTGTTGCTCTTTGAGGCACAACCGCAGCTTAGATGGTCGCCGAATCTCCTATTTAGGAGGAGTTTAGGTAATTCCATCCCTTTGGTTTGAAGCCGAATGAAATGTAGTGGTTTGAAGGATGATCCCAGTACCAGCTGACAATGGTTTGTGTTTTAGTAGGGGGTGAGATCGCACCATGAATGGTTGCCTACGTAATCCTATTGAAGGGGAGATCAGATCTGCGTAGTTCAAACCTGGTGTAAGAGGTTCAACGCTGTATACTGCAGAAATGGTGTAGGGATTTTTTTTTTGTTTTTATAAGGAGAAGAGGGTAGAAATGTTTTTGTTGTTTTTTTTATTGCAATCGGGCCATATGAAATGGTTGCCTACGAACTTCTATTGAGAGAAGATCAGGTTGACGTAGTTCATCCCTCAGGGCGAGTGGAAAAGTGCGATCCCATGTGCAGGTCAGAGTGCGGGGAGGAGAAAGTTTGATCCTAGGTTGAGGATAAACAGCGGGTGAAACGTTTGATCCCATGTGTGGGTAGCCAAACTGCAAATGCAAGAGGTTCAATCCACGGTGGGATTGTAGCGCCCCCGAATCGCCGCGGATCCGGTTCGCTGTTTCTATAACTGTTGCGGAAGATATAAACATAAATTGTTTATACATTAAACATTATACACTATCCCCAAGGTCGAGTAACCATAACTTATACACATTTCATAACTTATCTGACACATGATATTATCATCATACAAGACTATTACAAATCTAAACGCTGCATATTAACTCTAAGTCGAACTGCTCTTTAACTTTCCTCAGATCCAAGCATTCGCCTTTATCTCGTAATGTTTTATCATGATATAGCAAGGGTGAGCATGAAAGTTGTCCAAAGAAGTTTAAATACAATTTAAGGATATATCATGATTGAAAGAGTCTCGAATAATAAAAGTGGCTATAATTCACAATGTAGTTGTGAATTAGCATGAACAAACCTTTCGATCGAACAAATATTAAACATGAACAATATATATCCTGGACCAACTGGTAATGAAGGTGATCGACTTTTCATACCGATTTATACATACAAGATGTACAGAGTATAATTCTATATGGTAATCAAGAACGATTAACCATAAGCATATCTCGAATGAAACACTCTTAGTAGAGTTAAGAAAAAACAAACTTGCACGCATGATTATTATCGTTATTTAAATATAACTTAGCTTTATCCGAAGACCTAATATAGATAATACAGATCTCCAAATATTAGAATAATATCATCATAGTATAAAATAACCTAAACACATTATCACATAATCCTATCAGTCTATACAACACATAAGACTTAACATCAAATCAGACTATTTAAGTCTGAGTTGAAACCAACACAATTCAATCATCCCGACGGTCTAATCGGACAAATATCAAGTTTAAGTTCAATTACACTCTGCCTAAACAATTAACAATAATCTTAGATAATTATATTATCAGTCAAAACAATTTTCAAAGACTTGCAATAATTTTCAAATAATTAATATCATTTATCAAAAAATTTCAATCATTTATATCGTATTTAAATGAATTAAATACCACATAATTCCTTAATCATTAATATTTATTTATCATTAAATATTAATGAAAATCATAACATAATATTATAATATTATAATATATCAAAGTATTTTTAATACCTTAAAATCATATTTATATGATTTTTAAATGATAAATCAATTATCCGTAATTGCTATAATATTAGAATATTAATATTTTCATGACTAAATATCAAAAGTTATATTTTATAACTTAAAATATTTTTATAACGCTTAAATCATTTTTAAATAATTTTTTAAAACATTAATTCTATTTTTCCATAATATAATTATTAAATAAATAATTACCATTAATAATAAATTATTAATGAAATTCATCACTAAATATTAAAAGTCATCAAAAATAACTTAAAATATTTTCTAACACCGTAATATAATTTTTCATGATTTTTCATGAATTAAAACTATTTTTAATTTATTTATTTAATATTAAAATTAAATAAATAAATACCTTTTATATCCCAAAAATATTAAATATTTTTGAAATATACACAAAATAATTAAAAACTATTTTTTGAACCATAAAATAATTTTTCAAAATTTAATATGAATTTTTAATAATTTAAAACTATTTAATTCTAATTATTTAATAAAATATTAATTTTAGAAAATAAACTGTCACTAAAGGGCCCTATAGCGATAGAACCATCGCTATATGTGTTCTTGAGTGTTCTTGAGCCTGCCCAGAAACACATGTCAGACGCTAAGGTGCTAAGTTTGACCACAATTAATTTTGTGATCATAAGGTTTCTGAGAAGTCTAAAACATTAATCTTGTAGTATGTATGTAATACTACACATAAAAAAGAAATATCATAGCTAAACAACATCAAATCTATGAGTTATTAGCCCCCAAAGTGTCTGACAACACCGTTCTTCAATTTCTGGGTTTTCCAGAAATTGAAGAACAGTCGAGGTACCTATTTTAGATCCTTATTATTTGCAATCTGTGAAGTGTTTTTGTGATCTAATGGTTCAGTCTTGTAGGGGAGATGTCAGGCTACAATAATATATAAATAGGTCGGTCTAACAACAACAAGTACACAAGATTAAAGCTGGTCAAAGTGAAGGCCAAGAACTGCTCTTGAAGATCTGGGTTTCCATAAAAATCTTCATCCTGTGTGATGGTCAACCATGGTTTGACCATAAATTTCTCCGATTTTGGTACAGATCTGGGTGATCTAAAAGCATATGCTTGTAGTCCATATGACAGAGAACAACATAAATACAACAACTTGTCCAAAACACTAACATACTGCGAGATCTAGAGCCTGCAAAAGTTGTCAGAAACCATCTGGGCAAATCTGGGTTGCCCATATTCCGGATTCCGTGGTCGGTCAAAGGGTTTTGACTGCTCATAACTTTCGATCTAAACATGCTATGACTCTAATTCAAGTTTCAGAACAAAGAACACATGACATACTATGAATTCATAACACAAAACACCATAAACAATTAACAGAGACAGATCTAGAAGATTTGACATTTGCTTGTCAGAGCTTTCTGGAAATCTGGAGATTTTTCTGGGTTTTCCAGAAATTGGTTTTGTGTTCGGTGAACCATGTTTGACTGCTTATATCTTGAGATCTAGACATGGTATGGATGTGATTCCACTTCCAGTATACTCTCGTTATGGCAAAGAACAAGTCTATAACTTAATACACAACAAATACTTAACATACACAGATCTATGGGTCCTGACATTAGGCTGTCAAACCATCTTTTGAAAATTTTCCAGATTTATAAAAACTCATATTTTGAGCATCTAGATGTTATGGATCTGGGATTTAACAACCCAAATCACTTATTAACACTCTCTAACACAACTTTGAACAACAAATCATAACATCTAACATCAAATCTAAGGATTTCAAAATTTAGGGTTTATACCTATTTTTTTGAGCTTGATCTTGATTCTAACTTTGATGTTTGTTCTTGGAAAGTTAAAGGCTGTCATTGGTTTTGTTTCTCACTCAATTTCACTCCCCATTCTCGAATTTTAGAGAAAGAAGGTCTTGGGAAAAATGAAAACTTAAGTGGCCCTTTCTCTCTCTTTAATCTATTTATAGAATGATGCAATGTCTAGGGCTGATCATTTGATCGGGCCAGGGATCGATTAAAGGTTGCTTTCTAGACCATGTGGCTAGCTAGAGTTGGTCACCCACTCCTTACTAGAGCTAGATCTACACTCCACCTTATTAAAATAATATAAAGGGCACTTTGGTCATTTGGTTCATAAAGTGCAAGGCAACTTGGTAATTTCCCATAATCATTAGGTTTCAACCCTTAGGGTTTGACCCTTAGGGTTTAGGATTTAACCCTTTAGGTTTTGACAAATTGATTTCTAATAATTCCAATTTAGGTTTCAAAAATAGAAATTTAATATTTTCTAAATTGCAATTAGGGTTCTATAATTTTAACAGGATTTCCAAAATCACGAAATTCAATCTTGCTAATGAGGATTATTAACTCTTAATTAAAATTGCTAATTTAGCAATTAGGTCAAAATTATCGTTAGGTTTACAAAAAATAGAAAAAGAATACTTCTAATTTAGAAATTAGATTTCCTAATTAGATCAGGGTTTTCTTATAACTTGAAAATTAGGATTAATGTTTCCTAATTAACATTAAAGTTATTAAACTAACAAACTGATTTTCCCTAATTATAAATTAGGGTTTCCATAGCCGGTAATAGGGTTTTCTAATAAGTAATTAGGGTTTCATGTAATTCATTAGGTTTTTTCCTAATAAATTTATTATTAACGACGTTTTAAATTTATTCATAGCATTTGCATTCCTGATCTAGGGTTTCCAAATACCAAATTAGGGTTTTGGACTCCCGGTACTGAAACTAGGGTTTTCTAGAACCAGTTTCTAGGGTTTCTTATTAGACGTTTGGGTTTTCTAATATAACATTGTCATTCTTAATAATATTAGGGTTTGACACTGATAAGATTTATCTGGTCAACCCTTGACCCTTAACCACATACTATGCACACATAATACCATATTCGCAGAACATAAACACATATACACTTAGTCTTGAATAATTCGCCTAAATCCTTCACAGAATTTTGTAACCCTCAAAATTCCTTCCCAATAACATCAAACGTATACACTTATTTTCTGCTCAGTTCATTATATTACCTTAAATCAATCATTTAAGATTTTAATAAATTGTCTAAATTCTCGGGTTGTCACATTCACCTCCCTTATAAGAATTTCGTCCCCGAAATTCACCTTAAACCTAACATCGTGCACCTTACACCATTCACACATATCACATGCTACCCAATACTACACTCACAAGTGTAAAAGGTTTCAAATTGTAATTGAGGGGTCATATAGACCATGAACTATCGAGGTTTATAGGTATTACTACCGCTACCTATTTCCATTAAGAAAAGGTAATCTACCCTTACAAAGGTTAACAGAGGTTTACAATCACGAAGAAGGTAAACTACGGATGCTAGTATTTTAGATAATTAGCCTATCGTATTTTTTACGCCATGCATAACGATTAATTATGTTTAGCTTAATATTTACGCTATCAAATTGGATTATTTATCCAAACAACATTGTTCACCTCAGTCTTATCATAGGATTTCGCACCAAAACAATTTAGTTCGGGAAATTTCTTTCAATGAACACTTAGAGTTTTCATAACATTAGTCTAGCTGAATCAAAGAGGATAAACTCATATCAATAATTCAATTCAATCGAATTATTTAGGTGTAGCCAAACACCGTTTGCAAATTAAACTTTTTGAAAACATTTTTGAGAATGACGTCATGATGTCGTACTGTATTAACAGTCTGTTTGAGGATGCCGTCATTGTATGACTTTGTCATAACACATCATACAATAGTGGAACATCGACTTTAGGTCAAATTCACACTAAGTATTCCTATATTTACAACTCCATCACCTGTTTACCATCTCTGCACCAGGTTTCATGGTACATAAGTGATAAATAAAATAAATTTTGATATTTCAAATCATTTGCGTCTAGCCGAAATAAGTAGCATAGATTGTACTTTAAACCGTTTCAAAAATGGTTACGAGTCTACATTTTTTTTAAAGGCACATAGTGCGCATTTAGCTTGATGTCAAAATTTCGACGTTTAGCATAGCTAGGAGTTTAGGAAAACCTAATGCCTCCACTAATAATCATTTGATTAATGCTCTATCTGTTACTGGAATCCTTAACACTCTATTCACACACAACTATACCCAGTTCATAAAACCATACTTATGAGTTCATAACCTGGCCACAATTATATGAGTTTAAGAACTTAACCAAGTCTGACCTTTGGCGTCCGTTCGCTAAGGGTTCATAAACTTTTCATATAACTATGAGTCAAGAATGTCACATAAGTATGAGTTTCAAGAACTCGTACTTAATCCAATATCCTCTACCTATAACCTTTCCATTTTTTATACACATGAGAAAGGAACCGCCCTCTCAACACGCATATAGCAAACAATGCGACACAAATATTTCAATGATTATCAGAGCCAGAAACTAAGTAGTTGTTACACCAAGTACAATTCAACTCCCATATGAAGAATCATACAACTCAGCCGCCGACATGAGTCCTCATTGAAATCCCCACCTAATCTTAACCCCCATTCACAATACGAATTTCATTTAAACGGAATTCATAATTCATAACTCTTTCATGAGTTTTCATAGTACAATTTCATAGTACAACTTACACACAACATCTTGCTGTAACTTTCCAATCATCAGATTGATTCTTCTCCATACTATAACCTTATCAGATCACGGGGTGATCTCATCGTATATATAACGATTCATTTCTATATCTTGATCGTTTTGTTTTACGATCTCCTATCACTGTACGTTTAGTCTTTTAGACTCTATCTAATCATCACTACTGTTCAACTTTATTACCAGAGTTAGGGAACTCCGTATCTTTATAACTCTCCGAGATTCGTCTTTGAATCTTACCGACACACTAACTCTATGTGAGTTAGATCTTATCCTAATCATTGTGGTTATTAGTCTAAGGTAACTCTACCCTAGGTTTATAACCAACAGCTTTGATACCAAATGTAGCACCCCCAAATTGCCGCGGATCCGGTTCGCTATTTCTATAACTGTTGCGGAAGATATAAACATAAATTGTTTATACATTAAAAATTATACACTATCCCCAAGGTCGAGTAACCATAATTTATGCACATTTCATAAGTTATCTGACACATGATATTATCATCATACAAGACTATTACAAATCTAATCAAGATATTAACTCTAAGTTGGAACTCGTCTTTAACTTTCCTCAGATCCAAGCATTCGCCTTTATCTCGCAATGTTTTATCATGATATAGCAAAGGTGAGCATGAAAGTTACCAACAAGTTTAAATACAATTTAAGGATATATCATGATTGAAAGAGTCTGAATAATAAGTTGGCTATAATTCACAATGTAGTTGTGAATTAGCATGAACAAACCTTTGACTGAACAAGTATTAAACATGAACAATATATATCTGGACCAACTGGTAATGAAGGTGATCATTTTCATACCGATTTATACATACAAGATGTACAGAGTATAATTCTACATGGTAATCCAGAACGATTAACCATAAGCATATCTGAATGAAACACTCTTAGTAGAGAGTTAAAGAAACAAACTTGTCTCGACCTGTTGATTATCGTTTTAAATATAACTTAGCTTTATTCGAAGACCTAATATAGATAATACAGATCTCCAAATATTAGAATAATATCATCATAGTATAAAATAACCTAAACACATTATCACATAATCCTATCAGTCTATACAACACATAAGACTTAACATCAAATCAGACTATTTAAGTCTGAGTTGAAACCGACACAATTCAATCATCCCGACGATCTAATCGGACAAATATCAAGTTTAAGTTCAATTACACTCTGCCTAAACAATTAACAATAATCTTATATAATTATATTATCAGTCAAAACAATTTTCAAAGACTTGCAATAATTTTCAAATAATTAATATCATTTATCAAAAATTTTCAATCATTTATATCGTATTTAAATGAATTAAATACCACATAATTCCTTAATCATTAATATTTATTTATCATTAAATATTAATGAAAATCATAACATAATATTATAATATTATAATATATCAAAGTATTTTAATACCTTAAAATCATATTTATATGATTTTTAAATGATAAATCAATTATCCGTAATTGCTATAATATTAGAATATTAATATTTTCATGACTAAATATCAAAAGTTATATTTTATAACTTAAAATATTTTTATAACGCTTAAATCATTTTTAAATAATTTTTCAAACAATAATTCTATTTTTCCATAATATAATTATTAAATAAATAATTACCATTAATAATAAATTATTAATGAAATTCATCACTAAATATTAAAAGTCATCAAAATAACTTAAAATATTTTCTAACACCGTAATATAATTTTTCATTATTTTTCATTAATTAAAACTATTTTTAATTTATTTATTTAATATTAAAATTAAATAAATAAATACCTTTTATATTCCAAAAATATTAAATATTTTTGAAATATACACAAAATAATTAAAAACTATTTTTGGACCATAAAATAATTTTTCATAATTTAATATGAATTTTTAATAATTTAAAACTATTTAATTCTAATTATTTAATAAAATATTAATTTTAGAAAATAAATCGTCATTTAAAGGTTCTATATAGTATGTAATCGTCGCTATAGGTGTTCTTGAGTGTTCTTTGAACGCCTTGTAAAACACACGTCGACGCTAAGGTGTTAAGTTTGACCACAATTAATTTCGTGATCATAAGGTTTACGAGAAGTCTAAAACATTAATCTTGTAGTATGTATGTAATACTACACATAAAAAACAAATATCATGGCTAAACAACATCAAATCTATGAGTTATTAGCCCAAAAATGTTCGATAACACCGCTTCTTCAATTTCTGGGTTTTCCAGAAATTGAAGAACAGTCGAGGTACCTATTTTACATCCTTATAATTAGCAATCTGTGAAGTGTTTCTATGATCTAATGGATCAGTCTTGTTGAGGAGATGTCAGGCTACAATAATATATAAATAGGTCGGTCTAACAACAATAGGTACACAAGATTAAAGCTGGTCAAAGTGAAGGCCAAGACCTGTTCTTGAAGATCTGGGTTTCCCCAGAAAACTTCATCCTGTGTGATGGTCAACCATGGTTTGACCATAAATTTCTCCGATTTTGGTACAAATCTGGGTTATCTAAAAGCATATACTTGTAGTCCAAATGACAGAGAGCAACATAAATACAACAACTTGTCCAAAACACTAACATACTGCGAGATCTAGAGCTTGCAAAAGTTGTCAGAAACCATCTGGGCAAATCTGGGTTGCCCAGATTCCGTGGTCGGTCAAAAGGTTTTGACTACTCATAACTTTCGATCTAAACATGCTATGACTCTAATTCAAGTTTCAGAACAAAGAACACATGACATACTAAGGATTCATAACATAAAACACCATAAACAATTAACAGAGACAGATCTAGAAGATCTGACATTTGCTTGTCAGAGCTTTCTGGAAATCTAGAGATTTTTATGGGTTTTCTAGAAATTGGTTTTGTGTTCGGTCAACCATGTTTGACTGCTTATATCTTGAGATCTAGACATGGTATGGATGTGATTCAACTTCCAGTATACTCTCCTTATGGCAAAGAACAAGTCTATAACTTAAAACACAACAAATACTTAACATACACAAATCTATGGGTCCTGACATTAGGCTGTCAAACCATCTTTTGAAATTTTTCAAGATTTATAAAAACTCATATTTTGAGCATCTAGATGTTATGGATCTGGGATTTAACAACCCTGCATCCCTTATTAACACTCTCTAACACAACTTTGAACAACAAATCATAACATCTAACATCAAATCTAAGGATTTCAAAATTTAGGGTTTATACCTATTTTTTGAGCTTGATCTTGATTCGACTTTGATGTTTGTTCTCGCAAGTTAAAGGTCGATATTGGTTTTGTTTCTCACTCAATTTCACTCCCCATTCTCGAATTTTAGAGAAAGAAGGTCTAGGGAAAAATGAAAACTTATGTGGCCCTTTTTCTCTTTAATCTATTTATAGAATGATGCAATGTCTAGGGCGATCATTTGATCAGTTGTGGGCTTATTAAAGGTTGCTTTCTAGACCATGTGGCTAGCTAGAGTTGGTCACCCACTCCTTACTAGGGCTAGATCTACACTCCACCTTATTAAAATAATATAAAGGGCACTTTGGTCATTTGGTTCATAAAGTGCAAGGCAACTTGGTAATTTCCCATAATCATTAGGTTTCAACCCTTAGGGTTTGACCCTTAGGGTTTAGGATTTAACCCTTTAGGTTTTGACAAATTGATTTCTAATAATTCCAATTTAGGTTTAAAAAATAGAAATTTAATATTTTCTAAATTGCAATTAGGGGTTCTATAATTATAACAAGATTTCCAAAATCATTTAAATTCAATCTTGCTAATGAGGATTATTAACTCTTAATTAAAATTGCTAATTTAGCAATTAGGGTCAAAATTATACGTTAGGTTTACGTAAAATAGAAAAAGAATACTTCTAATTTAGAAATTAGATTTCCTAATTAGATCAGGGTTTTCTTATAACTTGAAAATTAGGATTAATGTTTCCTAATTAACATTAAAGTTATTAAACTAACAAACAGGTTTTCCCTAATTATAAATTAGGGTTTCCATAGCTGGTAATAGGGTTTTCTAATAAGCAATTAGGGTTTCAAGTAATTCATTAGGTTTTTCCTAATAAATTTATAATTAACGACGTTTTAAACTTATTCATAGCATTTGCATTCCTGATCTAGGGTTTCCAAATACCAAATTAGGGTTTTGGACTTTGCATCGAAACTAGGTTTTTCGTAACCGTTTTAGGATTTCTTATCAGACGTTTAGGTTTTCTAACATAACGTTGTCGTTCTTAATAATATTAGGGTTTGACACTGATAAGATTTTTCTGGTCAACCCTTGACCCTTAACCACATACTATGCACACATAATACCATATTCACAGAACATAAACACATATACACTTAGTCTTGAATAATTCGCCTAAATCCTTCATAGAATTTTGAAACCCTCAAAATTCCTTCCCAATAACATCAAACGTATACACTTATTTTTTGTCTAGGTCTATCATATGACCTTAAATCAATCATTTAAGATTTTAATAAATTGTCTAAATTCTCGGGTTGTAACATTCACCCCTCTTTATAAGAATTTCGTCGCCGAAATTCACCTTACACCTAACACCGTGCACCTTACACCATTCACACATATCACATGCTACCCAATACACCACTCACAAGTGTAAAAGGTTTCAAATCAGATCGAGGGGTCATATAGACCATGAACTCATCGAGGTTTATAGGTATTACTACCGCTACCTATTTCCATTAAGAAAAAGGTAATCTACCCTTTACAAAGGTTAACAAAGAGGTTTACAATCACGAAGAAGGTAAACTACATGATGCTAGTACTTTAGATAATTAGCCTATCGCATTTACTTTTACGTTATGCATAACGATTAATTATGTTTAGCTTAATATTTACGCTATCAAATTAGATTATTTATCCAAACAACATTGTTCACCTCGGCCTTATCATAGGATTCCGCATCAAAACAATTTGGTTGGAAATTTCTTTCAATGAACACTTAGAGTTTTCATAACATTAGTCTAATTTGAATCAAAGAGCATAAACTCATATCAATAATTCAATTCAATCAATTATTTAGGTGTAGCCAAACCCCCGCTGTAAATTAAACTTTTTGAAAACATTTTTAAGAATGACGTACATGAAGTCGCATCAGACATAAATTCCAGTTTGAGGATGTCATCATTGTATGACTTTGTCATAACACATCATACAATAGTGGAACAATGAATTTTAGGTCAAATTCACACTAAGTATTCCTATATTTACAACTCCATCACCTTTTTACCATCTCTCGCACTGTGTTTCATGGTACATAAGTGATAAATAAAATAAATTTTGATATTTCAAATCATTCAAGTCTCTAGCCAAAATAAGTAGCATAGACTGTACTTTAAACCGTTTCAAAAATGGTTACGAGTCTACATTTTTTTTTAAAAGGCACATAGTGCGCATTTAGCTTGATGTCAAAATTTCGAAGTTTAGCATAGCTAGGAGTTTAGGAAAACCTAATGCCTCCACTAATAATCATTTGATTAACCCTCTATCTGTTCCTGAAATCCTTAACACTCCATTCACACACAACTATACCAGTTCATAAAACCATACTTATGAGTTCATAACCTGGCCACAATTATATGAGTTTAAGAACTTACCCTAGTCTGACCTTTGGCGTCCGTTCGCTAAGGGTTCATAAACTTTTCATATAACTATGAGTCAAGAATGTCACATAAGTATGAGTTTCAAGAACTCGTACTTAATCCTATATCCTCTACCTATAACCTATCCATTTGTTATACACACGAGAAAGGAACCGCCCTCTCAACATGCATATAGCAAACAATGCGACACAAATATTTCAATGATTATCAGAGCCTGAAACTAAGTAGTTGTTACACCAAGTAAAATTCAACTCCCATAAGAAGAATCATACATCTCAGCCGCCGACATGAGTCCTCATTGAAATCCCCACCTAATCTTAACCCCCATTCACAATAAGAATTTCATTTAATCCGTATTCATAATTCATAACTCTTTCATGAGTTTTCATAGTGCAACTTACACACAACATCTTGCTGTAACTTTCCAATCATTAGATTGATTCTTCTCCATACTATAACCTTATCAGATCACGGGGTGATCTCATCGTATATATTACGATTCATTTCTGTATCTTGATCGTTTTGTTTTACGATCTCCTATCACTGTACTTTTAGTCTTTTAGACTCTATCTATTCATCACTACTATTCACCTTTATTACCAGAGTTAGGGAACTCCGTATCTTTATAACTTTCTGAGATTCGTCTTTGAATCTTACCGACACACTAACTCTATGTGAGTTAGATCTTATCCTAATCACTGCGGTTATTAGTCTAAGGTAACTCTACCCTAGGTTTATAACCAACATGACTTTGATATTAAATGTAAGCGCTTTTGAATCGCCGCGGATCCGGTTCGCTATTTCTATAACTGTTGCGGAAGATATAAACATAAATTGTTTATACATTAAACATTATACACTATCCCCGAGGTCGAGTAACCATAAATTATACACATTTCATAACTTATCTGACACATGATATTATCATCATACAAGACTATTACAAATATAATCAAGATATTAACTCTAAGTTGGGAATCGTCTTTAACTTTCCTTGTATCCAAGCATTCGTCTTTATCTCGCAATGTTTTATCATGATATAGCAAAGGTGAGCATGAATGTTGCCCAATGAAGTTTAAATACAATTTAAGGATATATCATGATTGAAAAGAGTGCGAATAATAAGTGGCTATAATTCACAATGTAGTTTTGAATTAGCATGAACAAACCTTTGGTGAACAAGTATTAAACATGAACAATATATATCTGGACCAACTGGTAATGAAGGTGATCACCTTTCATACCGACTTATACATACAAGATGTACTGAGTATAATTCTACATGGTAATCGAAGAACGATTAACCATATAAGCATATCTCGAATGAAACACTCTTAGTAGAGTTAAGAAAAACAAACTTACCTTGCATAGTTGATTATCGTTATACGAAATATAACTTAGCTTTATCCAGAAGACCTAATATAGATAATCTGAGATCTCCAAATATTAGAATAATATCATCACAAAGATAAAATAACCTAAACACATTATCACATAATCCTATCATCTATACAACACATAAGACTTAACATCAAATCGGACTATTTAAGTGCGAGTTGAAACAAACACAATTCAATCATCCCGGCTCGGCCTAATCGGAATGAATATCAAGTTTAAGTTCAATTACACTCGCTTTAAACAATTAACAATAATCTTAGATAATTATATTATCGATCAAAATAATTTTCAAAGACTTGCAATAATTTCAAATAATTAATATCATTTATCAACATTTTCAATCATTTATATCGTATTTAAATGAATTAAATACCACATAATTCCTTAATCATTAATATTTATTTATTATTAAATATTAATGAAAATCATAACATAATATTATAATATATCAAAGTATTTTTAATACCTTAAGCAGATAAATCAATTATCCGATAATTGCTATAATATTAGAATATTAATATTTTCATGACTAAATATCAAAAGTTATATTTTATAACTTAAAATATTTTATAACACTTAAATCATTTTTAAATAATTTTTAAAATATTAATTCTATTTTTCCATAATATAATTATTAAATAAATAATTACCATTAATAATAAATTATTAATGAAATTCATCACTAAATATTAAAAGTCATCAAAATAACTTAAAATATTTTCTAACACCATAATATAATTTTTCATGATTTTTCATGAATTAAAACTATTTTAATTTATTTATTTAATATTAAAATTAAATAAATAAATACCTTTTATATTCCAAAATATTGAATATTTTTGAAATATACACAAAATAATTAAAAACTATTTTCCGGACCTTAAAATAATTTTTCATAATTTAATATGTATTTTTAATAATTTAAAACTATTTAATTCTAATTATTTAATAAAATATTTATTTTAGAAAATAAACTGTCACTAAAGGGCCCTATAGCGACAGAACCGTCGCTAAAGGTGTTCTTGAGTGTTCTTGAGCCTGCCCAGAAACACATGTCAGACGCTAAGGTGCTAAGTTTGACCACAATTAATTTCGTGATCATAAGGTTTCTAAGAAGTCTAAAACATTAATCTTGTAGTATGTATGTAATACTACACATAAAAACAAATATCATGGCTAAACAACATCAAATCTATGAGTTATTAGCCCCCAAAATGTCTGACAACACCGTTCTTCAATTTCTGGGTTTTCCAGAAATTGAAGAACAGTCGAGGTACCTATTTTAGATCCTTCTAATTTGCAATCTGTGAAGTGTTTCTGTGATCTAATGGTTCAGTCTTGTAGGGGAGATGTCAAGCTACAATAATATATAAATAGGTCGGTCTAACAACAACAGGTACACAAGATTAAAGCTGGTCAAAGTAAAGGCCAAGACCTGTTCTTGAAGATCTGGGTTTCCCCAGAAATCTTCATCCTGTGTGATGGTCAACCATGGTTTGACCATAAATTTCTCCTATTTTGGTATAGATCTGGGTGATCTAAAAACATATGTTTGTAGTCCAAATGACAGAGAACAACATAAATACAACAACTTATCCAAAACACTAACATACTGCGAGATCTAGAGCTTGCAAAAGTTGTCAGACACCATCTGGGCAAATCTGGGTTGCCCAGATTCCAGATTCTGTGGTCGGTCAAAGGGTTTTGACTGCTCATAACTTTCGATCTAAACATGTTATGACTCTGATTAAAGTTTCAGAACAAAGAGCACATGACATATTATGGATTCATAACATAAAACACCATAAACAATTAACAGAGACAGATCTAGAAGATCTGACATTTGCTTGTCAGAGCTTTCTGGAAATCTAGAGATTTTTATGGGTTTTCTAGAAATTGGTTTTGTGTTCGGTCAACCATGTTTGACTGCTTATATCTTGAGATCTAGACATGGTATGGATGTGATTCCACTTCCAGTATACTCTCCTTATGGCAAAGAACAAGTCTATAACTTAAAACACAACAAATACTTAACATACACAAATCTATGGGTCCTGACATTAGGCTGTCAAACCATCTTTTGAAATTTTTCAAGATTTATAAAAACTCATATTTTGAGCATCTAGATGTTATGGATCTGGGATTTAACAACCCAGATCCCTTATTAACACTCTCTAACACAACTTTGAACAACAAATCATAACATCTAACATCAAATCTAAGGATTTCAAAATTTAGGGTTTATACCTATTTTTTTGAGCTTGATCTTGATTCTGACTTTGATGTTTGTTCTTGGCAAGTTAAAGGCTGATATTGGTTTTGTTTCTCACTCAATTTCACTCCCCATTCCCGAATTTTAGAGAAAGAAGGTCTAGGGAAAAATGAAAACTTATGTGGCCCTTTTTCTCTCTTTAATCTATTTATAGAATGATGCAATGTCTAGGACTGATCATTTGATCAGTTGTGGGCTTATTAAAGGTTGCTTTCTAGACCATGTGGCTAGCTAGAGTTGGTCACCCACTCCTTACTAGGGCTAGATCTACACTCCACCTTATTAAAATAATATAAAGGGCACTTTGGTCATTTGGTTCATAAAGTGCAAGGCAACTTGGTAATTTCCCATAATCATTAGGTTTCAACCCTTAGGGTTTGACACTTAGGGTTTAGGATTTAACCTTTTAGGTTTTGACAAATTGATTTCAAATAATTCCAATTTAGGTTTCAAAAATAGAAATTTAATATTTTCTAAATTGCAATTAGGGTTCTATAATTATAACAAGATTTCCAAAATCACGAAATTCAATCTTGCTAATGAGGATTATTAACTCTTAATTAAAATTGCTAATTTTGAAATTAGGGTCAAAATTATACGTTAGGGTTTCTGAGAAAATAGAAAAGAATACTTCTAATTTAGAAATTAGATTTCTAATTAGATCAGGGTTTTCTTATAACTTGAAAATTAGGATTAATGTTTCCTAATTAACATTAAAGTTATTAAACTAACAAACAGGTTTTCCCTAATTATAAATTAGGGTTTCCATAGCCGGTAATAGGGTTTTCTAATAAGCAATTAGGGTTTCAAGTAATTCATTAGGTGTTTTCCAAATAAATTTATAATTAACGACGTTTTAAACTTATTCATAGCATTTGCATTCCTGATCTAGGGTTTCCAAATACCGAATTAGGGTTTCGGACTCCCGATACTGAAACTAGGGTTTTCAGAACCAGTTTCTAGGGTTTCTTATCAGACGTTTGGGTTTTCTAACATAACGTTGTCGTTCTTAATAATATTAGGGTTTGACACTGATAAGATTTATCCGTCAACCTTGACCCTTAACCACATACTATGCACACATAATACCATATTCACGTAACATAAACACATATACACTTAGTCACGAATAATTCGCTTTAAATCCTTCTGCGTAATTTTGAAACCCTCAAAATTCCTTCCCAATAACATCAGACGCATACACTTATTTTCTGTCTAGGTCTATTATATGACCTTAAATCAATCATTTAATATTTTAATAAATTGCCTAAATTCTCGGGTTATCACAGGGATGACCTAAGTTGTACAGAGAAGTCAGGCTGCTGGCTTGAAAAGTATGTTTCCCTAAGGGGAAAAGTGTGGAAAAGTTGAATGTGGTAAAGGGTTAACGAACCGGAATGACTGGTGATCTGATGATCCAACACCAGGATGTTTGCTTGATGGAAACTTCAGACATAGTACAGTTTCACGGCGTCCAAGTTGATGAGTTGTGGAAATTCATCGCCGTCCATTTCTTGCAATCTGAGAGCGCCTCCTGTCAATACTTCCTTGACAACAAATGGGCCTTCCTAGTTTGGAGTGAATTTTCCCTTGACAACAAATGGGAGTGATCTTCTTCAAAACTAAGTCATGTTGTTTGAACTGTCGTAGACGGACTTTTCTGTTGTAGGATCTGGCGATCCTTTGTTGGTATAACTGACCATGGAAGATAGTCGCTGTTCGTCGTTCATCTATTAATGACAATTGGTGATATATGTCTTGTACCCATTGGTCTTCATCCAACTGAGCGTCTATCAACACTCTGAGGGATTCCATTTCTACTTCTATGGGGAGCATTGTTTCCATCCCATAGGTTAATGCGTAGGGGGTTGCCCCAGTGGAAGTGCGCATTGAGGTTCTGTAGGCTAATAGAGTAAGAGGCAATAGGTCAGGCCAATCTTTGTGGTTGGCGAACATCTTTTGCATAATCTTCTTGATGTTTTTGTTAGCTGCTTCAACATCACCATTCATCTTCGGATGATAGATGACAGAGTTGAGATGTTTGATGTGGAATTTACTGCATAATTCCTCCATCATTTTGTTGTTGTGGTTCTTAGCATTGTCTAACACAATCACCTCTGGTTGTCCATATTGACAAATGACATTGTTTCTGATGAAAGCAATGATGACTTCTTTGGTAACCCTGGGGAAGGAGGATGCTTCTACCCACTTGGTGAAGTAGTCGATCATGGTGAAGATAAATCGATGTCCATTACTAGCTTTAGGCTCAATGGGCCCGATAACGTCCATTCCCCGCATTGAGAAGGGCCAAGGTGAACTCATATTGTGGAGTTCCCGTGGAGGAGCGTGTATAGCATTCCCATGAATTTGGCACTGATAGCATCTCCTGACGTGGTCATTGCAGTTAGCTTTGAGAGATAGCCAGTAATGTCCTGTCCTGAGGACTTTCTTGACAAGGAGGGGGCCACTCATGTGGGGGCCACAGGCTCCGCCATGGATTTCATCCATAAGCCTTTGTGCTTGATCTTTGTCTAAACATCTGAGGAGACCTAGTCCTGCATCTCTTTTGTAGAGTGCATCTCCACTCAGGTAGAATTTTGTAGCAAGTCGATGGATCCGCCTTTTCTCAGTCGGGCTCGCCTCAGTGGGTGTAGATCCATCTCGTAGGTATTCCTTGATATATTGATACCAAGGGAGCTGGATGGGAGGTAGCTCATTCGATATTTCTCCAACGTAATTCCCATAGGCTGGGGCCCTGTGCTGGGAAATTGTGACGCTTAGCAAGTTTCCTTTGTTTGATATGTGAATTAAGGAGGCCAAAGTTGCTAACGCGTCTGCAAATTCATTCCTATTACGAGGAACGTGTAGAAAGGAGATTTCTTCGAACTCCAAAACCATCTGTAAAACTTGCCGATGGTAAGGTAGCAAATGTAGTTCCTTGGTTTGATAGATTCCAGTGGATTGTCTGATTACCAACTCGGAATCCCCAAAGACAGTTAACCACCTGATGCCCATTAAACGGGCAAGTTTTAGCCCCATGAGACAACGTTCATACTCGGTTGTGTTGTTGGTGTTGACAAACTGCAATTTGACGGCGACGGGATACTGTTCCCCTGTACCGGATACTAGAACTGCTCCAGCTCCAGAAACTTCTATATTAACAGCTCCATCGAAATACATCTTCCATGTTTGGCGTGTATCGTACTGATGGTGTTGTTGAACTGTCATTACTCCTTCATCGGGGAAGTATGTGTCCAAGGGTTTGAAATCCCCTGAAGGTGCGGTGGCCACTTAATCCGTAATTCCTTGACCTTTGATGGACTTTTGAGTCACATATACGATGTCAAATTGTTGTAGGATCAACTGCCATCTGGACAGCCAGCAAATTAACATGGGTTTATTAAACACGTACTTGAGAGGATCCACGCGGGATATGAGATGGGTTGGGTGACCATGGAGATAATGATGTAACCTCATGGATGCCCATGCTAAGGCACAACAAGTCTTCTCAATTAGAGTGTACTTGTGTTCACTGCTACTGAATCTTTTGTTGAGGTAATAGATAGCTCGTTCTTGGCCTCTATCGTCCTTCTGTCCCAGCATGCAGCCCATGGAGTTATCACTTATGGACAGGTACATGAACAGGGGAACATCATCCCTGGGTGGTACCAAAATGGGAGCTTTGATTAGCTGGTCTTTAATTGTAAGGAAGGCATTCTGGCACTCATAATTCCATTTCATGGAGGAGTTCTTCCTTAATAGCTTGAAGATTGGCAAACAGGTTGTTGTGAGTTGAGAGATAAACCTGCTAATGACGTTGATTATTCCCAAAAATCCCCGTATTTCCTTCTCTGTCTGAGGAATGGGCATTTCTGTAATAGCCTGGATTTTGGTAGGATCCAGCTCAATCCCTTTGTGGCTGACTAGAAATCCTAGCAACTTGCCCAATCTAACGCCAAAGGCGCATTTGGCTGGATTCAACTTCAAGTTGTTCTTACGCAACCTTTTGAATAGATTTCGGAGATGGTCTAAGTGTTCTTCCTCCTTCCGGGATTTGACAATGATGTTAACCACATAGATCTCGATCTCTTTGTGCATTAAGTCATGGAAGAGAGCCATCATAGCTCGCTGGTAGGTGGCTCCGGCATTGATGAGGCCGAATGATAACCGTCTATAACAAAAGGTTCCCCACGGCGTGATGAAAGCAGTTTTCTCACGATCTTCCTCAGCAACCATGATCTGATGGTACCCCGCAAATCAATCAGCAAAGTAGTATATGCAGTATTGCACAGTATTGTCAATAAGAATATGGATAAATGGTACAAAAAAGCTATCCTTTAAGCAAGCTTTGTTCAAGTCCCGGTAATCCACGCAAACTCACACCTTCCCTCCAGGTTTAGGCACGGGAACAATGTTGGATATCCACTCAGGATATGTGGACACCATGATGATGCCAGCTTGAAATTATTTCATAATTTCTTCTTTCACCTTTAAACTCCACTCAGGTTTCAATCGCCTGAGCTTTTGCTTGACTGGCTTAAATCCTTCTTTAATGGGAAAGCGATGAAGGACAATGTCAGTGGATAAACCCACCATGTCTTCATGAGACCATGCAAACACATCCTGGAATTGGGTTAGTAGCATAACCATGCCATTCCTTTGGTTTGGGGTAAGGTCTGAACCAATCTTGATTAACCTAGGGCTTTCTAAGGTTCCGAGATTGAAGGAAGTGGTTAAATCAAGGTTGGGTTTAGGTTTGTCTATGACCCATTCTTGAATTTCTGGAGGCACCTCAATGTTATCATGTATATCCATCAAGGCTGAATTCATCGCTACATCAAAGGTACAATCCTTGTGGAGAAGAGGCCCCGTATCAGCAAGTAAAGGCACATCTAAATTCAGGGTCCTGAAACAAAATATGCTTTCACTTAGTATATATGAAACGTTTTGATCATATACAGTGTTAGCATGCACTGACAAAATAAACTTCTAATACTGCACAGAAAAGTAAGCAGTTATTATATCTACAGGGCAGAAAGAGTTCTGCCTGTTTTACCCTTGTTGACCAATGCAAGGAATGTTGTTCCAATTGGCAAGGGTAAAGTCCGGGTGGACAGCAGTGATGGAGGGATTGTCATCGTCCTCCCTATCCTGAATGATAGCCATTACGTCTGGGCAATCATCGTATGGGGTGTATCGGTTGGTATGTTCGTCATGAACGATGATGCGTATGCCTGACATCATTCGGATGACGTCTTGCTTAATTCTTTATTTCTCCTCTTCCACTGTGGGGTTTGAAACAAAGACTTATTTCTCATTCACCAGTACCGGCTTGGAAAATAACATAGCCATCACATTGGCTAGCACCTTTACAGGAGGTTGTGCGGACTCAGAGTTTGAAGGCAAAGATAAACGTCGTGTGGCTAAAGTTGAAGGAATTTGTTGATGTTTATGAGGATTCCTTTGACTAGAATTGGTAGAATAGCCTAGTCAAGTTGTTCTAGTTTGCCTGGCTAATTGAATTGGGTACTTGATACCCTGGTGATCTTTACCCAGCCCTTGTCCCGGCTGATGACCCAATGACATCATTTCCTGAGTAGCTGACATTTCTTCGGCGGAAATCTTGGGTTCGGGAAATGGCGTTCCAATTGCATGGTACTGGGTATTGCTCACTTTTAAGGCATGAAAACTGACCTGTTCAACATCTGCATTAGCATTGATGAATGGCATGTCCCCGTGTTGAGGACATTCTGGTTCAGTGTTGATCGTGACTAGGCTATTGTTGATAATGTATTTCAGTTGCTAATGAAGGGTGGAGGGGACTGCCCCTGCCATATGAATCCATGGTCGTCCCAAGAGCAGGTTGTATCCCGAATCTATCTTGAGTACGTGGAAAGATACGCAGAATGTATGGGGACCAATTTCGATTGGCAGTTCAATTACTCCGACCGAATTCCGGTGAGCTCCGTCAAAAGCTTTGATGACAGTATGGCTACTCCGGATTCGGTTGAGATTGATATTCATCTTCACCAAGGTAGCGTATGGACAGATATTTACAGACGAGCCTCCATCTATCAAGACTCCAGCTAGCATGTACCCTAAGGACAAGACCACAATGTGCAATGGTTTTCAATGACCGGTCCCTTCGAGCGGTATGTCATCATCAGTGAAGGATATCACATTGTTGTTGAAAATGTGATCAACCAAGTGTTGAAATTTTTCCGTATCAACTGATGTTGGTAGATAGGCGTCTTCCAAAACCTTCAACAAGATCTTCCGGTGATTCTCAAAAGTTAGGACCAAGTCCAAGATTGGTATTTGGTGTGGAGCTTCTCGTAAGCTTAAAACCACCTTGGCTTTGATATGACCCATAGTGCAGAGGAATTTTTCAATCTTCTCCATGGGTATTTTCCCCTTTGATTTGATGGTAGACTTCATCACCCGTTGGGGAAGATACAGTGGATTTTCCTTCGACACTGTAGCAGTTGTATGTGAAGTGGACCCTTCACCTTCTCCATAATTCCATGGCACTTTACGCAAGCTAACAATAGGATATTGTGCTCTGCATGGTAAGTTGATTGGCTCGGGAGCGGCCACTTTCAAAGGATTGTTGCTTCCCTTGAGTTGAATTGTTGGCATTGTGATTGATTTATTAGCCCCATCAGTCTCAGTGGATATGACTGCTACCAAACTCTTCCACTTCGTAGGACATGTATTCTCACTTGCACGTAACACAGTATCATCATCCGCTAGGTGCAGGACACCACTGTCAATTAGATTTTAGATGAGGTGGCGGAGTGCCCAACATTCTTCTGTGCTGTGACCGCGAGAATGGGATTTATATTGACATACTCCATCAGAATTATACCGTCCTGAACGGGGGTTAATTGGAGGTAGGAGGGAACTGATCCTTCCTTCATTGATTAACATCTAAAGGATTTCTTCCATAGGTTGGCCTAAATATATGAATTCCCTTTTGTTGGCAAAATCCCGACGGGCTTTGGCATTTGCTCTCTTTGTCACTTTGTCTTCCAGTATTTCATTTTCTGAAAGTGATGAGGGAATATTCATGACAAGAGGTAGGAGACATGCATGCTCCTGGCTGACTAACTGGCGTGTCACTTGATGTTGATAAGTCACCAGTTCTGCCAATTGCTCAATTTGCTTGCATAAAGCTTCCATCTTTCATTCCATTGTGAACTGGAACTTGGCATAATCCCATTTGTTAACACCATCTTTGAGGGTCTGGGAGGATTTACAGTTGAAATTTGAATTCTGTCCATTGCTCCAATTGATCATGTTGACCCCTTCTTCTTTGTGTTGAGGAAGACGGTTGTCTTGAACGTGAGGCTGATCTGGTTTGGTAACCATGATCTCACCGTTGTCTATCAGGTCTTGGATCTTGTGTTTCAAGGCCCAACAATCCTGAGTATCATGTCCAGGTTCCCCGGCATGATAAGCACATTCGGCAAACATTGAAACCCCATCCATTAGAAATTTGGTGGTGGAAGAAGATGTATAATTTTCTTCTGTGTTGTCAGAAGAGTTAGAACATTCTCGAGTGTGTCCCCTAGGGGTGTGAACATTCGAGGGCGTTTGACTTCTCCACCTTTTGGTATTTGAGGGTTCGAAGACTGTGCTTGAAAGGGAGTGTAGTTTCTCCTTTGAATAGGAATGTTCTGATTTCCTTTTTGACCCTGCAGTATCAGGGAAACATCTTCCTCTTTCTTTTTATGGACCCTCCAGGGGTTGTTTCCATAATTTCTAGATTGGATGTGATCAGCAACAGTTTTGAGGGCAGCTAGGTCTTGAATCTTTCCTGACTTCAATCCCATCTCAGCCATCTCCCCGTGTTTAATTATTTTAGAAAATGGTTTACCGATGCCGGCTAACACTCTCTCATAGAAAGGAGCTTCTTATATGTCTATGAAGGTCATGACCATTTCTGATTCTGTCATGGAAGGAATAACTTGGGCAGCCAGGCGTCTCCACCTTTCAGCATACTCTTTGAAAGACTCGTTAGACTATTTCTTGATCTTGGTAATTTGATACCGATCACGAGCTATCTGAGACTGAAAGCTGTATTGAGTGAGGAAGGCGTGTGCTACCTCTTCCCAACTATGGATCATTGAGTTATCTAATCATATGTACCACGAACGGGCTTCTCCAGTTAGACTCTTTTAGAACAGCTACATTCTGAGCTTTTCGTCCTCTACATAAGATCCAAGTTCTCCAATGAACATCTTTAAATGTATGTAAGGATCTCCTAATCCATCATATTTTTCAAAGTCAGGAGTTTTAAATTTTTCTGGATAATGAACACCAGGGAATATACAAAGGTCAGCATATGAAACACTCCCGTTTGCTCCAATTTATTTGATAGCACGAAGGGTCTCTTCCATTTGGAGGACTTTCTTTTTTATGTCACCGGTGTCTGGATCTCCAGAGTGATGGGCAGTGTGACGACCCCAAAAATAGGTATACGTCACCCATCTTGAGTCGCAAAATACATGGTACAAAATTCAAATACAACTTAATAATACAACAGTAGTGTAAAATACGACCAAACATATGATGTGAGTTTTAATACAAATATTGTCATCTAGACAATATACAAACTCAATGGGGTCCTCATTACATTTATTATCACACTATTTCACATAATAGTGAGGACTACTAATGCACCATCTAGGACCATCACTCTGTTCCCCGACTAGTCCCTGCTACGTTCTCATTTCCTGAAGAGAACAATGAAAGCAAAAGGGTGAGCTCAACTAGCCCACTAAGAAATATTATGACTAACATAATGCAGAATAATTTATAGTTAGCCTTCAACAGTGTTAAACTGATAAAATATAATAAACATCAAGTTTAACTGCAGCTGAACAAGCAATCCATTAGAAGAGTCAAGTAGAGAATAAAATCTATTATCTTCTATGATTTAAAAAGGTTTTCATCACTTTTATCATTTGAGACCCGACTTAATAAATAATCCACATCATCAAATCATCCCCCTTGCTACTGAGCCGAGGATATTCTTTAGTATCACAACCACGAATTATTCATGCACTACGGGCCAAAGATAATCGTGTTTTCATCAACGGTCCGGATCATGCCATAAAACAATTCATCTTTGCAACCTTGGCCGAAGAGAATCCATAGCCATAATCATATCAAAAACTGTACATCAATGAACTACGGGCCAATGAGGATTTTTTTCACATCATTTGTAACATTACGGTCATGATTATACCGAATAATCCCTGGTCATAATCATACCAAGTCCATCTATGCACTACAGGCCACAGATGACTTTCAAAATAATATAAACATGAGGATGATGACAATGACATAATAATTCAATAAAACAAGTTCAAGAATTAATTTATCCAGGAACTAATAACGTCCAAATTATCAACATGATATTGCTTTGTGGAGTAAAATTTCAAGAATGCTCAGAAGAATATTTTCATAAAAAGATACTGGATGAAGCGCAAATATCAAGGATATTCCACTAGTTTCATGGAGTATAGAATTCAAAGCTTTAACCAACTGAGTATAAGAGAATATATGAAACTACAAATGGATTTTCGTCCGCCATGCGGTAATCCACTTAGACAGATCATTTCCATAATTTAATAAGGAATGAATACAAAGGATCATTCACCATGCATGTGATAATCCACATAGACAAGTTATTCCAACAGAATAATAAATAATGGAATAACAGAAGAAATCACCATGCATGCGATAGACCGCACAGACAGGTTATTCCAACAAAATAATAAAGAATGAAATTAGGTCATGCGTAATGTAACAACCCCAAAATAGGTTCATTCCATCCAACCCATTCTGAGTCGCCAAATATATGGTACGAAAAACAACTACAACTTTATTACAACAATTGTCGTGTAAAATACAACAACACATATGCTGTGATACAAATATATACCAACTATAGCACGTCACAATGACACCTTACATAAAGGTATAGTCAAAAACTGTTTTAGAAATTAGAATCTTTGGGAAGTGCTCAAGGAAACCTTCATACATGGGAGGCCATGCTTTTCGGTTGTGGTAGATATCATATGGCCACAGAATTATCCTTGGTTGACCCAATAGACCCCAAAGAAAAACGAGAAGATTACTATCATATTCTTCCCAATGGTGAGTCTTTTCTTGACATATCATTATCTCCACTGTCTCTAATTGGGTATTATACTCCAAACAAACACCAAGATTATATAGGTAGTGCTTGTAAATATACTCAGCAAGTGGATGAGCACAACCATGTCTTATGATAACACGAGGTTGTATGTCATTATACATCTTGTATGATAGTGACAAAACACCCTTCCAAGTTAAATTCACCTCACCCTCAACATCTATAGACCTCCACTCTATTCCCTCGCTATCCCCCGCTCGACCCAGCTACACTTTTATTACCTGAAAGGAATTGTGAAACAAAATGGTGAGCACAACTAGCTCAGTAAAGAATATTATGACTAAAGATAAATAAATTATCAATAGTCTTCATCAGTAATAAATCAGAGATTTAGAACATATGGTAGATGATAAAACTTTTCAACCATAGTTGCAGCGGAATGAGAAATCCATTAGAAGAGTCAAATAGACTATAAAGTCTATTGTCTTTTCCCTGTTAAAAATCCACAAACAATGTTTTATCCCTGTAACATCAATCAACAATTCCTGTCCACAATCACGTGTATAACTCATAATCCTAATTGTAGTTCTAAATTCCTTTCCTCATCCAAGACAAAGATAATTTTCATCACTTGTCTTTTACGAAACATCAAAGATCATGGTTATACCAAATCACAGTTCTCATTCATAATCATATACTAATAAATTCATCTTTACACCACGGGCTAAAGATATTCATCAACAGATTCATCTTTATACTACAAAGCTAAAGATATTCAACAACGGGTCATCTTTGCATTACAAGCCAAAGATATTCATCAATAATTCATCTTTGCACTCACAAAGCTAAAGATATTCAACAACGGGTCATCTTTGCATTCTGAGCCAAAGATATTCATCAATAATTCATCTTTGCACTACAAAGCTAAAGATATTCAACAATAGGTCATCTTTGCATTACGAGCAAAAGATATTCATCAATAATTCATCTTTTTGCAATACCGGCTTAAAGATATTCAATAACAGTCATCTTTGCATTACGAGCAAAAGATATTCATCAATAATTCATCTTTGCACTCATGGCTAAAGATATTCATCATTGGTCATGTTCATTTAAACACTGTTCATCTTTGCACTGTGCCAAAGATATTTCGCCGAAATCATTCATCTTTGCATTGGTTTTATCCACGCCCAAAAATACCTCAAAAATAATCATAGTGGTGTAAAATTCAAGAATGATCAAAACATGGATACAATCAAAGCTAGTATCCATAATAGATATTTTAGACGAAAAGAAAAATTTTCATTTTTTATGAATGAATAGTCTTATTCGTGAATGAATAGTCAGATATCGTGAATAAGGCCGTATACGTGAATAGTAACTCAGACACCAAAAGATAGAAATTCCATAAAAAAACATCTTCACGCTTCATGAATAGTACTCGTGAATAGTAACGTTCGTTAATAGTAACTCATGAATAGTAACTCGTGAATAGTAACCCGAACATGAAAAAGTTCCAAATTTGATAAAAAGTTCAACCAATATTTCAAAGATAATGATATTGAAGAAATAATATCATCTCGAGAAGAAAATAACATCCCTTACCTCGAAAAGGCAAGACTTCTAGTTGAAACACAGGATATAGTCTTTGAAGGAACTTGCACCGTCTAACAATACTCAAAGTATACTCAAAATACTCACAAGAATACGCTCGATAATATAGAGAGAAAAAGAGAAAACTTGTTTCGGTGTGATTTTCAATTCTAACTTAGCCCTCTATTTATAGGAAAATGTTAGCACGCGAAGCAGACTTGACTGTAACTTTGATGGCTTTACGCTACTATTCCACCCACCAAAAATCAGCCATCTTCCCCAACAACCGAGAGTGGGGCCCACTCAATTCTAGAATTTTCCACCAAAACCTAATTTCCGAATCGAGTTACCTCTTAAAATTCATAACAAATCATACGTTCATTTTAACGGTTCAAAATTTGTGGACATATACTCAACTTATATATGTATAACATATCCAAAAATTACAACGATCCAACGGTCGGATCAAAATTTATAACTCACGTAATATAGTGAAGAACAACGATTTTTTGGACTATTAGTCCTTGGACCGATTTCATTCAAAATTTCACCACGAAATATCTATAAAGAATTTTGTGTGATTCAAATTTCTACATTAGCTTACTTCTAGGATTTCTTTTGATATATGGCTCATCTCTTAACTCATTATACAATAAAGAGTTATGGATTTTACAAAATCAAGTAATAAACTAATTTTTCCGAAAATCCCATATTTTGTTCTCCATTTCGACAAATAATCGATAAAACACCTCATCATTAATTCCTTCACTTATAACCACATAAATAAATCCATCATTTATATCCACATCAAATAAATATTTTCTTATCATATGAATCAATAATTAATTATTCACAAATAATATTACGAATCACATTTATGATGACGAGTGCGGTTCAGAAAGAGGGGCTTTCAATAAGAATTTCTCCTTCTTCGCCAAGCGCAATTAGGTGACCAAACCTCTCCTTGATGAGAACTTTCTAGACATTGCCAATAATGCTATCTAATAATATTATTCAAATAATATGAATTATTGATCCGATAATGGGAAATCTTGCAATGCGTTGATAATTATTGAACAACAATAATATAAAATATCAACACAAAGCAATTATTGAATCAATAAAATAAAATATTGAGCGATAAGAATTATCGTAACAATTATTGAGTAGTGCCTTCTCACGTAAGAATCAATAATGGAAAAAAATACTGTGCAATACCGTGTGCTACTGTGCAACAACGCGTATTACTTTACTTTACCAACGGGGTATTCCAACAGTGTTAACGGTAACGATTACACCGTTATTTATAAAAACTTTATTTTGTCGTTTTCTTCATCAAGCGGTTATTACATTATGGGGCCCAAAATGGGCTTCTTGTGGTAAATCGAATATTCCCCGACGGAAAGAATATTCCTCGACCAAACGAATATTGCTAATTAAGCAACAATGAATATTTTATAACCACTTGTGTATTTTGAAAAAAATTCATATATCACCCTTAACTTTAACTTTTTATCAATTTAACCATTTACTGAATAGTAATTATAAGAAAAATTGAATACCTTTATTTCATAAAATTCGGGGTCTTACAATCTCCCCTCCTTATGAAATTTCGTCCTCGAAATTTACGTACCTGGTATTTCAAAGAGTTGAGAATACCTTGCTTTCATTTCAGATTCCACCTTCCCTGTCATCATGATTTCTCCATTGCTCATCTCCTGTATTTCAGATATCATTCTAGAATACAGCTTCAAAACAAGGGTTAATTGAACAAATTAACATATCACATAATATCCCGATATTATGACTAACCAACAAATAAGCTTAGGTAGGACACACTAGCGAAGGATTTACTCGTCTCTCCCCTCCTAGTTCTATTCCCCGATCTCCGCCAGAGATCATATCCCTAAGCTCTGATACCAAATGTAACTCTGGACACCAACTTGTGTCAGCACCTCACATTGATATATGTCGGTTTGCTTGCCATGATGAGCAGGCGTCCCCTATGGAGAGTCTGCGGCGGTGCATCCCCCATCTCAGGAAGTCACCAGCGAGATGCTCGGGGCTCTTTACTTATAGCTCTGATACCAAATGTAACAACCCCAAAATAGGTTAATTCCATCCAACCCATTCTGAGTCGCTAAATATAAGGTACGAAAAACAACTACAACTTTATTACAACAATTGTCGTGCAAAATACAACAAACATATATCTTTGTGATACAAATATATACCAAGCAGTAGTACGTCACAATGACACCTTACATAAAGGTATAGTCAAAAACCTGTTTTAGAAATTAGAATCTTTGGGAAGTGCTCAAGGAAACCTTCATACATGGGAGGCCATGCTTTTAGGTTGTGGTAGATATCATATGGCCACGTAATTATCCTTGGTTGACCAATAGACCCCAAAGAAAAACGAGAAGATTACTATCATATTCTTCCCAATGGTGAGTCTTTTCTTGACATATCATTATCTCCACTGTCTCTAATTGGGTATTATACTCCAAACAAACACCAAGATTATATAGGTAGTGCTTGTAAAATATACAAAGCAAAGTGGATGAAAGCACAACCATGTCTTATGATAACACGAGGTTGTATGTCATTTATACATCTTGTATGATAGTGACAAAACACCCTTCCAAGTTAAATTCACCTCACCCTCAACATCTATAGACCTCCACTCTATTCTCTCATTTATCCCCGCTCAACCCGCCTACACTTTTATTACACGAAAGGAATTGTGAAACAAAAGGGTGAGCACAACTAGCTCGATAAAGAATATTATGACTAAAGATAAATAAATTATCAATAGTCTTCATCGATAATAAATCGAGATTTAGAACATATGGTAGATGATAAAACTTTTCAACCATAGTTGTAGCGGAATGAGCAATCCATTAGAAGAGTCAAATAGACTATAAAGTCTATTGTCTTTTCCATGTTAAAAATCCACAAACAATGTTTTATCCCTGTAACATCAATCAACAATTCATCCACAATCACGTGTATAACTTCATAATCGTAATTGTAGTTCTAAATTCCTTTCCTCATCCAAGACAAAGATAATTTTCATCACTTGTCTTTACGAAACATCAAAGATCATGGTTATACCAAATCACGGTTCTGTTCATAATCATACTAATAAATTCATCTTTGCACACACGGCCAAAGATATTCATCAACAGTTCATCTTTATACTACAAAGCTAAAGATATTCAACAACGGGTCATCTTTGCATTACAAGCCAAAGATATTCATCAATAATTCATCTTTGCACTACAGGCTAAAGATATTCAACAACGGGTCATCTTTGCATTACAAGCCAAAGATATTCATCAATAATTCATCTTTGCACTACAAAGCTAAAGATATTCAACAACAGTCATCTTTGCATTACTGAGCAAAAGATATTCATCAATAATTCATCTTTGCACTACCTGGCTAAAGATATTCAATAATGGTCATCTTTGCATTACGAGCAAAAAGATATTCATCAATAATTCATCTTTGCACTCTTGGCTAAAGATATTCATCAGTTGGTCATGTTCATTTAAACACTGTTCATCTTTGCACTGAGCCAAAGATATTCTTGAGAAATCATTCATCTTTTCATTGGTTTTATCCACGTCCAAAAATACCTCAAAATAATCATAGTGGTGTAAAATTCAAGAATGATCAAAACATGGATACAATCAAAGCTAGTATCCGAATAGATATTTTAGACGAAAAGAAAAATTTTCATTTTTTAATTGAATAGTCTGCCGTATTCGTGAATAAGTGTCGATATCGTGAATAGTCCAGTACACGTGAATAAGTAACTCAAGACACCAAAAGATAGAAATTTCACAAAAAAACATCTTCACGCTTCATGAATAGTACTGCGTGAATAGTAACTCGTGAATAGTAACTCATGAATAGTAACTCGTGAATAGTAACCCGACATGAAAAAGTTCCAAATTTGATAAAAGTTCCAACCAATATTTCAAAGATAATGATATTGAAGAAATAATATCATCCGAGAAGAAAATAACATCCCTTACCTCGAAAGAGCGGTACTTCTAGTTGAAACACCGGATATAGTCTTTGAAGGAACTTGCAAATCTAACAATACTCAAAGTATACTCAAAATACTCACAAGAATACATTTCGATAATAGAGAGAAAGAGAAAACTTGTTTACGGTGTGATTTTCAATTCTAACTTAGCCCTCTATTTTATAGGAAAATGTTAGCACGCCAAAGCAGACTTATTTGTAACTTTGATGGCTTTACGCTACTATTCCACCCACCAAAAATCAGCCATCTTCCCCAACAACCAAGAGTGGGGCCCACTCAATTCTAGAATTTTCCACCAAAACCTAATTTCCGAATCGGTTACCTCTTAAAATTCATAACAAATCATACGTTCATTTTAACGGTTCAAAATTTGTGGATATATACTCAACTTATATATGTATAACATATCCAAAAATTACAACGATCCAGCAGTCGGATCAAAATTTATAACTCACATAAATATAGTGAAGAACAGCGATTTTTGGACTATTAGTCCTTCGGACGATTTCATTCAAAATTTCACCACGAAATATCTACAAAGAATTTTTGGGTGATTCAAATTTCTCAGATTAGCTTACTTCTAGGGCATTCTTTTGATATATGGCTCATCTCTTAACTCATTATACATTAAAGAGTTATGGATTTTACAAAATCAAGTAATAAACTAATTTTTTGAAAATCCCATATTTTGTTCTCCATTTCGACAATTCTTGATAAAACACCTCATCATTAATTCTTTCACTTATAACCACATAAATAAATCCATCATTTATATCCACATCAAATAAATATTTTCTTATCATATGAATCAATAATTAATTATTCACAAATAATATTCTGAGAATCACATTTATGACAACCAGTAGTTCCCAGAAAGGGGCTTTCAATAAAAATTTCTCCTTCTTGGTGGCGCAATTAGGTGACCAAACCTCTCCTTGATGAACTTTCTAGACATTGCCAATAATGCTATCTAATAATATTATTCAAATAATATGAATTATTGATCGATAATGGGAAATATGTATGCGTTGATAATTATTGAACAACAATAATATAAAATATCAACACAAACAATTATTGAATCAATAAAATAAAATATTGAGCAGTAATTCATTGTAACAATTATTGAGTAGTGCCTTCTCACGTAAGAATCAATAATTGAAAAAATCTTGTCAATAACACTGGTGTGCTTTATTGTGCAACAACGCGTATTACTTTACTTTACCAAGCGGGGTATTCCAAGAGTGTTACTTGAGTAGCGATTACACCGTTATTTATAAAAACTTTATTTTGTCGTTTTCTTCATTAAACAGGTTATTACATTATGGGGCCCCAAAAATGGGTAGCTTGGCGTCGTAAATGCGAATATTCCCAAGCGAGAAAGAATATTCCACGACCAAACGAATATTCCCAAACAACAATGAATATTTTATAACCACTTGTGTATTTTGAAAAAAATTCATATATCACCCTTAACTTTAACTTTTTATCAATTTAACCATTTACTGAATAGTAATTATAAGAAAAATTGAATACCTTTATTTCATAAAATTCGGGGTCTTACACGTAATCCGCACAGACAGGATGTTCCAACAAAATAATAAAGAACGGAACCAGGTCATGTGTAAACTGCACAGACAGGATGTTCCAACAGAATAATAAAGAATGGAACCAGGTCATGCATAAATGCACAGACAGGATGTTCCGGCAGAATAATAAATAACGAGAACCGAAGTAAATGCATGTAGCATGCAGATGGATGTTACGCTGAGAATAATAAAAATGGAATAATGAAGAAGAATTTCACCATGTATGTAGTACTTTGCATAGGCGAGTTATTCAACATAATAATAAAGAATGGAATAATGAGAAGAATTTCACCAAGTATAGAGTAGCAGCGTATCTGAGTTATTCAACAGAATAATAAAGAATGGAATAACAGAAGTTCTCTTCATGAATAAGAAAGAAATAATACCCCTTACGAGTACAACAAATAATATCCCTTACCGTAAAAGAAGAGTATTCCAACGGGTAGGGCGGGGATATACTTGAAGAAAACTTGCACTATGCTCAAAGCTTTCTTAAACTCTAAAGAAATACGCTCAAGATTATAGAAGAAGAATTCTCTCTCTAGAGTTTCAAATTGAATTAAGTAAGAAATAATGAAGGAATGAGCTCTATTTATAGAAGAATGGGACTGCATAGTAACTAATTCATGAGCGGTCCAGATTAATTTATTTTAAAGCAGACGGTCGATTTAAAACAAATTATTTTAAATAAAATATAATATATTCTATTTATAATCTAATAAAACGAATAACTTTATAAAAGTATTACTTTTTATATAAAAAAGATTTTACTAGGCAAAACACTATCGTACTACTTTATGCAACACTATGTATAATAAAATATAATATATTCTAATTATTGTCTAGTAAAACAAATAACTTTATAAAAGTATTTTGTTTTATATAAAAATATATTACTATGCAAAACACTATGCAGTACTATGCACTATGCATAATAAAATATAATGTATTCTAATTATTGTCTAATAAAACAAATAACTTTATAAAAGTATTTTGTTTTATATAAAAAGCTTTTCTGTTTTATTACATTAATAATACTAATAAAACAAAACTGAGTGACTTATCACATAAGCATCAATAATCAATATTGTGTGCTACTATGCAACCACGCGTATTACTATACTTTTACTACCGAGTAGTTTAACAGTTTTAACGGTAAAACTTCCACCGTTATAAAAATATTTTTGTCATTTTCTCAATCCGACAATAATTTCGTTGCAAGATCCACCAATGATTGTGCCGTTGTACGAATATTCCCCGACCAATCGAATATTATATAACAACTTGCATACTTTGCAAAATTTATAAATACTACCCAGGACTATAACATTATATCAAATCCACACCATAATATTAAAAAATTATTTCGAGAAAAATAAATCTTTATTCATAAAATCTGGGGTTTCACAATCTCCCCTCCTTATGAAATTTCACCCTTGAAATTTACGTCGACGCACTGGTATCTTAGAAGAGATGAGGATACCTTGACTTCATTTCAAATTCTAACTCTTGAGGTATAACCTTTGAGTGTTGAATACGATCCTTCTTATCCAAGATTTTAACACGTATCTCCTCATACGTTATGTGACGCCCCCAAAATAGGTCCAATCCAACCAACCTATTCTGAGTCGCCAAAAACATAGTACAGAAAATAACTACAACTTTATTACTACAATTGTCGTGCAAAATATAACAACACATATGTTGTGAGTTTTGATACAAATATATAACAAATGTGACTCATGTCCCAACCTTGGATAGTACGTCACAATGGCACCTTACATAAAGGTACATTCAATAATTGTTTTAGAAATTAAAATCTTTGAGAAGTGCTCAAGGAAACCCGTACATGGGAGGCCGTGCGTCAGGTTATGATAGATATCATATTCCACGAAATTATCCTTGGTTGACCCAATAAACCCAAAAGAAAATGAGAAGATTACTATCATATTCTTTCCAATGGTGAGTCTTCTCTTGACATATCATTATCTCCATAGTCTCTAATTCGTAATTATACTTCAACCAAACTCCAAGATCATATAGGTAGTGCTTATAGATATACTCGGCAAGTGGATGTGCACAACCTTGTCTTATGATAACACGAAGTCGCATGTCATTAGACATCTTGTATGATAGTGGCAAAACACCCTTCCAAAAGTTGGGTTCGCCTCACCCTATTTGGTTCACCAAATATAACTACTAAATGATGTATAAAATATAACCCACTTTTCTATACTGTTTAGGGAAAACCTCCATAGCTAGAGACCACCGTTCTATTCCCCTGTTACCCCCGCTCGACCCAGCTACACTCTTATTACCTGAAAGGAATTGTGAAGCAAAAGGGTGAGCACAACTAGCTCAGTAAGGAATATTATGACTAAAGATAATTAAATTCTCAATAGCCTTCATCAATAATAAATTAGAGATTTAGAACATATGGTAGATGATAAAAATTTTCAACCATAGTTACAGCGGAACGAGAAATCCATTAAAAGAGTCAAATAGACCATAAAGTCTATTATCTTCTCCATGTTAAAAGTCCACCAACAAAATTTTAACCCTGTAACATCAATCAACAGTTCCTGTCCACAATCATGTGAATAACTCATAATCATAATTATAGTTCTAAATTCCTTTTCGCATTCAGGACGAAGATAATTTTCATCACCTGTCTTTACCTGAAACATCAAAGATCATGGTTATACCAAATCACAATTCCTGTTCATAATCATACTAATAAATTCATCTTTGCACTACGGGCCAAAGATATTCATCAACCGTTCATCTTTGCACTATAGGCCAAAGATATTCAACAACATGTCATCTTTGTACAACGGGCCAAAGATATTCAACAACAGGTCATCTTTGCACTACAGGCCAAAGACATTCATATCTCAAAGAAATACATAATCATTTCAGATTTTATATAAACCATAATTATAACCATGTTGATCAATTCAGCTTGCACTTAAGCTAAAAATATTCCATTGTAAATTCAATGGTCATGATCATACTAGTCAACAATTCAACTTTGCACTACTGGCCAAAGAGAACCCATAGTCACGATCATACCAATACTTTACCCATCTTTACACTCAAGTAAAAGAAAAATTCCATCACCAGGGTTATAAAAATGTTATATATGATAATAAAAATAATAGGATCAAAAACTACATTTAATTTCAAGAGCAAGATTAATAAATCAATGATTTCATAACACCTTAATCCAAATGTTATAAATAGCTTAATAATCTCATAATCTAATATTATTAATATTACCACAATATCTTAATCATTTCTTAAACTTATAAACAATTTATTTTAATTGTTTATACTCTACTAATTAATGCATTTAATCATTCTAAAATGCCAAACTCATAAGATTTCAACACCAATAACCAAAACCCTCATCAAAATTCTGCATATACCTTATATAGGATTCTCAAGCCATAAAATCTTATTTTCCAAATTTCTTACTTCACACATGATTTAATTCATTTACTCATAACTAGACCATTTTCATGAAAAATACCAAATCGGTTCAAAAAATATTTCTTTTTAAGGATTTAGCATAATATAGTCCCATATTGAACATATATTTTTCTCAGAATTTTTAAAATTCATTTACTATTTTTCATATGGCCAAAACTTCTGAATATTTAGACATTTATCATAAATTGTACTTTTGTCCAAAAATTCTAAAAATTACACGGTATACTTCTGTTATATACATATACTCCCAATAAATATTTCATCAATTTTGGAGTTAACCACAAGGAGTTATAAGTGTTTACTTTTAAAATAGTCTTTTCTCATAAAATCCATAACTCTTAATCTATATATCGAAAAATCACAATTTTTGGACACAATCAACAAAACTCATCAAATTATCATTTCAAATTTTTTCAGAATTTTTGAAGGTTCGTAAAAATTTCAAAACTAAAAAACATAATAACTCTTAAAATCCGTTACTATCCCTTACCTCAAAAGAGCAGTACTGGAATGTCGGATATAACGCTGAACGAACTTGCACCATATAGCAACACTCAAGATATCTAAATACTCACAAAAATATGATCGATATTATAGAGAGAGAAAACTTCAGTTTCTGGTGTGATTTTCAATTCTAACCTAAACACCCTATTTATAGGAAAATGCTTAGAACACCAAAGCAGAAAATTTAATAAAATAATATATTTATATAACAAATTTCATACGCACAAGTTGAATTCAGATTCAAGCATTTCCAACATGCAAAAGTACAATTATGGGGCCCACCTTCTAGAAAAACATGTTTTAAACAAAATCAATTTAGACTCAATATTCCAGAACTTCAATAATTCATAATAAATAGCCCCTTTATCAGAAAAATTCAAATCTTATGTCCTTCCATAGGAAATTCAATTCTCTACAACTTTATAAGTATAAGTTTTTCCAAATTCCAAATAGAAATTGACCGAAATCCACATACGGACGATTTTACAGGCTATAATCAAATTTCAGTCAAGAAATGGGGTCCACCGACACACAAAACATGTGTTAAACATTTTTTTGTAACAAAAATACTCTTCCTCCTCATTTACTCATATATCACACATTCATTGTAAAAATATCACCATTATTATATTATTAAAATATAATAATATATTTAAATGAATTATTTTATCAGAAAAGATAAAATATCAATTTTCAACAATTATCACATTAAAAATTTTCTCCATCTATATCCACATAAAATGAATATTTTCCTTATCATATAAATCAATAATTAATTATTCACAAATAATATTACAGAATCATAATATTGACAACCAGGCTGTTCCCAGGAAAGAGGGGGCTTTCCAATAAGAATTTTTCCTTACTGGCGCGCAATTAGGTGACCAAATCTCTCCTTAGACAGAACTTTCTAGACATTGCCAATAATGTTATCTAATAATATTATTCAGATAATATGAATTATTGCTCCGATAATGGAAAATACTGTGTAGTGACAATTATTAAAACAACAATAATATAAAATATCAACGTACCAATTATTGAATCGATAAAATAAAATATTGAACAGTAATTACTGTAACAATTATTGAGTAGTGCCTTCTTACGTAAAAAAAAATATCATGCTTCGTGAATAGTACTCGTGAATAGTAACTCATGAATAGTAACTCGTGAATAGTAACTCATTAATAGTAACTCGTGAATAGTAACTCATGAATAGTAACTCGTGAATAGTAATTATAAGAAAAATTAAATATTTTTATTTCATAAAATTTGGGGTCTTACACGTTAAATCTTCTGCTATATCGTTTAGTTCTAATTTAATAATGTGGTTCGGGTAGTCCACATATTTACGTAACATCGATCGTAAAGCGATTCTGAACACGCTTGACATAATTGGCGGTAAAACGAGTCTATAGGCCACAGTTCCTACTTCATCGAGGATTTCAAATGGGCCAATTAAATCGAGGGTTGAGATTTCCTCTCTTCGTCGATTATTACTTATAGAATAACGCCCTCTTGAACCTTCTTCTTCACATTCATCAGCTCAGGGTGTGTAGCTTGAGCGGCTTTAACTTTATCAATTAAAGTCGATTCTACTCATATATTCGTTATCTTCACGTGGGTCCCTAGAGTCTTTAACTCTATTTTCATCATTTGTAAGTTATACGAAATGGGTTTTGTGTTAACAACATCGCACTAGTAAATGCATACGATCTTCTACTCAACGCGTCAGCTACAACGTTCTCTCTTCCATGATGATATTGAATGGTATGATCGTAATCTTAAACAGTTCAAGCCAACGTCTTTGGCGCATGTTATGTTCATTTTAGTTGAATAAATATTTGAGGGTTTTAGAAATGGGTTTTGTACTGGGGTCAATACAAAATTCGATTTCATGCTCTAGGGGTAGGCTAAGAAGTCCTTTAGTAATACGTCAGGAAATTTATTAACAATAGAAATATCATTCAAAACTATGACTCTTATCCAAGACTTGGATAACACGTCCCATTGATACTTATCAACTTGCCATCGTCATTCACAAAGTCCCCTACAGAAAGTCTGGCTTCGGTGCATTCCACACAAGGAAGTCAACAAAAGAAAGGACCGGGGTTCTTTACTTATGGCTTGATATGACAATGATTGACTTTAGTGGTTTGGTTGCTTGAATTCACATAACAAGTTGGTTAGGAATATGAAAGCTAACAACCTTACGAAAAGCTTGATGAGTTATTAACCAATCGATCCCTAAAATCACATCCAAGACAAGTATCTTCAAAGAGATAAGATCGACAGGTAACGTGAAAGTGCCGATTTGAATCAACAAGATTTATAAACAGTGGAGGTAACAAAGGTTTCTACTAACGAAGTTTCAACCAATAAGTCAAGTCTAACTTCTCTGGAGTTAAATTTAAACGTTGAGCGCAAGCAAGAGAGATAAAAGAATGGGTAGAACTGGTATCTAATAAGGTATAGACGTCACAAGAATTTATAATTAACTAACCCATGCTAACTTCGTTCGGGTTATTCACTCTTTGAGAAGTCACGAAAAATGCTCTCCCTGAAACCACCGACTTTGTTTTGTCCATATCCGCCTTTGTTGCCACCGTCCCAGCTGGACTTGATTTTGCTACAGGACAAAATCGAGCTATGTGACCGTCTTTTCCACAACTAAATCATACCTTGGAAGGCTGTGGATAGTTTAGTCTGATATGTCCATCCCCTCCGTATTTGAAGCGTATGATAGGTGGTCGTTCTCCTTCCTTAACAATGGGTGCTGATGCTGACGTCTTTCCATCATTGTTGAATCTCCTCTTCTTGAAATGTCCATTCTTATTGTCTTGGCCATGATTACCACCGAAGTGGTTACCATTCTTGGCATGATAATTTCCCCCACGATGGTTATCATTGTTTAGGTGGTCGTTTGCCGGTATGATTATTATCGGCGTGTTCTTTAGTCATTACCTTTTGGTTGTGATTACTCATTATCGCGCTCCACTAACTGAGCCCTATTCACAACATCTGAATATAAACAAAGTTTGTGAGAAATGAGGTATTGACGTATATCGGGTTTCAAACCTCTTAGAAACATTCGCATCATTCGCTCCTCATTATCGACCAAATGGGATACAAACCGGGATAACTCCGCAAATTTAGCCTCGTATTACGACACGGTCATATTATTTTGCTCCATTGCTTATCTTAACATTTTCAGATGTCATTCTCAAACACTATCACAATACAAGGGTCAATTGACATATCACATATTATCCCTATACTCTGACCGACCAAGTAAATACCAAATAAACTTAGGTAGGTCATACTAGCGAAGGAATTCTCTGTCTCTCCCCTCCTAGTTCTCGTCTCACATCTCAACCATGGATCATATCCCTAAGCTTTGATACCAACTGCGACGCCCCCAAAAATAGGTATACTTCACCCATATTGAGTCGTCAAATACATGATACAAAATTCAAATATAACTTAATAATACAACAGTCGTGTAAAATACGACCAAACACATGCTGTGAGTTTTAATACAAATATTGTCATCTAGACAATATACAAACTCAATGGGGTCCTCATTACATTTATTATCACACTATTTCACAGAATAGTGTGGACTACTAATGCACCATCTAGGACCATCACTCTGTTCCCCGACTAGTCCCTGCTACGTTCTCATTTCCTGAAGAGAACAATGAAAGCAAAAGGGTGAGATCAACTAGCCCACTAAGAAATATTATGACTAAGATAATACAGAATAATTTAAAGTTAGCCTTCAACGGTGTTAAACTGATAAAATATAATAAACATCAAGTTTAACTGCAGCGGAACAAATAATCCATTAGAAGAGTCAAGTAGAGAATAAAATCTACTATCTTCTATGATTTAAAAGGTTTTTCATCAGTTTATCGGCATTTGAGACTCGACAATAAATAATCCACATCATCAAATCATCCACGCACTCTGAGGCCGAGGATATTCTTTAGTATCACGACCACGAATTATTCATGCACTCACGGGCCAAAGATAATCGTGTTTTCATCAATGAGTCCGATCATGCCATAAAACAATTCATCTTTGCACCCTTGGCAAGAGAATCCATAGCCATAATCATACCAAAAGCGTCCATCAATGCACTACGGGCCAATGAGGATTTTCTTCACATCATTTGTAACATTACGGTCATGATTTTACGGAATAATCACGGTTATAATCATACCAAGTCCATCTATGCACTCTGTGCCACATATGACTTTCAACATAATATAAACATGAGGATGATGACAATGACATAATAATTCAATAAAACAAGTTCAAGAATTAATTTATCCAGAACCCAATATGTCCAAATTATTAACATGATTACTGCTTTGTGGAGTAAAAATTCAAGAATGCTCAAAAGAATATTTTCATAAAAGAGATCTTTGGATGAAGCGCTTAAATATCAAGGATATTCCACTAATTTCATGGAGTATAGAAGTCAAAGCTTTAACCAACCGAGTATAAGAGAATATATGAAGCGTAAATGAATTTTAAATCCGCCATGCGATAATCCACTTAGACAGATCATTTCCACAATTTAATAAGGAATGAATACAAAGGATCATTCACCGTCGTGTGATAATCCACATAGGCGAGTTATTCCAACATAATAATAAATAATGGAATAACAGAAGAAATCACCATGCATGTGATAGACCGCACAGACAGGTTATTCCAACTGAATAATAAATAATGGAATAACAACATAATTCACCATGCATGCGATAGATCGAGAGCAGATGAGTTATTCCAATGAGAATAATAAAGAATGGAATCGGTGTACGTAATTCGCATGCACGGGATGTTCCAACAGAATAATAAAGAAGCGAAATCAGGTCATGCGTAAACTGCACAGACAGGATGTTCCAACAGAATAATAAAGAACGGAACTAGGTCATGCGTAAACGAACAGACAGGATGTTCTAACAGAATAATAAATAACAGAACCAAGTCATGCATAACGCATAGACAGGATGTTCCAACAGAATAATAAAAAATGGAATAACAGAAGAATTTCACCATGTATGTAGTCTTTGCATAGACAGGTTATTCCAACATAATAATAAAGAATGGAATAACAGAAGAATTTCACCAAGTATAGAGTAGCCCGCGTATACAAGTTATTTCAACAGAATAATAAAGAATGGAATAACAGAAGTTCTCTTCATGAATAAGAAAGAAATAATACCCCTTACGAGTACAACAAATTATATCTCTTATCGTAAAAGAAGAGTATTCCGACGGGTAGGGCGGGGATATACTTGAAGAAAATTTGCACTACGCTCAAAGCTTTCTTAAACTCTAAAGAAATACGCTCAAGATTATAGAAGATGAATTCTCTCTCTAGAGTTTCAGTGAATTCGTAAGAAATAATGAAGGAATGAGCTTCTATTTATAGAAGAATGGACTACATAATAACTAATTCATGAACGGTCCAAATTGATTTACTTTAAACGGATGGTCCAGATTTAAAAAAATCTTTTAAATAAAATATAATATATTCTATTTATAATCTAATAAAAGCGAATAACTTTATAAAAGTATTACATTTTATATAAAAAAGATTTTTTACTATGCAAAACACTATCGCAGCACTATCCAACACTATCATAATAAAATATAATATATTCTAATTATTGTCTAATGAAACAAATAACTTTATAAAAGTATTATGTTTTATATAAAAAGATATTACTATGCAAAATACTATGCAGGCACTATGCAACACTATGCATAATAAAATATAATATATTCTAATTATTGTCTAATAAAACAAATAACTTTATAAAAGTATTATGTTTTATATAACAAGTTTTTATGTTTTATTACATTAATAATACTAATAAAACAAAACTGAGTGACTTATCAAATAAGTATCAATAATCAATACCGTGTGCTACTATGCAACCACGCGTATTACTGTTCTTTTACTACCGAGTAGTTCAACAGTTTTAACGGTAAAACTTCCGCCGTTATAAAAATATTTTTGTCGTTTTCTCAATCCGACAATAATTTTGTTGCGGGGTCCACCAATGATTGTGTCGTTGTACGAATATTCCCTAATAAAATGAATATTCCCTGATAAAACGAATATTCCCCGACCAATCGAATATTATATAAAGCTTGCATACTTTGAAAAATTTATAAATACTACCCACGACTATAACATTATATCAAATCCACACCATAATATTATAAACTTATTTCGAGAAAATTAAATATTTATTCATAAAATCTGGGGTCTCACAGGCAGCATCATGAGTTTTGTTGGTCGTATCCAACTGCAGTTCAGGTATTGTGATGACCTGGTTTCCCCCTTATGTAGAGGATTCAGCATGTATGGGTATTTTTGGACCCTGAGTAAACTGGTGTAGTTCTTTGAGTAGAACAGCTAAATCTGTAATTTATTTGCTTAATCCGTCAAATTCTTTGCGAGAAACTGGATTAAGTTCAGTCTGGTCAGATGACGACATGATTGACTTTAGGCTTGCAGCCTTTTTGGATTTTGACCGGGTAGTAGGTCTAATTGGTTCCCTGCAAAAGACTTGCATAGTTTAGTCTTTAGGGAATGTGTGTATAATAACATGCTATGTGATGTGTCCATTTTAGGAATTTTATCCTGCAAAACGGATGTCAGTTGTTTGGTAATACACGATAGCATGTTATGTATGTGTACACATTTCTTCATATTTCTCATTACATGGAGATATATATGGAATGTAATTACAAGTAATTGTGTTTGAAATGAGAGAGCATGAAGAGACTTTCCTCCATTTTGGGTTTATTAGAGGCTGGCCTATCTTAGGTTACTCTCGCAGCTTTTTGGCATTAAGGTTCCCAAATCATCGCAATTTACTCAACGGGAAGTTAATCCGATCTTTCAACTGGAGTAAATTTAGGTGGTGCCTTTCCTGAGCCTCGGGGAATTAGTCTTCCCAAGAGTCCAAAGAATCAAACAAGACGGGATAGCCTCTGGTGGAGGGACCACACAACATACATTCACATACATCGCGTCTCATGCGTAGTATGAAAATGATGACATGTGCGAAGCACTAATATCACAAGCAGATACGGTGCGAAGCACTAAGTGCAATTAGGAAATGCATTCATACACATTCATCAAATGTAAATGCAACATCCACACACAAGCAGATAATGATTTTGAAAAGATTGTAATAGCGACTTAAGTCCTCTTATCGAGTCCCCAAAGTGAGTCACCACCTATCGGCGTCCGGGATTTTTAAATGTCCCTTTCCGTTACTTGTTCTTTGGTGTTCTCATTTTAGGTGAGATTTGTTTGAAAAAACAAGTGAAAAGGTCGACATGTATAATGTCGATGATGATGGTATTAAGAGTCGTCGATTGTTTTTTTAAATGGTTGTACTAACACAACCGAGAAAAGGTTTGCACATTGACCCGGTGATGTGACTTCGCTAAGCGGTCGATTGAAACCGAGATTCATTTGGGTCCGGGGACTTGATTATGCGGAGGGAAGGTGTTAGGCACCCCCGACATCCGTGTTACCCCAATGACCGCCTCTTTTCAAGAAATAATTATCTGAATGTGTGTGTTTGTCTGTGTGTCAATGTGTTGTTATTTGGAAGTAGTGCGAGACCTCGTTCGTACCTATATACACAGGGTTTGAATTTATGAAAAAATTCATTTTTTAGCAAGATATATCAATGATGCTTTATAAAAAAATGTTTTTCAAACCCTGATGCTCCATAGTAATTGAGACCTTTTACACTTCTATTTTATTAAGTGTTCGGCTGGATTGATTTTATTTTACAGATGTGAGGCATCCGTACGAAAATAATATACAAAATAATGCCGACTTTCTCGTGGGTATGGAAACCATCAGAGGAAAATCAGACACCACAGAATAATTTACAAGCTGCTTACAGTTGAAAATGTCCATCACGGGAACCTAATCTAGATCCAATAGGCTGAATCTGTGATCACATGATTCCTAGGCACACATGATACTGCAATTTGTATGAAAGCAGTAAGCAGGTATATATATATAAAAGCTATAAATATATATATATATATATATATATATATATATATATATATACAGACATGATCACCAACCACGAAGCACCTCAGAAAATGTAAATAAATATGTAAAAGCTATCAACTGCCACGGAGGAAACTCCAGGCGGGACGAAACGTAAATAAAGCTGTAAAGCTATCAACCACCACGGAGGAAACTCCAGGCGAGACGAATATATATATATATATATATATATATATATATATATATATAAGCAATAAACGCACAGGATGTAAAATCCAGGCTCATCGAACAAAGTCAAACAACGGTTCATATATATATAAGTATATATATATATATATATATTTATATATATATATATATGATAAACGCATAGGATGTAAAATCCGGGCTCATCGAGCGAGTCGATAACGGTTATATATATATATATATATATATATATATATATATAAAAGCGAAGTAAACGCATTTGGATATAAAATCCGGGCTCATCTAATGAGAGAGGCAGACACACAATTAATATATATAAATATATATATATATATATATATATATATATATTAAAGCGATGGCGCCTCGGATCGAAGTTCAGGCTCATCAAACAAAGTTTGACACACGTTCATATATATATATATGCAAATAAAGCGTTCTGCATCAAGTGCAGGCTCAATCGAGGCATAACTCGATAATGTTAGTCTATATATATAAATATATATATATATATATATATATAAATATATATGTATTTACAAACTAAAATAAAACCACGGACCGAAGTCCGGGCAAACACACGCAACACGACTCTCAACGTGAAGAAGGGTGTGTGCAAAGATGAAGAGAAAGGCTTTAAAGTGTGTAAGGAGGCTTACAGTGGGCTGCAAAAGAAGACTTCTATATCTTTAAAGTGTGTAAACACTGGCTTTTGTAAGTACAAAAGTAGCTACATATGAGCTCACAGGTGTTTAAAATGGGAAAGCACTCACTATATTGCAAGTACGGAGCAAATTTGACAAGGCTTCCTCGCTCTTTCTCTTCTCAAAATGGCCACCCCAAGCTCTCTATTTATAGAGGGGGGGAGCTGGGAGGTGTACTACAGACTACGGGTTGCCGGGTTTGTCGGGTCGAGTCGTCTCGTGAAATGCGTCGTGCGTAGGCAATCGCAATGTCCTTTCGAACTTTTGAATTACAATCCAAGCATCCGACTAAGGTATATAGGACCTATTTTGGACCGCCATTGTCGAGAGTTGTACAATGGCATGGGATTAGAGTTTGTACAAAGTCATTGAAGATGGGACGATGCCCTCCGATCTTCAAGTTTCAAATTCTATCCGTTACCCCGCACAATAGTCACTCGGGATTAGTTTTCCCTGATTCTTGTGGGACATCATTGTGTAGAAATGTGTGTATAAAATAATGAGACGACGTGATGTGGCATCGCATTGCCAAGATGACGAGGTTGCCCCTAATCGGTGTTATCGCCGGTTTGGGCTGATAAAGCAGACGTTTCTCAAAGCTTCACTGAGATTGGACTGCTGCAAGTGTTAAAAGTCCTCAGTGTTAACTCTGAGGTGTGCCTGTCCTCCCGGTGTTATCTCCGGGTTGGTATTGGGTGTCTCGTTGTGAGCGCCGAGATTGAAGCTGGTTGCATTTGAAACAAACATTTCCGAGGTTATCGCCGGAATTTCATTCCTTGGGGTTATCACCAAGGTTGGTAGCTATTCCCATGATTGGGACTAAGACTGGATACCTCGGGGTTATCTCCGAGATTAATTTGGTCTTCTCCGGTGTGTGTTCCAGTATTGGATCTGCATGCCTCGGGGTTATCTTCGAGGTTGGGAATTGTTACTCTCGGTATGTGTTCCGGGGCTGATGCTGAACTTTCGGTGGTATCCGGAATGGATATAAACTGTCTTCCAGGGTTCTCTCTTGAAAGACGAATCTGTCCTCCTGCAAGGTTAGTGACAGGTGTATAGAAAATTTTGAGTGTCTACAGCAAGTATACGTGGTCAACAAGTAATACAATGATAAGAAAAATATCGTTCCCACGAGGAAATAGATTAATATTCATCAATTACTAATTCTAATTTAATTACTCCTAATATAAACTATAAAATATTGGTTGTGATTTGAAAATTAAAATTAACAAAACTAATTACTAAGATAAAAATATCATAAGATTAGCTGATTTAAAATGTTAATATTACAACTTCCCTTGGTATTTCATTTAAATCAAATTACTTCCCATTTAATACAGTTAATTAATACAAATATTTATCCAAGAATGCTTTATAGTATTCACACACTTCTTCCAAAGATACGTGAACAAATCCTCCTAAATACGATCTTTAAGACACATAATTACAAACAACACCCTAATCAATCCACTCACTATATTCCTATATGAATCAAGTTACTTATGGTTTTAAGCACAACTTCTTTCGATGAATACAAAGGGCGTATAGGTATATTCATATCCTACATGTTAATCATATTAACCCTATTTAGATTATATGAACATATGTTATTATATCTAGATCTAAATCTATACTCCATTTTCCAATTTTATATAGATTATCACAGTAATTGTTGGCCAAATAATTAATCAATAAATGCAAGATATAATAAATAATTCAATAAAAATGAACTTTCATGGGAAGGTTTAATTTAAACTACATACCAAGTTTTGTTGCAATCTTACTTAAAATTTAGTTCATAATAATTAATGAAAACATCATCCAAATTAATAATCCAAACATCCCGAGATAATTACAAAGAATAAAAACTAAAGAAGAGAAGAAGAAACTCGAATTTGCTCTTAGACTTCTCTCGATCTTGAGCCTTTGCAATCCTCCTTCATGTTTTCCCTCATTGTTCTCTATGCAATTCTCTTGGAAAATTGAGTGATAATTTACTCCATACATCTTTTCCTATTTGTATTGGTCCATACCCTCATCCAGATTCCTGTTTGGCATTAAATTCCAACTTGCAGCAAAACAAAGTAGCTTTGGACGAGGCCTAGCACACGCTAGGTTTACTGCAATCCAAGCGCACTAGGCGCTAGACACAGACCAAGTATTTACAAAAATGTCATTCAACTCCAATTTTAATGATTTTTAATCATTTTCTTCTTCCAAATGACCAATTTGTCCCTCCAACTCCATCCTACAAGAAATACAAATAAAAAAATAAAAAGATACTAAAAAGACTCGAAGATATCTATAATTAAGCTTAAAAATACAAGATTCGTAGGTATAAAACCCACTGATCAGCTTCTTTTTTGTCGAATTAGAAATCAAAATAAATATGCCAAAATGATGTAATTTTGACAGACTATGCACAAATAAAATATATACAGCTATGTATGGCCATTATTCCCATCATATTTATTATCTACTTATTTTAAATAAGTGTGTTTGATGGTATTAAATATGTCAATATGTTAATAACATATGTTTGACTTACATAAATTTTATGTAAACATGTTTAACAAGTTATTTCTGTTTAGGGATGGAGTTAGCTTAAGGCCCGGACAGCTAACTTAGGGCTCGAAGGGCCCGTGTCATCTTACGATTTTTTTTGAAAAAATAATTAAGCCTATAAAATTTTGATATTTTTACTTTAGGCTACCAAGATTTATCAAAAAAATAAAGTACATATAATATTCTTTGAAAAACAAATATATGAAAATACTTTTTCTCTTCCAAAAATAAAAGATTTTTTTTATATATAAAAAAAGTCGATTTGAAATATAGACCTATTAATAAATATCACTTTTTTCCATTTGTTTAGTATCAGTTACACAAATATCAAAATTTATGATCTCTCTTTACTCCACTTTGTGTATTATAAAACGTCTATATTTACTACAATCTAAAGAAATCTTATTTTAGTTAGAACGCATAAATTTGTTTATAAAATTTGGATTGGACATGATATTTTGAACCTCATTAAATTATTCATGATTTTACAGTATTATATTATGGCCATTACAAAAAACAATTATGCCTTCGTCTCTATTTTTGTTAATAACACGTGTTTATAACAAGAATATCATTTATACTTGAGATTAATTTTATTAATTCTCTTTATTATATTGTATCATTTGTATGTCGTGTACTCGTGTTATTGTTATATTACATATCGTCACCCAACCTTAATTAAATGGTAAATGATGCATCAGAAGTTCACTGTATCCGGATCCGGTTATCGTGAAGTCATGTGGCGCCTCCAAATCCGGGTATCTTCCTGTGACGCCCCCAAAAAAGGTATACATCACCCAGTCTGAGTCGCCAAACACATGGTACATAATCTAAATACAAACTTAATTTATACAATTGTTAAGTGTCGTGCAGAATACGACAAAACATAAACTGTGAGTTTTAATACGAATATTGTCTCCTAGACAATATCCAAACACAAAATAAGTCCCCATTACAATTATTATCACACTATTCTTATAGAAGAGTGAGAACTACTATATCAATGATCTTGGACCATCACTCCATTCCCTGACTAGTCCCAGCTATATTCTCATTTCCTGAAGAGAACAATGAAAGAAAAGGGTGAGCTCAACTAGCCTAATAAAGAATATTATGACTAAGATAATGTAGAATAAATTATCGTTAGCCTTCAATAGTATAACAACTGATAGAATACAACAGACAACAAGTTTTACTGCAGCGGAACAAACAATCCATTAGAAGAGTCAAGTAGAGCATGATATCTACAATCTTATATGATTTAAAAGTTTATCATCAATTTTATCACTGAGACTCAGCTTTATAAATAATCCACATCACTGAATTATCCATGCACTACAGGCCAAGGATATTCATTATTATCACATCCACGAATTATTCATGCATTACGGGCCAAGGATATTCGTTATTATCACCAATGGTCATGATCATGCCAAACAACAATTCATCTTTGCACCCTTGGCCGAAGAGAACACATAGTAATGATCATATCAACAACTGTCCATTAATGAACTTCGGGCCAATGAGGACTTTTACCATATCATTTGTAACATTTCAGGTCATGATTATACCAAATAATTCATGTTCATAATCATACCAATCAACAGTTTATCTATGCACTACGAGCTAGTTGGGTAAAATCTATATACGCTCACACGCAAGTGTACGTGGTCAACAAGTAATAAAGAGTAAGTCAAGTATAGTTCCCACAGAGACTTAATAAGAAATTAATCCTAACAATTACCAACTCTATATTATTCCAAATTTTATTAAACTATCTAATTCAATGATTATAATTATTAACAATTAAAAACATAAAAATACTAAGAAATCAACAAACTCAAAAACTGTAGTTTCAAACAAATAATGGAGAATTAGGCTTACGACTTCACTTCAAGTATCACTCTGATTATTACACCCTATTTTAGTTCAATTCACTATCCCAGTTTAGTAATCAAGAACACTCAAGTAGAACTAGCCACATGCCAATGCACTAATACCATATTAACTTCAATCCACAAATTAGATAGAATTAAGTTAAACACTTTAATCAACTAATTCACTATATCTCTATGTGAATTACAATCAAAGAAGGTTTAAATTCCAGTTCTCTATCTGATTACAAGCGATGTTCAACATATCTCTACCCTAACATTCATCAAGATTCTATTCATTCACAGAATTCAAGAACACATGTTATAATGACTAAGTCTAGATTCATACTTCATCTCTCGAGTCCATATAATTCCACACAGAATTAGTGATCAAGCAATTCATAAATTCAAACAAAAATCATTATAGATAAACTGAAAGATAGATTATTAAATTGAAATTCAAAGCTACAAAATCATTGTTTAACCAAAAGATTCGTCATAAGCCTAATAAAGAATTTAGTTCAACATAATTGAAATAAAAATTGAAATTATTAAAGTAGTCATCATCCCAATTACAAGTAATGAATTAAAGAAAAAAATTGAATCCAGAACCACCCTTCTTCTCTACTCCAATCTGCAATTATCGTGATTTTCTCCTTCAATTTCTTCCTCCAATGTTCTTGCTTAAATTTAAGCTTCAAGGATCTTAATTGATTGTATGATCAATCTCCATTTGTTGTTGTTGTTAATTATGTGCCTAAGAAACGTATTCTGACTTAATTTGATGCCAATCACTGTTCCAAGTCATGCGAACCACTAGCTTTCACGTTACAACAGCATTCCAACTGAACTAGGACTCTTGCTTCTTTACGTACCCCCGCCCCGGTTGTGGTGGTTTTGCTCTCTAAATTTCCGCCCCGGCGGGTAGGGGTGCTCAAAAAATTTCGTTTTTTTCGTTGTTTACCGAACCAGTTGAAACCGATACCGGTGATACCGGTTTTTTTCGATTTTGGTTTTCTCGATACCGATTTTTTGATTTTTTTATACTTTTCGGTACCGATAGCGATAATAAAAATTGTAAATTCGATAAATACTGAAAAATCAAAAAAAATCAAATAGTTTATAATCACCTCTAAATAATTAAAGTTTGGATCTCAATCTAAAAATGGACCTACTTAGGCTTTAGTGGGAGTTCCGAGTGGGACCTACTATTGTAACAATCCAGAATTTTAAATTGTAATTTTAAATATTTATTGAGTTATATAAATATTTAATGGATGTGTTTATTGTTGAATAAATATTTGTTTAATTTGATTTGATATGGTTAATTATTTGCTAAATAAATAATTAAGGAGTTAAGGAAATTAATTATTATAAGATAATATTTTAATTTAAGTTAATAATTAAATTAGAGAATTGATAGGGATTAAATGGGTTATTATAATACTTTAATTTAATTTGGGAATAAAAGTGTGACAAATAACTATGCTATAAATGGGATATTAAAATAAATTAAAGGAGTTTAATTTAGTTTTGCCAAACAAGGCTTAAAGATTTTCAGTCTTTAATTTTTAAAGAGTTTTGCCAAACAGAGCCTTATGGCTTTTGGATTTTTGAATTTTAATAATATAAATTAAATAAATAAAATATAAATAATATATAATAGTTTTTTGGTAACCGTTGATTTAATAAGGTCATTTGTAGCGTCAGTTTTTAGACAATTAAAAATGGTGCGTTAGTTTTGTTTAATTTTACGTATAGTGTATTTGGTCTAAACCCAAGCCTAAGAAGAGAGTTACAGAGAAAAGAAAAGAAGGTTTTCAGAGAGAATTTGGGAGAAAGTTCTAAGTTTTCAAGCGATTCTCAGTGGTTAGCAAGGATTTTAAAGCAACAAAAGGTATGTTACACACTTAATAACATATATGTTTTACGCCATAATTCCTAAGTCTTTGTGTTCTTGAGTTTCACTGTGTATAAAGTCTTTATAAAATTTATGTAATCCATATTTTTATAATTGGTTTTGAAATTATGTGTACATGTAATTGTTATAACTAGCATATATATATGTGATTATATGCTGAACATATATATATGATAGTATGCTAAATTACGTCTGCAAGAAAGGAATTGGTTTTACAGTGAATATAAATATGAACAAGGCTTGTAGGAGTACCAAAATTTATATTTGTTTGTGAGGTTAATGTGAAATTGAATCTTGAGTATGTTAAATTTGGTAAGAAACAAAGAGAATATAGTTAAAAGGAATCAATTTGGTTTATAATGGTGGTTATCGTGTTCACTGTGTCAAACAAATGTCAAAAATGGAGTTTTTATTTAAAAATATGGCATTCAAGGATTTAATCTTTCTAAAATTGTTGTTTAGTTGTTTTAAATTGGTATATGTATGATGGGTAAATGTTATGTGTAATTTACATAAGTTATATGTGTTAATTTAGCTACTAGAAGCCATTAAACCATTAAAAATTAGTTGTTCTGTTCTTCGTGTTCGGTTCTGTAAGTTCGGCGCTTTAGTGCCAAAATTAGTGTCGCAACCCCAAACCTCATGACCTTGAAGGTTAACTTCGTCTTGCATTGCACAACACAGCGTCATAACGCCGATCCACAAGATAAGCTGTAGCGCCACAAATACCGATTAGTCGTAGGTCGGGGAATGAGCTTTCTTTTACATAGAGTCTATAATTGTTGGTATAATGCAATACTGTGATTGTTAAAGATGTATAATTTGTTATTATGGTATTATAGTGCTAAGAACGAGCATGTTATTAATACCTAGCGAGTGTTATTATTATGTTATTGATGTAACTTGATTATGTGGTTCAAAATCAAGCCATACATGAAATAGGTACTTATTTATATACAGAGTATTGGTAGTCCTAATGATACGTGTATAGGATATTGTGAATCGAATATTACGGTTTAGCTTACATGCAAGACAAGTTTATAAACCTTATATTTTGATAGTGAATAAGTTGTTCTTGTCTTTAACTTGTTTCGTTGGATGCAAGTTTCCTTACCCTATCTCGATTATAATTACGCAAGTTTACTTACCCTATCTCGATTATATTGAGCAGGTTATTCTTTTTTTTAACTTGTTTCGTTGAGAAAGTTTTCTAAACCTTAATCTTATGTTGAGCAAGTTTCTTGTCTCTAGTTTGTTTCCAATTATGCAAGTTTCTTAACTCTAATTATATTGTGCAAGTTTTTCTAAACCTAAACTTGTTATTTAGCATGCAAGTTTTGTTATGCATGCTCAATACTCAATTCTAAATAAGATTTTAACCTTAGCTTAATATTGTTCAAGCAAGGCATGTTATATTGTTCAATACTTATGCTATTAGATTATTCCTAAAGCATGACCTTAATTTACAATGTCAATTCAGTTATGATATATTCCATAGTATAACGTTATTAACTTTGTATTCAACTAATCCTTAGTTGATGTCCGTTGAATTCCAAATTACCTTGAAACGTATCTAAACCAAACTTACTTTGGGGCGGACTTCTATTCTAAATGTTGAGATGAACAACCCTATTATAGGGGATAATTTAAGCATAGCGTTGAAATGTTTGTGCACAAGACATTGTACGAAGGGTTGATCCCCCTAAGTACGAGGATTCCCTTTAGTCTTATGACTGTTAAATTTTAAGCTGAAAGATTACTTATAACTATAGACATAGTTCGTGGTCTTATGACCCTCAGATATATGATTTAGATTTTGATTGTCATGGATAGAACCTATTGTTCAGTTATATTGAGCCTATTATTTGGCAATTGTTGTAAAGTTTTATTCATTATTATTTCAAGTGAGCATTGTTTGCTCACTCTTGCTTATATAAATATTACAGCTAAAGTTGAGAAGGTCGATATACCTAGCACCAGTAAAGGAAAGGGAAAGATGAACAAGTATTGAAGACTTATAAACATGTTGACATTTTGTTATCAGACTTTATTTTAATTATTATAATGAAGTTATTTAATTTTTCCGTATATGATGTTCGTATTTGAAGGTTAGATAACCTAGGAGATTTTTATTAATGCAATCCTTTAGTGAGAAGGTTTATTATTCAATTTTATTATGATTAGGTAGTTAGACATGAATGTTTTTATTAAGTGAACACCAAATCTTGAGGGAATGAAGTACCCGGATTTGGGGGTGACACAAGTTGGAATCAAAGCCTTAGGTTATGAACCTTAGGTGGGGGAAAAGCCTTAGGAAGTAACCTTTAAAAAGATAGTGATGATAAACTCTTATAAAGTTTTAAGGGAAAAGTAATAAAACACTTATATGCTTATGTGATTTCAAACTATGTGCTCGTGAGTGTCGAGTAGTAATGATTAATAATTAAAACTTAAAAAATTTTGTGTCAAGACGGCTAATGTAGGAGAATCCAGTCATGCTAGGGAAGAAGGACCTCAGATGCCTAGAGAGGAGGAGCCTCGTGACATTCAGGTGGTTTGGGAACAACTACTTCCACGGGAGTCATTTCTGTTGGTCACAGTGGTTTAGTAGGAGGGTTTACCTGATGAAGATGATGATGTAGAAACGGATGAGGAGGATCCCGTTGAGCTGCCACAGTCGAATGAGGATGACAAAGACGAGGAGGAAGAGATTCCACGGAACTCGATCGCTGCTCCGATGTACAACGAAGTATACAACTGCAATGTGGAACTTCAGGATACCGTCAAGGAGTTGGAAGAGATAGTAGCTGAACAACAGACCTCGATGGCACAGAAGGACGATGAGATACAAGATCGAGAGGAATGTCTTAATAATGTCAAAGAGAAGCTGGTCCACAATGAAGAAGAGAATGAACAAATGACAGCAGAGATTGCAGTACTGAAGAACAAGTTGAAGGAAGAATCTACTAAGAGGGCAAGAGCCAAAGACGCGTACGAGGAAGCTTATCAACGAGCCAGGATAGCAAAGAGAGACGCACAAGTAAAGAGGATGAAGATGGAGGAGATGAATAACGTATTCAACACCGTGATTAATCGAGCTCAAGATTGGGTCATAGGTTATCCGATTTAGTTCGAGACACTACCACCGTACATATTAGATCGCCGAACAATGTTCCAAATTATAGAAGAAGAGCGTCGTAAGGCTACGCAACATCTTAGTAAGACATCGTAGATAATGTACCTGATATGCGATTAATAAAATGTTAAATAATATGTAAATCCCTAGTGATATGTAATCGATGGGATATGATGTTGATGTTATCCTGAAACGTTATTAGTTCAGGAAAGTAATGTAAATAGTAGTGATGATGTTGTTCTTATGTTTTCAAAAAGATTATGAATGAATAAAAGTTATTATTTTATTTTATTCAAAGTGTTATGTGTTATGTGATGATTTCTTTTATAGGGTGCAAGTTAAGTAGAAAATACTTAAAGGAATTGAGTAATAATCTAATGGGTGTATTTTAACAAAAAAATGTCTCCAAGACGTCAACCCCGACAAAGAACCACTGAGGGAACTACCAATAACAACATTGTTAAGGCTAACCCAGTTCAGCAGCTAGTGACGTTACTGACGGGTGCATTACAAAATCAACCGAAGAATCAAGTTGTGACATTTAAGGACTTTAAGGCGGTTGGACCACCAAAATTTTGTGGGTCCATGAATCCAGTTGAGGCACAGACCTGAATCATGGAGATAGAGAAATTTTTCGATGTTGCTAGAGTAGGGCAGAATCAGAAGACTGTTTTTGCAACATTCATGTTGAAAGCTAAGGCTAGTTATTTGTGGCAAGCCAATAAAACTCGAGGAGGACAAGGGGTTATGACTTGGGATAGGTTTAAGGAGATATTCTTCGAGACTTATTTCCCAGAGAGTTCAAAGAATCAGATGGAGGTGCAGTTTTTAGAACTGAAGCAGGGATCAATGACTGTGTAGGAGTATGCAGCAAAATTTAACGAGTTGGCGAGGTTTGCACCATATCAAGTCAACACAGATGAGTGCAAGGCTAAGAGGTTTGAGCAGGGACTGAAACTCTAGTTGTATAGTAGGGTTTCCCTATTCTAGCTGAAGACATTTACAGCAGTAATGGAGAAGGTCATTCTCGCTGAAGGTGGAGGAGAGGCAGTAACAAAGTTTAATCAAGAACAGAAAAAGAAGAAGAATGAAGTGGAGTTTAAGAATGGTGGTGGTGGTGGTGGTGGAAATGGTAACAATAATCTGAAGTGAAAATAGAATGGAAATGTGAGTGCTGGAAATCAGCAGGGTAACCAGCAGAATAAGAAGTTCAAAGCATGTGCTTCCTACGGGAAGTTTCACAAGGGTATATGCTTAATGGGAAAACGTGAATGCTTTAATTATGGCCAAAAATGTCACATCGCCCCAAATTGCAATCAACCCAAGAAGAACGTTTGCTTCACGTGCGGGTCAAAGGATTATTTTGCTCATGAGTGCCCTAAAAAGAAAGTTGGGGAGACAAAAGAAAGAAAGGGAGGTAGCAGTGGAGGTACATGGACCATTGTTGGACCAACGACATCAAACAAACCCACAGCCAGAACCTTCAACATGACTGTGCAAGATGTTGTGCAATTAAAAGATGTTGTGTCAGGTATTATCTCAATCAATGATACAAATGCTTATGTATTATTTGATTCGGGTACTACTTGCTCGTTTATATCTGATTAATTTGCTAAGAGGTTAGGATTGCCTAGTGAAGAATTGAATTTCCTTTAAACATAGAAATTGCGAATAAGGAAGTAATTCATGTTAGGTTCGTATACAAGAATTATAGGGTGAACATTAAGGGGAATATCATGATGGTAGATTTAATTCCGATAAAACTTGGAGAGTTTGATGTTATTTTGGGAATGGATTGGCTGTTCAAATATGGAGCGATAATTGATTGCCAAAAGAAATGTGTAAACCTTATGACTCCATCAAAGGTAATTTTCTATAGTAGCAAATCGCCTAGACATACGAGATGTCTGACAATTATGCAGGCCAAGAAGTTGTTGAGTCAAGGCTGTGTGGGTTATTTAGCTTACATAGTTGATACTCAGAAGAAAGGGGTGAAACTAGAAGAGGTACCAGTAGTTAGGGAATTTATAGATGTGTTTTTGGAGGATTTTCCAGGACTTCCGCCTGATAGAGAGGTTGAGTTTGTGATTGACTTAGCGCCAGGAATAGCACCGATATTGAAGGCCCAATACAGAATGGCTCCGGTAAAAATGAAGGAACTGATGGTACAACTGCAAGAAATTCTAGATAAGAAATACATTCAGCCGAGTGTGTCACCGTGGGGAGCACCGGTGTTATTCGTGAAGAAGAAGGATGGGTCAATGCGTCTTTGCATTGATTATAGGGAATTAAACAAAGTCACTATTAAGAATAAATATCCATTGCCAAGAATAGATGACTTGTTTGATCAATTGAAAGGTGCTAGATATTTCTTGAAAATAGATTTGAGAAGTGGGTATCACCAATTGAAGGTAAGAAATGAGGATGTACCTAGAATGGCATTCAGAACTCGGTATGGACATTACGAGTTTCTGGTGATATCTTTTGGTTTGACCAATGCCCCTGCTGCATTCATGGATTTGATGAACAAGGTGTTTAAATCGTTTTTAGACAAGTTTGTGGTGGTATTTATTGACGACATTCTGATGTACTCCAAATCTCAAGAAGAACATGTGGAACATTTACGTTAGACATTGGAGACATTAAGAAAGGAAAAGTTGTATGCGAAATTCTCTAAGTGTAAATTTTGGCTAGATCATGTACAATTTCTTGGGCATGTGATTGACAAATATGGGATTTCAGTAGATCCATCAAAATTTGAAGTCGTAATCAATTGGGAACAACCAAGGACACCTTCGGAGGTGAGGAGTTTCTTGGGACTGGCCGGTTATTATAGACGATTTATTCAAGATTTTTCCAAGATAGCCACTCCGTTAATAAATTTGACAAGGAAAACTGTAAAATTTGTGTGGACGGAGAAGTGTGAAGAAAGTTTTCAAGACTTGAAGAAGAAGTTGAGTGTGGCATATGTGTTGTCATTACCAGATAATACAGGAAACTTTGTGGTGTATAGTGTTGCATCACATAAAAGATTGGGTTGTGTTCTTATGCAGAATGGCAAAGTAATTGCATATGCATCAAGGCAACTGAAGGACTATGAGAAAGGGTATTTGACTTATGATTTAGAGTTGGTTGTAGTAGTATTTGCTCTGAAGATATGGAGACACTATCTCTATGGAGAGAAATGTGAAATTTACACAGACCATAAGAGTCTGAAGTATATTTTCATCGAGAAGGACCTGAACATGCGTCAAAGAAGATGGATGGAATTGATAAAAGATTATGATTGTGAGATCTTTTATCATCCAGGCAAAGCGAATGTGGTTGCAGATGCTTTAAGCAGGAAAGGTCGGGAAAAGTTAATGCTGATAACCACTCAGGAGGAGCTTATTTCAGCAATGGAAAAGCTAGAGTTGGAAATAAAATTTCTAAAAGAATCCAATGAACGACTATTCCGGATGGAAACTAGTCCAACTTTGGTGGACAAGGTAAAGAATGCTCAACTACAAGATGAAGAATGTGGGAAAACTAAAGAGAAAGTAGTTGAGGGTAGTGAAGTGAAATACAAGATCGATACCAAAGGGTTACTTAGATTTGAGGGAAGAATTTGGGTTTCAGCAGTACCAGAAATTAAAGACGATATCTTGACCAAAGCTCATAACTCAAGATACTCGGTTCATCCAGGAAATACGAAAATGTATCAAGATTTACGACGTTATTTTTTGGTGGCCAAACATGAAAAGAGATGTCGCAGAATGTGTCGTGAAATGTTTGACATGTCAAAGAGTCAAGGCCGAGCATCAAAGACCAAGCAGATTACTTCAATCGTTGGAAATACCGAAATGGAAGTGGGAACACATCACAATGGATTTTGTGGTGGGTCTTCCAACTACTCGTAGAGAGAGGACGATGCGATTTGGGTGATAGTGATGATGACTAACAAAATTAACACACTTTTTTCCAATAAAGATTAGGTTCAATCCTGATCAGTTGGCAAGGTTATACATTAAAGAGATCGTTTCGAGGCATGGAGTACCAGTGTCAGATAGAGATCCGTGATTCATGTCAAACTTCTGGAATAGACTACAAGAATGTATGGGAACACAGTTACGAATGAGTACGGCATACCATCCATAAACAGATGGCCAAAGCGAACGGACAATCCAGACATTGGAAGATATTCTAAGAGCATGCATCATGGATTTTAAAGGGAGCTGGGATGAACATTTGCCACTGGAGGAATTTTCCTACAACAACAGTTACCACACAAGCATCGGCACGCCGCCTTACGAAGCATTATACGACAAGAAGTGTAGAACTCCACTATGATTGGATGAAGTCGGTGAACGACAACTGTTAGGACCAAAATTGGTACAACAAACTACTGAGGTTGTCAAACTCATCAGAAAAAGATTGGTAGTTGCTCAAGACAGACAGAAGAAGAATGTTGATCAACACAGACAAGATCGTGAGTTCGACATAGGAAATTATGTGTTCTTAAAAGTTTCCCCTTGGAAGGGGAAAATTCATTTCGATAAAAAGGGAAAGCTAAGCCCGAGATTTATTGGACCCTTCGAAGTGCTGCGAAGAGTAGGAGAAGTGGCTTACGAGGTAGCTTTACCTCCAGAATTGTAAAACGTTCATAATGTTTTTCATGTTTCGGTATTTCGATCGTATAAACTCAATTACAAGCACGTGATCGAATACAAACTATTGTAGTTTGATAAAGACTTGTCTTATGAAGAGGTTCCTATCCAGATAGTTGACAATAAAGAACAAGTGCTCAGGAATAGAGTAATACCTTCCGTGAAGGTGATATGGAGGAACCACAATGCTGAAGAAGCTACGTGGGAACTCGAAGATAAAATGATGAAACATTACCCTGAGTTATTTGTTTAATCTTTGTCTTTGATTCTGGGGACAGAATCTTTGTAAGTAGGGAAGAATATGACGAATGATTTGTTTGAATTGTGATTCTGGGGACAGAATCCTTGTAAAGAGGGAAGGATGTAACAATCCAGAATTTTAAATATTTATTGAGTTATATAAATATTTAATGGATGTGTTTATTGATGAATAAATATTTGTTTAATTTGATTTGATTTGGTTAATTATTTGTTAAATAAATAGTTAAGGAGTTAAGGAAATTAATTATTATGAGATAATATTCTAATTTAAGTTAATAATTAAATTAGAGAATTGATAGGGATTAAATGGGTTATTATAATACTTTAATTTAATTTGGGAATAAAAAATGTGACAACTAACTATGCTATAAAGGAGATATTAAAATAAATTAAAGGAGTTTAATTTAGTTTTTTCCAAACAAGACTTAAAGTTATTAAGTCTTTAATTTTTAAAGAGTTTTGCTAAACGAAGCCTTATGGCTTTAGGATTTTTCAATTTTGAATTTTAATAATATAAATTAAATAAACAAAATATAAATAATATATAATATTTTTTGGTAACCGCTGATTTAATAAGGTCATTAGTAGCGTCAGTTTTTAGACATTTGAAAATGGTGCGTTAGTTTTGTTTAATTTTACGTATAGTGTATTTGGTCTAAACCTAAGCCTAAGAAGCGAGTTACAGAGAAAAGAAAAGAAGGTTTTCAAAGAGAATTTGAGAGAAAGTTCTGAGTTTTCAAGAAATTCTCAGTGGTTAGCAAGGATTTCAAAGCAACAAAAGATATGTTACATACTTAATATCATATATGTTTTACGCCATAATTCCTAAGTCTCTGTGTTCTTGAGTTTCACTGTGTATAAAGTCTTTATAAAATTTCTGTAATCCATATTTTTATAATTGGTTATGAAATTATGTGTACATGTAATTGTTATAACTAGCATATAGATACATATATGTGATTGTATGTTGAACATATATATATGATTGTATGCTAAATTACGTCTACAATTAAGGAATTGGTTTTACAGTGAATATAAATATGAACATGGCTTGTAGGAGTACCAAAATTTATATTTGATTGTGAGCTAAATGTGAAATTGAACCTTGAGTATGTTAAAATTTGTAAGAAACGAAGAGAATAAAATTAAAAGGAATCAATTTGGTTTATAATGGTGGTTACCGTGTTCACTGTGTCAAACAAATGTCAAAAATGGAGTTTTTGTTTAAAAATATGACATTCAAGGATTTAATCTTTCTAAGGTTGTTGTTTAGTTGTTTTAAATTGGTATATATATGATGGGTAAAGGTTATGTGTAATTTACCTAAGTTATATGTGTTAATTTAGCTGCTAGAAGCCATTAAACCGTTAAAAATTAGTTGTGTTATGTTCTTCATGTATGGGCTCGTAAGTTCAAAGACCTTAGCACCAAAATCGATTGTCGTCATGATTTCAAACCTCGTGTTGTTAAATTGTAAAGTCCAAGGCTATAAGCGCCAACTTCGCTCATGGCCACCAAACCCATGCTTTCGTAGTTCGTGTTTTTTGCGTTTAACATTTGCGCGCATCACGCGCTGAATATCACTACAGCAAAGACCGCCCACAAGATAAACAAGCTAGAAATAATTGCTACTATGCGATTAGCGATAAAGGGTAAGGAATGAGTTTTTTTTTTACGATCTATAATTGTTGATATAATGCAATACTATGATTATTAAAGATGTAAATTTTGTTATTATGGTATTATAATGCTAAGAACGAGCATGTTATTAATACCTAGCGAGTGTTATTATTATGTTATTGATGTAACTTGATTATGTGGTTCAAAATCAAGCCATACATGAAATAAGTACTTATTTATATACAGAGTATTGGTAGTGGCTAATTGTGTCCTAATGATACATGTATGGGATATTGTGAATCGAATTATTACGGTTTAGCTTACACGCAAGGCAAGTTTCTAAACCTTATCTTTTGATAGTGAATAAGTTGTTCTTGTCTTTAACTTGTTTCGTTGGATGCAAGTTTCCTTACCCTATCTCGATTATAATTACGCAAGTTTACTTACCCTATCTCGATTATATTGAGCAAGTTATTCTTGTTTTTAACTTGTTTCGTAAAGCAAGTTTTCTAAACCTTAATCTTATGTTGAGCAAGTTTCTTGTCTCTAGTTTGTTTCCAATTATGCAAGTTTCTTAACTCTAATTATATTGTGCAAGTTTTTCTAAACCTAAACTTGTTATTTAGCATGCAAGTTTTGTTATGCATGCTCAATACTCAATTCTAAATAAGATTTTAACCTTAGCTTAATATTGTTCAAGCAAGGCATGTTATACTGTTCAATACTTATGCTATTAGATTATTCCTAAAGCATGACCTTAATTTACAATGTTAATTCAGTTATGATTTATTCTATAGCATAACGTTATTAACTTTTTATTCAACTAATCCTTAGTTGATGTCCGTTGAATTCCAAATTACCTTGAAACGTATCCAAACCAAACTTACTTTAGGGCGGACTTGTATTTTAAATGCAGAGATGAACAACCCTATTATAGGGGATAATTTACACATAGTGTTGAAATATTTGTGCACAATACATTGTACGAAGGGATGATCCCCTTAAGTACGAGGAGTCCCTATAGTCTTATGATTGTTAAAGTTTAAGTTGAAAGATTACTTATAACTATGGACATAGTTCGTGGTCTTATGACCCTCAGATTTATGATTCAGATTTTGATTGTCATGGATAGAACCTATTGTTCAGTTCTATTGAGCTTATTATTTGGCAATTGTTGTAAAGTTTTATTCATTATTATTTCAAGTGAGCATTGTTTGCTCACTCTTGCTTATATAAATATTACAGCTAAAGTTGAGAAGGTCGATGTACCTAGCACCAGTAAAGGAAAGGGAAAGATAAACAAGTATTGAAGACTTGTAAACATGTTAACATTTTGTTGTCATAATTTATTTTAATTATTATAATGAAGTTATGTAATTTTTCTGCATATGATGTTTGTATTTGAAGGTTAGATAACCTGGGAGATTTTTATTAATATAATCCTTTAGTGGGAATGCTTATTATTCAATTTTATTATGATTGGGTAGTTAGACATAAATGTTTTTATTAAGTGAACACCAAATCTTGAGGGAATGAAGTACCCGGATTTGGGGGTGTCACAACTATTATACAACCATTGATGCTTAAAATGTGTTGATTACTCCAATAATTTTTTAGGCCCAAGACATACAACAACTTGAAGGCAAAAATACTATAGACTAATTAGCAAAAAACCCAATCAAGGAAACAACTATCATAAATAGTTTGTAATCATATCAAGATGTCAACATTAAGGTAACATAACATATTGTTCATTGTAAGCATAAAACCATCCTGAAGACAACTTTAGAACACCAAAATTTAAAAAATTATGCCCAAAAAATAGTCAAGATAGTTAAATACTCTTAGACTAACAATTGTAATTAGTATTTGTAAGAATGTAATTTACTAGTCTCATTTCTTAGTTTTAAAAAAAATTAATTATTGTGGTATAACCTAAAAAAAGCGAACCAAAAAAAATCAGTGCTGAGCTTTGTATTGAACCAATATCAAAAGCGATTATTGATGCTAAGTCTGCAGGTTCTTGATGATTTACTGGGTTTTTCGACACTGGGTTCTGGGTTTTGGGTACCGGTTCAGCTTTTTTTACCAATGAGCACCCCTACCGGTGAGCTAGCTAGTCTTCATTTTTGTCTCAGCATTTTAGCCTGGTGGGGTTTTTATGTAATAAGTAAAGCCTAACGAGCATCCATTCTGTCTTTGGTCCAATTTAAGCTCTTTCATTGCCATGTTTCGCCATGATTCCACCCTTTAAGTCCAAAGGCCACAACACCACACCTAAACACAAAACAACACTAAATAAGTAAAACCAAACATAAAACTAAAGAATTAACACAATTTAAGCTTAAATTAGAGGTCGATTCGTAGGTATGACTTTTATCACAATATAAGCATGAGGATGATGACAATGATATAAGCATTAATCAAACGAAAATCAAGGATAAATATTAAAGACTTTAAATTTATCTAGAGTTTAAAAATGTCCAAATTGCCAACATGATAACTGCTTTGTGGAGTAAAATTCAAGAATAATATTCACGTATCAAAAATAATTTGGACAGAAAAGAATCAATTTTTCATCGTGAATAGTACCCTGGGTGAATAGTACCTGAGTGAATAGTACTCCGTAAATAGTAATTCGTGAATAGTACTTCATTAATAGTACTTCGTGAATAGTGTCGTACATATGAATAGTACCGTACGTATGAATAGTACTCCGTCATGAAAAGCTTAAAATTTAACAAGAATGTTCAGAAAAAATATTCTTGTGAAACGATATTAGATGAAGTGCAAATTTCAAAGATATTCTACTAATTACAAGGAGTATAGAAGTAATACTTAACAAAATGAGTGTAGAATTTGAAATCTGAAACGAAAGAATATTGCTTACATACTAAAGAGTATGGAAGAAAATATTATTTCATACAGTATTGAACAAAAATAATATCCCTTCACAATTTGTTGAAGCGAAAATAATATTCCTAAGAATATTGAACGAAGATAATATTCCTTACGAATATTGAATGAAAATAATATTCCTTATGAATATTGAATGAAAATAAAATTTATTACAAATACGAAAAATAATATCGTAAGCGAATATGAAATAAATAATACCCCTTACCTTAAAAGAATAGTACTTCTGAATGGTAGGGCGGGGATGTGACGAACGAGATTTTTGTAATTAATCTTAATATTTATTGAATTAAATAAATATTTTCGATTATTTAATTATTAGATTAAATAATTATTTGATGCAATTGTGGTAGATTAATTTAATTATATGTGTTACATTATTAAATTAATGTAGAGAATAATTATTATTCAAGTATGTAATTATGTGAGCTTATTGAATTAAATAAAATATTTAATTAAGCATGAGGTTATTTAATTAGCTTAATTATTAATTAGAGATTTAATAATTTAACATTATTTATTAATGAGAAAATTAAATATATGACTATGTGAATTTATGAGAAGTTATTATATTTTTTTTATATTAAATAAGATATATGAATTATTGTGCAAGTGGGTGTGACATGATTTAAACTATATTGTAAAGGTTTTATTAAATTAAATGATTTTGAAATCTATTAAGCCTAACCAAACGTGGCCTTAGGGGAAGTTACCCATGACTGGGTAACTGACCACTTCTGCGTCAGTTTTCTCCCTTATTATCATACGTCTTTTATTTCTTCCTTATTATTTCATAAGTCTTTAGAGTTCACAGAGAGAAAAATACGGTCATGATTATACCGAATAATCCCTGGTTATAATCATACCGAATAATCCCTGGTCATAATCATACCAAATCCATCTATGCACTACTGAATACGAGATGACTTTCAAAATAATATAAACATGAGGATGATGACAATGACATAATAATTCAATAAAACAAGTTCAAGAATTAATTTATCCAGGAACCAATAACGTCCAAATTATCAACATGATATTGCTTTGTGGAGTAAAATTTCAAGAATGCTCAGAAGAATATTTTCATAAAAAGATACTGGATGAAGCGCAAATATCAAGGATATTCCACTAGTTTCATGGAGTATAGAATTCAAAGCTTTAACTAACTGAGTATAAGAGAATATATGAAACTACAAATGGATTTTCATCTGCCATGCGGTAATCCACTTAGACAGATCATTTCAATAATTTAATAAGGAATGAATACAAAGGATCATTCACCATGCATGTGATAATCCACATAGACAAGTTATTCCAACAGAATAATAAATAATGGAATAACAGAAGAAATCACCATGCATGCGATAGACCGCACAGACAGGTTATTCCAACAGAATAATAAAGAATGAAATTAGGTCATGCGTAATCCGTACAGACAGGATGTTCCAACAAAATAATAAAGAACGAAACCAGATCATGTGTAAACTGCACAGACAGAATGTTCCAACGGAATAATAAGGAATGGAACCAGGTCATGCATAAACGCACAGACAGGATGTTCCAGCAGAATAATAAATAACAGAACCAGGTCATGCGTAACGCATGCATGAGGATGTTCGGCGAATAATAAAAAAATGGAATAATGTAAGAATTTCACCATGTATGTAGTACTTTGCATAGGCAAAGTTATTCCAACATAATAATAAAGAATGGAATAATGAAGAATTTCACCAAGTATAGAGTAGTAGCAGCGTGATCTGAGTTATTCAACGAGAATAATAAAGAATGGAATAACAGAAGTTCTCTTCATGAATAAGAAAAATATAATACCCCTTACGAGTACAACAAATAATATCCCTTACCGTAAAAGAAGAGTATTCCGACGGGTAGGGCGGCGATATACTTGAAGAAAACTTGCACTATGCTCAAAGCTTTCTTAAACTCTAAAGAAATACGCTCAAGATTATAGAAGAAGAATTCTCTCTCTAGAGTTTCAGTGAATTCGTAAGAAATAATGAAGGAATGAGTTTCTATTTATAGAAGAATGGACTGCATAGTAACTAATTCATGAACGGTCCAGATTAATTTATTTTAAACGGACGGTCCAGATTTAAAACAAATTCTTTTAAATAAAATATAATATATTCTATTTATAATCTAATAAAACGAATAACTTTATAAAAGTATTATGTTTTATATAAAAAGATTTTACTAGGCAAAACACTATGCATGCACTATGCAACACTATGTATAATAAAATATAATATATTCTAAATATTGTCTAGTAAAACAAATAACTTTATAAAAGTATTACGTTTTATATAAAAATATATTACTACGCAAAACACTATGCAGGTACTATGATATACTATGCATAATAAAATATAATATATTCTAATTATTGTCTAATAAAACAAATAACTTTATAAAAGTATTTTGTTTTATATAAAAAGCTTTTCTGTTTTATTACATTAATAATACTAATAAAAAAAAACTGAGTGACTTATCACATAAGCATCAATAATCAATATTGTGTGCTACTATGCAACCACGCGTATTACTATACTTTTACTACCGAGTAGTTTAACAGTTTTAATGGTAAAACTTCCACCGTTATAAAAATATTTTTGTCATTTTCTCAATCCGACAATAATTCTGTTGCAAGATCCACCAATGATTGTGCCGTTGTACGAATATTCCCTGATAAAATGAATATTCCCCGACCAATCGAATATTATATAACAACTTGCATACTTTGCAAAATTTATAAATACTACCCACGACTATAACATTATATCAAATCCACACCATAATATTAAAAAATTATTTCGAGAAAAATAAATATTTATTCATAAAATCTGGGGTTTCACAATCTCCCCTCCTTATGAAATTTCACCCTCGAAATTTACGTACGTACCTGGTATGCCGAAGAGATGAGGATACCTTGACTTCATTTCAAATTCTAACTCTTGAGGTATAACCTTTGAGTGTTGAATACGATCCTTCTTATCCAAGATTTTAACACGTATCTCCTCATACGTTATGTGATGCCCCCAAAATAGGTCCAATCCAACCAACCTATTCTGAGTCGCCAAAAACATAGTACAGAAAATAACTACAACTTTATTACTACAATTGTCGTGCAAAATATAACAACACATATGTTGTGAGTTTTGATACAAATATATACCAAATGTGACTCATGTCCCAACCTTGGATAGTACGTCACAATGGCACCTTACATAAAGGTACATTCAATAACTGTTTTAGAAATTAAAATCTTTGGGAAGTGCTCAAGGAAACCTTCGTACATGGGAGGCCATACGTCTAGGTTATGATAGATATCATATTCCCACAGAATTATCCTTGGTTGACCCAATAAACCCCAAAGAAAAACGAGAAGATTACTATCATATTCTTTCCCATGGTGAGTTTTCTCTTGACATATCATTATCTCCACTGTCTCTAATTGAGAATTATACTTCAACCAAACTCCAAGATCATATAGGTAGTGCTTGTAGATATACTCAGTAAGTGGATGTGCACAACCTTGTCTTATGATAACACGAAGTCGCATGTCATTAGACATCTTGTATGATAGTGGCAAAACACCCTTCCAAACGTTGGGTTCGCCTCACCCTATTTGGTTCACCAAATATAACTACTAAATGATGTATAAAATATAACCCACTTTTCTATACTGTTTAGGGAAAACCTCCACAGCTAGAGACCACCGTTCTATTCCCCTGTTACCCCCGCTCGACCCAGCTACACTCTTATTACCTGAAAGGAATTATGAAGATAATTAAATTCTCAATAGCCTTCATCAATAATAATTTAGAGATTTAGAACATATGGTAGATGATAAAAAATTTCAACCATAGTTACAGCAGAACGAGCAATCCATTAGAAGAGTCAAATAGACCATAAAGTCTATTATCTTCTCCATGTTAAAAGTCCACCAACAAAGTTTTAACCCTGTAACATCAATCAACAGTTCCTGTCCACAATCATGTGAATAACTCATAATCATAATTGTAGTTCTAAATTCCTTTTCGCATTCAGGACGAAGATAATTTTCATCACCTGTCTTTACCTGAAACATCAAAGATCATGGTTATACCAAATCACAGTTCCTATTCATAATCATACTAATAAATTCATCTTTGCACTACGGGCCAAAGATATTCATCAACTGTTCATCTTTGCACTATAGCCCAAAGATATTCAACAACATGTCATCTTTGCACTACGGGCCAAAGATATTCAACAACAGGTCATCTTTGCACTACAGGCCAAAGACATTCATATCTCAAAGAAATACATAATCATTTCAGAATTTATATAAACCATAATTATAACCATGTTGATCAATTCAGCTTGCACTTAAGCTAAAAATATTCCATTGTAAATTCAATGGTCATGATCATACTTGTCAACAATTCAACTTTGCACTACTGGCCAAAGAGAACCCATAGTCACGATCATACCAATACTTTACCCATCTTTACACTCAAGTCAAAGAAAAATTCCATCACCAGGGTTATAAAAATGTTATATATGATAATAAAAATAATAGGATCAACAACTACATTTAATTTCAAGAGCAAGATTCATAAATCAATGATTTCATAACACCTTAATCCAAATGTTATAAATCGCTTAATAATCTCATAATCTAATATTATTAATATTACCATAATATCTTAATCATTTCTTAAACTTATAAACAATTTATTTTAATTGTTTATACTCTACTAATTAATGCATTTAATCATTCTAAAATGCCAAACTCATAAGATTTCATCACCAATAACCAAAACCCTCATCAAAATTCTGCATATACCTTATATAGGATTCTCAAGCCATAAAATCCTATTTTCCAAATTTCTTACTTCACATAACAGATTTAATTCATTTACTCATAACTAGACCATTTTTATGAAAAATACCAAATCAGTTCCAAAAAATATTTCTTTTCTGGGATTTAGCATAATATAGTCCCATATTGAACATATATTTTTCTCAGAATTTTTAAAATTCGTTTACTATTTTTCATATGGCCAAAACTTCCGAATATTTAGACATTTATCATAAATTGTACTTTTGTCCAAAAATTCTGAAAATTACACGGTATTCTTCTGTTATATACATGTACTCCCAATAAATATTTCATCAATTTTGGAGTTAACCATAAGGAGTTATAAGTGTTTACTTTTAAAATAGTCTTTTCTCATAAAATCCATAACTCTTAATCTATATATCAAAAAATCACAATTTTTGGACACAATCAACAAAACTCATCAAATTATCATTTCAAATTTTTCCAGAATTTTTGAAGGTTCGCAAAAATTTCGAAACTGAAAAAAATAATAACCCTTAAAATCCCTTACTATCCCTTACCTCAAAAGAAAGCTTAGAATAGAATATTGGATATAACGAATCTAACTTGCACCATATAGCAACACTCAAGATATCGAAATACTCACAAAAATATGATCGATATTATAGAGAGAGAAAACTTCAGTTTCTGGTGTGATTTTCAATTCTAACCTAAACACCCTATTTATAGGAAAATGCTTAGAACACCAAAGCAGAAAATTTAATAAAATAATATATTTATATAACAAATTTCATACGCACAAGTTGAATTCAGATTCCAGATTTCCCACATGCAAAAGTACAATTATGGGGCCCACCTTCTAGAAAAACATGTTTTAAACAAAATCAATTCAGACTCAATATTCCAGAACTTCAATAATTCATAATAAATAGCCCCTTTATCAGAAAAATTCAAATCTTATGTCCTTCCATAGGAAATTCAATTCTCTACAACTTTGTAAGTTTAAGCTTTTCCAAATTCCAAACAGAAATTGACCGAAATCCACATACGGACGATTTTACAGGCTATAATCAAATTTAAGTCAAGAAATGGGGTCCACCGACACACAAAACATGTGTTAAACATTTTTTTGTAACAAAAATACTCTTCCTCCTCATTTACTCATATATCACACATTCATTGTAAAAATATCACCATTATTATATTATTAAAATATAATAATATATTTAAATGAATTATTTTATCAGAAAAGATAAAATATTAATTTTCAACAATTGTCACATTAAAAATTTTCTCCATCTATATCCACATAAAATGAATATTTTCCTTATCATATAAATCAATTATTAATTATTCAAAATAATATTACGTAATCATAATATTGACAACTGTGCTATTCCTGTGAAAGAGGGCTTTCAATAAGAATTTTTCCTTTCTTGGTACAAGCAATTAGGTGACCAAATCTCTCCTTAGATGTAACTTTCTAGACATTGCCAATAATGTTATCTAATAATATTATTCAGATAATATGAATTATTGTCAGATAATGGAAAATACTTGTGTAGTGACAATTATTAAAACAACAATAATATAAAATATCAACGCATTCAATTATTGAATCGATAAAATAAAATATTGAAAAGAATTATCGTGAATAATTATTGAGTAGTGCCTTCTTCACGTAAAAAAAAATATCATGCTTCATGAATAGTACTCGTGAATAGTAACTCGTGAATAGTAACTCATGAATAGTAACTCGTGAATAGTAACTCATTAATAGTAACTCGTGAATAGTAACTCATGAATAGTAACTCATGAATAGTAATTATAAGAAAAATTGAATATTTTTATTTCATAAAATTTGGGGTCTTACACGTTAAATCTTTTGCTATATTGTTTAGTTCTAATTTAATAATGTGGTTCGGGTCATCCACATATTTACGTAACATCGATACGTACAAAAACGTTCTGAACACGCAACATAATTGGCGGTAAAACGAGTCTATAGGCCACAGTTCCTACTTCATCGAGGATTTCAAATGGGCCAATTAAATCGAGGTTTCAACCAATAAGTCAAGTCTAACTTCTCTAGAGTTAAATTTAAACGTTGAGCGCAAGCAAGAGAGATAAAAGAATGGGTAGAACTGGTATCTAATAAGGTATAGACGTCACAAGAATTTATAATTAACTAACTCATGCTAACTTTGTTCGGGTTATTCACTCTTTGAGAAGTCACGAAAAATGCTCTCCCTGAAACCACCGACTTTGTTTTGTCTATATCCGCCTTTGTTGCCACCGTCCCAGCTGGACTTGATTTTTCTATAGGACAAAATCGAGCTATGTGACCGTCTTTTCCACAACTAAATCATACCTTGGAAGGCTGTGGATAGTTTAGTCTGATATGTCCATCCCCTCCGTATTTGAAGCATATGATAGGTGGTCGTTCTCCTTCCTTAACAATGGGTGTTGATGCTGACGTCTTTCCATCATTGTTGAATCTCCTCTTCTTGAAATGTCCATTCTTATTGTCTTAGCCATGATTACCACCGAAGTGGTTACCATTCTTGGCATGATAATTTCCCCCACAATGGTTATCATTGTTCCGATGGCCATTGCCACCGATATGATTATTATCGCGTGTTGCTGGTCATTACCTTTTGGTTGTGATTACTCATTATCGCGCTCCATTAACTGAGCCCTATTCACAACATCTGAATATAAACAAAGTTTGTGAGAAATGAGGTATTGACGTATATCGGGTTTTAAACCTCTTAGAAACATTCGCATCATTCGCTCCTCATTATCGACCAAATGGGATACAAACCGGGATAACTCCGTAAATTTAGCCTCGTATTGCGACACGGTCATATTATTTTGCTCCATTGCTTATCTTAACATTTTCAGATGTCATTCTCAAACACTGTCACAATACAAGGGTCAATTGACATATCACATATTAACCCTATACTCTGACCGACCAATTAAATACCAAATAAACTTAGGTAGGTCATACTAGCGAAGGAATTCCTCGTCTCTCCCCTCCTAGTTCTCGTCTCACATCTCAGCCATGGATCATATCCCTAAGCTTTGATACCAACTGTGACGCCCCCAAAAATAGGTATACTTCACCCATATTGAGTCGTCAAATACATGGTACAAAATTCAAATATAACTTAATAATACAACAGTCGTGTAAAATACGACCAAACACATGCTGTGAGTTTTAATACAAATATTGTCATCTAGACAATATACAAACTCAATGGGGTCCTCATTACATTTATTATCACACTATTTCATAGAATAGTGAGGACTACTAATGCACCATCTAGGACCATCACTGTTCCCCGACTAGTCCTCGCCACGCGTTCTCATTTCTCAAGAGAACAATGAAAGCAAAAGGGTGAGCTCAACTAGCCCACTAAGAAATATTATGACTAAGATAATACAGAATAATTTAAAGTTAGCCTTCAACGGTGTTAAACTGATAAAATATAATAAACATCAAGTTTAACTGCAGCGGAACAAACAATCCATTAGAAGAGTCAAGTAGAGAATAAAATCTACTATCTTCTATGATTTAAAAGGTTTTCATCGTTTTATCATTGAGACTCAAATTTTAATAAATAATCCACATCATCAAATCATCCCTGCACTACAGTCCAAGGATATTCTTTAGTATCACGACCACGAATTATTCATGCACTACGGGCCAAAGATAATCGTGTTTTCATCAACGGTCCTGATCATGCCATAAAATAATTCATCTTTGCACCCTTGGCCGAAGAGAATCCATAGCCATAATCATACCAAAAACTGTCCATCAATGCACTACGGGCCAATGAGGATTTTCTTCACATCATTTGTAACATTACGGTCATGATTATACGGAATAATCCCTAGTCATAATCATACCAAGTCCATCTATGCACTACATGCCACATATGACTTTCAACATAATATAAACATGAGGATGATGACAATGACATAATAATTCAATAAAACAAGTTCAAGAATTAATTTATCCAGGAACCAATAATGTCCAAATTATCAACATGATACTGCTTTGTGGAGTAAAAATTCAAGAATGCTCAAAAGAATATTTTCATAAAAAGATACTGGATGAAGCGCAAATATCAAGGATATTCCACTAATTTCATGGAGTATAGAAGTCAAAGCTTTAACCAACTGAGTATAAGAGAATATATGAAACTGTAAATGAATTTTCGTCCGCCACGCAAGAATCCACTTAGATGATCATTTCCACAATTTAATAAGGAATGAATATAAAGGATCATTCACCGTGCATGTGAAAATCCACATGATAAAAGTTATTCCAATGTAATATTAAATAATGGAATAATGTAAGAAATCACCATGCATGCGATAGACCGCATGCATGTGTTATTCCAACCTGAATAATAAAGAATGGAATAACAAAGATAATTCACCATGCATGCGATAGACCAATGCATGTGAGTTATTCCAACGTAATAATAAAGAATGGAATCAGTCATACGTAATTCGCATGCATGTGATATTCCAAAGTAATAATAAAGAACGGAACCAGTCATGCGTAAACCGCACAAACAGGATGTTCCAATGTAATAATAAAGAACGGAACTGTGTCATGCGTAAACGCACGCATGTGATGTTCTAACGAGTAATAATAAATAACGGAACCAAGTCATGCGTAACGCATAGACAGGATGTTCCAATAGAATAATAAAAAATGGAATAACAGAAGAATTTCACCATGTATGTAGTCTTTGCATAGACAAGTTATTCCAACATAATAATAAAGAATGGAATAACAGAAGAATTTCACCAAGTATAGAGTAGCCCGCATATACAAGTTATTTCAACAGAATAATAAAGAATGGAATAACAGAAGTTCTCTTCATGAATAAGAAAGAAATAATACCCCTTACGAGTACAATAAATAATATCTCTTACCGTAAAAGAAGAGTATTCCGACGGGTAGGGCGGGGATATACTTGAAGAAAATTTGCACTACGCTAAAAGCTTTCTTAAACTCTAAAGAAATACGCTCAAGATTATAGAAGATGAATTCTCTCTCTAGAGTTTCAGTGAATTCGTAAGAAATAATGAAGGAATGAGCTTCTATTTATAGAAGAATGGACTACATAGTAACTAATTCATGAACGGTCCAAATTGATTTACTTTAAACGGATGGTCCAGATTTAAAAAAAATCTTTTAAATAAAATATAATATATTCTATTTATAATCTAATAAAACGAATAACTTTATAAAAGTATTCTGTTTTATATAAAAAGATTTTACTATGCAAAACACTATGCAAGCACTATCCAACACTATGCATAATAAAATATAATATATTCTAATTATTGTCTAATGAAACAAATAACTTTATAAAAGTATTATATTTTATATAAAAAGATATTACTATGCAAAACACTATGCAGGCACTATGCAACACTATGCATAATAAAATATAATATATTCTAATTATTGTCTAATAAAACAAATAACTTTATAAAAGTATTATGTTTTATATAACAAGTTTTTCTGTTTTATTACATTAATAATACTAATAAAACAAAACTGAGTGACTTATCACATAAGCATCAATAATCAATACCGTGTGCTACTATGCAACCACGCGTATTACTGTACTTTTACTACCGAGTAGTTCAACAGTTTTAACGGTAAAACTTCCGCCGTTATAAAAATATTTTTGTCGTTTTTTCAATCCGACAATAATTTCGTTGCGGGGTCCACCAATGATTGTGCCATTGTACGAATATTCCCTGATAAAATGAATATTCCCTGATAAAACGAATATTCCCCAACCAATCGAATATTATATAACAGCTTGCATACTTTGCAAAATTTATAAATACTACCCACGACTTTAACATTATATCAAATCCACACCATAATATTATAAACTTATTTCTAGAAAATTAAATATTTATTCATAAAATCTGGGGTCTCACAGGCAGCATCATGAGTTTTGTTGGTCGTATCCAACTGCAGTTCAAGTATTGTGATGACCTGGTTTCCCCCTTGTGTAGAGGATTCAGCATGTATGGGTATTATTGGACCCTAAGTAGACTGGTGTAGTTCTTTGAGTAGAACAGCCAAATCTGTAATTTATTTGCTTAATCCGTCAAATTCTTCATGAGAAATCAATTAACGCTACCGGGTCGATGACGACATGATTGATCGTGACGCTGTTTTGCGGCCTTTTTGGATTTTAACCGGGTAGTAGGTCCGATTGGTTCCCTGCAAAAGACTTGCATAGTTTAGTCTTTAGGGAATGTGTGTATAATAACATGCTATGTGATGTGTCCATTTTAGGAATTTTATCCTGCAAAACGGATGTTAGCTGTTTGGTAATACAGGATAGCATGTTATGTATGTGTACACATTTCTTCATATTTCTCATTACATGGAGATATATATGGAATGTAATTACAAGTAATTGTGTTTGAAATGAGAGAGCATGAAGAGACTTTCCTCCGTTTTGGGTTTATTAGAGGCTGACCTATCTCAGGTTACTCTCGCGGCTTTTTGGCATTAAGGTTCCCAAATCATCGCAATTTACTCAACGGGAAGTTAATCCGGTCTTTCAAATGGAGTAAATTTGGGTGGTGCCTTTCCTGAGCCTCGGGGAATTAGTCTTCCCAAGAGTCCAGTAATTAAACAACGACGGGATAGCCTCCTGGTGGAGGGACCACACAACATACATTCACATACATTGCGTCTCACCGTATGAAAATGATGACATGTGCGAAGCACTAATATCACAAGCAGATACGGTGCGAAGCACTAAGTGTAATTAGGAAATGCATTCGTACACATTCATCAAATGTAAATGCAACATCCACACACAAGCAGATAACAATTTTGAAAAGATTATAATAGCGGCTTAAGTCCTCTTACTGAGTCCCCAGCAGAGTCGCCACCTATCGACGTCGGGATTTTTAAATGTCCCTTTCCGTTACTTGTTCTTTGGTGTTCTCATTTTAGGTGAGATTTGTTTGAAAAAACAAGTGAAAAAGGTCTGACATGTATAATGTCGATGATGGACTGTTAAGAGTCGTCAGTTCATTTTTAAATGGTTGTACTAACACAACCGAGAAAAGGTTTGCACATTGACCCAGTGATGTGACACTGCTAAACGGGTCGGTGAAACCGAGATTCATTAGGGTCTGGGGACTTGATTATGCGGAGGGAAGGTGTTAGGCACCCCCCGACATCCGTGTTACCACGGTGACCGCCTCTTTTCAAGAAACTATTATCTAAATGTGTGTGTTTGTGTGTGTGTCAATGTGTTGTTATTTGGAAGTAGTGCGAGGCCTCGTTCGTACCTATATACACAGGGTTTGAATTTATGTAAAAATTCAGTTTTTAGCAAGATATATCAATGATGCTTTATAAAAAAATGTTTTTCAAACCCTGATGCTCCATAGTAATTGAGACCTTTTACACTTCTATTTTATTAAGTGTTCGGCTGGATTGATTTTATTTTACAGATGTGAGGCATCCGTACGAAAATAATATACAAAATAATGCCGACTTTCTCGTGGGTATGGAAACCATTAGAGGAAAATCAGACACCACAGAATAATTTACAAGTCGCCATAGATTGAAAATGTCCATCACGGGAACCGAATCTAGATCCAATAGGCTGAATCTGTGATCACATGATTCCTAGGCACACATGATACTGCAATTTGTATGAAAGCAATAAGCAGGTATATATATAAAAGCTATAAATATATATATACAGACATGATCACCAACCACGAAGCACCTCCATGGGGGATCAGAAAATGTAAATAAAGATGTAAAAGCTATCAACCGCCACGGAGAAAACTCCAGGCGGGATGAAACGTAAATAAAGCTGTAAAGCTATCAACCACCACGGAGGAAACTCCAGGCGAGACGAAATATATATATATATATATATATATATAAGCAATAAACGCACCGGATGTAAAATCCAGGCTCATCGAACAAAGTCCGACAACAGTTCATATGTATATATATATATAAGCGAGTAAACGCACGGATGTAAAATCTAGGCTCATCGTAATGTAGTCCCACACACAATTAATATATATAAATGTATATATATATATATATATATATATATATATATATATATATATATATTAAAGCAAAGAACGCCCAGATTGAAGTTCAGGCTCATCAAACAAAGTTTGACACAGGTTATATATATATATATATATATATATATATATATATATATAAGAAAATAAACGCCTGCATCAAGTTCAGGCTCAATCGAGGCATAACTCGATAATGTTAGTCTTTATATATAAATATATATATATATATATATAAATATATATGTATATACAAACTGAAATAAAACCACGGACCGAAGTCCGGGCAAACACACGCAACACGACTCTCAACGTGAAGAAGAGTGTGTGCAAAGATGAAGAGAAAGGCTTTAAAGTGTGTAAGGAGGCTTACAGTGGGCTGCCAAAGAAGACTTCTATATCTTTAAAGTGTGTAAACACTGGCTTTTGTAAGTACAAAAGTTGTTATATATGAGCTCACAGGTGTTTAAAATTTGAAAGCACTCACTATATTGCAAGTACGGAGCAAATTTGACAGGGCTTCCCCGCTCTTTCTCTTCTCAAAATGGCCACCCCAAGCTCTCTATTTATAGAGGGGGTGCCGCAGTGTACTATGGCTACCAAGTTGCCCCGGTTTCTCAGGTCGTCGTTCTCCTAATGCGACGCACGTAGCATCGCAATGTTCGCTCGAACTTTCAGAATTACAATCCGAGCATCCGACTAAGGTATATAGGACCTATTTTGGACCGCCGTTGACGAGTGTTGTACAATGGCATGCGATTAGAGTTTGTACGAAGTCATTGAAGATGGGACGATGCCCTCTGATCTTCAAGTTTCAAATTCTATCCGTTACCCCGCACAATAGTCACTCGGGATTGGTTTTCCCTGATTCTTGTGGGACATCGTTGTGTAGAAATATGTGTATAAAATAATGAGACGACGTGATGTGGCATCGCATTGCCAAGATGACGAGGTTTCCCCTAATCGGTGTTATCGCCGGTTTTGGCTGATAAAGCAGACGTTTCTCAAAGCTTCACTGAGATTGGACTGCTACAAGTGTTAGAAGTCCTCAGTGTTAACTCTGAGGTGTGCCTGTCCTCCTGGTGTTATCTCCGGGTTGGTACTGGGTGTCTCATTGTGAGCGCCGAGATTGAAGCTGGTTGCATTTGAAACAAACATTTCTGAGGTTATCGCCGGAATTGCATTCCTTGGGGTTATCACCAAGGTTGGTAGCTATTCCCATGATTGGGACTGAGACTGGATACCTCGGGGTTATCTCCGAGATTAATTTGGTCTTCTCCGGTGTGTGTTCCAGTATTGGATCTGCACGCCTCGGGGTTATCTCCGAGGTTGGGAATTGTTACTCTTGGTATGTGTTCCGGGGCTGATGTTGAACTTTCGGTGGTATCCGGAATGGATATAAACTGTCTTCCAGGGTTCTCTCTTGAAAGACGAATCTGTCCTCCTGCAAGGTTAGTGACAGGTGTATAGAAAATTTTGAGTGTCTACAGCAAGTATACGTGGTCAACAAGTAATACAATGATAAGAAAAATATCGTTCCCACGAGGAAATAGATTAATATTTATCAATTACTAATTCTAATTTAATTACTCCTAATATAAACTATAAAATATTGGTTGTGATTTGAAAATTAAAATTAACAAAACTAATTACTAAGATAAAAATATCGCAAGATTAACTGCAGATTTAAAATGTTAATATTACAACTTCCCTTGGTATTTCATTTAAATCAAATTACTTCCCATTTAATACAGTTAATTAATACAAATCATTATCCAAGAATGCTTTATAGTATTCACACACTTCTTCCAAAGATACGTGAACAAATCCTCCTAAATACGATCTTTAAGACACATAATTACAAACAACACCCTAATCAATCCACTCACTATATTCCTATATGAATCAAGTTACTTATGGTTTTAAGCACAACTTCTTTCGATGAATACAAAAGGCGTATAGGTATATTCATATCCTACATGTTAATCATATTAACCCTATTCAGATTATATGAACATATGTTATTATATCTAGATCTAAATCTATACTCCATTTTCAAATTTTATATAGATTATCACAGTAATTGTTGGCCAAATAATTAATCAATAAATGCAAGATATAATAAATAATTCAATAAAAATGAACTTTCATGGGAAGGTTTAATTTAAACTACATACCAAGTTTTATTGCAATCTTACTTAAAATTTAGTTCATAATAATTAATGAAAACATCATCCAAATTAATAATCCAAACATCCCAGATAATTACAAAGAATAAAAACTAAAGAAGAGAAGAAGAAACTCTGAATTTGCTCTTAGACTCTCTCTGATCTTCAGCCTTTGCAATCCTCCTTCATGTTTTCCCTCATTGTTCTTTATGCAATTCTCTTGGAAAATTGAGTGATAATTTACTCCATACATCTTTTCCTATTTGTATTGGTCCATACCCTCATCCAGTTTCCTGTTTGGCATTAAATTCCAACTTGCAGCAAAACAAAGTAGCTTTGGACAAGGCCTAGCACACGCTAGGTTTACTGCAATCCAAGCGCACTAGGCACTAGACACAGACCAAGTATTTACAAAAATGTCATTCAACTCCAATTTTAATGATTTTTAATCCTTTTCTTCTTCTAAATGACCAATTTATCCCTCCAACTCCATCCTACAAGAAATACAAATAAAAATAATAAAAAGATACTAAAAAGACTCGAAGATATCTATAATTAAGCTTAACAATACAAGATTCGTAGGTATAAAACCCACTGATCAGCTTCTTTTTTGTCGAATTAGAAATCAAAATAAATATGCCAAAATGATGTAATTTTGACAGACTGTGCACAAATAAAATATATACAGCTATGTATGGCCATTATTCCCATCATATTTATTATCTACTTATTTTAAATAAGTGTGTTTGATGGTATTAAATATGTCAATATGTTAATAACATATGTTTGACTTACATAAATTTTATGTAAACATGTTTAACAAGTTATTTCTGTTTAGGGATGGAGTTAGCTTAAGGCCCGGACAGCTAACTTAGGACTCGAAGGGCCCGTGTCATCTTACGGTTTTTTTGAAAAAATAATTAAGCCTATAAAATTTTGATATTTTTACTTTAGGCTACCAAGATTTATCAAAAAAATAAAGTACATATAATATTCTTTGAAAAACAAATATATGAAAATACTTTTTCTCTTCCAAAAATAAGAGATTTTTTTTATATAAAAAAAAGTCGATTTGAAATATAGACCTATTAATAAATATCACTTTTTTCCATTTGTTTAGTATCGCCATTACACAAATATCAAAATTTATGATCTCGCTTTACTCCACTTTGTGTATTATAAAACGTCTATATTTACTACAATCTAAAGAAATCTTATTTTAGTTAGAACGCATAAATTTGTTTATAAAATTTGGATTGGACATGATATTTTGAACCTCATTAAATTATTCATGATTTTACAAAGATTATATTATGGCCCTTTCAAAAACAATTATGCCTTCGTCTCTATTTTTGTTAATAACACGTGTTTATAACAAGAATATCATTTATACTTGAGATTAATTTTATTAATTCTCTTTATTATATCAGATCATTTGTATGTCGTGTACTCGTGTTCTTGTTATATTACATATCGTCACCCAACCTTAATTAAATGGTAAATGATGCATCAGAAGTTCACTGTATCCGGATCCGGTTATCGTGAAGTCATGTGGCGCCCAACCGGGTATCTTCCTGTGACGCCCCCAAAAAAGGTATACATCACCCAGTCTGAGTCGCCAAACACATGGTACATAATCTAAATACAAACTTAATTTATACAATTGTTAAGTGTCGTGCAGAATACGACAAAACATAAACTGTGAGTTTTAATACGAATATTGTCTCCTAGACAATATCCAAACACAAAATAAGTCCCCATTACAATTATTATCACACTATTCTTATAGAAGAGTGAGAACTACTATATCAATGATCTTGGACCATCACTCCATTCCCTGACTAGTCCCAGCTATATTCTCATTTCGTAAAGAGAACAATGAAAGAAAAGGGTGAGCTCAACTAGCCTAATAAAGAATATTATGACTAAGATAATGTAGAATAAATTATCGTTAGCCTTCAATAGTATAACAACTGATAGAATACAATAGACAACAAGTTTTACTGCAGCGGAACAAACAATCCATTAGAAGAGTCAAGTAGAGCATGATATCTACTATCTTATATGATTTAAAAGTTTATCATCAATTTTATCGCTGAGACTCAGCTTTATAAATAATCCACATCACTGAATTATCCATGCACTACAGGCCAAGGATATTCATTATTATCACATCCACGAATTATTCATGCACTACGGGCCAAGGATATTCGTTATTATCACCAATGGTCATGATCATGCCAAACAACAATTCATCTTTGCACCCTTAGCCGAAGAGAACACATAGTAATGATCATATCAACAACTGTCCATTAATGAACTTCGGGCCAATGAGGACTTTTACCATATCATTTGTAACATTTCAGGTCATGATTATACCAAATAATTCATGTTCATAATCATACCAATCAACGGTTTATCTATGCACCACGGGCGGGATTGGGTAAAATCTATATACGCCACACGCAAGTGTACGTGGTCAACAAGTAATAAAGAGTAAGTCAAGTATAGTTCCCACAGAGACTTAATAAGAAATTAATCCTAACAATTACCAACTCTATATTATTCCAAATTTTATTAAACTATCTAATTCAATGATTATAATTATTAACAATTAAAAACATAAAAATACTAAGAAATCAACAAACTCAAAAACTGTAGTTTCAAACAAATAATGGAGAATTAGGCTTACGACTTCACTTCAAGTATCACTCTGATTATTACACCCTATTTTAGTTCAATTCACTATCCCAGTTTAGTAATCAAGAACACTCAAGTAGAACTAGCCACATGCCAATGCACTAATACCATATTAACTTCAATCCACAAATTAGATAGAATTAAGTTAAACACCTTAATAAACTAATTCACTATATCTCTATGTGAATTACAATCAAAGAAGGTTTAAATTCCAGTTCTCTATCTGATTACAAGCGATGTTCAACATATCTCTACCCTAACATTCATCAAGATTCTATTCATTCACAGAATTCAAGAACACATGTTATAATGACTAAGTCTAGATTCGTACTTCATCTCTCGAGTCCATATAATTCCACACAGAATTAGTGATCAAGCAATTCATAAATTCAAACAAAAATCATTATAGATAAACTGAAAGATAGATTATTAAATTGAAATTCAAAGCTACAAAATCATTGTTTAACCAAAAGATTCGTCATAAGCCTAATAAAGAATTTAGTTCAACATAATTGAAATAAAAATTGAAATTATTAAAGTAGTCATCATCCCAATTACAAGTAATGAATTAAAGAAAAAAATGAATCCAGAACCACCCTTCTTCTCTACTCCAATCTGCAATTATCGTGATTTTCTCCTTCAATTTCTTCCTTCGATGTTCTTGCTCAAATTTAAGCTTCAAGGATCTTAATTGATTGTATGATCAATCTCCATTTGTTGTTGTTGTTAATTATGTGCCTAAGACACGTATTCTGACTTAATTTGATGCCAATCACTGTTCCAAGTCATGCGAACCACTAGCTTTCACGTTACAACAGCATTCCAACTGAACTAGGACTCTGGCTTTTTCACATACCCCCGCCCCGGTTGTGGTGGTTTTGCTCTCTAAATTTCCGCCCCAGCAGGTAGGGGTGCTCAAAAAATTTGGTTTTTTTTGGTTTTTTACCGAACCAGTTGAAACCGATACCGGTGATACCGATTTTTTTCGATTTTGGTTTTTTCGGTACCGATTTTTTGATTTTTTTATACTTTTCGGTACCGATAGCGGTAATAAAAATTTTAAATTCGATAAATACTGAAAAATCAAAAAAAAGCAAATAGTTTATAATCACCTCTAAATAATTAAAGTTTGAATCTCAATCTAAAAATGGACCTACTTAGGCTTTTGTGGGAGTTCCGAGTGGGACCTACTATTGTAACAATCCAGAATTTTAAATTATAATTTTAAATATTTATTGAGTTATATAAATATTTAATGGATGTGTTTATTGTTGAATAAATATTTGTTTAATTTGATTTGATATGGTTAATTATTTGTTAAATAAATAATTAAGGAGTTAAGGAAATTAATTATTATAAGATAATATTCTAATTTAAGTTAATAATTAAATTAGAGAATTGATAGGGATTAAATGGGTTATTATAATACTTTAATTTAATTTGGGAATAAAAGTGTGACAAATAACTATGCTATAAATGGGATATTAAAATAAATTAAAGGAGTTTAATTTAGTTTTGCCAAACAAGGCTTAAAGATATTCAGTCTTTAATTTTTAAAGAGTTTTGCCAAACAGAGCCTTATGGCTTTTGGATTTTTGAATTTTAATAATATAAATTAAATAAATAAAATATAAATAATATATAATAGTTTTTTTGTAACCGTTGATTTAATAAGGTCATTTGTAGCGTCAGTTTTTAGACAATTGAAAATGGTGCGTTAGTTTTGTTTAATTTTACGTATAGTGTATTTGGTCTAAACCTAAGCCTAAGAAGAGAGTTACAGAGAAAAGAAAAGAAGGTTTTCAGAGAGAATTTGGGAGAAAGTTCTGAGTTTTCAAGCGATTCTCAGTGGTTAGCAAGGATTTTAAAGCAACAAAAGGTATGTTACATACTTAATAACATATATGTTTTACGCCATAATTCCTAAGTCTTTGTGTTCTTGAGTTTCACTGTGTATAAAGTCTTTATAAAATTTATGTAATCCATATTTTTATAATTGGTTTTGAAATTATGTGTACATGTAATTGTTATAACTAGCATATATATACATATATGTGATTATATGCTGAACATATATATATGATAGTATGCTAAATTATGTCTGCAAGAAAGGAATTGGTTTTACAAGGAATATAAATATGAACATGGCTTGTAGGAGTACCAAAATTTATATTTGTTTGTGAGCTAAATGTGAAATTGAACCTTGAGTATGTTAAATTTGGTAAGAAACGAAGAGAATATAGTTAAAAGGAATCAATTTGGTTTATAATGGTGGTTATCGTGTTCACTGTGTCAAACAAATGTCAAAAATGGAGTTTTTGTTTAAAAATATGGCATTCAAGGATTTAATCTTTCTAAAATTGTTGTTTAGTTGTTTTAAATTGGTATATATATGATGGGTAAATGTTATGTGTAATTTACATAAGTTATATGTGTTAATTTAGCTGCTAGAAGCCATTAAACCATTAAAAATTAGTTGTTCTGTTCTTCGTGTTCGGTTCTGTAAGTTCGGCGCTTTAGTGCCAAAATTAGTGTCGCAACCCCAAACCTCGCGACGCAGTGCCAACTTCGTCTTATCATTGCTAGCATGAACAGCAGCGTCGTAACGCCGCCCACCCACAAGATAAACCGTATAGCCACAAAATACCGTTAGTAGTAGTAGGGTCAGGAATGAGCTTTCTTTTACATAGAGTCTATAATTGTTGGTATAATGCAATACTATGATTGTTAAAGATGTATAATTTGTTATTATGGTATTATAGTGCTAAGAACGAGCATGTTATTAATACCTAGCGAGAGTTATTATTATGTTATTGATGTAACTTGATTATGTGGTTCAAAATCAAGCCATACATGAAATAGGTACTTATTTATATATAGAGTATTGGTAGTCCTAATGATACGTGTATAGGATATTGTGAATCGAATATTACGGTTTAGCTTACACACGAGACAAGTTTATAAACCTTATCTTTTGATAGTGAATAAGTTGTTCTTGTCTTTAACTTGTTTCGTTGGATGCAAGTTTCCTTACCCTATCTCGATTATAATTACGCAAGTTTACTTACCCTATCTCGATTATATTGAGTAGGTTATTCTTTTTTTTAACTTGTTTCGTTGAGCAAGTTTTCTAAACCTTAATCTTATGTTGAGCAAGTTTCTTGTCTCTAGTTTGTTTCCAATTATGCAAGTTTCTTAACTCTAATTATATTGTGCAAGTTTTTCTAAACCTAAACTTGTTATTTAGCATGCAAGTTTTGTTATGTATGCTCAATACTCAATTCTAAATAAGATTTTAACCTTAGCTTAATATTGTTCAAGCAAGGCATGTTATATTGTTCAATACTTATGCTATTAGATTATTCCTAAAGCATGACCTTAATTTACAATGTCAATTCAGTTATGATATATTCCATAGTATAACGTTATTAACTTTGTATTCAACTAATCCTTAGTTGATGTCCGTTGAATTCCAAATTACCTTGAAACGTATCTAAACCAAACTTACTTTGGGGCGGGCTTGTATTCTAAATGTTGAGATGAACAACCCTATTATAGGGGATAATTTAAGCATAGCGTTGAAATGTTTGTGCACAATACATTGTACGAAGGGTTGATCCCCCTAAGTACGAGGATTCCCTTTAGTCTTATGACTGTTAAAGTTTAAGCTGAAAGATTACTTATAACTATAGACATAGTTCGTGGTCTTATGACCCTCAGATATATGATTCAGATTTTGATTGTCATGGATAGAACCTATTGTTCAGTTCTATTGAGCCTATTATTTGGCAATTGTTGTAAAGTTTTATTCATTATTATTTCAAGTGAGCATTGTTTGCTCACTCTTGTTTATATAAATATTACAGCTAAAGTTGAGAAGGTCGATGTACCTAGCACCAGTAAAGGAAAGGGAAAGATGAACAAGTATTGAAGACTTATAAACATGTTGACATTTTGTTGTCAGACTTTATTTTAATTATTATAATGAAGTTATTTAATTTTTCCGTATATGATGTTTGTATTTGAAGGTTAGATAACCTAGGAGATTTTTATTAATGCAATCCTTTAGTGAGAAGGTTTATTATTCAATTTTATTATGATTGGGTAATTAGACATGAATGTTTTTATTAAGTAAACACCAAATCTTGAGGGAATGAAGTACCCGGATTTGGGGGTGACACAAGTTGGTATCAAAACCTTAGGTTATGAACCTTAGGTGGGGGAAAAGCCTTAGGAAGTAACCTTTAAAAAGATAGTGATGATAAACTCTTATCGAGTTTTAAGGGAAAAGTAATAAAACACTTATGTGCTTATGTGATTTCAAACTATGTGCTCGTGAGTGTCGAGTAGTAATGATTAATAATTAAAACTTAAAAAATTTTGTGTCAAGACGGCTAATGTAGGAGAATCCAGTCATGCTAGGGAAGAAGGACCCCAGATGCCTAGAGAGGAGGAGCCTCATGACATTCAGGTGGTTTGGGAACAACTACTTCCACGGGAGTCATTTCTGTTGGTCACAGTGGTTTAGCAGGAGGGTTTACCTGATGAAGATGATGATGTAGAAACGGATGAGGAGGATCCCGTTGAGCTGCCACAGTCAAATGAGGATGACAAAGACGAGGAGGAAGAGATTCCACTGAACTCGATCGCTGCTCGGATATACGACGAAGTATACAACCGCAATGTGGAACTTCAGGATACCGTCAAGGAGTTGGAAGAGATAGTAGTTGAACAACAGACCTCGATGGCACAGAAGGACGACGAGATACAAGATCGAGAGGAACGTCTGAATAATGTCAAAGAGAAGCTGGTCCACACTGAAGAAGAGAATGAACAAATGACAGCAGAGATTGCAGTACTGAAGAACAAGTTGAAGGAAGAATCTACTAAGAAGGCAAGAGCCAAAGACGCGTACGAGGAAGCTTATCAACGAGCCAGGATAGCAAAGAGAGACGCACAAGAAAAGAGGATGAAGATGGAGGAGATGAATAATGTATTCAACACCGTGATTAATTGAGCTCAAGATCGGGTCATGGGTTATCCGATTCAGTTCGAGACACTACCACCATACATATTAGATCGCCGAACAATGTTCCGAATTATAGAAGAAGAGCGTCGTAAGGCTACGCAACATCTTAGTAAGACATCGTAGATAATGTACCTGATATGCGATTAATAAAATGTTAAATAATATGTAAATCCCTAGTGATATGTAATCGGTGGGATATGATGTTGATGTTATCCTGAAACGTTATTAGTTCAGAAAGTAATGTAAATAGTAGTGATGATCTTCGTTTTATGTTTTCAAAAAAGATTATGAATGAACAAAAGTTATTATTTTATTTTATTCAAAGTGTTATGTGTTATGTGATGATTTCTTTTATAGGGTGCAAGTTAAGTAGAAAATACTTAAAGGAATTGAGTAATAATCTAATGGGTGTATTTTAACAAAAAAATGTCTCCAAGACGCCAACCGGAAATAAAGAACCACTGAGGGAACTACCAATAACGACATTGTTAAGGCTAACCTAGTTCAGCAGCTAGTGACGTTATTGACGGGTGCATTACAGAATCAACCGCAGAATCAAGTTGTGACATTTAGGACTTTAAGGCGGTTGGACCACCAAAATTCTGTGGGTCCATGAATCTAGTTGAGGCACAGACCTGAATCATGGAGATAGAGAAATTTTTCGATGTTGCTAGAGTAGGGCAGAATCAGAAGACTGTTTTTGCAACATTCATGTTGAAAGCTAAGGCTAGTTATTTGTGGCAAGCCAATAAAACTCGAGGAGGACAAGGGGTGATGACTTGGGATAGGTTTAAGGAGATATTCTTCGAGACTTATTTCCCAGAGAGTTCAAAGAATCTGATGGAGGTGCAATTTTTAGAATCAAGGAGGATCAATGTACGTAGTTTGAGTATACAAAGAAAATTTAACGAGTTGGCGAGGTTTGCACCATATCAAGTCAACACAGATGAGCGCAAGGCTAAGAGGTTTGAGCAGGGACTGAAACCCTAGTTGTATAGTAGGGTTTCCCTATTCTAGCTAAAGACATTTACAGCAGTAATGGAGAAGGTCATTCTCGCTGAAGGTGGAGGCGAGGCAGTAACAAAGTTTAATCTAGAACAGAAAAAGAGGAAGAATGAAGTGGAGTTTAAGAATGGTGGTGGTGGTGGTGGTGGAAATGGTAACAATAATCTGAAGAAAAAATAGAATGGAAATGTGAGTGCTGGAAATCAGCAGGGTAACCAGCAGAATAAGAAGTTCGAAGCATGTGCTTCCTACGGGAAGTTTTACAAGGGTATATGCTTAATGGGAAAACGTGTATGCTTTAATTATGGCCAAAAACATCACATCACCCCAAATTGCAATCAACCCAAGAAGAACGTTTGCTTCACGTGCGGGTCAAAAATCATTTTGCTCGTGAGTGCCCTAAAAAGAAAGTTGGGGAGACAACAGAAAGAAAGGGAGGTAGCAGTGGAGGTACATGGACCATTGTTGGACCAACGACATCAAACATACCCACAGCCAGAACCTTCAACATGACTGTGCAAGATGTTGTGCAATTAAAAGATGTTGTGTCAGGTATTATCTCAATCAATGATATAGATGCTTATGTATTATTTGATTCGGGTGCTACTTGCTCGTTTATATCTGATTAATTTGCTAAGAGGTTAGGATTGCCTAGTGAAGAATTGAATTTCCCTTTAAACATAGAAATTGCGAATAAGGAAGTAATTCATGTTAGGTTCGTATACAAGAATTATAGGGTGAACATTAAGGGGAATATCATGATGGTAGATTTAATTCCGATAAAACTTGGAGAGTTTAATGTTATTTTGGGAATGGATTGGCTGTTCAAATATGGAGCGATAATTGATTGCCAAAAGAAATGTGTAAACCTTATGACTCCATCAAAGGTAGTTTTCTATAGTAGCAAATCGCCTAGACATACGAGATGTCTAACAATTATGCAGGCCAAGAAGTTGTTGAGTCAAGGCTGTGTGGGTTATTTAGCTTACATAGTTGATACTCAGAAGAAAGGGGTGAAACTAGAAGAGGTACCAGTAGTTAGGGAATTTATAGATGTGTTTTTGGAGGATTTGCCAGGACTTCCGCCTGATAGAGAGGTTGAGTTCGTGGTTGACTTAGCGCCATGAATAGCCCCGATATCGAAGGCCCCATACAGAATGGCTCCGGTAGAAATGAAGGAACTGATGGTAAAACTGCAAGAAATTCTAGACAAGAAATACATTCAGCCGAGTGTGTCACCGTGGGGAGCACCGGTGTTATTCGTGAAGAAGAAGGATGGGTCAATGCGTCTTTGCATTGATTATAGGGAATTAAACAAAGTCACTATTAAGAATAAATATCCATTGCCAAGAATAGATGACTTGTTTGATCAATTGAAAGGTGCTAGATATTTCTCGAAAATAGATTTGAGAAGTGGGTATCACCAATTGAAGGTAAGAAATGAGGATGTACCTAGAATGGCATTCAGAACTCGGTATGGACATTACGAGTTTCTGGTGATATCTTTTGGTTTGACCAATGCCCTTGCTGCATTCATGGATTTGATGAACAAGGTGTTTAAATCGTTTTTAGACAAGTTTGTGGTGGTATTTATTGACGACATTCTGATGTACTCCAAATCTCAAGAAGAACACGTGGAACATTTATGTTTGACATTGGAGACACTAAGAAAGGAAAAGTTGTATGCGAAATTCTCTAAGTGTAAATTTTGGCTAGATCATGTACAATTTCTTGGGCATGTGATTGACAAAGATGGGATTTCAGTAGATCCATCAAAATTTGAAGTCGTAATCAATTGGGAACAACCAAGGACACCTTCAGAGATGAGGAGTTTCTTGGGACTGGCCGGTTATTATAGACGATTTATTCAAGATTTTTCCAAGATAGCCACTCCGTTAATAAATTTGACAAGGAAAACTGTAAAATTTGTGTGGACGGAGAAGTGTGAAAAAAGTTTTCAAGACTTGAAGAAGAAGTTAAGTGTGGCATATGTGTTGTCATTACCAGATAATACAGGAAACTTTGTGGTGTATAGTGTTGCATCACATAAAGGATTGGGTTGTGTTCTTATGCAGAATGGCAAAGTAATTGCATATGCATCAAGGAAACTAAAGGACTATGAGAAAGGGTATCCGACTTATGATTTAGAGTTGGTTGCAGTAGTATTTGCTCTGAAGATATGGAGACACTATCTCTATGGAGAGAAATGTGAAATTTACACAGACCATAAGAGTCTGAAGTATATTTTCACCGAGAAGGACCTGAACATGCGTCAAAGAAGATGGATGGAATTGATAAAAGATTATGATTGTGAGATCTTTTATCATCCAGGCAAAGCGAATGTGGTTGCAGATGCTTTAAGCAGGAAAGATCGGGAAAAGTTGATGCTGATAACCACTCAGGAGGAGCTTATTTCAGCAATGGAAAAGCTAGAGTTGGAAATAAAATTTCTAAAAGAATCCGATGAACGACTATTCCGGATGGAAACTAGTCCAACTTTGATGGACAAGGTAAAGAATGCTCAACTACAAGATGAAGAATGTGGGAAAACAAAAGAGAAAGTAGTTGAGGGTAGTGAAGTGAAATACAAGATCGATACCGAAGGGTTACTTAGATTTGAGGGAAGAATTTGGGTTTCAGCAGTACCAGAAATTAAAGACGATATCTTGACCAAAGCTCATAACTCAAGATACTCGGTTCATCCAGGAAGTACAAAAATGTATCAAGATTTACGACGTTATTTTTTGGTGGCCAAACATGAAAAGAGATGTCGCAGAATGTGTTGCGAAATGTTTGACATGTCAAAGAGTCAAGGCCGAGCATCAAAGACCAAGCAGATTACTTCAATCGTTGGAAATACCGAAATGGAAGTGGGAACACATCACAATGGATTTTGTGGTGGGTATTCCAACTACTCAGAGAGGATACGATGCGATTTGGGTGATAGTGGACAAACTAACAAAATTAACACACTTTTTTCCAATAAAGATTAGGTTCAATCCTGATCAGTTGGCAAGGTTATACGTTAAAGAGATCGTTTCGAGGCATGGAGTACCAGTGTCAGATAGAGATCCGTGATTATGGTCAAACTTCTGGAATAGACTATAAGAATGTATGGGAACACAGTTACGAATGAGTACGGCATACCATCCACAAACAGATAGCCAAAGCGAATGGACAATCCAGACATTGGAAGATATTCTAAGAGCATGCATCATAGATTTTAAAGGGAGCTAGGATGAACATTTGCCACTGGAGGAATTTTCCTACAACAACAGTTACCACACAAGCATCGGCACGCCGCCTTACGAAGCATTATACGGCAGGAAGTGCAGAACTCCACTATGATTGGATGAAGTCGTTGAACGACAAATCGTTAGGGACCAAAATTGGTACAACAAACTACCGAGGTTATCAAACTCATCGGAAAAAGATTGGTAGTTGCTCAAGGATGACGAAGAAGAAGAATGTTGATCAACATGCACAAGATCGTGAGTTCGACATAGGAAATTATGTGTTCTTAAAAGTTTCCCCTTGGAAGGGGAAAATTCATTTCGGTAAAAAGGGAAAGCTAAGCCCGAGATTTATTGGACCCTTCGAAGTGCTGCGAAGAGTAGGAGAAGTGGCTTACGAGGTAGCTTTACCTCCAGAATTGCAAAACGTTCATAATGTTTTTCATGTTTCGGTATTTCGATCGTATAAACTCAATTACAAGCACGTGATCGAATACGAACCATTGTAGTTTGATAAAGACTTGTCTTATGAAGAGGTTCCTATCCAGATAGTTGACAATAAAGAACAAGTGCTCAGGAATAGAGTAATACCTTCCGTGAAGGTGATATGGAAGAACCACAATGCTGAAGAAGCTACGTGGGAACTCGAAGATAAAATGATGAAAGATTACCCAGAGTTTTTTGTTTAATCTTTGTCTTTGATTCTGGGGACAGAATCTATGTAAGTAGGGAAGAATATGATGAATGATTTGTTTGAATTGTGATTCTGGGGACAGAATCCTTGTAAAGAGGGAAGGATGTAACAATCCAGAATTTTAAATATTTATTGAGTTATATAAATATTTAATGGATGTGTTTATTGTTGAATAAATATTTGTTTAATTTGATTTGATTTGGTTAATTATTTGTTAAATAAATAGTTAAGGAGTTAAGGAAATTAATTATTATGAGATAATATTCTAATTTAAGTTAATAATTAAATTAGAGAATTGATAGGGATTAAATGGGTTATTATAATACTTTAATTTAATTTGGGAATAAAAGTGTGACAAATAACTATGCTATAAATGAGATATTAAAATAAATTAAAGGAGTTTAATTTAGTTTTTCCAAACAAGACTTAAAGTTATTAATTCTTTAATTTTTAAAGAGTTTTGCCAAACGAAGCCTTATGGCTTTAGGATTTTTCAATTTTGAATTTTAATAATATAAATTAAATAAACAAAATATAAATAATATATAATATTTTTTGGTAACCGCTGATTTAATAAGGTCATTAGTAGCGTCAGTTTTTAGACGTTTGAAAATGGTGCGTTAGTTTTGTTTAATTTTACGTATAATGTATTTGGTCTAAACCTAAGCCTAAGAAGAGAGTTACAGAGAAAATAAAAGAAGGTTTTCAAAGAGAATTTGAGAGAAAGTTCTGAGTTTTCAAGCAATTCTCAGTTGTTAGCAAGGATTTCAAAGCAACAAAAGGTATGTTACATACTTAATATCATATATGTTTTACGCCATAATTCCTAAGTCTCTGTGTTCTTGAGTTTCACTGTGTATAAAGTCTTTATAAAATTTCTGTAATCCATATTTTTATAATTGGTTATGAAATTATGTGTACATGTAATTGTTATAACTAGCATATATATACATATATGTGATTGTATGCTGAACATATATATATGATTGTATGCTAAATTACGTCTACAAGTAAGGAATTGGTTTTACAGTGAATATAAATATGAACATGGCTTGTAGGAGTACCAAAATTTATATTTGATTATGAGCTAAATGTGAAATTGAACCTTGAGTATGTTAAAATTTGTAAGAAACGAAGAGAATAAAATTAAAAGGAATCAATTTGGTTTATAATGGTGGTTACCGTGTTCACTGTGTCAAACAAATGTCAAAAATGGAGTTTTTGTTTAAAAATATGACATTCAAGGATTTAATCTTTCTAAGGTTGTTGTTTAGTTATTTTAAATTGGTATATATATGATGGGTAAAGGTTATGTGTAATTTACCTAAGTTATATGTGTTAATTTAGCTGCTAAAAGCCATTAAACCGTTAAAAATTAGTTGTGTTATGTTCTTCATGTCCGGTTCTGGAAGTTCAGCACCTTAGCACCAAAATCAGTGTCGCAGCCCCAAACCTCATGTTGCGGCGTCACTAAAGTCAAACTTCACTTGACTTAACTTCACACGCTAAATACAAATTTCATGGCTCGTAGTTCGTCTTTGTTATACGACAAACATATTCTTGCGGCCATTCACAAGACAAATAAGCTGAAATGACTAAATACAGGATTAGCGATAGGGTCAGGAATGAGTTTTCTTTTACACAGTCTATAATTGTTGATATAATGCAATACTATGATTATTAAAGATGTAAATTTTGTTATTATGGTATTATAGTGCTAAGAACGAGCATGTTATTAATACCTAGCGAGTGTTATTATTATGTTATTGATGTAACTTGATTATGTGGTTCAAAATCAAGCCATACATGAAATAAGTACTTATTTATATACAGAGTATTGGTAGTGGCTAATTGTGTCCTAATGATACATGTATGGGATATTGTGAATCGAATTATTACGGTTTAGCTTACACGCAAGGCAAGTTTCTAAACCTTATCTTTTGATAGTGAATAAGTTCTTGTCTTTAACTTGTTTCGTTGTATGAAAGTTTCCTTACCCTATCTCAATTATAATTACGCAAGTTTACTTACCCTATCTCGATTATATTGAGCAAGTTATTCTTGTTTTTAACTTGTTTCGTAAAGCAAGTTTTCTAAACCTTAATCTTATGTTGAGCAAGTTTCTTGTCTCTAGTTTGTTTCCAATTATGCAAGTTTCTTCACTCTAATTATATTGTGCAAGTTTTTCTAAACCTAAACTTGTTATTTAGCATGCAAGTTTTGTTATGCATGCTCAATACTCAATTATAAATAAGATTTTAACCTTAGCTTAATATTGTTCAAGCAAGGCATGTTATACTGTTCAATACTTATGCTATTAGATTATTCCTAAAGCATGACCTTAATTTACAATGTCGATTCAGTTATGATTTATTTTATAGCATAACGTTATTAACTTTTTATTCCACTAATCCTTAGTTGATGTCCGTTGATATCTAAATTACCTTGAAACGTATCCAAACCAAACTTACTTTAGGGCGGACTTGTATTTTAAATGCAGAGATGAACAACCCTATTATAGGGGATAATTTACGTATAGTGTTGAAATATTTGTGCACAATACATTGTACGGAGGGATGATCCCCTTAAGTACGAGGAGTCCCTATAGTCTTATGATTGTTAAAGTTTAAGTTGAAAGATTACTTATAACTATGGACATAGTTCTTGGTCTTATGACCCTTAGATTTATGATTCAGATTTTGATTGTCATGGATAGAACCTATTGTTCAGTTCTATTGAGCCTATTATTTGGTAATTGTTGTAAAGTTTTATTCATTATTATTTCAAGTGAGCATTGTTTGCAAAAAAAAAACCCAATCAAGGAAACAACTATCATAAATAGTTTGTAATCATATCAAGATGTCAACATTAAGGTAACATAACATATTGTTCATTGTAAGCATAAAACCATCCTGAAGACAACTTTAGAACACCAAAATTTAAAATATTATGCCCAAAAAATAGTCAAGATAGTTAAATACTCTTAGACTAACAATTGTAATTAGTATTTGTAAGAATGTAATTTACTAGTCTCATTTCTTAGTTTTAAAAAAAATTAATTATTGTGGTATAACCGAAAACCAAACCGAAAAAATCGGTACCGACTTTGTATTGAACCAGTATCAAAACTGATTATTCGGTACCGGTACCGGTTCTTGATTTTCTGGGTTTTTCGATACCGGTTTGGTTTTTTGGGTACCGGTTCAGTTTTTTACCGATGAGCACCCCTACCAGCGGGCTAGCTAGTCTTCTGTTTTCGTCTCAGCACCACCCGCCTCGGCGGGGGTTTTGTATGTAATAAGTCCTCCCCAACGGGCATCCATTCTGTCTTTGGTCCAATTTAAGCTCTTTCATTGCCATGTTTCGCCATGATTCCACCCTTTAAGTCCAAATGCCACAACACCACACCTAAACACAAAACAACACTAAATAAGTAAAACCAAACATAAAACTAAAGAATTAACACAATTTAAGCTTAAATTAGAGGTCGATTCGTAGGTATGACTTTTATCACAATATAAGCCTGAGGATGATGACAATGATATAAGCATTAATCAAACGAAATCAAGGATAAATATTAAAGACTTTAAATTTATCTAGAGTTTAAAAATGTCCAAATTGCCAACATGATAACTGCTTTGTGGAGTAAAATTCAAGAATAATATTCACGTATCAAAAATAATTTGGACAGAAAAGAATCAATTTTTCATCGTGAATAGTACCCTGGGTGAATAGTACTTGAGTGAATAGTACTCCGTAAATAGTAATTCGTGAATAGTACTCCATTAATAGTACTTCGTGAATAGTGTCGTAGATATGAATAGTACCGTACGTATGAATAGTACTCCGTCATGAAAAGCTTAAAATTTAACAAGAATGTTCAGAAAAAATATTCTTGTGAAACGATATTAGATGAAGTGCAAATTTCAAAGATATTCTACTAATTACAAGGAGTATAGAAGTAATACTTAACAAAATGAGTGTAGAATTTGAAATCTAAAACGAAAGAATATTGCTTACATACTAAAGAGTATGGAAGAAAATATTATTTCATACGAGTATTGAACAAAAATAATATCCCTTACAACTGTTGAACGAAAATAATATTCCTACGAATATTGAACGAAGATAATATTTCTTACGAATATTGAATGAAAATAATATTCCTTATAAATATTGAATGAAAATAAAATTTATTACGAATACGAAAAATAATATCGTAAGCGAATATGAAATAAATAATACCCCTTACCTTAAAAGGAGAGTACTTCTGAATGGTAGGGCGGGGATGTGACGAACGAGATTTTTGTAATTAATCTTAATATTTATTGAATTAAATAAATATTTTTGATGATTTAATTATTGAATTAAATAATTATTTGATGCAATTGTGGTAGATTAATTTAATTATATGTGTTACATTATTAAATTAATGTAGAGAATAATTATTATTCAAGTATGTAATTATGTGAGCTTATTGAATTAAATGAAATATTTAATTAAGCATGATGTTATTTAATTAGTTTAATTATTAATTAGAGATTTAATAATTTGACATTATTTATTAATGAGAAAATTAAATATATGACTATGTGAATTTATGAGAAGTTATTATATTTTATTTATATTAAATAAGATATATGAATTATTGTGCAAGTGGGTGTGACATGATTTAAACTATATTGTAAAGGTTTTATTAAATTAAATGATTTTGAAATCTATTAAGCCTAACCAAACATGGCCTTAGGGGAAGTTACCCATGACTAGGTAACTGACCACTTCTGCGTCAGTTTTCTCCCTTATTATCATACGTCTTTTATTTCTTCCTTATTATTTCATAAGTCTTTAGAGTTCACAAAGAGAAAATTGAGATTTGAGAAAAGATTGTGAGTGTGCAATCAATCAAATACTTGTGAAAGGATCATCATTGATCATCTTCTAATTTATACTCTACAGGGTAATCCCTTCTTCCCAAATTTTAAAGTTACATCATTTAGTTTTTATAAAAATTGCTTTCATACATTCTGTAAATCTCTGTAAATTGGGAAATGGTGTTGTTATACGGATATGTGTAATAATTCGAGTAGCATAACATGTTTTATATATATATATATATATATATATATATATATATATATATATATATTGCATGATTCCATATCATCGGTTTCATAATATTACATCGTATATGATTTCTATAAAATTACTGAGTATGGGTGTTGGCCTTATGGCCTTATACGTGATATTTTATGTATTGATCATATATTATCCCTAAATTTTACACTCGTATGTTGTTATGCATGTTGATACGAAGATAGCAAAGTTTAAATAAACGGATTCGGTGTTTTAACGAATCCGTAGTGACAATTTTCATGTTTTATTTTCCAAACCTCCAAGAACATCAAAGTCAGTGAAATTCACATGCTTTAATTCTGTAATTAAGTGGTTAAATGGGTTAAAGTCAGTATATAAATGTTGGGTTATGATTATACATGAATTATAACATGTGGGTATGTCTAAATTGTGTAGTAATATTTTAAATTGGAGTTTTTTGGTCGTATTTCGCAATTTTCGCGAATTGCAGAGCATTCTCTCTCTTTCGCCACGCCATGCATGAGCCAGCCTCATGCTTATATGTCCATGGCAGAATGGGCCACCGCCTCAACACATCATGACTCGAAGCAAGCAGCATTAAGTGTCCAAGCATAGCCATCATGTGCCATAAAATGCCGAAGATCATAGACTGAAATGGCGCCGCAGAAGACCACTCTCCAGAAAGTTCAGAAATGAGCTTTTTTAAAATGTTTAAGTCTAACAATGTGTTAGTGAATTAATGTAATGAACATGTAAACATGTTAGAAGTATAATGAGATGTAAATTAGATGTTTAACATGTAAATAACATAATTACATGTGGATTGAGTTATTAAATACATAATTAGTTTGTTATCCATGAAGTACAAATTATGTGACAATGTGATAATTTGACTAAGTATAGTCATAACCAAAGTTTAGACAAAGAGAATAAGTTTATGATGATTAGTTAAGTAATAATTAACTGGTATTGTGAATATGAATGGTATGTAGGATTAAATTCAAAGAACGTACTTAGTTAAAGTGTAATCTACGCACGAGGCAAGTTTTCTAACCCTACTTGTCATTATTGTTCAAGTTTATTATTTACCTCGAGTAAATTATCATTACTATTATTCAAGTTCAAATGTTATATTAAAGATTTATTATCTTTTCAAAGCATGATTCAGTTATACAATAATTGTTCTACTGTATACTTCTTGAGATTATTATTCAATTTGAATATCATTATTATTGAACCTTATTAGACTAGCGAACCCTTATTGATTCGACTAGTCCATAGTTGATAAGCGTTCTAAAATTTGAACCCTTGATGAATTATCCAAACCAAACTTCCTTTAGTGCGGACTCAAATGTCAAACCGAGATGAACAACCCCGCAAAGGGATTTACTTATCGTTAAGCGTTAACATATTGTGTGCGATATGGTACTAAAGTGATCCCCAAAATGCACGAGTAGAAAGGTCCATAGTCATACGATCATTAAAGATTTCAAGTATAACCCTTGATAACCTAGGACATAGTTCAAGGTCTTATGACCCTTAGAATTCTTTTGATTCTTGTTATTCATTCTTTATTCAAAAGTTGAGCTTTTATTCAGATGTCTTTGATAATAAAACTATCAATTCTATTACAAGTCTTCAGTACTTGTTCATCTTTCCTTTTCCCTTACTGGTGCTAGGTACGTCAACAGTTTCAACTTTAGCTGTAAGAAATTTTACAAGCAAGAGTGAGCAAATAAGGCCCACTTGAAATAACAATAAGTAAATCTTTAAACTTTTAAATCAATTGCAAATATTAGGCTCAATAGAACTGAACAATATATTCTATTAACTTTCTGAAATATATTACTGAGGGTCTAATGACCACAAATCATGTCCACGGTTATAAGTAATCTTTCAACTTTAACTTTAACAGTCATAAGACTATAAGGACTCCACGTACTTAGGGGAATCAACCCTTCGTAAAATGTATTGTGCACAACCATTTGAACGCTAAGCGTAAACCTCTATTAAAAGAGTTGTTCATCTCGCTATTTAGAGTACAAGTCCGCACCAAAGGAAGTTTGGTTTGGATAAGCTTTCAAGATAATTTGGAATTCAACGAACATCAACTAAGGAGTAGTTGAATAAGACCAATAACACTATACTATAGAATAATTGTGATTGAATCAATCATAGTAAACTAAAGTCATGCATTAGGAATAATCTAATAGCATACAATTTGAATAACTATAGCATATCTTGCTTGAACAACATTAAGCCGAGGTTAATTAGAATTGAATAATAAGCATGCATAGCATATATAGTTGTGCATGCTAAACAACAAGTTAAATACAAGAATATCTTACTCCAAATAACTTACATAATTATATTGTAATCGAATTGAAAACAGTAATTGAATTAACAAGATAATAGATTAGAAAACTTGCTCAAGATTAAACTATAAGATTTGGGATACTTGTATCGTCATGAGCAACTAGATACAATGACTTACTCATAAATAGGAAATCTAGCTCTACGAAAGTGTAGAGGTAGCAACTTACAACAATTGTAATTGAATTTGAAAACAATAATGTACCAAATGAAATTAAACTCGCACAATGAAGTTTTGAGTTAGAGAACTTGCTCAAAAGAGTGTAAATATTCGCATAATTATAGAAGTAGAGTTAGAGAACTTGCCTTTAGCATAAGCTAAACCTTACAACTTGAATCAATACCCTATACATGTGTCATCATGACATAATTAGTCATTACTAGCATTTTATATCTATATAAATAAAAATATATACATAATGTAGGTTAAATTACCAATTCACATAATCAAACTACGTTAATACTAATTAACTCTTGATAACATGCTCATTCATAGTTTAATACTACTGAAATCATCATTTAACATTCATATTATTACCACATAACATTTATTTTCAAAATTTGTATACTTAAACAAAACTGTCGAACATTACGCTAACTTCATGCATATGGCATATATTTACTTTTGTGGTTGGTGATGCACAATGCTGAGTTAACACTACACTATTATGAAAGTCATAGGCCATTGATTGGCGCTACGGCACGAGATTTATACTGTTGGGCCACGCTACAGCGCCAGACTCCAGAACTCGGCGACCAAGCTCGGCAACAGCATGAACAAAAGCCAATTTGGCCTACAAACTCGAATATAAAAGACTAATTAACATGTAATACTCACATAGACTTCATATAAACATATTGTGAAGACTTCTAACATGTTTCTACCCATAAAATAATATAAACATCAAACTTATAACACCCAATTTCAATGTTTTTGGCAAAAACTCCATTGTTGACATTTTTAATGAAAATCAACACTGTGATTTTGTTTTTCAATCAAAACAGAAATTTCAACACACCATAGTTATGATTATACATACTCTATCAAATTCAATAGTCAATTTATATATTTAACAACTAGTTAAACCTTAATTTCTATTTTAAATTAAGCCATATTCATATATATTTTTCATATGAACACTCTGTAATATATTTTCTTCCACAAAACACATACACGCCTAAAGTAATTGATTATAATCATACATAAACTCACGAAATAACCTTATAATCAATAATCATACAAAACTATATACATAACAACAATTTATCTTTTACTAAAATTTCACAGAGAACTTTTTGGAAGAAGAAGAAAACTAAACTTTTAAAGAAAAAGGTTAAGCTCCTACATTTGATTAAGAAGATAATGGCTACTATTGATTATCAAACTTCTTTTCCCCAATTCTTTTATCAAAACCTGTTAGGATTTTTCTCAAATTCCCTCTAGTTTTCTTCTTCTTCTTCTCTTTTTTTCTTCAACTGAGTTCTTTCTTCTCTTTAACATACGTACTAGAAAATATAACGTATATAGTAATAATATATATTAATTATATAATATAACTCTAGATATCAGTTATGTAAGTTTTGAAATTTAAAAGCCATAAGGCTTGTTTGGCTAATCTTAATAAAATAACACATTAATCCTTACACCTTGTTTGGTAAGTCTAATTAAAACAAATGGATTAAATCCATATACCTTGTTTGCTAAAACATCATTAGATTAAAGACTTATTATGCAATAAGACATGTTTGGCAAGAACTAAATTAAACTCTTTTAATTTATTTTAATAACTCCTTTATAGCAAGGTTATTTGTCACACTTCTATTAAATTAAATAATCAATTTAATCAATTCAAATACTAATCTATTAAATAACTTTCACACATAAATCATTATCACATAATTATAATTTCCTTTATAATTTTATTCAACCAACTAACACTTTATTTTAATCACAATTCTAATTAAAGTATTATAATCCATTTAATCCTTATAAGCTCTCTAGCTTACTTATTAAATTAAATTAGTATATAACCTCATAACAATTATTTTTCTTAGCTCCTTAATTATTTATTCAACAATTAATTAACTAAATCACATCAACTCAAATTGAATAATTATTTATTCAACAATAAACATATCCATTAAATACTTATATAAATCAATAAATATTTAATATTACACTTTAAAATTTTGGAATGTTACATCATTCGCTCCTTACAAAGATTTTGTCCGCAGAATCACAACTCAAACAAATCATTCGTTACAATCTTCCCTACTTACAAAGATTTTGTCCCCAGAATCGAAGACATAGATTAAACATATAACTCAGGGTACTCTTTCAATATTTTCTCTTCGAGTTCCCACGTAGCTTCTTCAGCATTGTGGTTCCTCCATATCACCTTCACAGAAGGTATCACTTTATTCCTAAGCACTTGTTCTTTCCTGTCGACTATCTGGATAGGAACCTCTTCATAAGACAAATCTTTCTCAAACTGCAACGGTTCGTACTCGATCACGTGTTTGTAGTCTGGTTTATACGGTCGTAACACCGAAATGTGAAAAACATTGTGAATGTTTTCCAACTCTGGAGGTGGAGCTACCTCATAAGCCACTTCTCCTACTCTTCGTAGCACTTCAAAGGGTCCAATAAACCTCGGGCTTAGCTTTCCCTTTTTACCAAAATGAATTTTCCCCTTCCAGGGAGAAACTTTTAGGAATACAAAAGTTCCTACGTCGAATGCACGATCTTGTCTGTGTTGATCAGCATACTTTTTCTGTCTGTCTTGGGCTGCTACTAACCTTGTCCTGATGAGTTTGACAACGTCAGTAGTTTGTTGCACTAGTTACGGTCCTAATAGCCATTGGCGTTCTCGACTTCATCCCAAAGACAAATGGAGTTTTGCACTTTCTGTCATACAATGCCTCGTAAGGTGGCATGCCGATGCTCGCGTGATAACTGTTGTTGTAAGCAAATTCCACCAACGGTAATTGTTCTTCCCAGTTTCCTTTAAAGTCCATGACACATGCTCTCAGCATATCTTCCAATGTCTGAATTGTTCGTTCGCTTTGGCCATCTGTTTATGGATGATTAGCCGTACTCATTCGCAACTGTGTCCCCATGCATTCTTGTAGTCTCTTCCAAAAATTTGACGTGAATCGCGGATCTCTATCGGACATAATTGATACTGGCACTCCATGCCTCGAAACGATCTCTTTAATGTACAATCTTGCCAACTGATCAAGATTGGATCTAATCTTTATTGGTAAAAAGTGTGCTGACTTCGTCAGTATGTCCACTATCACCCAAATCGCATCGCATCCTCTCTGAGTAGTTGGAAGACCCACCACAAAATCCATCGTGATGTGTTCCCACTTCCATTCTGGTATTTCCAACGGTTGAAGTAATCCGTTGGGTCTTTGATGTTCGGCTTTTACTCTTTGACATGTCAATCATTTCGCTACGCATTCTGCTATGTACCTTTTCATATTCGGCCACCAAAAATGTCGGCGCAAATCTTGATACATTTTCGTGATTCCTGGATGAATTGAATATTTTAAGCTATGAGCTTCGGTCAAAATTTCTTCTTTTAGCTTTGGTGTTGCTGGAACCCAGATTCTTCCCTCAAATCGTAGTAGTCCTTCGGTATCGATCTTGTATTTTACATCACTACTCTCAATCACATTCTCATTGATTTTCCCACACTATTCATCTTGTAGTTAAGCATTCTTCACTTTGTCCACTAAAGTTGGACCAGCTTCTATCTGGAATAGTTATTCATCAGATTCATTTGGAAATTTGATTTCCAACTCCAGTTTTGTCATTGCTGAAATGAGCTCCTCCTGAGTTGTTATCAGCATCAACTTCTCTCTACGTTTCCTGCTTAAAGCATCTGCAACCACATTCACTTTTCCCGGATGGTAAAAGATCTGACAATCGTAATCGTTTATCAGTTCCATCCACCTTCTTTGACGCATGTTCAAATCCTTCTGAGTGAAAATATACTTCAGACTTTTGTGGTCTGTGTAGATCTCATATTTCTCCCCATAAAGATAGTGTCTCCATATCTTCAAAGCAAATACAACTGCAGCTAATTCCAAATCATGAGTCAGATACCCTTTCTCATAATCCTTTAGTTGTCTTGATGCATAGGCAATAACTTTTCCGTTCTGCATAACAACACAACCCAACCCTTTGTGTGAGGCATCACTATACACCACAAAATTTCCTGTATTATCTGGTAATGTCAATACAGGTGCCACACTTAACTTCTTTTTCAAATCTTGGAAACTCTCTTCACATTTCTCCGTCCAAACGAATTTTCTGACTTTCCTTGTCAAATTTGTTAATGAGTGGCTATCTTAGAAAAATCTTGAATAAATCTTCTATAATAACCAGCCAGTCCCAAGAAACTTCTCACTTCAGATGGTGTTCTTGGTTGTTCCCAATTGATCATAGCTTCCACTTTTGACGGATCCACTGAAATCCCTTCTTTGTCAATCACATGCCCCAAAAATTGTACACGGTCGAGCCAAAATTCGCACTTAGAGAATTTTGCTTACAGCTTTTCCTTTCTTAGTGTTTCCAATGTCGAACGTAAATGTTCCACGTGTTCTTCTTGAGCTTTGGAATACACCAAAATGTCATCGATAAATACCACTACAAACTTGTCTAAGAATGGTTTAAACACCCTGTTTATCAGATCCATGAACGCAGTAGGGGAATTGGTTAAACCAAAAGACATCACCAGAAACTCTTAATGTCCATACCAAGTTCTGAATGCCGTTCTAGGTATATCCTCCTTCCTTACTTTCAATTGGTGATACCCATTTCTCAAATCAATTTTTGAGAAATATTTAGCACCCTTCAACTGATCAAACAAGTCATCTATTCTAGGTAACGGATACCTATTCTTAATAGTGACTTTGTTTAACTCTCTATAATCAATGCAAAGACGCATTGATCCATCCTTCTTCTTAACGAATAAAATTGGCGCTCCCCACGGCGATACACTTGGTTGAATATATTTCTTGTCCAGCAGCTCTTGCAATTGTACCATCAGTTCCTTCATTTCTACCGGAGCCATTCTGTACTGGGCCCTCGATATCGGTGATGTTCCCGGTGCCAAGTCGATCACGAACTCAATTTCTCTGTCAGGCAGAAGTCCTGGCAAATCCTCTGGAAACACGTCTTTGAATTCCCTCACTACTGGTATTTCTTCTAGTTTCACACCCTTCTTCTGAGTATCGACTATGTAAGCTAAATAGCCCACACAACCTTGACTTAACAATTTCTTGGCCTGCATAGTCCTCGGACATTTCATTTGTCTCAGCGACTTGCTACCATGAAATACTACCTTTAATGAGTCATAAGGTTTACACACTTTTTGGCAATCGATTCATCGCTCCGTATTTGAACAACCAATCCATTCCTAAAATCACATCAAACTCTCCAAGTCTAATCGAATCAAATCTACCAACAAGATATTCTCTTTAATGTTCACCCTACGGTTCTTGTATACTAATCTAACAGGATTACTTCCTTATTCATAATTTCTATGTCCAAAGGAAAATTCATTCTTCCTAAGCAATTCTAACCTCTTAGCAAATTCATCGGATATAAAAATAAGCAAGTAGCACCGAATCAAATAATACATATGCATTAATATCATTGATTGGGATAATACCGACACCACATCTTTTGATTGCACAAGATCTTGCGCATAGTCATGTCAAGGTTCCGTCGTGGGATTGTTTGATGTCGCAGCAGTCCCGTGAATGGCCCATGTTCCTCCATTGTTACCTCCATTGCTTCTGGTTGTCACTCCATCCTTTTTCTTAGGGCACTCACGAGCAAAGTGATCCTTGGATCCGCACGTGAAGCATACATTCTTCTTCGGTTGAGTGCAATTTGGGGCGATGTGACCCTCCTGGCCACAATTGAAGCAAACTCGTTTCCCCATTAAGCATGCACCCTTGTGAAATTTCCTGCATGTTGCACATGCTTCAAACTTTTTGTTTTGCTGGTTACCCTGATGGTTTCCAGCACCCATGTTCCCATTCCACTTCCTTTTCAAACTATTGTTGTTGTTGTTTCCACCGCTACCACCTCCATTCTTAATCTCATTCTCATTCTTCTTCTTCTTTTGTTCCTGATTGAACTTTGTCACTGCCTCGCCTCCACCTTCAACAAGTACTACTTTTTCCATCATCGCCAAAATGTCTTCAATGGAACAAGGATACCTTCATCTTGCATGCCTGTGGCTTGGTCCCTGTTCAAATCTCTTTTCCTTACGTTCGTCTATGCTGACCTGATATGGCGCAAACCTCACCAATTTGTTGAATTTCGCAGCATACTCAGATACCATCATCATTCCCTGCTTTAATTCTAGAAACTGCACTTCTAGTCGACTCTTGAACTTCTTCCGGAAATAAGTCTCAAGAACAACTCCTTGAACCTATCCTGTGTCATCACTCCCGGCCCTTCACGAGTTTTATTGGCTCGCCACCAATAACTAGCTTCGCTTTCAACATGAATGTTGCGTAAAGTAGTTTTTCGATCATCCTTACCCTAGCGACATCGAATACTTTTTCTATCTCCATAATCCAGTTTGTGCTTTGATTGGATTCATGTAATCCACTGAATTCAAGTGGTCCAACCGCCTTTGAAATCCTTAAACGTTGTACCATGGTTTTGTGGTTGATTTCGCAACGCTCCCTGTCAGTAGTGTCACTAATTGTTGAACGGGGTTACCGTCAACATTGTCGTTATTGGTAGTTCTCTCATTGTTTCTCTGTCGGGGTGGTTCACGTCTGGGAGGCATTTTCTGTTAAAACAAAATATCTATTAGACTAACTTAGCTTCTTTAAGTATTTTCTAATTAACTTGCCTCCATAAAAGAAATAACCACATAACACTTTGAGTAAAATAACAACATTTATTTATTCAAAACCTTTTTGGAAAACATAAAACAATAGCATCACTGCTATCTACATTACTTTCCTGAACTACAAAAGTTTTAGGACAACATCATAGTCATAACCCATAGGTTGCATAGCACTTGGGATTTACAATTTATTTAACCTTTCACTCATCGTACAATAGCTATGATGTTCTATTAAGATACTTCTTATCCCTATCACGTTCTTCCTCCATGACTCGAAACATTGTTCTGCGATCTAATACATATGATGGCAGTGTCTCGAGCTGAATCGGATATCCTATGACCCAATCTTGAGCTCGATTAATTGCGGTGTTAAATACTTTATCCATCTCTTCCATCTTCATCCTCTTTGTTTGCGTGTCTCTTGCTGCTAATCTGGTTCGTTGAAAAGCTTCCTCGTAAGCATCTTCAGCTCTTGCCCTCTTAACAGCTTCTTCTCTCAGATTGTTCTTCGATTCAAATGACCACTTCGATCATTTGTTCTTTCTCTCCTTCATCGTATTTAGTTTCTCCTCGACATTTGTCAATCGTTCTTCACGATCCCGGATCTCGCCGTCTTTTTGTATCATTGCGATCATTGTTCACTACTATCTCCTCGCAACTCCTCAATCTGTATCCCGAAGTTCCACGTTACGGCCATGCATCTCATCGATATATGTCTGACCCATTATCGAGTTAAGTGGAATCCTTTCCTCCTCGTCTTCGTCATCCTCATCCTCCTGTGGTAACTCAACGGGATCCTCATCGTCTGTCTCCTCATCATCATCCTCATCTTTAACTACTGTGACCAACGGGGCTGACTCCCGTGGCAGTAGTTGTTCCCAAACTACCTGAATGTCGTGAGGCTCCTCCTCTATAGGCACTTGAGGTCCCTCCTCCCTAGCCTGACTGGATTCTCCAACATTAGTCATCCTGATAACAAAGTTTTAAAGTTTTAATTATTAATCATTACTACTCGACACTCACGAGTACATAAATTATAAACACATAAGCACATAAGTGTTTTATTACTTCTTTCTTAAAACTCGATAAGAGTTATCTCCACTATCTTTTCAAAGGTTACTTCTTAAGGCTTTTTCCCCCACCTAAGGTTCATAACCTAAGACTTTGATACCAACTTGTGACACCCCCAAATCCTGGTACTTCATTTTCTCAAGATTTGGTGTTCACTTAATCAAAACATTCATTTATAACTACCCAATTATAATAAAATTGAATAATAAAACCTGCCCATACAGGATTAAATTTAAATAAAAAAACCCCTAGGTTATCTAGCCTTTAACAACAATCATTCAAATGCAGAAATTAAATAAACTTCATTACAATATTTAAACCAAAGTCTGATAATAAAACTATCAATTCAATTACAAGTCTTCAGTACTTGTTCATCATTCCTTTTCCCTTACTGGTGCTAGGTACGTCAACAGTTTCAACTTTAGCTGTAAGAAATTTTACAGGCAAGAGTGAGCAAACAAGGCCCACTAGAAATAATAATAAGTAAATCTTTAAACTTTTACATCCATTGCCAATATTAGGCTCAATAGCACTGAACAATATATTCTATTAACTTTCAAAATTATATATTCATCGAGGGTCTAATAACCACTTAATCATGTCCACAGTTATAAGTAATCTTTCAACTTTAACTTTAACAAATCATAAGACTATAAGGACTCAATGCATTACTTGGGGAATCAACCCTTCGTAAAATGTATTGTGCACAACTATTTCAACGCTAAGCGTAAACCTCTATTAAAAGAGTTGTTCATCTCAGTATTTAGAGTACAAGTCCGCACCAAAGGAAGTTTGGTTTGGATAAGCTTTCAAGATAATTTGGAATTCAACGAACATCAACTAAGGAGTAGTTGAATAAGACCAATAACATTATACTATAGAATAATTGTGATTGAATCAATCATAGTAAACTAAAGTCATGCATTAGGAATAATCTAATAACATACAATTTGAATAACTATAGCATACCTTGCTTGAACAACATTAAGCCGAGGTTAATTAGAATTGAATAATAAGCATGCGTAGCATATATAGTTGTGCATGCTAAACAACAAGTTAAATACAAGAATATCTTGCTCCAAATAACTTACATAATTATATTGTAATCGAATTGAAAACAGTAATTGAATTAACAAGATAATAGATTAGAAAACTTGCTTTCAAGATTAAACTATAAGATTTGGGATACTTCAGTATCGTCATGAAGCAACTAGATACAATGACTTACTCAATAATAGGCAATCTAGCTCTACGAAAGTGTAGAGGTAGCAACTTACAACAATTGTAATTGAATTTGAAAACAATAATGTACCAAATGAAATTAAACTCGCACAATGAAGTTTTGAGTTAGAGAACTTGCTCAAAAGAGTGTAAATATTCGCATAATTATAGAAGTAGAGTTAGAGAACTTGCCTTTAGCACAAGCTAAACCTTACAACTTGAATCAATACTCTATACATATGTCATCATGACATAATTGGTCATTACCAACATTTTATATCTATATAAACAAAATATATACATCATGTAGGTTAAATTACCAATTCACATAATCAAACTACGTTAATACTAATTAACTCTTGATAACATACTCATTCATAATTTAATACTACTGAAATCATCATTTAACATTCATATTATTAACACATAACATTTATTTTCAAAATTTGTATACTTAAACAAAACTATCGTAACATTCTCGCTAACTGTCATGCGAGCCATACGATTTATTTGGTTGTGTACATTGCCATGTTGAGTTGAGTCAAGGCCATGACATGAGTCACAAAGCCATTGATTGCATTTGCTGGCATGAAGTCGATGTTTGACGACGCGAGATTTATATCTTTGATTGCCAAGTGCTGCAGTGTGCGAGTCTCGAACTTCGGCGACCAAGCTCTAAGAACAAAGATGAACAAAAGCCAATTTGGCCTACAAGCTCGAATATAATAGACTAATTAACATCTAATACTCATATAGACTTCATATAAACATATTTTGAAGACTTCTAACATGTTTCTACCCATAAAATAATATAAACATCAAACTTACAACACCCAAATTCAATATTTTTGGCAAAAACTCCATTGTTGACATTTTTAATGAAAATCAACACTGTGATTTTGTTTTTCAATCAAAACAGAAATTTCAACACACCATAGTTATGATTATACATACTCTATCAAATTCAATAGTCAATTTATATATTTAACAACTATTTAAACCTTAATTTCTATTTTAAATTAAGCCATATTCATATATATTTTTCATATGAACACTCTGTAATATATTTTCTTCCACAAAACACATACACACCTAAAGTAATTGATTATAATCATACATAAACTCATGAAATAACCTTATAATCAATAATCATACAAAACTATATACATAACAACAATTTATCTTTTACTAAAATTTCACAAAGAACTTTTTGGAAGAAGAAGAAAACTAAACTTTTAAAGAAAAAGGTTAAGCTCCTACCTTTGATTAAGAAGATGATGGCTACTATTGATTATCAAACTTCTTTTCCCCAATTCTTTTATCAAAACCTGTTAGGATTTCTCTCAAATTCTCTCTAGTTTTCTTCTTCTTCTTCTCTTTTTTTCTTCAACTGAGTTCTTTCTTCTCTTTAACATACGTACTAGAAAATATAACATATATAGTAATAATATATATTAATTATATAATATAACTCTAGATATCAGTTATGTAAGTTTTGAAATTTAAAAGCCATAAGGCTTGTTTGGCTAATCTTAATAAAATAACACATTAATCCTTACACCTTGTTTGGTAAGTCTAATTAAAACAAATGGATTAAATCCATATACCTTGTTTGCTAAAACATCATTAGATTAAAGACTTATTATGCAATAAGACATGTTTGGCAAGAACTAAATTAAACTCTTTTAATTTATTTTAATAACTCCTTTATAGCAAGGTTATTTGTCACACTTCTATTAAATTAAATAATCAATTTAATCAATTCAAATACTAATCTATTAAATTACTTTCACACATAAATCATTATCACATAATTATAATTTCCTTTATAATTTTATTCAACCAACTAACACTTTATTTTAATCACAATTCTAATTAAAATATTATGATCCATTTAATCTTATATAAGCTCTACTAGCTTACTTATTAAATTAAATTAGTATATAACCTCATAACAATTAATTTTTTGTTAGCTCCTTAATTATTTATTCAACAATTAATTAACTAAATCACATCAACTCAAATTGAACAATTATTTATTCAACAATAAACATATTCATTAAATAATTATATAAATCAATAAATATTTAATATTACACTTTAAAATTTTGGAATGTTACAGTTGATGTTCAGCCTTAACCTTTTGACAAGTTAAGCACATACTTACATATTTTGCTATCTCCCTCTTCATGTTCGGCCAGCAAAATTTATGTCGAGGGTCTTGATACATCTTAGTAATATCACGATAAATCGAGTACCTTTAATTATGGGCCTCCTATAATATCTCCTCCTTTAATTTCGTTTCACACTGAACCCAAACTCTTCCTTCAAATCTTAACAACCCCTCATTATCAAGATCGTACTTTATCTCTTCTCCATCTCCTAGTCTTTTCTTCATCTGCTCACACTCATCATTTCTGAGCTGTACTTCCTTGAATCTCTCTACGATGGTAGGCTGAGTCTCCATTGTAAATAATTTATGGCCCTATTCACTCAGTAACCTCACCTCTAACTCCATTCTATTCATCTCTGTTATTAACTCAGTTTGAGCCATTAACATTGACAACCTTTCCCGACCTTTTTTTTACTTAAGGCGTTAACAACCACATTCGCCTTCCCTGGATGATACAAGATATCGCAGTCGTAATCCTTTATCAACTCCAACCATCTTCTTTGTCTCGTATTTAAGTCTTTTTGTGTGAGGATATATTTTAGACTTTTATGGTCCGTGTATATCTCACATTTCTCCCAGTATAGGTGATGCCTCCAAATATTTAAGGCGAATACCACCACTGCCAGATCATGAGTAGGATAAACTTTCTCATAATCTTTTAACTATCGTGATGCATACACAATGACCTTACCATGCTGCATGAGCACGCAACCCAATCCTCTATACGAAGCATCGCTATAAACTACAAAATTCCCTGTACCATCGGGTAAAGATAATACAGGTGCTTCACTCAACCTTTTCTTCAGTTTTTGAAAATTATTTTCACACTTCTCAATCCACACGTACTTCACTGTCTTTCTTATCAAATTTTTCAACGGAGTAGCTATCTTAGAAAAATTCTTGATAAATCTTCAATAGTATCTCGTAAACCCTAGGAAACTCCACACCTCTGTCGATGTTTTTGGTTGTTCCCAATTAATCATTGCTTCCACCTTCGCTGGATCCACTTGAATTCCATCTTTGTCGATAACATGCCCCAAAAACTGCACTCTTTCAAGATAAAATTGACATTTAGAGAATTTTGCATACAACTTCTCCTTCCTTAGTGTCTCCAACACTAATCTTAGATGTCCAGCGTGATCTCCTAACGTCTTTGAATAGACTAGAATATCATCGATAAATACTACAACGAACTTGTCAAAATATGTGAGACCCCAAATTTTATGAATAAATATTTAAATTTCCAAAAATATTTTTTTTTCAAAATTATGGTGTGGATTTGAGATAATGTTATAGTTGTGGGTAATATTTATAAATTTTGAAAAGTTCTCAAGTTGTTGTATAATATTCAATTGATCGGGAAATATTCTTTTTGTCGGGAAATATCCGTACAATGGTACAATCATTGGTGGACCCCACAACAGAATTATTATCGGATTGAGAAAACAACAAAAATATTTTTATGAAAATAACGGCGGAAATTTTACCGTTAAAACTGTTGAACTACTCGGTAGTAAAAGTACAGTAATACGCGTGGTTGCATAGTAGCACACGGTATTGATTATTGATGCTTACGTGAGAAGTCACTCAGTTTTGTTCAATTATTGCTACAGTAATTACAGCATAGTAACTCACGTTATTTGATTCAATTATTGTCGATATTTTATATATTATTAAATCAATAATTGAGAGGATGAAGTTATTAATATTATTATTTTCAATATTAACGATGTCTAGAAGTTCTGCCAATGAGAGGTTTGGTCACCTAATTGCATGCGCATGATAGGAGAAATCCTTATTGGAAAACCCCTCTTTCACAGGAACGACACGGTCGATTAATATTGTGAATTATAATAAAGATGATAAGTTTTGTTTTATTATTATTATAAAAGTAATAAAATAGAAAACATTTTATATAAAACAGGATACTTTTATAAAGTTATTTGTTTTATTAGATTATAAATAGAATATATGATATTCTATTATGCATAGTGTTTACATAAGTGTCTGCGTAGTGTTTGCATAGTAAAAACTTTTTATATAAAATAGAATACTTTTATAAAGTTATTTGTTTTATTATACTATAAATAGAATATATGATATTCTATTATGCATAGTGTTTGCATAAGTATGCGTGATAGTGTTTACATAGTAAAATCTTTTTATATAAAATGTAATACTTTTATAAAGTTATTTATTTTTTAGACTATAAATAAAATATATAATATTCTATTACGCATAGTGCTCGTGATAGTGTTTTCATAGTAAAATCTTTTTATATAAAACAGAATACTTTTATAAAGTTATTCGCTTTATTAGATTATAAATAGAATATATTATATTTTATTTAAAAGATTTTGTTTTATTAGAATATTTTATTAATACTGCATAGTAAATCATTCTGGACCGTTCATGAATTAGTTACTATTCAGTCCATTCACCTATAAATAGAAGCTCATTTCTTCATTATTTCTTACGAATTCACTAAAACTCTAGAGAGAGAAACTATAGAGAGAAAGAAGAAAAGTATTCTACTACTTCACTACTCCTATATCCAGTTTCTTCTAAGGTAAGAGATATTATTTGTTGTATTCATAAGGGGTATTATTTCATTCCTCTTCATGAAGAGAACTTCTATTATTCCATTCTTTATCATTATGTTGGAATAACCTGTCCATGCGAAGTACCGCATACATGGTGAAAGTCTTCTACTATTCCATTTTTTATTATTTTGTTGGAACATCCGATGCATGCGTGCGTTTACGACGACGGTTTCATTTTTTTTATTATTACATTGGAACATCACATGCATGCGGTTTACGCATGACCTGGTTCCGTTCATTATTATTTTGTTGGAACATCCTGTCTATGCGGTTTACGCATGACTGGTTCCGATTCTTTATTATTCTATTGGAACATCATCGTATGCATGCGGATTCACGTGACATTGGTTCCATTCTTTATTATTCATTGGAATAACACGTCATGCATGCGGTCTATCGCATGCATGGTGATTTCTTATGTTATTTCATTCTTTATTATTCTATTGGAATAACCTGTCTATGTGGATTATCACATGCATGGTGAATGATCCTTTGTATTCATTCCTTATTAAATTGTGGAAATGATCTGTCAAGTGGATTTACTGCATGGCGGACGAAAATCCATTTGCAGTTTCATATATTCTCTTATACTCAGTTGGTTAAAGCTTTGACTTCTATACTCCATGAAATTAGTGGAATATCCTTGATATTTGCGCTTCATCCAGTATCTTTTCATGGAAATATTCTTCAGAGTATTCTTGAATTTTACTCCACAAAGAAGTATCATGTTGACAATTTGGACGTTATTGGTTCCTGGATAAATTAATTCTTGAACTTGTTTTATTGAATTCTTATATCATTGTCATCATCCTCATGTTTATATTATGTTGAAAGTCATATGTGGCCTGTAGTGCATAGATGGACTTGGTATGATTATGACTAGGGATTAATCAGTATAATCATGACCATAATGTTACAATCCTCATTGGCCGTAGTGCATTGATGGACAGTTGTTGGCATGATCATGACCATTGATGAATACACGAATATCCTTGGCCCGTAGTGCATGGATAATTTGTGGTCGTGATACTAATGAATATCCTTATCCGTAGTGCAGGGATGATGTTGTTTATTTATTAAGCTGAGTCTCAGCGATAAAAGTGATGAAAAACCTTTTAAATCATAGAAGATAATAGATTTTATTCTCTACTTGACTCTACTAATGGATTGCTTGTTCTGCTGCAGTTAAACTTGATGTTTGTTATATTTTATCAATTTAACACTGTTGAAGGCTAATGATAATTTATTCTGCATTATCTTAGTCATAATATTTCTTACTGGGCTAGTTGAGCTCACCCTTTTTCTTTCATTGTTCTCTTCAGGAAATGAGAACGTAGCAGGGACTAGTCGGGGAATGGAGTGACGGTCCAGATGATAGCATTAGTAGTCCTCACTATTCTATGAAATAATGTGATAATAAATGTATTGAGGACTTATTTTTAGTTTGAATACTGTCTAGAAGACAATATTTGTATTAAACTCACAGCTCATGTTGTATATTTAAGGTTGTATTTGTATTCTATACCATGTATTTGGCGACTCAGAATAGGTGATGTATACCTATTTTGGGGGCGTCATAGTTGCTATAAGAGCTTAGGGATATAATCCCTGGCTGAGATGTGAGACGAGAACTAGGAAGGGAGAGACGGGGAATTCTTTCGCTAGTATTACCTACCTAAGTTTATTTGGTATTTAATTGGTCGGTCAGAGTATAGGGATAATATGTGACATGTTAATTAACCCTTGTTTTGTTGCAGTGTTTGAAAATGGCATCTGAAAATGCTGAGATAAGAAATGAAGCACAGGAGACCGTTGAGTTAGCTCGACCAAAAGGTAACGACCAACAACACGATAATAATCATACTAGTGGCAACGGCCATCGGAACAATGATAACCATCGTGGGGGAAATTATCATGTCAAGAATGGTAACCACTTCGGTGGTAATCATGGCCAAGATAATAGAAGTGGAAATTTCAAGAAGAGAAGGTCATTTAGCTCGATTTTGTCATATAGTCAAGTCAAGTTCAGCTGGTACGGTGGCACCATAGGCAGATACAGACAAAACAAAGTCGGTGGTTTCAGGAAGAGCATTTTTCGTGACTTCTCAAAGAGCGAGTAACCCGAACGAAGTTAGCACGGGTTAGTTAATTATAAATTCTTGCGAAGTCTATACCTTATTAGATACCAGTTCTACCCATTGTTTTATCTCTCTTGCTTGCGCTCAACGTTTAAATTTAACTCTTGAGAAGTTAGACTTTGACTTATTGGTTGAAACTTTGTTAGTAGAAACCTTCGTTACCTCCACTGTTTATAAATCTTGTTGATTCAAATCGACACTTTTACGTTACCTATCAATCTTATCTCTTTGAAAATACTTGCCTTTGATGTGATTTTAGGGATCGATTGGTTAACTACTCACCAAACTTTTCGTAAGGTTGTTAGCTTTCATATTCCTAACCAACCTGTTATGCGAATTCAAGCAACCAAACCACTAAAGTCAATCATTGTCATATCAAGCCATAAATAAAGAGCCCCGGTCCTTTCGTTGTTGACTTCCTTGTGTTGAATGCACCGAAGATAGACTTTTTGTTGGAGACGTTGTGAATGACGATGGCATGTTGATAGGTATCAAAGTGAAGTGTTATCCAAGTCTTGGATGAGAGTCACAGTTTTGAATGATATTTCTATTATTAATAAATTTTCTGACGTATTCTTGAAGACTTCTTAATCTACCCCTAGAGCGTGAAATTGAATTTTGTATTGACCCTAGTACAAAACCCATTTCTAAAACCCTTAAATATTTTCTTCACCCAAAACTAACGTATAATGCGCCAAAGATGTTGGCTCGAGCTATTGAAGATTACGATTATACCATTCAATATCATCGTGGAAGAGTGAACGAGGTAGCTGACGCGTTGAGTAAAAGATCGTATGCGTTTACGAGTGCGATGTTGTTAACACAAAAACCCATTTCGTATAACTTACAAATGATGGAGATAGAGTTAAAGACTCTAGGGACCCCCGTGAAGATAACAAATATATGATTAGAATCGACTTTAATCGATAAAGTTAAAGTCGCTCAAGCTACATACTCAGAGCTGATGAATGTGAAGAAGAAGGTTCAAGAAGGCGTTATTCTAGAAGCAAGAATCGATGAAGAGAGAAAATCTCAACCCTCGATTTAATTGGCCCATTTGAAATCCTCGATCGACTAAGAACTATGGCCTATAGTGTGAGACCTTAGATTTTATGAATAAATATTTAATTTTCTCGAAATAATTTTTTAAATATTATGCTGTGGATTTGATATAATGTTATAATTGTGGATAGCATTTATAAATTTTGCAAAGTATGCAAATTGTTATATAATATTCGATTGGTCGGGGAATATTCGTTTTATCAGGGAATATTCGTACAACGGCAAAATCATTGGTGGACCCCGCAACAGAATTATTGTCGAATTGAAAAAACGACAAAAATATTTTATGAAAATAACGGTGAAAGTTTTACCGTTAATACTGTTGAACTACTTTCAGTAGTAAAAAAAATGAATGTCTGGCGTGGTTGCATAGTAGCACACGGTATTAATTATTGATGCTTATGTGATAAGTCACTCAGTTTTATTTTATTAGTATTATTAATGTAATAAAACAGAAAAGCTTTTTATATAAAACATAATGCTTTTATAAAGTTATTCGTTTTATTAGACTATAAATAAAATATATAATATTCTATTATGCATAGTGTTTTGCATAGTAATATCTTTTTATACAAAACATAATACTTTTATAAAGTTATTTGTTTTATTAGACAATAATTAGAATATATTATATTTTATTATGCATAGTGTTGCATAGTGCCTACATAGTGTTTTGTATAGTAAAATCTTTTTATATAAAACAGAATACTTTTATAAAGTTATTCGTTTTATTAAATTATAAATAGAATATATTATATTTTATTTAAAAGATTTTGTTTTAAATCTGGACCATCCGTTTAAAGTAAATCAATCTGGACCGTTCATGAATTAGTTACTATGCAGTCCATTCTTCTATAAATAGAAGCTCATTCCTTCATTATTTCTTACGAATTCACTGAAACTCTAGAAAGAGAATTCTTCTTCTATAATCTTGAGCGTATTTCTTTAGAGTTTAAGAAGCTTTGAGCGTAGAAAAACAGTATAAGTTTTCTTCAAGAATATCATCACCCTACCAGTCGGAGTACTCTTCTTTATAAGGTAAGAGATATTATCTGTTGTACTCGTGAGGGGTATTATTTCTTTCATATTCATGAAGAGAAATTATGTTATTCCATTCTTTATTATTCTGTTGGAATAACATGTATACGCGGGCTACCCTATACTTGGTGAAATTCTTCTGTTATTCCATTCTTTATCATTATGTTGGAATAACTTGTCTATGCGAAGTACCGCATGCATGGTGATTTCTGTTATTATTCCGTTATTTATCCTTCCGTTGGAACATCCTGTCTTTGCTTTATGCATGACCTGGTTCCGTTCTTTATTATTCTGTTGGAACATCCTGTCTGTGCTTTACGCATGACCTGGTTCCATTATTTATCATTCCTTTGTAACATATTGTCTGTGCTTTATGCGTGACCTGGTTCCGTTCTTTATTATTCTGTTGGAACATCCTGTCAGTGCTTTACGCATGACATGGTTCTATTCTTTATTATTCTGCTGGAACATCCTATCAGTGCGTTTACGCATGACCTGGTTCCATTATTTATTATTCTATTGGAATATCCTGTCTATGCGTTTATGCATGACCTGGTTCCGTTATTTATTATTCTATTGGAATAACATGTCTGTGCGGTCTATCGCATGCCTGGTGATTTCTTTTGTTATTCCATTCTTTATTATACTCATTTGGTTAAAGTTTTGACTTCTATACTCCATGAAATTAGTGGAATATCCTTGATATTTGCGTTTCATCCAGTATCTTTTCATGAAAATATTCTTCTAAGCATTCTTGAATTTTTACTCCACAAAGCAGTATCATGTTGACAATTTGGACGTTATTGGTTCCTTGATAAATTAATTCTTGAACTTGTTTTATTGAATTATTATGTCATTGTCATCATCCTCATGTTTATATTATGTTGAAAGTCATCTATGGCCTGTAGTGCATAGATGGACTTGGTATGATTATGACCAGGGATTATTCGGTATAATCATGACCGTAATGTTACAAATGATGTGAAAAAAATCCTCATTGGCCCATAGTGCATTGATGGACAGTTTTTGGTATGATTATGGCTATGGATTCTCTTTGGCCAAGGGTGCAAAGATGAATTGTTTTATGGCATGATCAGGACCGTTGATGAAAACACGATTATCTTTGGCCCGTAGTGCATGAATAATTCGTGGTCGTGATACTAAAGAATATCCTTGGCATGTAGTGCAGGGATAATTTGATGATGTGGATTATTTATTGTTGAGTCTCAAATGATAAAAGTGATGAAAACCTTTTAAATCATAGAAGATAGTAGATTTTATTCTCTACTTGACTCTTCTAATGGATTGCTTGTTCCGCTGCAGTTAAACTTGATGTTTATTATATTTTATCAGTTTAACACCGTTGAAGGCTAACGATAAATTTTTCTGCATTATCTTAGTCATAATATTTTTTACTGGGCTAGTTGAGCTCACCCTTTTGCTTTTATTGTTCTCTTCAAGAAATGAGAACGTAGCTGGGACTAGTCGGGGAACAGAGTGATGGTCCTAAATGGTGCATTAGTAGTCCTCATTATTCTGTGAAATAGTGTGATAATAAATGTAATGAGGACTCGATTGAGTTGAATATTGTCTAGATGACAATATTTGTATTAAAACTCACAGCATATGTTTGGTCGTATTTGACACGACTGTTGTATTTAAATTTTGTACCATGTATTTGGCGACTCAAGATGGGTGATGTATACCTATTTTTGGGGGCGTCACATATAGACTCGTTTTACCGCCACGTATGTCGCGTGTTCATAATATTTTTCACGTATTGATGTTACGAAAACATGTGGATGACCCAAACCATGTTATTAAATTAGAACTAGACGAGATAGCAGAAGATTTAACGTATGAGGAGATACGTGTTAAAATCTTGGATAAGAAGGATCGTATTCAACACTCAAAGGTTATACCTCAAGAGTTAGAATCTGAAATGAAGTCAAGGTATCCTCATCTCTTCGGCATACCAGGTATGTACGTAAATTTTGAGGGAAAAATTTCATAAGGAGGGTAGATTATGAGACCCCAAAATTTATGAATAAAGATTTAAATTTCTCGAAATATTTTTTTTTTTCAAAATTATGGTGTGGATTTGAGATAATGTTATAGTTGTGGGTAATATTTATAAATTTTGAAAAGTATGCAAGTTGTTGTATAATATTCGATTGGTCGGGGAATATTCTTTTTGTCGGGGAATATCCGTACGACGGTACAATCATTAGTGGACCCCACAACGGAATTATTATCGGATTGAGAAAAAGACAAAAATATTTTTACTAAAATAACTGGTGGAAGTTTTACCATTAAAACCGTTGAACTACTCATTAGTAAAAAAAAATGCGATGTCTGGCGTGGTTGCATAGTAGCGAGGCGGTATTGATTATTGATGTTTACGTGAGAAGTCACTCGGTTTTGTTCAATTATTACTATGATAATTCTTTGAATAGTAACTCATGTTATTTGATTTAATTATTGTCGATATTTTATATATTATTAAATCAATAATTGAGACGACGAAGTTATTAATATTATTATTTTTAATATTAACGATGTCTAGAAGTTCTACCAATGAGAGGTTTGGTCACCTAATCAAGGCTATGATAGGAGAAATCCTTATTGAAAGCCCCCTCTTTTCAGGAGCGACTGGTCGATTAATATTGTGAATTATAATAAAGGTGATAAGTTTTGTTTTATTATTATTATAAGAGTAATAAAATAGAAAACTTTTTATATAAAACAGATAACTTTTATAAAGTTATTTATTTTATTAGACTATAAATTGAATATATGATATTCTATTATGCATAGTGTCACGCATGTTTTGTATAGTAAAACTTTTTATATAAAAATGAATACTTTTATAAAGTTATTTGTTTTATTAGACTATAAATAGAATATATGATATTCTATTATGCATAGTGTTTGCATAAAGGTTCGCATAGTGTTTACATAGTAAAATCTTTTTATATAAAATGTAATACTTTTATAAAGTTATTTGTTTTATTAGACTATAAATAGAATATATAATATTCTATTATGCATAGTGTTTGCATAGTGCATGCATAGTGTTTGCATAGTAAAATCTTTTTATATAAAACAGAATACTTTTATAAAGTTATTCGCTTTATTAGATTATAAATAGAATATATTATATTTTATTTAAAAGATTTTGTTTTATTAGAATATTTTATTAATACTGCATAGTAAATAAATCTGGACCGTTCATGAATTAGTTACTATTCAGTCCATTCTCCTATAAATAGAAGCTCATTCCTTCATTATTTCTTACGAATTCACTGAAACTCTAGAGAGAGAAACTATAGAGAGAAAGAAGAAAAATATTCTGCTACTTCACTACTCCTATATCCAGTTTCTTCTAAGGTAAAGGATATTATTTGTTGTATTCATAAGGGGTATTATTTCTTTCGTCTTCATGAAGAGAACTTTTGTTATTCCATTCTTTATCATTATGTTGGAATAACCTGTCCATGCGAAGTACCGCATACATGGTGAAAGTCTTTTGTTATTCCATTCTTTATTATTCTGTTGGAACATCCTGTCTGTGCGTTTACGAATGACCTAGTTTCGTTCTTTATTATTCTGTTGGAACATCCTGTCTGTACTGTTTACCCAAGACCTGGTTCCGTTCATTATTATTCTGTTGGAACATCCTGTCTGTGCGGTTTACGCATGACCTGGTTCCATTCTTTATTATTCTATTGGAACATCCTGTCTGTGCGGATTATGCATGACCTAGTTCCATTCTTTATTATTCTGTTGGAATAACCTGTCTGTGCGGTCTATTGCATGTATGGTGATTTCTTCTGTTATTCCATTCTTTATTATTCTATTGGAATAACCTGTCTATGTGGATTATCACATGCATGGTGAATGATCCTTTGTATTCATTCCTTATTAAATTGTGGAAGTGATCTGTCTAAGTGGATTACCGCATGGCGGACGAAAATCCATTTGCAGTTTCATATATTCTCTTATACTCAGTTTGTTAAAGCTTTGACTTCTATACTCCATGAAATTAGTGAAATATCCTTGATATTTGCGCTTCATCCAGTATCTTTTCATGGAAATATTCTTCAGAGTATTCTTGAATTTTACTCCACAAAGAAGTATCATGTTGACAATTTGGACGTTATTGGTTCCTGGATAAATTAATTCTTGAAGTTGTCTTATTGAATTCTTATATCATTGTCATCATCCTCATGTTTATATTATATTAAAAGTCATCTACGTGGCACTGTAATGCATAAATGGACTTGGTATGATTATGACTGAGGATTAATCAGTATAATCATAATAGTAATGTTACAAATGATGTGGTAAAATTCATCATTGGTCGTAGTGCATTGATGGATGAGTTGTTGGCATGATCATGACCATTGATGAATACACGAATATCCTCGCCCGTAGTGCATGGATAATTTGTGGTCGTGATACTAATGAATATCCTTGTAAAGTAGTCTGCGGGGATGATGTGGTTTATTTATTGTCGAGTCTCAAATGATAAAAGTGATGAAAAACCTTTTAAATCATAGAAGATAGTAGATTTTATTCTCTACTTGACTCTTCTAATGGATTGCTTGTTCCGCTGCAGTTAAACTTGATGTTTGTTATATTTTATCAGTTTAACACTATTGAAGGCTAATGATAATTTATTTTGCATTATCTTAGTCATAATATTTCATACTGGGCTAGTTGAGCTCACCCTTTTCCTTTCATTGTTCTCTTCAGGAAATGAGAACGTAGCAGGGACTAGTCGGGGAACGGAGTGACGGTCCAGATGATAGCATTAGTAGTTCTCACTATTCTATGAAATAGTGTGATAATAAATGTATTGAGGACTTATTTTGAGTTTGAATATTGTCTAGAAGACAATATTTGTATTAAAACTCACAGCTCATGTTGTATATTTAAGGTTGTATTTGTATTTTGTACCATGTATTTGGCGACTCAGAATAGGTGATGTATACCTATTTTGGGGGCATCACAAAATATTACTTGAACACTCTGTTCATTATATCCATAAATATAGTTGGTGCATTCGTCAACCCAAACGACATCACCAGAAACTCATAATGGCCGTAACAAGTTCTGAACTCCATCTTATGTACATCTTTCTTCTTTACTTTTAACTGATGATACCATGTTCATAAATCTATCTTAGAAAAATACTTTTCCCCTTTCAACTGATCAAATAGATCATCGATCCTGGGAAATGGGTATTTATTCTTTATCGTTAGCTTGTTCAACTTTTCACATCAATTGCCAATATTAGGCTCAATAGAACTGAACAATATATTCTATTAACTTTCTGAAAATTATAACATTCACTGAGGGTCTAATGACCACGAATCATGTCCACAGTTATAAGTAATCTTTCAACTCTAACTTTAACAAACATAAGACTATAAGGACTCCACGTACTTAGGGGGATCAACCCTTCGTACAATGTATTGTGCACAACCATTTCAACGCTAAGCGTAAACCTCTATTAAAAGAGTTGTTCATCTCAGTATTTAGAGTACAAGTCCATACCAAAGGAAGTTGGGTTTGGATAAGCTTTCAGGGAAATTTGGAATTTAACGAACATCAACTAAGGAGTAGTTGAATAAAACCAATAACACTGTACTATAGAATAATCGTGATTGAATCAATCATAGTAACTAAAATCATGCTTTTATGATAATCTAATAGCATACAATTTGAATAACTATAGCATACCTTGCTTGAACAATACTAAGCCAAGGTTAATTAGAATTGAATATTAAACATGCATGGCAAATCAGTTATGCATGTTAATCAATAATTGAAATACAAGAATAACTTGTTCCAACCAAAGTTTAGACAACTTACATCATTATAAGGTAATCGAAATTGAAAACAATAATTAGCTCAATAAGACAAAGGATTAGAAAACTTGCTCATTATAAAATAGAGTTAGAAAAACTTGCACAATGAAGTTTTGAGTTAGAGAACTTGCCTTTAGCACAAACTAAACCCTTACCACTTGAATTAATACCCTATACATATTCCATATTGACATAGTTAGTCATTACCAACATTGTATATTTATATAAACAAATATATTCATCATATGGGTTAAATTACCCATTCACATAATCAACTATGTTACAAATAGGAAACACTTAATAACATGATCATTCATAGTTTAATACTACTGAAATTATCATTTAACATTACTATTATTAACACATAACATTTATTTTCAAAGTTTGTGTAATTAAACAAAACTTTAAAAACTTTCGCTAAACTTCGTGCACTGCATTGCCACGCTTTACATCGTGGTTCATATCATGCATACAATTGAGTCAAGGCCATGCTGGGTCACAAAGCCATTGATTGGCATGCGGCGTGGTGGCGCCTTGGTCTGCACAGCGAGATTTTAGATCATTGGGCGTACATAGCGCCAGAGTCCAGAATCCCATGACGAAATTTCTAAGAATAACATGAACAAAAAGCCAAATTGGCCTAAAAGCTCGAATCTAATAGACTGATTATCATGTAATACACATATAAACTTCATATAAACATATTGTGAAGACTTCTAGCATGTTCCTACACATAAAATAACATAGACATCAAATATACAACACCCAATTTCAATGTTTTTGGCAAAAACTTCATTTTTGATATTTTCAATGGAAATCAACACTGTGATTTTGTTTTTCAATCAAAAAAGAAATTTCAAAACATCAAAGTTATGATTATACATACTCTATCAATTTCCAAAATCAACATATCAATGTAACAACTAATTAAACCTTAAATTTCTATTTTAAATTAAGCCATATTCATATATATTTTCATATGAAACACTGTGATATATTTTCTTCATAAAATACATACATACATGAACTAGTATATCTATAATCATATATAAACTCATAAAAACCTTTTTTACAACAATTATCATACCAAGTTATATATATATATATATATATATATATATATATATATATATCAACAATTCATCCTATAAATATTTTACAGAGAACTTTTTGGGAAGAAGAAAAACTAAACTTTTTGAAGAAAAGGTTAAGCCCCTATCTTTGATTAAGAAGATGATGGCTAGAGTTTGATTATCAATTTCTTTTCTCCAATTCCTTTCTCAAACCTATTAGAGTTTCTCTAAATTTCTCTCTAGTTTTCTTCTTCTCTTCTTTTCTCTCTGTAAACTTCAACTGAGTCTTTCTTCTCCCTAACTCTAACATACGTAGAATATTATAACGTATAATAATAATAATAATATAGATATTAAGTATAGGATTTAACTGACATCAGTTATAAACCTTTTGAAAATCAAAAGCCATAAGGCTTGTTTGGCTAAGCTTAATAAAAATAACTCATTAACCCTTATGCCTTATTTGGTAAAACCCAATTAGATAAAAGACTTAATAGGCATTAGATCTTGTTTAGCAAAACTGAATTAAACTCCCTTAATTTATTTTAATAACTCCTTTATAGCAAGGCTATTAGTCACACTTTTATTTAATTAATAAATCAATTAAAACATTAATCTATTAAATTACTTTAGCACATAATTTAATATCACATAACTATAATTTCTTTTATAATTATAATTTTATTTAACCAACTAATATTTTAAATTACAATTTCCATTTAAAATATTATAATTTATTTAAATCACTATAAGCTCTTTTAGCTTACTTATTAAATTACATTGGTATATAATCTCATAACAATTAATTTACTTAGCTCCTTAATTATTTATTCAACAAATAATTAACTAAATCACATCAACTCAAATTGAACAATTATTTATTCAACAATAAGCATAATCCATTAAATACTTATATAAATCAATAAATATTTAATATTACACTTTAAAATTCTAGAATGTTACATCATTCTTTCCTTACAAGGATTATGTCCTTAGAATCACAACTCAAACAAATCATTTGTTACACTCTTCCCTACTTACAAAGATTTTGTCCCCAGAATCGAAGACACAGATTAAACAAATAACTCAGGGTACTCTTTCAACATTTTCTCTTCGAGTTCCCACGTAGCTTCTTCAGCGTTGTGGTTCCTCCATATCACCATCATAGAAGGTATCACTTTATTCCTGAGCACTTGTTCTTTTCTGTCAACAATCTGGATAGGAACCTCTTCATAAGACAAATCTTTCTCAAACTGTAACGGTTCATACTCGATCACATGTTTGTAGTCGGGTTTATATGGTCGTAACACCAAAATATGAAAAACATTATAAATGTTTTCCAACTCTGGAGGTAGAGCTACCTTGTAAGCCACTTCTCCCACTCTTCGTAGCACTTCAAAGGGTCCAATAAACCTCGGGCTTAGCTTTCCCTTTTTACCGAAACGAATTTTCCCCTTCCAAGGAGAAACTTTTAGGAATACAAAAGTTCTACGCCGAATGCACGATCTTGTCTCGTGTTGATCAAATATACTTTTCTCGTCTCATCTTTGGGTCGCTACTAATCTTGTCTCGATGAGTTTAACAACGTCGCTAGATTTGTTGTACCGATTCTGGTCCTAACAATTGGCGTTCACCGACTTCATCCCAAAGATTGGAGTTCTCAGACTTTTTCGCCAGATAATGCCTCGTAAGGTGGCATGTCGATGCTCGCGTGATAACTATTGTTGTAAGCAAATTCCACCAACGGTAATTATTTTTCCCATCTTCCTTTAAAGTCCATGACACATGCTCTCAGCATATCTTCCAATGTCTGAATTGTTCGTTCTCTTTGGCCATCTGTTTGTGGATGATAAGCCGCACTCATTCGCAATCGTGTCCCCATGCATTCTTGTAGTCTCTTCTAGAAATTTGATGTGAATCGCGGATCTCTATCGGACATAATTGATAATCGGCACTCCATGCCTTGAAACGAATCTCTTTAATGTACAATCTTGCCAACCGATCAAGATTGAATCTAATCTTTATAGGTAGAAAGTGTCTTCGATTTCAAATCGATCACCATCCACTATCACCCAAATCGCATCGCATCCTCTCTCGAGTAGTAGGAAGACCCACCACAAAATCCATCGTGATGTGTTCCCACTTCCATTCTAAGTATTTCCAATGGTTTGAGTAATCCATTGGGTCTTTGATGTTCGGCTTTTTTTACTCTTTGACATGTCAAGCATTTCGCCACGCATTCAAAGAACATCCCTTTTCATGTTTGGCCACAAAAATGTCGGCGCAAATCTTGATACATTTTTCTGCTTCTCGGATGAATTGAATATTTTGAGCTATGAGTTTTTGGCCAAAATTTCTTCTTTCGGTTCTAGTAATCATTGAACCCAAATTCTTCCTCGAATCGTAGTAATCCTTCAGATCGACCTTGATTTTAAATCACCGCCTTCAACCAGATTCTCTTTGATTTTCTCACACTCTTCATCTTGTAGTTGAGCATTCTTCACTTTGTCCACTAAAGTTGGACCAGCTTCTATCTGGAATAATTTTTTGTCAGATTCTTTTGGAAATTTGATTTCCAACTCCAGTTTTGTCATTGCTGAAATAAGCTCCTCCTGAGTTGTTATCAGCTTCTCTCGACCTTTCCTGCTTAAAGCATCTGTAACCACATTCGCTTTTCCTGGATGATAAAAGATCTCACAATCGTAATCTTTTATCAGTTCCATCCATCTTCTTTGACGCATGTTCAAATCCTTCTGAGTGAAAATATACTTCAGACTTTTGTGGTCTGTGTAGATCTCACATTTTTCTCCATAAAGATAGTGTCTCCATATCTTCAGAGCAAATACAACTGCATCCAATTCCAAATCATGAGTCGGATACCCTTTATATAATCCTTTAGTTGTCTTGATGCATACGCAATAACTTTGTCGTTCTGCATAAGAACACAACCCAACCCTTTGTGTGAGGCATCACTATACACCACAAAATTTCTCAGATTATCGGTAATGTCAACACAAAGCCATACTTAACTTTTTCTTCAAATCTTGGAAACTCTCTTCACACTTCTCCGTCCAAACGAATTTTACAGCTTTCCTTGTCAAATTTGTTAGCGGAGTAGCTATCTTAGAAAAATCTTGAATAAATCTTCTATAATAACCAGCTAGTCCCAAGAATCTCCTCACTTCTGACGGTGTTCTTGGTTGTTCCCAATTGATTACAGCTTCCACTTTTGATGGATCCACTGAAATCCCATCTTTGTCAATCACGTGACCCAAAAATTGTACACGATCGAGCCAAAATTCGCACTTAGAGAATTTCGCGTACAGCTTTTCCTTCCTTAGTGTTTCCAATGTCAAACATAAATGTTCCACGTGTTCTTCTTTAGTTTTGGAATACACCAGAATGTCATCAATAAATACCACCACAAACTTAACTAAGAATGGTTTAAACACCCTGTTCATCAAATCCATGAACGCGCAAGTAGGGCATTTGTTAAACCAAAAGACATCACCAAAACTCGTAATGTCCGCATCTGAAGTTCGAATGCCGTTCTAGGTATATCCTCCTTCCTTACCTTCAATTGGTGATACCCACTTCTCAAATCAATTTTGAGAAATATTTAGCACCCTTCACCGATCAAACAAGTCATCTATTCTAGGCAGCGGATACCTATTCTTAATAGTGACTTTTTTAACTCTCTATAATCAATGCAAAGACGATTGATCCATCCTTCTTCTTAACGAATAAAATTGGCGCCCCCTGGCGATACACTTGGTTGAATATATTTCTTGTCCAAGAACTCTCTCTTGCAACTGTATTCATCGGTTCCTTCATTTTTACCGGAGCCATTCTGTACGGGGCCTTCGATATCGGTGTTGTTCCGGTGCTAAGTCGATCACGAACTCAATTTCTCTGTTAGGTGGAAGTCCCGCAAAATCTTCCGAAACACGTCTTGAATTCTCTCACTACTGCAGATTTCTTCTAATTTCACACCCTTCTTCTGAGTATCGACTATGTAAGCTAAATAGCCCACACAACCTTAACTCAACAACTTCTTGGCCTGCATAGTCGTTAGACATTTCATTTGTCTAGGCGACTTACTACCATAAAATACTACCTTTGACGAAATCATAAGGTTTATACACTTCTTGTGACAATCGATTATTGCTCCATATTTGAACAGCCAATCCATTCCCAAAATTACATCAAATTCCCCGAGTCTAATCGGAATTAAATCTACCAACAAGATATTCTCCTTAATGTTCACCCTACGCTTCTTGTATATACTAATCTAACAGGATTACTTCCTTATTCGCAATTTCTATATTCAAAGGAAAATTCGGTTTTCTCTAGGCAATTCTAACCTCTTAGCAAATTTATCGATATAAACGAACAAGTAGCATTTTTAATCAAATAATACATAAGCATTTATATCATTGATTAGGATAATACCGACACCACATCTTTTGATTGCACAAAGATCCTGCACAATCATGTCAAGGTTCCGGGTCGTGGGTTTGTTTGATGTTACAGGTCCCTCAATAGCTCATGTACCTCCATTGTTACCTCCATTACTTCTGGTTGTCACTCCTTCCCTCTTCTTAGGGCATTCACGAGCAAAGTGATCCTTGGATCCGCACGTGAAGCATACATTCTTCTTTGGTTGAGTGCAATTTGGGGCGATGTGACCCTCCTGGCCACAATTGTAGCATACTCGCTTCCCTATCAAGCACGCACCCTTGTGGAATTTCCCGCATGTCGCACATGCTTCAAACTTTTTGTTTTGCTGGTTACCCTGCTGGTTTCCAACACCCACGTTCCCATTCCACTTCCTCTTCCTGTCGTTGCTGTTGTTTTTGTTGTTGTTGATGTTGTTGTTTCTACTGCTACCACCTCCATTCTTAATCTCATTCTCATTCTTCTTCTTCTTTTGTTCCTGGTTGAACTTTTTCACTGCCTCGCCTCCACCTTCAAAGTGAAGTATCGCTTTTTCATCATCACCGCCGCAAATGTCTTCAATCGAACAGGATACCCATCAGACATGCCTACCAGGCTTCATTCCCTATTCAAATCTTTTTCGCTTTTACGCCGTCTATGCCGACTTGATATGGCGCAAAACCTCGCCAATTCATTGAATTTGGCAAGATACTTTGACACCGTCATCGCCCCTTGTTTTAGTTCCGTAAACTGTATTTCTACCGACTCTTGAACTCTCCAGGAAATAGGTCTCAAGAACAACTCCTTGAACCTATCCTGTGTCATCACTCCCCGCCCTTCCCGAGTTTTATTGGCTCGCCACCAATAACTAGCTAGCCGCTATTTTCAACATGAATGTTTGCGAAAAGAAGTCTTCCGGTCATCCCCTACCCTAGCGACATCGAACACTTTTCTATCTCCATAATCCGTGTTTGTGCTTCAATGGATTCATAGACCCACTGAAATTCGTGGTCCAACCGCTTTGAAATCCTTAAACGTTGTACCATGGTTTTGGGGTTGATTTCGCAACGCCCCTGCCAAGAGTGTCACTAGTTGTTGAACAGGGTTACCGCCAACATTGTCGTTATTGGTAGTTCTCTCATTGTTTCTCCGTCTGTCGGGGTGGTTCACGCCCTCGGGAGGCATTTTCTATTAAAACAAAACATCTATTAGACTATTACCCAACTTCTTTAAGTATTTTCTAATTAACTTGCCTCCATAAAAGAAATAACCACATAACACATAACACTTTGAATAAAGTAATAACTTTTATTTATTCATCATTACTTGAAAAACATAAAACAATAGCATCACCATTTCGCTATTTACATTTCTTTCCGAACTACAAAAGTTACAGGGGACAACATCATTATTATCATATCCCATGGTTACTTAACACTAGGGATTTATACATTATTTAATACTTATTACGTGCTTTACGGCACATTTTTTCACGATGATCTATTAAGATACTTCTTAGCCCTATCACGTTCTTCCTCCATGACTCAAACATTGTCCCGCGATCTAATACATATGATGGCAAATATTCTCGAATCGAATCGGATATCCCATGACCCGATCTTGAGAGCTCGATTAATTGCGGTGTCAAATACTTTATCCATCTCTTCCATCTTCATCCTTTTCGCATGTGAGTTCCTTTATCGCTTCTTCCAGCTTCATTGATAAGCTTCCTCAGATGCATCTTCACTCTTGCCCTCTTAGCGCCTTCTTCTCTCAACTTGTTCTTCAGCTTCAAAGAACCATCTCGATCAATTATTCTTTCTCTCCTTCACCAGTATTAGTCTCTCTCTGTTTGTCACCGTTCCTCACGATCCCGGATCTCGCCGTCTTTTTTTGTGTGTCATTGCATAGTTTGTTGTTCACTATTATCTCCTCGCAACTCCTCAATCAGTATCCGAAGTTCCACGTTACGGCCATGCACACCTCATCGATATATACTACCGCTATCGAAGTTAAGTGGAATCCTTTCCTCCTCGTCTCTCATCATCCTCATCCTCATGTGGTAACTCTCATAGGATCCTCCTCATCTCTGCCTCCACATCATCATCCTCATCCTCAACTCATCGTGACCAATGGGCCGACTCAAGTGGTAGTAGTTGTTCCCAAACCACTCGAATGTCGCGAGGCTCCTCCTCTATAGGCATTTGAGGTCCCTCTCTCTAGCTCGACCGGATTCTCCGACATTAGTCATCCCGACAACAAAGTTTTAAAGTTTTAATTATTAATCATTACTATTGACACTCACGAGTACATAAACTATAAAAACACATAAGCACATAAGTGTTTTATTACTTCTTTCTTAAAACTCGATAAGAGTTATCTCCACTATCTTTTCAAAGGTTACTTCCTAAGGCTTTTAACCCCCCCCCACCTAAGGTTCATAACCTAAAGCTTTGATACCAACTCGTGACACCCCAAATCCTGGTACTTCATTTCGACAAGATTTGGTGTTCACTTAATCAAAACATTCATTTCTAACTACTCAATTATAATAAAATTGAATAAAAAAACCGCCTATACTGTGATAAAACTTAAATAAAAATCTCCAAAGTTATCTAACTTTTAACAACAATCATTCAAATGCGGAAAATTAAATAAACTTCATTACAATCTTTAAATCAAAGTCTGAAAGTAAACTATCAAAACTATTACAAGTCTTCAGTATTTATTCATCTTTCCTTTTCCCTTATTTGGTGCTAGGTACGCCACCGCTTCAACTTTAGTCGTAAGAAATTTTACAGCAAGAGTGAGCAAACAAGGCCCACTTGAAATAACAATAAATAAATCTTTAAACTTTTACATCAATTGCCAATATTAGGCTCAATATAACTGAACAATATATTCTATTAACTTTCTGAAAATTATAACATTCACTGAGGGTCTAATGACCACGAATCATGTCCACAGTTATAAGTAATCTTTCAACTTTAACTTTAACAAATATAAGACTATAAGGACTCCACGAACTTAGGGGGATCAACCCTTCAGACAATGTATTGTGCACAACTATTTCAACGCTAAGCGTAAACCTCTATTAAAAGAGTTGTTCATCTCAGTATTTAGAATACAAGTCCGCACCAAAGTAAGTTTGGTTTGGATAAGCTTTCAAGGAAATTTGGAATTTAACGAACATCAACTAAGGAGTAGTTGAATAAAACCAATAACACTATACTATAGAATAATAGTGATTGAATCAATCATAGTAACTAAAATCATGCTTTTAGGAATAATCTAATAGCATACAATTTGAATAACTATAGCATACCTTGCTTGAACAATACTAAGCCAAGGTTAATTAGAATTGAATATTAAACATGCATGGCAAATCAGTTATGCATGTTAATCAATAATTGAAATACAAGAATAACTTGTTCAACATCCAACCAAAGTTTAGACAACTTACATCATTATAAGGTAATCGAATTGAAAACAATAATTAGCTCAATAAGACAAAGGATTAGAAAACTTGCTCAATTATAAAATAGAGTTAGAAAAACTTGCACAATGAAGTTTTGAGTTAGAGAACTTGCCTTTAGCACAAGCTAAACCCTTACCACTTGAATTAATACCCTATACATATGCCATATTGACATAGTTAGTCATTACCAACATTGTATATTTATATAAACAAATATATTCATCATATGGGTTAAATTACCCATTCACATAATCAACTATGTTACAAATAGGTAACACTTAATAACATGATCATTCATAGTTTAATACTACTGAAATTATCATTTAAAATTACTATTATTAACACATAACATTTATTTTCAAAGTTTGTGTAATTAAACAAAACTGTCAGAACCTTCTGCTAACTCATCATGCATTGGCCCACATTTTTTACATTGTGGTTTCGCTAATGGCATTGGGTCACAGCCATCACGCCATTGTCATTGGTTGGCATCATGCGGCATGGCGGCAAGGTACTTGACGCGAGATTTTATCTTTGGTTGGGCACATATGCGCCAGAGTCCGTAATCCCATGACAAATTTCAAGAACAAAGATGAACAAAAAGCCAAATTGGCCTAAAAGCTCAAATCTAATAGAATCGATTATCATGTAATACATATAAACTTCATATAAACATATTGTGAAGACTTCTAACATGTTCCTACTCATAAAATAACATAGACATCAAATATACAACACCCAATTTCAATATTTTTGGTAAAAACTCCATTTTTGATATTTTCAATGGAAATCAACACTGTGATTTTGTTTTTCAATCAAAAAAGAAATTTTAAAACATCAAAGTTATGATTATACATACTCTATCAATTTCCAAAATCAACATATCAATTTAACAACTAATTAAACCTTAAATTTCTATTTTAAATTAAGCCATATTCATATATATTTTTCATATGAACACTGTGATATATTTTCTTCATAAAAATACATACATACATGAACTAGTATATCTATAATCATATATAAACTCATAAAAACCTTTTACAAACAATTATCATACCAAGTTATATATATATATATATCAACAATTCATCCTATAAAATATTTTACAGAGAACTTTTTGGGAAGAAGAAAAACTAAACTTTTTGAAGAAAAGGTTAAGGCCCTACCTTTGATTAAGAAGATGATGGCTAGAGTTTGATTATCAATTTCTTTTCTCCAATTCCTTTCTCAAACTTGTTAGAGTTTCTCTAAATTTCTCTCTAGTTTTCTTCTTCTTCTTCTTTTTCTCTCTCGTAAACTTCAATCGAGTCTTTTTTCTTCTCCCTAACTCTAACATACGTAGAATATTATAACATATAATAATAATAATATAGATATTAAGTATAGGATTTAACCGACATCGCTTATAAACTTTTTGAAAATCAAAAGCCATAAGGCTTTAATTGGCTAAGCTTAATAAAAAATTAAAATAACTCATTAACCCTTATGCCTTGTTTGGTAAAACCCAATTAGATAAAAAGACTTAATATGCATTAGGCCTTGTTTCGCAAAACTGAATTAAACTCCTTAATTTATTTTAATAACTCCTTTATAGCAAGGTTATTAGTCACACTTTTATTTAATTAATAAATCAATTAAAACATTAATCTAATTAAATTACTTTAACACATAATTTAATATCACATAACTATAATTTCTTTTATAATTATAATTTTATTTAACCAACTAATATTTTAAATTACAATTTCCCATTTAAAATATTATAATTTATTTAAATCACTATAAGCCCTTAGCTTACTTATTAAATTACATTGGTATATAATCTCTCATAACAATAATTTACTTAGCTCCTTAATTATTTATTCAACAAATAATTAACTAAATCACATCAACTCAAATTGAATAATTATTTATTCAACAATATGGATTAAATACTTATATAAATCAATAAATATTTAATTATTTATTCAACAAATAATTAACATATTAAACGATACTACACATCAACTCAAACAAGGATGTAAACCCTATGTTCTCAGAATCATCTGATGAATCCTTCTTCTTAGAATCATCCACCACCACTACTGGCACTTCGGCTACTAGTGTCGGTAAAATCTCTATCTGATTCACTAGCTCATTGCTAACAACATGTATATCTCTAAACATAACATTATCTCCTGACATCTACAATAAAACATAATATATTGATTAGTACACAACATCAGGATATTATAAACACATAACACATTTAATGCATTATAAGGTTAACTTCATCTTTTAATTCTTCCTGCAATGAATTTCCTCAATTCACTACTTAAAAACTCAACGTGAGTTTAATTACTTCTAACTTCTTCAACTCTTCTTAAGGTTATAGCCTAAGGTTCTTCCCCCTTAAGTTTTATAACCTACTGCTATGATACCAACCTATGGTGCCCCCAAATCCAGGTATCTTCCAACCCGATAGATGGTGTTACACGGTACTACAGTCTACACATACATTCAATTGAATTATAACAATAAAGTGAATATGCTCATTATATATTACAAAATAATAAGTCCCTTCCCAGGTTCTTTGTAACCATTACATATGTTCTTTGTCATAGTATCAAATTAGTACAAAAGTAATATTATTCTATTATAAGTATAACTACTTATCCGCCTTGGTCTTCCCTTTGTCCTTACCAGATCCTTCGATTTGTTCATTTTTAGCTGCAATCATATGGTTCAAGCAAGGGTGAGCATAACTAGCTCAGCAAGTAGCACAATTATAATGAAACAACATATAAGAATCATATGAGTATATCTTCTATAACTGAACCAATAGTTATGAAGTACTGTGAATAAATCAAAATAGAACTTCTCTTTTCTTTAAAACATTTAACGATGAACAACATCAGTTAAACCTTGAGTTTGGTCAAAGACTATGAGCATTTCATTCTTCCTTTCTTTGAAAATGATAACCCGGCACTAAGTTCGTAAGTTCGACATTTCTTACGAGCACGTCTAGGTAATCAGCCTATAGTACTCTATGTTGTACAACACTACTACATTAAACGTATCTATGTTTAAGTTTTTTTGGCAACCTCACGTGCCAGTCAATTTACGACAAAAACGTTTGTTTATTCATACCCATTATTACCTTTGAATCCGTACCAAAGCAACTAGCACAAGATAGAAATATCAATAATATTTTGAAGGATTATAAGAAAATTCACAAAATACTTTAATTCTGGTCTAGCCGAAGTAAATGGCCTCGACTCCTTCTTTAATTCAGATAATGTATATCATACATGAATTATAAAGCTTGTAAAACATAAAGTATAGACAAGGGTTTAGAAATCTTGCCTCAAGCGTCTTCTAGTGCTAATTTACTTTCCTTTTGGGTCTTTATAGGTTCACATGACATAATCACATAGCATACCATGTTATGTCACATCATAATAAATAAGTATTGCCATTAACCTATCTTCTTCTTCTTGTCAGAATAAATTATTCGATTTATTAACTTAAGGTTATTTAATGTTCATTACGACTTTATAACATTTTATTGTTATAAGTAACCATATTCGTTCAATGTTTAAGTATTTATGTTCTAAGTAATCTCAAACATTCATTTGATGTTAATATGGTTTGTCGTATTATTGAATACAGGAACCCGTATTACAAAAATTACTTTGTGTTCACATTTTCATAACCTTTTATTAACTTTTAATTGTTAAACTTATGGTTTTAATCATCATTTAAGATGTTACTTTAAGTTTCATTAAGGTCATAATTTACCTTCAATCAACTTATCTTTCTTTTATGTTTATAATTATTCTTCTCTGCCTTTGGTCTAGGACTGGCGTTGTGGCGCCGTGTCCCTTTGTATATGTCGCGCTGCAACGTATATTTACAGTGGCTAGGATCCGGTGCTGTCACTACAGCGCCCCATTTCCTTCACTGGGCGGCGTTGCAGCGCCTCCCTTATCCCTTTGGAAAAAAATTCAATTTCTCAAGTCGTTCATTTTCCTAGCTCGTAACTTGTTCGTTATAGCTCGGAATTGGTTCGTTCAAAAACTAATTTTTTACTTATTCTTCATACTACGATTTCCCCAGGACAGAACAATTTTCTGAACCCGTTAACGAGGCTTCCACTTGATTGAATTTTCATTATTCGTTCGTTTAACGTTCTTGAGCGTCCATCGCTCGTTCATCCGCAATTCATTCATATGATGTCCGAATTCGTCAGTTCTTGAGTCTATGACTCATAAATTTTATTGTCTTCAATATGTTCATGAAACCCTAGCTTTCTATGTCCGATATAAACATTTCATTTTCTTTCAGAAGTCCTAGTTAACTAAGATTTCAATGATAAATGTCTTTTCTTAGAAATTTCGCCATAACTTTGTTATACAAGATTTTTACTTCGTTCAAAATGGATTCATTCTATTATTCAAACATCTATCATCCTAACCAATCATATAGCATTTAATCATATACACGGTTGTTTTAAACTTGTCCATCAACAACATGCACTAAGTTTTCATGTTTTCTTCATTATGTTCTTAATCATTTGATTATGATTTCACTTGATACATAGTTATTAATGTTTTTAGTCCACTAATAGTCATCCTTATACTTCGGAGTATAAATACATGACCAACTTTCACTTCTTTATCAAATTTCTACAAGAAAATAGATGAAAAGTTTGGTTTACGAGTTTTACCTCCTACGTTCTTCGCGTTCTTGAGTTAGATGATCGAATTAGCTTCTTCTCTTCTTTGATTACTTGAAATATCTTTCTCTTCTCTCTCTCAATATATTACTTTAGATGTTGGTGATTTAACAAAACAACAAATGAAGCTTAAAGCTCTATATTTATAGAATTTGCAAAGTGGGGGCAAAAAGGTCAAAAGTGTAAGACCCCAACTTATTATAAATAAAATCGAATTTCCTCTAATTATATTTATGAATAATAAGGTATTAATTTGATATAATTCTCTGGTTATGGGTGAAATGTGCAAATTTTGCAAAATATGCAAGTGGTTATAAAATAATCATTGTTGTCGAGGAATATTCGTTTGGTCCTGGAATATTCTTGTTGTCGGGGAATATTTGTACGACGCAGTTTGATCATTTGTGGGCCCCATAATGTAATAACTCTCGGATGAAGAAACGACAAGTTTGAGTTTTTATAAATAATTGCGTAGTTTGTTACTGCTAACACCGTTGAAATACCCGGTGGTTAAAATACGAATCTGGCGTGGATGCACAATATTGATGAATTATTGGTCCTTCCGTAAGAAGGCACTACTCAATAATTGTTATGGTGAGTTCTTGTTCAATATTTTATTTTATTAGTTCAATAATTGTGCGTTGATATTTTATATTATTGTTGTTACAATAATTATCACCGCACAAGATTTCCCATTATCGATCAATAATTCATATTATTTGAATAATATTATTAGATAGCATTATTGGCAATGTCTAGAAAGTTTCATCAAGGAGAGGTTTTCGTCACCTAATTGCTTGGCGCCAATAAGGAGAAATTCTTATTGGAAAGCCCCCTCCTTTCCAGGAACTACCGTCATTATAAATGTGATTTCGTAATATTATTTATGAATAATTAATTATTGATTCATATGATAAGAAAATATTTATTTTATGTGGATATAAATGTTGGATATATTTATTGTGGTTAAAAATGAAGGAGTTATTGTTGAGGTGTTTTATCAGTATTTTTATCGGAATAAAGGTATTAAAAATTAAACCAGTGTTTTTGAGATATATTGTGTGAGTTATAATTTTTAATCCGACCGTTGGATCATTGTAATTTTTGGATATGTTATACATATATAAGTTGAGTATATGTCCATAAATTTTGAACCGTTAAAAATGAACGTATGATTTGTTATGAATTTTAAGAGGTGACTGATTCAGAAATTAGGTTTATAAATGATTTTGGTGGAAAATTCTAGAATTGAGTGGGCCCCACTTGTGGTTGGTGAAGAAATGTGCTGAATTTATTTCAAATGTGGTGGGTGGGAATAGTAGAGTAAAGCCATCAAAGTTGCAGTCAAGTCTGCTAACATTTTCCTATAAATAAAGGGCTAAGTTAGAATTGAAAATCACACCGTAAACAAGTTTTTTCTCTTTCTCGCTCTAGATTATCGAGTGTATTTTGTGAGTATTTAGATACTTTGTGAGTTTCTATTCATCGCTGCAAGTTTCCTTCAAATTTTTTATACCGATATTTCGATCGATAAAATCTTGATATTTTGAGGTAAGGATGTTATTTTCTTCATATATGATATTATTTTTTAATATCATTACGCCAAGTATTGATCTCGAATTTTTATCAAATTTGGAACTTTTTTGTCTGGGGTTATTTATTCACGATATATTTACTATTTATTCACGAATCATAAAGACTATTCACCTAAAAATGAAATTTTCTTCTTTTGTCCAAGATGTCTATTATCGTTACTATCTTTGATTGTATCCATGTTTTGATCTTTATTTTTGAATTTCGCTTCAAAATTGGTATTTATGAAGTATTATTGATCTTGGATAAACCGTTATACTTAATCCCTACTATTTGTCCTTCCGCTTCAATCGGATTCATTTTCTTTAAAATATTTTTCATCATCCTCAGTCCTAAATGATGATATTACAAAATATCTTCGGCCTGTAGTGTAAAGATAAATGATTAACTGATGAATATCTTTGTCCCGTAGTGCAAAGATGAACAGGTGTTAAGATGAACATGACCAACTGGTGATATAAATGAATATCTTTTGCCTGTAGTGCAAAGATGAATATTTGATTAAAGATGTATATTGATTGTTGTTACAGGGATAAAATATTGATGATGGACTTTTAAATCTTAGAAGATAGTTGAACTCATTCTCTACTGACTCTTCTAATGGATTGTTGTTTTTCACTGCAGCTTGTTGATCTAAAACTTGTTCGCTATTATATTTTATCGATTTTTCCTCGTTGAAGACTAACGATAATTTGTTGTATATTATCTTAGTCATAATATTCTTTATCGGGCTAGTTGAGCTCACCCTTTTCCTTTTTGTTCCATTTTTCTCAAGAGGTGAGAAACATAGCAGGAACTAATGGGCAGTGGAGTGATGGTTCTAGAAAGATGTTTTAGTAGTCCTCACTATTTTCAGTAAATAGTGTTTGAATAATTGTAACGAGGACTTATTTGAGTGTGGATATTGTCTAGAAGACAATATTTGTATTTAAACTCACAGAAGATGTGTTGTCGTATTTTGCACGACAATTGTATTATTAAAGTTGTAGTTTGCTTTTCGTATCATGTATTTGGCGACTCATAATGGGTGTTGTATACCTATTTTGGGGGCGCCACGGTTGGTATCAAAGCTTAGGGATATGGTCTCCAAGTGAGATCGGGAATAGAACAAGGAGGGAGAGATGAGTAAATCCTTCGCTAGTGTGTCTTATCTAAGCTTATTATTCATTGGTCACCATAATATAGATATTATGTGATATGTTAATTTGTTTAATTAACCCTTGTTTTATGGCAAGATTTAAGAATGGTCACCGAGAACGTTAACAATGGAGTGTATGAGACCGTGGAATAACCTTTAGTTACAAACCAGAGAAGCGTGCAACAGAAGGCAATATTCCTCCCGTAAACAACACTCCGAAAGCAAACGATGAATGATGGAATGTTTAGGAGAGTTTTTTGCAGTTCATGCAAAACCCACGAGGAGACTCGTGCACAAAATACGGTGGAAATGATAGCAATGCGCGCTTGTCACAAACCCAAGCGATTCAAGGAGTTGGGACCACGAATTTAAGGGAAAGCCAGATCCGATCATGGCAAGAAAACGTGGGTCAAGCAAATTACCAAGATATTCGATGTCTTGGGATGCACGGAGGAACGAAGGTTCCATTCGCCACCTTTATGTTCCGCATGTGAGGCGATCATCGGTGGGAGTCTCGTGAAGCGTACTCACCACCAAGACTCAAGCATGTCTTGGGAAACGTTTCAAAACTATTCAATGACAAGTACTTTCCTGAAAGTATTCGTCATATGAAGGAGGTGGAGTTTATTAGACTGGAACAAAACAACATGACGGTGTCCCACTACGAGGCGAAGTTTGCAGAGTTATCCAAGTTTGCACCTCATTTGGTCGAAAATGAGGAACGAAGGATGAGGATGTTTCTGAGAGGTCTAAAGCCCGAGATTCGGCAATATCTTATATCTCATAAATTTTCTTTATATTCAGATGTTATAAATGTGGCTCAATTATTAGAGCGAGATAATGAGTATGTTCAACTGAGGACCACAACTGTGGTCATCTGGGTGTGATGAAGCCATCATCGAGCGATGATAACCAATGAGGAGGAAAATCTGAACAAAGGCGGTCACCACTCGGGTGGTCATCGTGGCCATGATAATAGGAAAGGTGAGTCAGTGGAAATTTTAGAAAGAGGAGATTCAACAATGACGGAAGACATCAACGAAGAAACACCAAAGACCAACAACAAATTCTAGGGGAGGAGAACGATCGCCGGTTAGATGTTACAAATGCGGGAAAGAGGGACATATCAGCCCAAACTGTCCACAACAATCCAAGGTATGTTACAACTGTGGAAAGGAAGGCCACATAGCTCGGGATTGTTCTGTAGCAAAACCAAGTTCAACGGGGATGGTGACTCCAAGGGCTATCCCGGATAAGTCGAAATCAGCGATTCCTGGAAGAGCGTTTGTTGTGACTGGACAAAACGCGAGGTACCCGAACAAGGTGATTACGGGTAAGCTAATCTTGAACTCTTGCGAAGTTTATACCTTAATAGATACCGATTCTACCCATTCTTTTATCTCTCCTGCTTGTGCTCAACGTTTAAACTTGACTCCAGAGAAATTGGGCTTTGACTTATCTGTTGAAACTCCGTTGGGTGAAACCTTCGTTACATCTACATTTTATAAATCTTGCATGATCCAAGTTGGCACTATCACATTACATGTTGATCTTATATCTTTAAAGATACATGCTTTTGATGTAATTTTAGGAATTGATTGGTTAACCACTCATCATGCCAAAATTAATTGTTTTCGTAAGGTTGTTAGTTTTCATATTCCTAACCAACCTGTCATACGAATTCAAACAACTAAACCAATAAAATCAGTCACTATCATATCAAGCCATAAAGCTATTCGTTTATTGAAAAATGGATGTCAAGCTTTCTTAGCCCATGTTATGGATTTGAACAAAGACAAGTCAGATTTGAATAATATTTCTATTGTTAGAGAATTTTCTGATGTATTTCCTAAAGAACTTCCCGGTCTACTCCCAGAACGTGATGTTGAATTCTTTATTGACCTTGAGCCGGGTACAAAACCCATTTGTAAAACCCCATATCGAATGGCTCCTATTGAACTTCAGGAGTTAAAAGTCCAACTACGGGAATTGTTAGACATAGGTTTCATTCGTCCTAGTACATCTCCTTGGGGTGCTCCTGTTTTATTCGTAAAGAAGAAAGACGAGAGTATGCGACTTTATATTGACTACCGAGAATTAAACCATGTCACCATCAAGAATAGGTATCCGCTACCTCGCATTGATGACTTGTTCGACCAGTTGCAAGGAGCACAATTCTTTTCAAAGATCGATCTTCGCTCGGATATCATCACCAAGATTAAAAGCGGGGATATTCCAAAGGCGCCTTGAGAACTCCGAAGACGGGCATTATGAATTCTTAGTCATGTCTTTTGATTGACTAATGCTCCCCGCCGCTTTCATGGATATGATGAACCGTGTATTCAAGGAATATTTGGATCAGTTTGTTTTTGTCTTTATTGATGACATCCTCATCTATTCCAAAAGTCGTGAAGATCATGAGCACCATTTGAAGCTGATACTTGAAAGGCTTCGTGAAAACAAACTTTATGCCTAGCTAAAGAAATGTGAGTTCTAGCTTGAGGAAGTAGCATTCCTTGGGCATGTGGTGTCAAAACATGGAGTATCTGTTGACCTGGCGAAGATTGAAGCAGTACAAAGTTGGGAGCAACCAAAGTCGGTGACCGAAGTGCGTAGCTTTCTGGGCTTAGCTGGTTATTATCGGAGATTCGTGGAAGGATTTTCTCGAATTGCTACTCCGTTAACTCAGTTGACTCGGAAGGATACAAAATTTGCATGGAGCGAGGAATGCGAGAAGAGTTTCCAAGAGCTCAAGATGAGACTCATTTCGGCACCTGTTCTGGCAATACCATCTGGTACGGATGGATTTGTTATATACAGCGATGCTTTAGGCAAAGGGTTAGGATCTGTTCTCATGCAACATGGGAAAGTCATAGCATATGCCTCACGACAACTCAAAGAATATGAGAGGAATTATCCTACTCATGATCTAGAGTTGGCAGCAGTCGTATTTGCGTTGAAAATTTGGAGACACTACTTGTATGAGGAGAAAGTGGAGATTTATACGGACCATAAAAGCCTCAAATATTTCTTCACCCAAAAAGAACTCAACATGCGGCAACGACGTTGGCTTGAACTATTGAAAGATTACGATAACACTATTTAATATCATCCTGGAAAAGTGAACATAGTAGCTAACGCATTGAGTAGAAGATCATATGCGAGTACGAGTGCGATATTGTTAATGCAAAGGCCCATTCTGTATGACTTGCAAAGGATGGAGGTAGAATTAAAGACTCTAGGGACCCACATGATGATGGCCGAATATACGAGTAGAACCGACTTTAATCGATAAAGTTAAAGTTGCTCAAGCTACTTGACACGGAGCCGACACGTATGAAGAAGAAAGTACAAGAAGGAGCTATTCCAGAAGCGAGAATCGATGAAGAAGGAATACTTAGATTCAACTCCAGAATTTGTGTTCTTAACGATTCTGACTTGAAGCATAGAATCATGATGGAGGCACACAACACCCTGTTTGCAATCCATCCTGGGAGTACCAAAATGTATCATGATATTCGACATACATTTTGGTGGAACAATATGAAGAGAGAGATCGCGGAGTTTATCTCGAGGTGTTTAACTTGTCAACGTAAAGGTGAGCATCAAGTGTCAAAGGGTCCATTACAACCACTTGAGATTCTGAAATGGAAGTGGGAACACATTACTATGGATTTCGTTACAGGTCTTCCCAAAGTTTCTCAAGGCATAGATGCGATTTGGGTTATTATTAATAGATTAACCAAGTCTGCCCATTTCTTACCTATACGTGAGACTTATTCCCTTGAACGTCTTGCTCGCATGTACGTGAATGAGATTATGAGATTGCATGGCATGCCAGTATCCATAGTTTCGGATCGTGACCCAAGATTCACTTCACAATTTTGGGTTAGCTTAGTAAAGCTATGGGCACATTTACTGATTGATTCGACATACCATCCTCAAACGGACGGACAATCAGAGAGGACTATTCAAACCCTTGAAGATCTATTAAGACTTTATGTCCTAGATTTTAAAGGAAGTTGGGAAAAGTACTTGCCACTGGTGGAATTTTCCTACAACAACAGTTATCAAGTAAGTATAGGCATGGCTCTATTTGAGGAGTTATATGGACGAAAGTGTCGTTCTCCAATATGCTGGGATGAGGTGGGAGAAGCAACGTTGTTGGGACCAGAATTAGTATGCATGACTACAGAAAAGATCCAAATGATTCGACAACGTATACAAACGGCACAAGATCGACAAAAGAGTTTGCTGGATCTTCATCGAAAAGACGTGGAATTTAATATTGGGGATCATGTATTGTTACGTGTTGCACCATGGAAGGGAGTTACAAGATTTGGGAAGAGAGGAAAGCTCAATCCACGATTTGTTGGTCCATTTGAGATTCTTGAACGAATAGGAAATGTGGCCTATAGACTCGCATTACCTCCAAGTATGTCTCGTGTTCATAATGTTTTTCACATATTCATGCTTCGTAAATATGTGAAAGATCCGAACCATATTATTGCGTTAGAATAAGACGAGATAGCCGAAGATTTAACGTACGAAGAAGTACCTGTTAAGATCTTGGATAGGAAAGAGCATGTCCTACGCACCAAGGTTATACCACAAGTTAAGGTTTTATTGAGAAACCATGCTATTGAAGAAATAACCTGGGAGTTGGAATCAGAAATGAAAGTGAGGTATCCTCACCTTTTCGAAACACCAGGTACGTATGTCAATTTCGAGGACGAAATTTCATAAGGAGGGGAGGTTGTAAGACCCCAACTTATTATAAATAAAATTGAATTTCCTCTAATTATATTTGTGAATAATAAGGTATTAATTTGATATAATTCTCTAGTTATGGGTGAAATGTGCAAATTTTGCAAAATATGCAAGTGGTTATAAAATAATCATTGTTGTCGGGGAATATTCGTTTGGTCGTGGAATATTCTTGTTGCCGGGAATATTCGTATTTATTTGCCAGTAGCAATCATTTGTGGGCCCCATAATGTAATAACTCTCGGATGAAGAAAACGACAAGTTTGAGTTTTTATAAATAACGGCACAGAAGTTGTTACCAATTAACACTATTGGAATACCGGTGGTTAAAATACGATGAATGGCGTGGATGCACGGTAAAGATATTGATGAATTATTGATCCTTACGTAAGAAGGCACTACTCAATAATTGTTACTGATGAGTTATCGCTCAATATTTTATTTTATTAATTCAATAATTCTTTGCGTTGATATTTTATATTATTGTTGTTTCAATAATTGTCACTGCACAGTATTTCCCATTATCAGATCAATAATTCATATTATTTGAATAATATTATTAGATAGCATTATTGGCAATGTCTAGAAAGTTCTGTCAATGAGAGGTTTGGTCACCTAATTGCGCGCCAATAAGGAGAAATTCTTATTGGAAAGCCCCTCTTTCCTGGGAACGGCCTGGTTGTCATAAATGTGATTCTGTAATATTATTTGTGAATAATTAATTATTGATTCATATGATAAGAAAATATTTATTTTATGTGGATATAAATGTTGGATATATTTATTGTGGTTAAAAATGAAGGAGTTAATGTTGAGGTGTTTTATCAGTATTTTTGTTGGAATGAAGGTATTAAAAATTAAACCCAAGGTGTTTTTGAGATATATTGTGTGAGTTATAATTTTAATCCGACCGTTGGATCGTTATAATTTTGGATATGTTATACATATATAAGTTGAGTATATGTCCACAAATTTTGAACCATTAAAATGAACGTATGATTTGTTATGAATTTTAAGAGGTGGTGATGATTAAATTAGGTTTATAAATGATTTTGGTGGAAAATTCTAGAATTGAGTGGGCCCACTTGTGGTTGGTGAAGAAATGTGCTGAATTTATTTCAAATGTGGTGGGTGGGGATAGTAGCAGGTAAAGCCATCAGGTTGCAGGTCAAGTCTGCTAACATTTTTCTATAAATAGAGGGCTAAGTTAGAATTAAAAATCACACCAGAAACAAGTTTTCTCTCTTTCTCTCTCTAGATTATTGAGTGTATTTTGTGAGTATTTAGATACTTTGTGAGTTTCTATTCATCAGTTCAAGTTTCCTTCAACCTTATACCGATATTTCGATCAAAAGTACTGATATTTTGAGGTAAGGGATGTTATTTTCTTCATATATGATATTATTTCTTCAATATCATTATGCCGAAGTATTGATCTGAATTTTTATCAAATTTGGAACTTTTTGTGTCGGGATTACTATTCACGTATATGGCATTATTCACGAATACGACACTATTCACCCAAAAATAAAATTTTCTTCTTTTTGTCCAAGATGTCAATTATGGTTACTATCTTTGATTGTATCCATGTTTTGATCTTTATTTTTGAATTTCGCTTCAAAATTGGTATTTATGAAGTATTATTGATCTTGGATAAACCGTTATACTTAATCCCTACTATTTGTCCTTCCGTTTCACTTTGGATTCATTTTCTTTAAAATATTTTTCATCATCCTCATCCTAAATGATGATATTACTAAATATCTTGATACGTAGTGTAAAGATAAATGATTAATCGATGAATATCTTTGGCCCGTAGTGCAAAGATGAAATGTGTTGAGATGAACATGACTAATTTGGTGATACAAATGAATATCTTTTGCTCAGTAGTGCAAAGATGAATATTTGATTAAAGATTTATATTGATTGTTATTCTGTGGATAAAATATTGATGATGGACTTTTAAATCTTAGAAGATAGTAGAACTCATTCTCTACTTGACTCTTCTAATTGATTGTTGTTTCACCGCGATTGTTGATCTAAAACTTGTTGGCTATTATATTTTATCGATTTTTCCTCGTTGAAGACTAACGATAATTTGTTGTATATTATCTTAGTCATAATATTCTTTATTGGGCTAGTTGAGCTCACCCTTTTCCTTTTGTTCCATTTTTCTCGTGGAGGTGAGAACATAGCGAGAAAGCAGCCTGGGAGTGCTGGAGTGATGGTTCTAGAAAGATGTTTTAGTATCCTCACTATTTTTGTAAAATAGTGTTTGAATAATTATAACGAGGACTTATTTGAGTGTGGATATTATGCAGAAGACAATATTTGTATTTAAACTCATAGTATGTGTTGTCGTATTTTGCACGACAATTGTATTATTAAAGTTGTAGTTTGCTTTTACGTATCATGTATATTGGCTATTTCAGAATGGGTGTTGTATACCTATTTTGGGGGCGTCACAAAAAGTTCCACCTCTTTACTATTCCACCTCCTTAACCGAGCTTCTCAAAGAAGCTTGGCCACCTCATGGCCATTATGGCCGGCCACATGGGTTGTGGGGCCCCCTATGGATTATATTACCCACTCGTTGATCAAACAGTTCGACCCACGGGTTCGATTCTTGGTTCGGGCTTAGGTTTAATTCAATTCGGACCTAACATCGGGCTTGAATTAAATTATCTTTGGGCCTTGATTAAGTTTGTCATTGGGTCTCATTCATCTTGCATTTGGGCTTGCCAAAGTTCAAATTCAATCTTTACTAGTCCATTAAGAATAATTCATTCTCGAATTGAGTACGCAGGCGAAAAACTGCGTTTGCCATAACTGAATTGTTATTAGATAACTCATATTTCCTCATAATTCTATCGTTAAGTATTTCCTGAAAATTCAAAAATAATTCCCGAACAGAAATGGATGAATAGCGTTTTTCGGAGAATTTCTCGAAACGCTTTTATTTTTATCTTGAAAATTCATACACTTTATTTCTAGCACGTAGCCAGAATCCTACGATCATACATCATTTCTAGGTTATAAAACGACCTTCAACTTACTTACTCATTATAATAAACATATAATATAATTTTATTTAATATAATCAAATAAAATTAATTTACATTATAATTTGATTTTCTCGGTCGTTATAAGTTAACTTCTTGGTAAGTTGATCAATTGATTAATATAGTGCTGACACGCAGACAAAGAGATTATCTTCTGACTTATATGTCAATACTATATTAATTAATTGATTAAAATTAATTTCATGCTAACTACTTATGTTGTATCCATACTGATCAGTTGCCACGTAATTAAACTCACAAATTTAAATGCATCTCATGAAATTGAAGGGTTTCCATATTTATCGAGTGTCGGAAAAAATTGATGTAAGAGATAAGATTGCGGGGCAAAATTGGTATTATGGGAAGGAATTAATTACGAGACACGTGGGGAAACAAATGTAGAATGTCCCATGAATGGCGGAGGAACTGATACGTGGAGAGCAAATGGTCAATCGTTGTAATGTTTACACTAGTTCAGTTTTATCATATATCCGTTTTTATTTTTTTATTTTGACTTTTTACATTTTATTTCATGAAATGTGCAAGGTAATAAAATTTACAAATAACGGATGATCTGATCTGAGTTTTTAGAGTCGACTTTGATATTATATCAAATAACTTGAGTCAAATTTTAATAGTATTTTTTTGAGTCATCTTAGCCCGTCACATACTTACCCAATAAGTTACAACTGAATGTATTTTTATTAATAACTCAATTTCTTATATATAAATAAATTTACACATATCTTTTAATGTAAGATTGAAGTGTTATAATTTATCTCAAACACAATGCACAAAATATAATATAATGCATTTGAAAATTCAATCATTACAAATACTAACGTGGCAAACGTTGTAAATATTTATAGCTGAACAAATTCTAAAAACTCGTGTTTAACGGGCGACAACTAAATATTTCATCAAAATAATTAGAGTTTACTTTGATGAGTAATTGTGTAACCTACATTTTATGAGGTAGATAAGGGCAATATAGATTGAAGTTATAAGTATGTGCTACGTATCTACTATTCCACTCTCATTGTCAAATAAACTTTGTTTACTACTTTCTCCCTTATCAAAAGGATAATTAAATGTATAAATATATTTTTTTCAAAAAATGAAATAATTGTATTTTGGGCATTTTGGGCTAGAGGAATGAACCTATTTAAAGTGGCTTATTTTGTATCAGAAAATTCTACGTAATAACAAAGATTAATTTTAGAAAATTGATATTTTCACATGTTAAAGTGATATTTTCACACGAGTCTCTCTCACACGGAGACGAGACTCACTCACTATTCATGTGAGAGAAATTATGTGAAAAATATTAATTTTTTATATGAAAATATCAGTTTCCTTAATTTTACTTCCCTACCTAGCTATTCTAGGTTGGGTGGATGGTCGTGGTAGAGAAGTTATAAACATTTTTTTCATATTTTGTATTTGGAGTACTTCATTTAATTTTCTCTACAATATGGAGATTATAAAGTGAAGTTTGACTTAGTCATTTAATGTGATCTATTAATATAAAAAAAAAATATAGTACTCATCACTTTATATAATCTTGTGTTCCACTAAGGATAAATTTTAATTAATTAATTATTTATTTCTACTTTTTTTTTTCTTAATATGTGTACAAATTATATTTTGTTCATCCTTTTGAGAACGAATGAAGTATTTATAAATTTTTCGTCCTAAATAAAAATTATAAAAAGAGTAAGATGAGACATCTGAATTGGCAAAAAATATGGCAATAAATTTTATAAAAAAAAATGGGTAAAACTATGTTTTTCATCACTATACTTGGCAAGTTTTAGTTAATACACCATTAAATTTTTAATTTTTTGAATTACCTCATTAAACTAATTAAAATAGTAAAATTGGGTCATTCCGTTAAAAAAAGTTGACAGAAGTTTAAATATTGGTTATGTGTATTGACGTGGCAAAAAAAATACTTATGTGGCAAAAAGAATCAAAAACATATTTTAAAAATAAAAAATTAACATTTTAAAGTTTTAAAAATAACAAAAACATAATAAAATAAAATAAAAATACAAAACAGATTTTTTTTTTAAAAATAGATTTTAAAAAAACAGAATTCTATAAAAATATAATTTTTTTAAAAACAGAAATTTTAAAAAGCGCAACTTTTTTCAAAAAACAGAAATTTTTAAAACTGATTTTTTTTAAAATAGATTTTTAAAAAAAAAACAGATTTTTAAAAAGCAGAATTTTTTTAAAAATAGATTTTTTAAAAAAAATAGAATTTTTTTAAAACAGATTTTTTAAAAAACAGACTTTTTAAAAACAGAATTTTTTAGAAACAGAATTTTTTAAAAAACAGATTTTTAAAAAAAAAAGAAATTTTTAAAAACAGATTTTTAAAAATAAAATTTTTAAAAGTGGAACTGTTTTAAAAACAGAATTTAAAAAAAATAGAATTCTGTTTTTTAAAAAAATCCGTTCTTTAAAAAATCTATCTTTAAAAAATTCTATGTTTTAAAAATTCTGTTTTTTTTAAATATCTGTTTAAAAAAAAATTCTATTTTTTAAAAAAATCTATTTTTAAAAAATCTGTTTTTAAAAAGTTCCGTTTTTAAAAATTCTATTTTTTAAAAATTCTGTTTAAAAAAATCTATTTTAAAAAAATTATATTTTTATAGAATTCTGTTTATAAAAAATCTATTTTTAAAAAAATTTTTTTTTAAAAGTTCCGTTTTTAAAAATTCTGTTTTTTTTAAAAAAATCTGTTTTTAAAAAATCTATTTTTTAAAAAAATCTATTTTTTAATAAAATCTGTTTTTTAAAAATTCTATGTTTTTTAAAATCTGTTTTTTTAAAAAAATCTGTTTTTGTATTTTTTGTTTTATTTTATTATGTTTTTGTTATTTTTAACACTTTAAAATGTTAATTTTTTTATTTTTAAAATTTGTTTTTGATTTTTTTTGCCACAAAAGCAATATTTTTTTATTTTTTTTGCCACGTCAGTGCCACTTAAGTAATATTTTAACGTCTGTCAACTTTTTGTAACAGAATGATCCAATTTTTCTATTTTAATTAGTTTAATGGGGTAATTTAAAAAATTAAAAGTTCAATAGTGTATTAAGTAAAACTTGCGAATTATAACGATGAAAAACATAATTTTGCCAAAAAAAATTACACGCATATAGTCCTGTTTTAGTTGTTCATTTATTAGAGGATTTTTAGAGGGGCTTTTCTTTTTGTTAGGAATAACCATTTTGCAACTTTACAGCTTTAATCATGCATGTCAACAGCCATCAAAGGCTTCTTTCTTAACACTAATATTTTAATTGAATACTTTTAAAAAAAATTCTTTAATTTAACAGAAAATTGTTTAAATTGTTTTATCAATCTATATTATAAAGCGGTCGTGTTGCTTTTGATAATTTTGTGTTATGCTCGACTTTTTTCTGTTCTTTTTTTTTTGCTTTTGCCCTACAACTTCAGATATATTACTATTTTTTTTTATTTTAATTTGTTTATCTTTCTATATAATCTTTCAAATTTTATATAATTTTAGTTTTACATCATATAATTTATACATACAGCGCGTGTGGCACTGAATGCTAGTTAACCCCCTAAAGCATGTCTTCTCATGCGTGACTGTGGACAAGTTTTAATCTTTATATTTTATTTAAAATATTGATTGAGACTAAAAACGTGTATCAAAAACGGACTTGTAATATGCTTATGATTGCTATTGATAATGATATGAATCAACTTTAATTCATAATTTGATATTTATAGTGTGTCGGTGTATATTATTTCTGTTTTTTCCCCATCCGATTTGACATTTCCTTTTATTAGTTAAGTAAATGACTACACGGCTAAATGTGTCTCCAATTTTGTAGGATCTTCACTTACGGTGTTGATACACAGACGAAAGGATAATATCTTTACTTGCATATTAACACTGTATTAATTATCTTTTTGTTTTTTCCTTTTCTGGTTGTAAAAACATATCTATTTTTAATTTGTTCTCTTATTATATAGTTGGTATTTATATGACTAGGTTTCAATGTATATTTTACCCATAATACGTGGTTAATGGGTAAATTCATAATAAATTGTGTTTACATGACTTTAAAGAATATCATTAGTAGAACAAAATGTTTATATATCTTGACTGTTACTATTTCACCATTGTAAGAATATATTTGAAAATTCATTATAAAGATATTTTTAGTATTTTAATATGTCATTCAAGTCTTTGATAATTTTTTACCTAAATGTCTCTAAGCTTGGGAAGGAATTTTTGGGAGAAAATTTATTTCAAATCCCTCCTTCCCCTTCCCCTTCCCCTTCCCCTTTAAAACTCATAAAAAGAAACATGACAATTTGATTTCCTATTTAAAACTCATAAAAAGAAACATGACAATTTGATTTCCTAGAATGACTCGGGAGGTCAAGAATTTTAATCTTGCCTCACTTAGACCCCAAGAGAATCTATTAAAAAAAATTTAATCTCTTTCCATTGCTTTTCTCTCCTTTATAAACTTACAAACAAAGTGTTAACAATGAAGTTCAAAATGCTCCAAAATTACCATCATCATAATTTTCAGAGTGTCCTTTATTACGATTGATACTGTCAAATCAAAAATAACGTTATTAGAGCAACAAAATGTCACATAAAATATTAAATATCACTAAAACAATTATAAAATTATCAATTAAAGTCTGATAAAATTATTTTTGGGAAACATAAATTTAGACATTTTGGAATTTTGGAATAGCAAATCAGACTTTGATATGAATATAAAGAATCTGACTTCAGCATATTCTGTACCAATATGAAACACATCTTTAGTGGGCACCCAGTAAGCAAAACCCTTGGTTGTTGGGATAGCTTTTAGCAAAAATAAGGACATGACAGAGATTAAAATGCAATGGACCTGAGTCCTGTGAGTCCTGAGTCCTGACCAACTACCAAGCAGTCCCACCCAACAGCCAAAAAATAAGTAGCACCAAATCCAGTTGAGTGTAACATGGACCACGATCTTAGAATTTAATTCTGAAAGATTTTTATGTTTTTAATACTCACTATATTTTTCACAAAATGAGTTTCATCGGCAAAAACAATAAAAAGTTATTCTGCAAAAAAAAAAAATCACTATTTTTTTTATTGATGATGAAAGTATAAAATGCTCTCAAGTTTAATAATATAATTTTATTAGGATTAATTATATATTTTAGTACATTTTTAGAAATAATTACAATAATGGTGCATCCATAAAATAATTACAAAATTAATACACTTTTCCATATTTATTTATAATATTAGTGCAATTAGGATTCCTTTAATTGTGGCCCATGATTATCTCCTTATCTCTTCCTATTAATTATTATTTCCCAAATTAATTTACACGTTGGCATCTCTCTATCAGACACGGATTCATTCACTCTCAACACTGCAATCTCTCATCCCTCTCTTTTTGATTGGCGAATTTTTCAGCCCTAGCCGCAATCTCAAATCTCTCTCTTTCAAATTCAAGTTCAATTATAGAACATGCGTCGGATCCATCGTCACCGGATCATCGAGCTCCTCATCGTCGTCATCTCCGTCGGATCCATCATCACGGGCAGGACGACCGTTGACTGGGCGTGGACGGGAGAGGCTGTAGAGTACAAATATTTTACATTAAGCAATTTTTTCAAGAGATTGAAGGATATATTACATAACTGTATTTTCATCCCATGGCTCTATCTCTGCCTTTACTACAACTGCGAAAATTGTAGTTTTGTTTTGGTTTTGGCTCAGATATGTCATTATGTGACGATGAACAATGACATGAATCTTAAAGTTCATTATTCTTTTCGTCTTGTTAGGCCGATTTCTGTGCTCTACTAATTTGACCTGCTATTTTGTTTATTTTAGATATCAATTTATTAGTCTAATTTATAAATTTAAACATTACTAACATTCACAACCAAGGTAACCAAACCTTCATACGAAGGTAACCAAACATTCATACCAAGGTAACAAAACCTTCATACCAAGGTAACCAATCCACATCCACACCTGCAGTTTTTTCATAGTGCAGTTGGTAGCCAAACATTCATACCAAGGTAACCAATTCAATGTTATTAGGTTACCAATTTATTTTGAATGTGATGCAGTTGGTAGCCAAACTTCATGCAGTGGGCAGTCAAACCTTCACACCAAGGTAACCAATTTAGTTTTATTAAGTTACCAAATTATTTTGAATGTGATGCAGTTGGTAGCCAAACCTTCATGCAGTTGGTTGCCAAACTTTCAGACCAAGGTAACCAATTCATACTGCAGGTGTGGAGGTAGAATGGTTACCTTGGTATAAATGTTTGGTTACATTGGTATAAAAGTTTGGTTACCTTGGTACGAAGGTTTGGTTATCAACATTACATTACACATCACTCTTTTATCTCTCTTTTTCCTATGTAGTGTTCTTATTTTCCTTTGAACATGAAATTGGATTTGGAATTTTTGGACATGAAGAAATTGTGAAAAATCAAATATACACCTCCTTTCTATATCCCATCGACCATTTTGTGGTTGACTCTCTCTATGTCTCATCGGTGAAGGGGGGGGAGGAAGATACGTTCTCAAACCTTCATACCAAGGTAATCATTTCAGTTTTATTAAGTTACCAATTTAGTTTGAATGTGATGCAGTTGGTAGCCAACCATTCATTCATACAAAGATAACCATTTTAGTTTTTGTGGGTAACCAAATAATCATAAAAAAATTCAGAACAGTAAGAATTACATCTATTTATTTTTAAACTTTTTGTAGGGCGAATATTCTTCTTCTTCTCATGGACGGAGATTCGCGGCGGAGTAGCGGAGGAGAGGGCTACTGTGAGGGAGATCAAGATTTGAATTTGAATATTTGAATTTGTTTTTGTTGTTAGATTCCATATATTTGAATTTGAATTATTTGTTATGGAAGTTATTTCTCCTTGATTTTAGGTTTCCTTATTAATGTGAATTGCGTTATTATTGTAATTATTTTGTGTATGTATTATTTTTGTAAATACTTTTTAATTTTTGTATATTAGTGTTAAGGACCCATTTTATTACTGTTGGAATATGATTTAATGGGCCCGGTTGGATTTGGGGGGTCATAGTCCACGTGAAAAAACTGTTCTCATGTAGGAGTTTATTTTGGACAGTGAGAGAACTGTAAAGAATTTAAGATTTTGAATTGCATTTAATTTGTAATTCCTAGGGAAAGAGTCAAAATAATATTCAACTTCTTTTATTTGACTTCTCATTATCCACCATAATGAGGAATTATATTCCCAATCGGGGACATGGTGTTTAAAGAGGTGTGATCACTATAAATAAAAGGTTATACCCTAATATACAAGCACTTCATTACTTTTCAGCACTAGAGCATTAAGCCTCCATTGTTAACCTATATTCAGTATGTACTTATTCTCATACCGGAGATATCCCTTGACAGTCCAAGTCGTCAAGTTCGTATGTGTGATTTCGTTTCTGTGCAAGATTGGACGCGTTATTGGTGATTGGGTGCGTGGACGAATCTTGGCATTAACATTGGTGCTAGAAGAAGGGTAACTTTAGTGCTAGGTGATTTTTCAATCACCCAAAATTTCAATCAGAATAATGATGATGAGTAAGGCGATCATCGTCTCCAGACGAGATAAATCGACGGTCAATCCATCTCAACCAGATGTTTGGTCAAAGGTTGATTGGGACTTTCCACTTATGTTTTCGATAGACTTGGGCCCAATAGTCACTCTATATGGGCCCATCAAAGGCTAAGATGACACCAGTCAGGCGGTCGTTGTTCTCCGCCACACAAAAGGCAATAGTCCTCCGTGATCATGCTGAAGAAAAGAACTCGAAGCGAGATGATCGAGACAAAATAGAGGTGATCTTGGCCAGAAAGATACAGGATAACAAAGATGCAATGAAGGCCCTGCTCTTTCTGCAGAAAGAACTGGACGCCCAGATGGCAGCATTGTTGGGTGGAGAGTAGATTTTATCCAATTATAATCGACAAGCATCGCCCGGGAATCGATCTAAAACACATCGTTCAGACGATTCTCAGCGCAAAAAGAGTAAGTGTAAGAGCCGCTCTCGGGAAGGAAGTAGCGATGGGAGAGGACATAGGCAGCAGGTGGCGTCTCCAAAGAATGATCGAGATAGGCATAAGTCATCCCCCTGAAAGATGAGATTGAAGCCTTTTTCCAAAGGGTGGCAAAACTAGAGAAAAAATTGGTATTGGCCAACCAGGAGAAGGAGGTTTCGATCAACCCGACGTCACCCTTTTCTCTAGAGATTGATTGGGTTCAGTCCTACCCCAGTAAGAAGGCCCAACATGTGACGCCCCCAAAATAGGTATACATCACTTATTCTGAGTCGCTAAATACATGGTACAGAATACAAATACAATCTTAAATATACAACATAAGCTGTGAGTTTTAATACAAATATTATCTTCTAGACAGTATTCAAACTCAAAATAAGTCCTCAATACATTTATTATCACACTATTTCATAGAATAGTGAGGACTACTAATGCTATCATCCGACTGTCACTGTACTCGACTAGTCCCTTTCGTTCTCATTTCTCAAGAGAACAATGAAATCAAAAGGTGAGCTCAACTAGCTAAAGAAGAAATATTATGACTAAGATAATGCGAGAATAAATTATCGTTAGCCTTCAATGATATTAAAGCGATACAATATAACAAACATCAAGTTTAACTGCAGCGGAACAAATAATCCATTAGAAGAGTCAAGTAGAGAATAAAATCTACTATCTTCTATGATTTAAAAGGTTTTTCAATACTTTTATCGCTGAGACTCAGCTTAATAAATAATCCACATCATCTCTACACTACGGCCAAGGATATTCATTAGTATCACAACCACAAATTATCCATTCACTACGGGCCAATGATATTCGTGTTTTCATCAATGGTCATGATCATGCCAACAACTGTTCATCAATGCACTACGGGCCAATGAGGATTTTTACCACATCATTTGTAACATTACGGTCATGATTATACCGAATAATCCCTGGTCATAATCATACCAAGTCCATCTATGCACTACAGGTCACAGATGATTTTCAACAGAATATAAACATGAGGATGATGACAATGATATATGAATTCAATAAAATAAGTTCAATAATTAATTTATCCAGGAACCAATAACGTCCAAATTGTCAACATAATATTGCTTTATGGTGTAAAATTCAAGAATGCTCAGAAGAATATTTCCATGAAAAGATACTGGATGAAGCGCAAATATCAAGGATATTCCACTAATTTCATGGAGTATAGAAGTCAAAGCTTTCACCAACTGAGTATAATAACGAATAGAATAACAAAAGAATTCACCAAGCATGCGATAGATCGCATACATGAGTTATTCCAATGAATAATAAATAATTGAACCAGTCATGCGTAACGCATTGCATGTGATATTCCAACAGAATAATAAATAATGGAACCAGGTCATATATAAAGCACAGACATGATGTTCCAACAGAATAATAAATAATGGAACCAGGTCATGCATAAAACACAGACAGGATGTTCCAACAGAATGATAAATAATGGAACCAGGTCATGCGTATAGCACAGGCAAGATGTTCCAACAGAATAATAAAGAATGGAATAATAGAAGAATTTCAGCATATATGCAGTACTTCGCATAGACAGGTTATTCCAACATAATAATAAAGAATGGAATAACAAAGTTCTCTTGATGAATACAAAAGAAATAACACCCCTTACATTATTAGGAGATTAAATACTGCAGTAGTGTAGTAACATAATACTCTTCTTCTTTCTCTCTTATTCTCTCTATACTTTCTCTCTCTATACCTTGAATGAATTCGTGAAAAATAATGAAGAACTAGCCTCTATTTATAGAAGATTTCTAGCTTAGCACTTGCAATGTGAAAAGGCAAGCGGCTTGAAGACTGGTGATGTGAAAAGAAAAGTGGTTTGACGTCTGTAATGTGAAACACCAAGTGGTTTGACGCCTGTAATGTGAAACACCAAGTGGTTTGACGCCTGTAATGTGAAACGACAATTGGTTCAATGCCTTTAATTTGAAATGACAATTGGTTCGACGCTTGTAATGTGAAACGACAATTGGTTCAACACCTATAATATGAAACGACAAGTGGTTTGATGTCTGGTAAAGGTAATTACTATCAGCGAAAGAGACTCTTAGATGATGACATATGGGCCCCCATAGAATAACCAAACTTACCATAAACGTCTTATAATAGACTCTTTATATACATCAAGGATTGAATAAATATTACCATAAATCATTTTATTTTTAATCAACACATATTTAATCTTTCAACAATTATTAATCATTAATATTATAACTTGTCGTCTCTATTATTGATTTAATAATATAATATATTATACAGATGATACTGTGACAATAATTGAATCAATAATATAAGAGATATGATGCAACAATTACTGTAGCAATAATTGAGTATAACTAAGTGACTTCTCACGTAAGCATCAATAATCAATACCGTGTGCTACTATGCAACCACGCGTAATACTGTACCTTTATTACTGGGTATTTCAACAATTAACTGTAAAAGTTCCGCCGTTATTTTTATAAAAAGATAATTTTGTCATTTTCTAACTCTGACAATAATTCTGTTATGGGGTTAACCAATGATTGTGTCATCGTACGAATATTCCCCGACAAAAAGAATATTCCTCGACCAAACGAATATTTTATAACAACTTGCTTACTTTGCAAAATTTATAAATATTATCCACAACTATAATATTATATCAAATCCACACCATAATATTCAAAAATGATATTTAGAGAAAATTAATCTTTATTCATAAAAGTTAGGGTCTTACAACCTCCCCTTCTTATGAAATTTCGTCCTCGAAATGAGGATACATACCTGGTATGACGAAGAGGTGAGGATACCTTGATTTCATTTTAGATTCTAACTCCCAAGTCATTTCCTCAACATCGTGGTTTTTCCACAAAACTTTGACTTGAGGTATAACCTTGGAGCGTAGAATATGTTCCTTCTTATCCAAGATTTGAACAGGAACCTCTTCATACGTTAAATCTTCCGCTATTTCGTCCGGTTGTAACACAATAATGTGGTTCGGGTCCTCCACATATTTACGTAACATGGATATGTGAAAAATGTTATGAACACGAGACATACTTGGCGGTAAAGCGAGTCTATAGGCTACAGTTCCTACTCGGTCAAGGATTTCAAATGGGCCAATGAATCGAGGATTAAACTTTCCTCTCTTTCCAAATTTTGTAAATCCTTTCCATGGAGCCACACGTAACAACACATGTTCTCCAACATTGAATTCCACGTCCTTTCGATGAAGATCAGCATAACTCTTTTGTCGATCTTGTGAGGTTTTTATACGTTGGCGGATCATTTGAATCTTCTCCGTAGTCATACGTACTAATTCTGGTCCCAAAAATGTTGCTTCACCCACCTCATCTCAGCATACTGGAGAACGACACTTGCGTCCATACAACGCCTCGAATGGACCCATGCCGATACTTGCTTGATAATTGTTGTTGTAGAAGAATTCCACTAATGGAAAGAACTTGTCCTAACTTCCTTTAAAGTCAAGGACACATAGTCTTAATAGATCCTTAAGAGTTTGAATAGTCCTCTTTGATTGTCCATCCGTTTAAGGATGATATGCCGAACTAAATCGTAAATCCGTGCCCATAGCTTTTTGCAAACTAACCCAAAATCGTGAAGTGAATCTTGGGTCTCGATCAGAAACTATGGATATTGGCATACCATGCAGTCTTACAATCTCATTTATGTAAATACGAAAAAGACGTTCAAGTGTATAAGTTTCTCGTATAGGTAAGAAATGAGCAGATTTGGTCAATCTATCAACAATGACCCAAATCGCATCAATTCCTTAAGAAACCTTGGGAAGACCAGTAACGAAATCTATGGTAATGTGCTCCCACTTCCATTCTGGAATTTCAAGTGGTTGCAATGGACATTTTGGCACTTGATGCTCTGCCTTGACTCGTTGACAAGTTAAACACCTTGAGATAAACTCCGCTATCTCTCTTTTCATATTGCTCCACCAAAATGTATGTCGAAGATCACGACATTTTGGTACTCCAAGGATGGATTGCAAATGGTGTGTTGTGCGCCTCCATCATGATCTTATACTTCAAATCAGAGTCGTTAGGAACACAAAGTCTGGAGTTGACTCTAAGTATTCCTTCTTCATCGATTCTTGCTTCCGGAACAACACCTTCTTGCACTTTCTTCTTCATGTGCATCAGCTCCAGGTCTGTAGATTGAGCAGCTTTAACTTTATCGATTAAAGTCGGTTCTACTCGTATATTTACCATCATCACATGGGTCCCTGGAGTCTTTATCTCTATTTCCATCCTTTGGAAGTCATACAAAATGGGCCTTTGCTTTGACAATATCGCACTCGTACCCGCATATGATCTTCTACTCAACGCGTTAGCTACCACGTTCGCTTTTCAAGGATGGTATTGAATGGTATGATCATAATCTTTCAATATTTCAAGCCAACGTCATTGCCGCATATTGAGTTCCTTTTGGGTGAAGAAATATTTGAGGCTTTTATGATCCGTAAAGATCTCCACCTTCTCCCCATACAGGTAATGCCTCCAGATTTTAAGTTCGAAAACGACAGCTGCTACCTCTAGATCATGAGTAGGATAATTTCTCTCATATTCTTTGAGTTGTCGTGAGGTATAGGCTATGACTTTCCAGTGTTGCATGAGAACACATCCTAAACCCTTGCCTGAAGCATCACTGTAGATGACAAATCCACTACAAGAAAAAGGTCTATCAGCGACCATTTATATCAGCGACCGCATATCCCGTCGCTGATACTCGTACTAGCGACCGACATCAGCGACCATTATATAATCCAGTCGCTAAGTGATATCCGCGACCGCATGCAGTCGCTGATCGGTCGCTAGAACAAATTTCCCACCCAAAATTTGGCAGGAAATGTTACCGCGTAGTTTTTTTGTGACCACTTATAATCAGCAACCGCATGCGGTTGCTGATAAGTCCATGTCATTAAAATTCAGCGACCGTATGCGGTCGCGGATAGCGGTCGTTGATCATTCTTAATGAAATCAGTAACCAGTTCGCTCGACACAGAACACGGAAGGAAAAAAAAAGAGGGAGGTCACCGAAATAGAGAGAAGAGGGAGAAAGGGGGGAGAAGAGAAGAAGGAGAAGAAGTTTGCGCCACCATTGCCACCCACCTTCCTCCCACCTGCCACCCACCTGCCACCCACCTGCCACCGCCTCTACAAAGGTAACTCACTTGAAATCCATTAGAAACCTTGAATCTGTTGTTAATTTGTTAATTGAATGTTGTTTAGACAAACCCTAACTTTTTTTTTCATTTTTGTTATTAATTGAATGTGGTTTAGACAAACCCTAATTTGTTAATTTTTGTTATTCAATAAACCAAAGAATGGTGTTTACTCCTTATTTGCAGCTTAATGTTCATCACAAACATAAAACACTCTCTCCATCCGAACACATTTTGGTTTCTAAGACTTGTGTATTTGTTTATTTATTTATTTATTCAAATTAAAAAGTTTCTAGTGCATGCTATCAAATTTTAATTTTTAATTTATTCTTTTAAAAGGGTATAACCAAAATAACTATTTCCTCAATCTGATTGCTTTTGAGTTGAGTCTACTGCATTATAACTTTTTCCTCAATCTGATGTATCATTGCTTGGGGACTGTTAGTATAATTTAGTACTTAATCATGCCTAAAGTACCTTTTATGATCTGTTAGTATGATTTAGTACTTAATCATGCCTAAAGTACCTTTTATTATCATGATTTTAAAGTTATTTGAATTCCTAAAGGTTTCTTTTGCCTACATATGGGCTGTTTATGAAATTATAGTCAAATCTATGCCTATATGAGAACTATACTTATGCAAGATCGTCTATGGGTAATAGTTAGGCTTTTCTTCACATTACTTATACTTATGCAAGATCTCCAGTGTGGAATCTTGGTTTATGTCTTGGGTGCTTAGAAATGACCTTATATACATGCCGTCGTGCATGTGGCTAGTCCATATTACAGGGGAGACTCTGGCCAAATTTTTTTATTGGTCGGGTAGTTGCGAACATTTATACTATTAACGAGCCTATTGGTGATCCACTAGAGCCTATTAAGGGGATGTTGGAGGCGATGGGGCGAGGGCTTGGGGGCGTGAGGCCACACAAGGCCACGCCAAGCTTAGCTAAGCCTCGAGGCCAAGCCAAAGCTTGGTTGTTAGGGGGTCATTAAGCAAAATAGACGATGCTAGAGGCTGTTAGTGCAACAGAGAAGGTAACTAGTCACACTTGGTCAATAAAGTGACTGTTTTGGCTATAACAGAAAAACAAGGTTATTTAACACTTATGTATACAAGAATAAAGCTACAAAATGTTATAAAAGCTGTAAATTGCTCAACCAAGTTGTGACTATCCCAAAACAAATTTAAAACAAATTAAAATAAAATAACATGATATAATATACCTATTAAACTAAGTAGCATTTACTTAGTTTCTCATACTAAATTTAATAACATTTAAAGTTTCTCATACTGCTTTAATTTGCATTCATTCGTTAACATCAAGTATGCTTAAATGTTAATCATATGCATGCTTACAAGTATGCTCAAGTCATATGGTTACAAGTATGCTCAAGTCATATGTTAACATTTATAATGTTGTCTGTAGTAGGTACCATGGTATTATGGACCTCTATTCAGACCGTAGTTGGATGGCACGACAAAAGTCAAGTGCTTGAGATAGGTCTTCTAAATTTGAATTTAAATTTGGTTGCCAAGTATTTTTTGATTATCGAGATAGTCACCCGTAATGTATGAATGGTAAGTCGCAGAATCGATGTCCATGTTTGAAGTGTAAGAATGTAAATTATATGGATGGACACGTGATAAACTATCATTTACTTGTTTCGGGTTCATGAGAAATTACGAAGAATCTTTGGTGGGCACATGGGTAGGAGAAGAGATGGTGGCATCACGTACACACAACCGGGCAAGAGTACTCATCGTATGAATGAAATGGTTCATGATATTGCAGGGCGATTTTGATTGGGAACAAAGCGAGAGAGCGACCTATGAATTCGATGCCAAAGACTTCTTTAAGTTGTTAGATGAGGGTAGCGAGCCATTGTGGCATGGTTGCACCAAATACACTACATCATCATGCGAATGGCGACATTACTTAACATCAAGGTGATCACAACATGAGCCATGAGTGTTTTGAGTCGCTCTTGAAGGCCATTAAGAGTATGTTGTCTGACGGTGAGAAATTGCCTGGTAACTATTACTTTTATAAGAAAATGGTGAAGAAGTTGGGTCTTGGATACCAAAAGATCGATGCATGTCCCAACGATTGCATGTTGTTTTATAAGGAAAATGAGCAGATGACAAGGTGTAATGCTGCGGTCATGATGGTTTAGGCCTAATAAAGAGGTATGACTACAAAAAAATCAAGTATACCGATTTAAGATTCTAAGGTATTTTCCAATAACACATCGGGCTAAAAAGATTGTACATGTCTTCAAGAAATTTGAACATATGAGTTGGCATGCAAAATCTCCACTAAAGATGGAGAACTAAATCATCCCGCAGATGGGCAGGCTTGGAAAGATTTTAACATAGCACATCCTGGGTTTGCATTAGTGTAACGCCCCCAAACTCGGGTACTTGAAATCCGAACTCGGTGCTTTAAGATACCATTTCTATGAGCGGAATAATACTAATAATAATAATAATAATAATATAAATATCAAACTTAATTAAATATATCAAAGTCTAATCCCAAGTACGCAACCTTTACTACAATGCATTACATGATAGATAATAAATATCATTGTCTTAATACTGTCTAACTATTACAAAAGATAACATAAGATTTTTCTGATTGCTTTCCTTTTCCCTTGTTACGCCTCGAACATTAGGTTGATCATGCTTAGATGAAAACATTTAAATTTAAAGCAAGAATGAGCATTTGATTGCTTGACAAGTAATAGCAACAATAAATATAAGCTGAAAGGATTAAATATTTTTTTTGAATAACTCTTCTACAACGAATCAACAGTTGTGAAGTAAGCTGAACCAATAATAACAACATACCAAATCTATCTCAAATTTTTAAAACTACGTACTGACTATAACTGGAGATTAGTCGACAGACTATGAACATTATTTTTCATTTTCGCTAGGGTTTAGCAAAACTACATGCAAGAACGATATTAATACTACATGCAAGAACGATATTATCGTTCACTCTATCCACCTTAGGTGCACAAAAGTTTTCCCATATTCGGGATGTTCATACTTAGTCGGGAATGTGAGACCCCCAATTTTATGAATAAATATTTAATTTTCTCGGAATAATTTTTTGAATATTATGGTGTGGATTTGATGTAATGTTATAGTTGTGGGTAATAGTTACAAATTTTGCAAAGTAAGCAAGTGGTTATATAATATTCGATTGGTTCTGGGAATATTAGATTGACGATGCACAATCATTGGTGGACCCATAGCAATGTAATTATTTTCGGATTGAGAAAGCGACAAAAATATTTTTTTATGAAAATAACAACGAAAGTTTTACCGTTAAGCTGTTGAAACATCCAAATTGTTAAAAAGAAACACGAATCTGGCGTGGTTGCGTAGTAGTACAGTATTGATTATTGATGCTTATGTGAGAAGTCATTGAAGATTGTTCAATCGGGTATTCGGGACACTTTTTTATGTCGGAGTACTATTCACGAGTTACTATTCACGAGTTACTATTCACAAGTTACTATTCATGAGTTACTATTCATGAGTTACTATTCACGAGTTACTATTCACGAGTTACTATTCATGAGTTACTATTCATAAGTTACTATTCATGAGTTACTATTCATGAGTTACTATTCACGGGGTACTATTCACCCGTAAGATATATTTCTTTTCGATCCATATTATTTTTGGGTACAATATTATTCCATGAGGAGATGTGCTAATTTTTCAGACCGTTGGTTGAAGATATAATTGTAAATCAATATGGACCACTGGTGGAAAGTATAATAGTAAATCAATATGGATCGCTGGTTTAAAGTTTTAATAGTAAATCAGTATGGACCGTTGCTTTAAGTTTTAATAGTAAACCAATATGGACCATCCGTTTAAAAGTAAATCAATCTGGACCGTTCATGAATTAGTTCTTATTAGGTCCATTTTCTATAAATAAGCTCATTCCTTCATTATTTCTTACGAATTCACCTTTGAAACTCAGAGAGAGAAACTATAGAGAGAGAAGAAAAGTACATTACTTCACTACTACAATATCCAGTTTCTTCTAAGGTAGAGAATATTATTTGTTGTACTCGTAAGGGGTATTCTTTCTTTCTTATTCATGAAGAGAACTTCTGTTATTCCATTCTTTATTATTACATTGGAATAACTTGTATAATGCTGGGATACCCTATACTTGGTGAAATTTCTACGTTATTTCATTCTTTATTATTCTATTGGAATATCCTCATCTATGCGTTTCTGTGGGACCTGGTTCCGTTATTTATTATTACATTTGAATAACCGCCTCGCATGATCTATCGCATTCATGTTGATTTCTTTTGTTATTCCATTCTTTATTATACTCAGTTGGTTAAAACTTTGACTTCTATACTCCATGAAATTAGTGGAATATCCTTGATATTTGCGTTTCATCCAGTATCTTTTCATGGAAATATTCTTCTGAGCATTCTTGAATTTTACTCTACAAAGAAGTATCATGTTGACAATGTGGACGTTATTAGTTCTTGGATAAATTAATTCTTGAACTTGTTTTTATTGAATTCTTATATCATTGTCATCATCCTCATGTTTATATTTTGTTGAAGTCATCTGTGGCCTGTAATGCATAGATGGACTTGGTATGATTATGACCAGGGATTATTCGGTATAATCATAACCGTAATGTTACAAATGATGTGGAAAAAGTCCTCATTGGCCCGTAGTGCATTGATGGATAGTTTTGGTATGATTATGGCTATGGATTCTCTTTGGTAGTAGTAGCAAAGATGAATTGTTTTATGGCATGATCGGACCGTTGATGAAAACATGATTATCTTAAGTCAGTAGTGCATGGATAATTAGTGGTCGTGATACTAAAGAATATCCTTGGCCGTAGTGCAGGGGTGATTCGATGATATGGATTATTTATTAAGCTGAGTCCCAAAAATAAAAGTGATGAAAAACCTTTTAAATCATAGAAGATAGTAGATTTTATTCCTACTTGACTCTTCTAATGGATTGCTTTGTTCACCGCAGATTAAACTTGATAGTTATTATATTTTATCAGTTTAACACTGTTGAAGGCTAACGCTAAATTATTCTGCATTATCTTAGTCATAATATTTCTTACTGGACTAGTTGAGCTCACCCTTTCTTTTCTTTGTTCTCTTGGGAAATGAGAACGAAATGGGACTAGTGGGAACGAGTGATGATCCTAGATGGTGTATTAGTAGTCCTCACTATTACGTGAAATAGTGTAATAATAAATGTAATGAGGACTCCATTGAGTGTGGATATTGTCTAGATGACAATATTTGTATTAAAATACACAGCCTATGTTTTATCGTATTTTACACGACTGTTGTATAATTAAGTTGTATTTATATTCCGTACCTTATATCTGGCGACTCAAGATGGGTGATGTATACCTATTTTGGGGGAGTCACAGTTGGTATCAAAGCTTAGGGATATGATCCCTAGCTGAGATGTGAGACAAAAACTAGGAGGGGAGAGACGGGGAATTCCTTCGCTAGTATGACCTACCTAAGTTTATTTGGTATTTAACTGGTCGGTCAGAGTATAGGGATAATATGTGATATGTTAATTAACCTTTGTTTTGTGACAGTGTTTGAAAATGTCATATGAAAATGATGAGATAAGCAATGAAGTGAAAGTAGTATGCACACAAGCCAATCATGTTTGATGATAAAGCATATACTTTGTAACAATCTTATTCATTTATTAATAAAAAGTATTAATTTATTAAAGGCTTTTAATTATCTACATGATGCTGTTTTATAATATGTGATAAACCCATAGTTTTAAGCAATGCTTTTAGAATAATGATGATGATCATTCTAATGAGATCTAAATTCTTAGAAAGTTTAAAACTAAAATAGTTCCCAATCATTGGATTACTAAATTGGGGATTAGTGAATCCGGATAGATTGGTACATACGTTGCTTGCTTTCATTGGATGAGGATGATTGATCTCATGATCATTTGTGTGGAGACACTAAAGCAAGTATGTAGGTGTTTATTAGAGAATAAGTTCTTTGAAGCATTGGCTCGCTAAGGAATACCTAATGGAGTTTTTATCACTGTCAATAGGAATTCTCAGAGTGATAGTAGTACAAGTAATCCTTGGACTTGAGATCATCATAGTATCTTGTGTATGATGAGTTATACTTTGACTTATTCCTTAAGACCCTTAGGGTATATCAAAGGGTATGCTTGGGTATAATAAGTTGTACATGGAGATAATGTATGATCAATAAAGAATCTACCACTTTAATAAAAGAAGAGAAATGTCCTATGTGATTCGATAAATGACAACCCAAAGAGTCCTTGGCGAAGCGTAATGAAATTAGAAAGGAGTTTCTAATTTGCATTATTTGGAGTCATGCATTTAAGGATCGAAATACATATAATTAAATAAAATAAGACTTGACAAGAATTCCATGTCTTATATTTAATTGGGACATCAGTATGGTGGAAGGATTGAATTGCACGGTAACTATTTACTCAAAGGTTCTTTTATGATTAATGTTGAAATCTATATTATCCGGAAAGTCGTTGATCGCTAGGGGAGGCTTATCCTTATTGTAGAATAAATATTATTTATTTAAATAAATTAATTATTTAATTTATTTATTTAAATAAGATTAGAATTGTTCTAATTGATTTATTCATGTAGGTTTAATATGGAGAACCTAAAGGGTCACACCATGAAAGGAAGAATAATTATTTAAGAAGTAAATGGCATAATCGTAATAATATGTTATGTATATTTAATTTAATCTATGGTGATAGAATAAATTAAATAGCTTAATATTTATTATTTAATATTTTAGAAATATTAAATATAAATTAATAAGAGGAGTCTTATTAATATTATTACAATTATTATTATTTTAATTTCTAAAAGAGTTTAGGAATTAATTTAATATAAGTACTCTCATTTATTCCTAATTGGATTAGGAAGGAAAATTAGTTAAAGGAGTTTAATTAATTATCCCTAATAAGATTAGGGAGCTTAATTAATTAAAAGAATTAATTAATTAAAACCCAATTCCTTAATTGTTAAGGTGGGTTGCTTCACATCTATAAATAAGAGGAGTCTTATTATGGGTGTGCATGGGTTGTTGACTTTAACAAAGACGTAATAATTCCAAGTTGTTGGGAGTATGCCTTTTTCTATGAGATAGAAAACTAGGGTTAGCCATAACACCCATCTTCTTGAATTTTATTCTTCCTTGGTGGATCACCTCAGAGGCCAAACACATGGGTGGCTAACGTTGATCAAAGGAAGGAACCAAACCCGGTGGATTCAAGTTGAACGCGAAAAGGATTGGAGGTGAACTTGTACCTGAGGAAGCTCGATCTTCAAGGGTATGATTTTATTCTTTATCTTTTCGTTTAATTAATAATTATGCATAAAGGGTGATCCGGGTATATGGTTTGTAAAATTTTTAAACTCTGATTTTTACACGCTTCCGTATTTTTTTGCAATTTGATTGCGCACATGAATATTACAAACCTAACAGTGGCATCAGAGCCAAACCTTTATGCAAATTATTAATTGTTTTAATTTGATATGTATATTGATATGTGTTTAGAACAATTTAATTGGGCATAATTTTATTGTATAAAATTTAAAAAAAAAAGAAAAAAGGACGTGAATCATGATATCACGTGGTTTATTTTAATTTTTTTTTTTTGGAGAAGTTCACGGCTAAATAAAAATAAAATAAGGAGCCGTTTGTTTTTTTTTTGAAGTTAACAAAGCACCGAACGGAAATAAAAAAGGCAGCAGGTCACGAAAATTTTCGGCAGTATGCATGTTAACATTTAAAAAAAAAAACATGATCATTCTATTCAAAAAAGTCATTCGTACGTTTTTTTTTTAAAGAGAAGCTTGGTCATCTTTTAAAAACTGAAAGTGCACGGATTTTTTTTTTTTGGAAAGAAACTGCAAGGAATTATTATATATATATATAATAATATTAATCTTTAATATGGTTAATATACGGTTAATATATATATATATATATATATATATATATATATTATTCTCAATAATTTTATAATTAAAATAAAAGGTTTATTTTAATTTTAAATAAAAAGTTTATTTTAATTTTAAAATAATAGTTTTATTTTAATTTTAAAATTAGAATTTCATGCTAACTAATTAGAATTGGAATTGGATTCCATGATAACTAATTGGAGTTGAAATTGGATTTTGTGTTTCCTAAAATAAAGGAGTTTATTTGTGAATAGGGAAATAAATCCATCTTTCCTTAAATAAAGGAGTTTGTTTAGATATGAAATTAGATTTCATATTATTCAAAATAAAAGAGTTTATTTGTGAATAGGAAAGAGAATCCTAATTTCCTTAAATAAAAGAGTTTATTTAGATATGAAATAGGATTTCATATTATTCAAAATAAAAGAGTTTATTTGTGAATAGGAAAGAAAATCCGTGTTTCCTTAAATAAAGGAGTTTATTTAAATATGAAATAAGATTTTATATTATTCAAAATAAAGGAGTTTATTTGTGAATAGGAAAGAATATCAAGTGTTTCCTTTAATTAAAGATTTTTATTACATGGAATTGGATTCCATAATTAATTAAAATAAAGGAGTTTATTTTGATTAAAATTTTGATTAAAATAAAATAGTTTATTTTATTCAAAATTAGATAAATTAAAATAAAATAGTTTTATTTTGATTTAAATTTGGATTAAAATAAAGACTTTATTTTGATTCAAAAATAGATTTTATACTAACTAAATTTACCCATTAAATGATATCAATATATATATTAAATGTTTATTATTCATGAGATGAATGTTATTTATTGATGCATATGGTGATGTGTATGATAATAAATGGGATTGATTATGGACTATTGACCAATATGATTGGATTTTATTTTAGTTGGATGCATGAATGTATGGGTTTTATTAAATGGGAATTCTCAGTACCTCTGCCTTCTCTAATTTTTCTTAATGTAAATTCTATCTTCCTCCTATGTACTTCCCCTCGACTCGATCGAGGTTTTTATTTATTTTAAATAGTTTTGTAATAGGAATAGTTAGAATTAATTTTAAAAAATTAGAGATCAAGGAGCAAGGAGCGCTTGAAGACCCGTTTGTAATGGAGCCCGGGTTTAAATGTAATAGTTATATTTAAATATTATTTCTTGCACCCCTAGGGTTTGACCTATTGGTTCACTTGGTGGCTCTAGTGAACCAAACTAGAATAAAAGTCCATAATCAATCCGGGTAGAATATAGTATTCTATATGTGCATGCTTATTTTATATATATTATATATTAAGCAAACATGCTTCGCATGTTCATTAATATGACGCGTATTTTATATATATATGTGCATGCGCGCTAAACAAGATGAGACAAATTTTAAAATAAATCCCTCAAATTTTTTATATTAAGTCCTAAGCGTTCAAAGATATTTGGAATATCGAACGTAAGCTTTCTAACATGATAAAATTAATAGAGTATTAAATATTTAATATGAGTTTGTTGTGTCACCACAAGGCAAGTATTAAGTATTTAAGATGTTAATTTATCACATTTGATGCTTATAAAGAAAATTGAACAATATTGTTTTGTTGTGTCACCACAAGGATGATATTTTTCTTTTTGAATATATGGAGTGCTAGGTCGGACTTAACTTGGATAATTTTGATTCGGATGTGCCACCACTTGATCAAAATAATCTAAGAGGCAAAATACAAGGAGTTGCATAGTTGATGTAATTGACAAAAGTTGTTCTACCTATTTATTTATATATAGTTTGTTGTGTCACCACAAGGCTATATACATTTGAAATGGGATCCTTATTCTCACTAGCAAATCTTTAATTAGATTTTTTCGAGCTATATAAGTGAGGGTAATATAGTTTGAAGAAAATAGTGGGAGATACCAATTTAAAACAAGACCTAAATTATTTTGGTAATTAATAATAGAATGTATGTTAAAATGTTGTTAATTACAAATTCATTTATGTAATTTTACAATGTCTAAAATTACTATCATCGCGAAGCATATTAGATGCTAAATTAACCGTAATCAATTAAGCGGATTGGTTAAGGAATTTGAGAATGGTTCTCATAGTGAAAAGCTATCTTATGTCCTTAATACGCCTATCATCTGAATGGTTGCAAACAATGCCTCCGAGGAAGACATTGCTACTTTTAGAAAGTGGCAAGATGATGCATGATTGGCTCAATGCATCATGCTCGTGATCTATGAGTAACGAGCTTCAGCGTCAAGATGAAACTATGGATGCTCTCTACTATATTCCCGCACATCAAGTAGTTGATGGTGAGGAAAGTGGGACCGATAGATATCGATATCTAAGGAGCTCTTCCGATCTAGAATGGCCAATGATACTATAGTATGCATAAAAAGTTCTTAACATAATCAATTTGATTGATCAATTAGGACAACTGGTTTTGTCATGGATGGAGAGTTGAGCCAAGATTTGATCTTGCACTCACTCCCGGACTCCTTTCACAATTGTTGTGAATTTTTCATATGGACAAGCTAGATATCAGCTTCGCTGATTTGCTTAACATATTGAAAAATGTTGAGAGTCACTTTCCAACCAAGAAAGATCAAATCTTACTGGTAGAGGCCAAAGGATCTTCTGAAAAGAAGAACGATTCAAAGAAGGTATATAGAAAGGCATAAACAAAGGATAATAAAAACAAAACTGATACGGATAGCAAAGGAGTTTACTTCCATTGCAATAAGCCTGGACACTGGAAAGAAACTGCGAGAAGCATCTTGCAGAGGCTAACCAAAGAAGCTTAGTGAAGTTTCGGTTACAAATACAAATTTGTTCATGATTTAAAATAAATTTTTCTTTAAGTCAAGGTTCTACTTGGGTATTGGATACCGATTTTGGTTATCATAAATATAGATTTATGAAGGGACCAAGCAGAAGTAGAAAGCTAAACAAATATAAGTAATTCTATGTGTGGAAAATGAAGCAAAGGTTACGCATTAACTATAGAAACTTATAGTTTAGCAATACCTACGAGAAAATCTATTAAGTTAATAAGTTGTTATTGTATTCCAGTTCTTCTTAAAATATTATTTCCATTTTATTGTTGGACAATGAAATCTTTGGTATTATAATTAAGAACAATTGTTGTTCTATTTATAATAATAATGTTTTGTATAGAATTGGAATATTACTTAATAAATTTTGTATACTTGACTTACATGAAAATAATTTTGCATATTGAACAAATTAGTATAAGAAAAGGAGATGATAATTCAAAGAGTTGAATGTGTGTATTTGCTGAAATACAAGTGTGAATTTTTTGAAAGGTTCAAAGAATTCAAAAGTGAAATAAATTGGCAAAGTATTAAGATTCTTTGATTAGATCAAGGAATAAATACTTGTGCAATTAGTTTCTAGATCATCTCAAATGGTTTTCTCATAATGGACACATCCTGAGACGCAATAATTGATTGATGTATCCGAATGAAAATCGCATTACCTTGTTGGACATGGTGCGGTCCATAATGATTTTACCGACATTCCAAAGATCCTTCGGGATAATGTCCTAGAAATGGGTGACATATCTACTTAAAATGGTAACCTCAAAATCCTAGCCCCAAGACTCCATAAAAGTTATGGATGGGAGGATTCCTAATCTTAAGTATGTTAAGATAAGGGGTTCCAACTTATGTGAAAAGGTTTCAAAAGGATAAGCTTGGGACAAAATTTGACAAGTACAGATTTGTGGGACATCCTAAAGTAAGTTTAGGGTATATGTTCTATAATCCCACTTAGCAAAAGGTGTCTTTTGCGAAACACGATGCCTTCTAAGATAAAGGTGTTTATCATTAAAAGGGGCTAGTGGGAGGATAATAGATCTTGAAAAGTTCAAGAACCACAAAACACTATAAGTCAAATAAGAGGAACCTGTAGATAGACCTATTGTATTATTACCAGAATAAATCAAATCTGAAATAATCAAGATACCTAGGAGGTATGGATTCATCATAGATGATGATAATGAGGTACGATCATGTAGAAGATGATAATCCGAGTTACATACGATGAGGTAAGAGTTCTAGTGTGTACAAAAGGGTCGATTGGGAGCGCCGTGACATTTCTAGTATTATATATTGATATACTACGGATGAGGAATAACATACCAATGCTACAATCAGTAAAGATAAAGTTGTCTAAACATTCCTCCACGAATGATTTGGGAAGAGTATCTTAATTGGGGATATAAATCTATATAGATAGATTTAAGAGGATGCTCGACTTAACCCAAGGAACGTATATTCATTTGATGCTAAAGTCGTTTAGCATGGCAAACTCCAAGAGATGTCTCATGTCGATGAGCTAAGGAGTGAATCTCTCTTAATAGTCCCCATAGACTCCTAAAAAGAGAGATCACATGAGTAACTATCATGTATGCAATGAAATATACGAGACCGATGTTGATCACCATCATAATCGGAGAAGTTCAACGTGAGTCGCTGAAAAACATCTTAAAGTTCTTAACCTACAGTACTAAGGATGTGAGCAAACATGGTGGGTCCGAATTAAAACTAGAGGGCTTTACAAACTCAAGTTTTCGAAGATGCACCAAGACGATCGAAAATCCACTTTAAGGTAAAGTGTTACCTTGAACAAAGCAGCAAAGTTGAATTGGAAAGGTTCCAAACAAGAAAGAGTTCTTTGGTTTAGTGATAAAGACAAAGTAAATATCTATAAATGAAGTCGCAAGTTGATTGTTTGGATTAAAAGTTCATTACGTAACTAGGAATAGTTCCTAAGTCTCATCTTGGATCTAAACATGTGTTGTGGCACTTTCATTTGATTATTAGAATCATTGAAAGATGGGAAATCACTATAGAGATAGTGGACTCTCATGAACAACATTACATATCCATTAACTAAAGCTTATCCAACAATGGCAGGATAATCGTCACTTAGAGAAGAAGAGTATAAGATACCATGACGATTGGCTTTTTTAGTGCAAGTGGGCGATTGAAAGTAGTATGCACACAAGCCAATCATGTTTGATGATGAAAGCATATACTTTGTAATGAGTCTTATTCATTTATTAATAAAAGTATTAATTTATTAAAGGCTTTTAATTATCTACATGATGTTGTTTTATAATATGTGATAAACCCATAGTTTTAAGCAATGCTTTTAGAATAATGATGATGATCATTCTAATGAGATCTAAATTCTTAGAAAGCTTAAAACTAAAATAGTTCCCAATCATTGGATTACTAAATTGGGGATTAGTGAATCCGGATAGATTGGTACATACGTTGCTTGCTCATTGGATGAGGATGATTGATCTCATGATCATTTGTGTGGAGACACTAAAGCAAGTATGTAGGTGCTTATTAGAGAATAAGTTCACTGAACGTGGCTCGCTAAGGAATACCTAATGGAGTTTTATTTACCTGTCAATAGGAATTCCTGTAGTGATAGTAGTACAAGTAATCCTTGGACTTGAGATCATCATAGTATCTTGTGTATGATGAGTTATACTTTGACTTATTCCTTAAGACCCTTAGGGTATATCAAAGGGTATGCTTGGGTATAATAAGTTGTACATGGAGATAATGTATGATCAATAAAGAATCTACCACTTCTAATAAAAGAAGAGAAATGTCCTATGTGATTCGATAAATGACAACCCAAAGAGTCCTTGGTTAAAGCGTAATGAAATTAGAAAGGAGTTTCTAATTTGCATTATTTGGAGTTGTGCATTTAAGGATCGAAATACATATAATTAAATAAAATAAGACTTGATGAAGAATTCCATGTCTTATATTTAATTGGGACATTGTATGGTGGAAGGATTGAATTGTACTAAGGTAACTATTTACTCAAAGGTTCTTTTATGATTAATGTTGAAATCTATATTATCCGGAAAGTCGTTGATCGCTAGGAGGCTTATCCTTATTGTAGAATAAATATTATTTATTTAAATAAATTAATTATTTAATTTATTTATTTAAATAAGATTAGAATTATTCTAATTGATTTATTCACAATGGGTTTAATATGGAGAACCTAAAGGGTCACACCATGAAAGGAAGAATAATTATTTAAGAAGTAAATGGCATAATCGTAATAATATGTTATGTATATTTAATTTAATCTATGGTGATAGAATAAATTAAATAGCTTAATATTTATTATTTAATATTTTAGAAATATTAAATATAAATTAATAAGAGGAGTCTTATTAATATTATTACAATTATTATTATTTTAATTTCTAAAAGAGTTTAGGAATTAATTTAATATAAGTACTCTCATTTATTCCTAATTGGATTAGGAAGGAAAATTAGTTAAAGGAGTTTAATTAATTATCCCTAATAAGATTAGGGAGCTTAATTAATTAAAAGAATTAATTAATTAAAACCCAATTCCTTAATTGTTAAGGTGGGTTGCCCACATCTATAAATAAGAGGAGTCTTATTATGGGTGTGCATGGGTTGTTGACTTTAACAAAGTACGTAATAATTCCAAGTTGTTGGGAGTATGCCTTTTCTATAGAGATAGAAAACTAGGGTTAGCCATAACACCCATCTTCTTGAATTTTATTCTTCTTGGTGGATCACCTCAGAGGCCAAAACACATGGGTGGCTAACGTTGATCAAAGGAAGGAACCAAACCCGGTGGATTCAAGTTGAACGCGAAAAGGATTGGAGGTGAACTTGTACCTGAGGAAGCTCGATCTTCAAGGGTATGATTTTATTCTTTATCTTTTCGTTTAATTAATAATTATGCATAAAGGGTGATCCGGTATATGGTTTGTAAAATTTTAAACTCGATTTTACACGCTTAGCATTTTTTGCAATTTGATTGCGCACATGAATATTACAAACCTAACATAAAGCACATGAGACCGTTGAGTCAGCTCAACCAAAAGGTAACGACCAACAACACGATAATAATCATACCGGTGGCAACGGCCATCGGAACAATGATAACCATAGTGGGGGAAATTATTATGCCAAGAATGGTAACCACTTCGGTGGTAATCATGGCCAAGATAATATAAGTGGAAATTTCAAGAAGAGAAGGTCATTTAGCTCGATTTTGATGTATAGTGAAGTCAAGTCCAGATGGAACGGTGGCACCAAAGGCGGATACGGACAAAATAAAGCTGGTAGTTTAAGTGAGAGCATTTATCAAGGAACCCAAACAAGGTTATTACGGGTAAGTTAATCATAAGCTCTTGCAAAATCTATACCTTATTCGATACCAGTTCTACCTATTCTTTTATCTCTCTTGCTTGCGCTCAACATTTAAATTTGACTTCGGAGAAATTAGACTTTGACTTATTGGTTGAAACTTCGATAGTAGAAACCTTCGTTACCTCCACTATTTATAAATCTTGTTTAATTCAAATCGACACTTTCACGTTACCTGTCGATCTTATCTCTTTGAAAATATTTGCCTTTGATGTGATTTTAGGAATCGATTGGTTAACTACTCATCATGCTTTTCATAAGGTTGTTATCTTTCATATTCCTAACCAACTTGTTATGCGAATCCAAGCAACCAAACCACTAAAGTCAATTATTGTCATATTAAGCCATAAGTAAAGAACCCCGGTCCTTTCGTTGTTGACTTCCTTGTGTGATATGTACCGAAGTCAGACTTTTTGTAGGCAACGTCATGAATGACGATGTCAAGTTGATAGGTATCAATGTGACGTGTTATCCAAGTCTTGGATGAGAGTCATCGTTTTGAATGGTATTTCTATTGTTAATAAATTTCCTAACGTAATCTTGAGGACTTCTTAGCCTACCCCTAGAGCGTGAAATCGAATTTTGTATTGACCCCAGTACAAAACCCATTTCTAAAAATCCTTAAACATTTATTCAACTAAAGCGAACGTAACATGCGCCAAAGACGTTGGCTCGAGCTGTTAAAGATTATGATCGTACCATTCCATCGTGGAAAACTGAACATGGTAGCTGACGTGTTGAGTAGAAGATCGTATGCGGTTACAAGTTTGAATATACGAACCCACGTAAAGATAACAAATATACGATTAGAATCGACTTTAATTGATAAAGTTAAAGTCGCTCAAGCTACATACTTAGAGCTGATGAATGTGAAGAAGAAGGTTCAAGAGGGCGTTATTCTAGAAGCAAGAATCGACGAAGATAGGAAATCTCAACCCTCAATTTAATTGGCCCATTTGCAATCCTCGATCGAGTAGGAATTGTGGCTTATAAACTCGTTTTACCGCCAAGTATGTCGCGTGTTCATAACGTTTTTAACGTATCGATGTTACGTAAATATGTGGACGACCCGAACCACATTATTAATTTAGAACCGGACGAGATAGCGGATGATTTAACGTTTGAGGAGATACGTGTTAAAATCTTGGATAAGAAGAATCGTATTCAACACTCAAAGGTTATACCTCAAGAGTTAGAATTTGAAATGAAGTCGAGGTATCCTCACCATTGCTCAAAGATACAGTGTATCGTATGTAAATTTCGAGGGCGAAATTTCATAAGGAGGGGAGATTGTGAGACCCCAGATTTTATGAATAAATATTTAATTTTCTCGAAATAATTTTTTTGAATATTATGGCATGGATTTGATGTAATGTTATAGTTGTGGGTAATAGTTACAAATTTTGCAAAGTAAGCAAGTGGTTATATAATATTCGATTGGTCGGAGAATATTCTTTTTGTCAGGGAATATCCGTACGACAATACAATCATTGGTGGACTCCGCAATAGAATTATTGTCGGATTGAGAAAACGAGAAAAATACTTTATGAAAATAACGGCGAAAGTTTTACCATTAACTGTTGAAACACCAGGTGTTAAAAGTACAGTAATACGCGTGGTTGCATAGTAGTACACGGTATTGATTATTGATGCTTATGTGAGAAGTCACTCAGTATTGTTTAATCGGGTATTCGAGACACTTTTCGTGTCGGAGTACTATTCACGAGTTACTATTCATAAGTTACTATTCACGAGTTACTAGTCACGAGTTACTATTCACAAGTTACTATTCATGAGTTACTATTCATGAGTTACTATTCATGGGATACTATTCACCTGTAAGATATATTTCTTTTCGGTCCATATCATTTTTGGGTACAATATTATTCTATGAGGAGATGTGCTAATTTTTCAGACCGTTGGTTGAAGATATAATAGTAAATCAATATGGACCGCTGGTAGAAATTATAATAGTAAATCAATATGGATCGCTGGTTTAAAGTTTTAATAGTAAATCAGTATGGACCGTTGTTTTAAGTTTTAATAGTAAACCAATATGAACCGTCCGTTTAAAAGTAAATCAATCTGGACCGTTCATGAATTAGTTACTATTCCGTCCATTTTTCTATAAATAGAAGCTCATTCCTTCATTATTTCTTACGAATTCACTAAAACTCTAGAGAGAGAAACTATAGAGAAAAAGAAGAAAAGTATTCTGCTACTTCACTACTCCAATATCCAGTTTCTTCTAAGGTAGGGAATATTATATATTGTACTCGTAAGGGATATTCTTTCTTTCTTATTTATGAAGAGAACTTCTGTTATACAATTCTTTATTATTCTGTTGGAATAACCTGTGTACGCGGGATACCCTATACTTGGTGAGATTCTTCTGTTATTTCATTCTTTATTATTCATTGGAATATATCGCTCTTTGCGTTCTGTGGGATTCGGGTTCCATTATTTATTATTCTGCGTAATATCCTCGTGCATGCATTTTACGTCGGACTGGTTCCATTTTTTATTATTCGTTAGAATAATATCACATGCATGCGTTTTCTGTGGGACCGGTTCCGTTATTTATTATTACATTGGAATAACCTGTATGTGCGGTCTATCGCATGCATGGTGATTTCTTTTGTTATTCCATTCTTTATTATACTCAGTTGGTTAAAACTTTGACTTCTATACTCCATGAAATTAGTGGAATATCCTTGATATTTGCACTTCATCCAGTATCTTTTCATGGAAATATTCTTCTGAGCATTCTTGAATTTTACTCTACAAAGAAGTATCATGTTGACAATGTGGACGTTATTAGTTCTTGGATAAATTAATTCTTGAACTTGTTTTATTGAATTCTTATATCATTGTCATCATCCTCATGTTTATATTTTGTTGAAAGTCATCTATGGCCTGTAGTGCATAGATGGACTTGGTATGATTATGACCAGGAATTATTCGGTATAATCATAACCGTAATGTTACAAATGATGTGGAAAAAGTCCTCATTGGCCCGTAGTGCATTGATGGACAGTTTTTGGTATGATTATGGCTATGGATTCTCTTTGGCCGTAGTCTTAAGATGAATTGTTTTATGGCATGATCGGGACCGTTGATGAAAACATGATTATCTTAAGTCGTAGTGCATGGATAATTCGTGGTCGTGATACTTAAAGAATATCCTTGGCCAGTAGTGCGGGGTGATTCGATGATGTGGATTATTTATTAAAATTTGAGTCCCAATGATAAAAGTGATGAAAAACCTTTTAAATCATAAAAGATAGTAGATTTTATTCCTACTTGACTCTTCTAATGGATTGCTTGTTTCTACCGCTATTAAACTTGATAGTTATTATATTTTATCGGTTTAACAATTGAAGGTTGAAACGCTAAATTATTCTATATTATCTTAGTCATAATATTTTTCTTTCGGGCTAGTTGAGCTCACCCTTTCTTTTCACCGTTCTCTTCAGAAATGAGAACGTAGCTGGGACTAGTCGGGGAACAGAGTAATGATCCTAGATGGTGCATTAGTAGTCCTCACTATTTTGTGAAATAGTGTAATAACAAATGTAATGAGGACTCCATTGAGTGTGGATATTGTCTAGATGACAATATTTGTATTAAAACTCACAGCCTATGTTTTATCGTATTTTACACGACTGTTGTATAATTAAGTTGTATTTTTATTCAGCACCTTGTATCTGGCGACTCAAGATGGGTGATGTATATCTATTTTGGGGGCATCACAGGGAATCCGAACCAAAACAATCTGGTTGGATACAATAACGTTCTATGTTGTTCAACAATATTTTTATGTCTAGCTGAATAAAATAGCTTAGACGACTTTTAAGTCAACGTATACATACTTGAAATCAATAAGTATGTATCAACATATGATTAATACAATGGTTATCCAAGTGGGGACACTTGTCTAACCCTATATACGAAATTAACGAACATAATAAATATCGAATTATACAATAATACAATGATCGGATAATGTAAGAACTTGTATGAATACAAAGATTGGATACATAATGAATAATAATAGAGTTAATAATCTGGCACAATAATAATATAATTCTGAAACTTTCTTACTCATGTCCATTGCATAAAGAAAATGCAAAGGTAGAATACTTGCACAATGTAAATAATAGATCAAATACTTGCTCAATAATAATTGGAGTAAGTTTAGGAAACTTGCAGTATAACATGATATACTGTTTGCATCTAAATAAAAGTAGTGCATAAGGTTTAGATACTTACTGACTCACGCCATAATAACGCAACTTAGATTAATCTTTTATACAAACGATCTATCGTTAATAATAAGATCATTCGTTCAATTAGAATAATATATCATATCACATAAGATCGCTAATTACGACAAGACATAACCTAATCACATTGTCACATATGTTTTAACTGTTATTGATTCACTAACAAACACATATCTAGTCAATTTTTTCTAAGTCTAAATCAATTTCTGAAATATTTTGCAAAATTAAACTGACTTTATCGGGTAAATATCGAGTCTAAGACTCTATTGTGTAGTTCAATAGTCGTTTAGATATTTTAAATATCCGTCATATTATTTTTCATAGCCTTATAATAATTTTTAAATAATTATTATAATTTATCATGAATTGTCAAACACTAAAATCATTATTAAATGATTTAAATATTAACTAATTCTATTATCATTAATATTTAATTAATATTAAACTATTAATGAAACAATTGCATGCCAAAATATTAAAGTTATTTATAATAACTCATAGCATACTAAGAATGATATGGTCCTGCTACAAGTTCTATATTCCAGAACTCATAGCATACTACAAATCCAAAACATAAAACATCCCAAATCATAAACAAAGAGAGATCTACAGCCTCTGACTTTTGCTTGTCAGACACAAAAACCATTTTCCCCAAATTTTGAAAAATGAAAAATCCGAGCCTCTAGATGTTATGGATCTAACATCTAGCAACCCATATCACTTTTTTAGACTCCATACTACATATTTAACACACAAAAACTAACATCTAACATAAGATCAAAAGTCAGATTTCTAATTTAGGTTTTACCTTTTTATGAACAAATTCTTTGATTTTAGGCTTCTAATCTGTTATTGAAAGTCACGGGGCTTGATTTGGGGACTGATCCACTACTAAATTTTGTAGGGTTAGATAGAGAGAGGCTTGGTTGGGTGTTTGGAGAGAAATGAGGCAAAATATGAGACTCTTTCATGATCTATATCTATATTGATATGTAATGAAATTGGGCTGAGATTTGTTGCTGATTTGCAAAGATTCTAGCTCATGGCATATCTATGGTTGAGGATTTGGCAAGATATTGCTAGATTTGATAACAATAATGCAATAATGGGACAAAAAGGGCAAAATTGTAATTTTGCAAATAAGTCAAAGGGTATTCTTGTCCAAGGTGCTTGAATCTAGGGTTTACTCACTAGATTTTTAACCTTAAAGTTTCTCAAATAATTACTAGGGTTTGGACAATTAAAAATTAAAGGGTAGTAAAATTTTAAATAAAACATACTAATTAAAATTAGGGTTTTTAATAAAAATTAGGGTTTAAATAATTAGGGTTCCTTAATTATCATTAGGGTTCCTAAATTAACATTTCAATTTACTAAAATAATAATCAGGGTTTATAATTTTAGCAATTAGGGTTCCTAATTAGCAATTAGGGTTTCTAATTTTAAATTAGGACTTTCAAATATTAATTAGGGTTTTATCTAATTAACATTAATTCTATAATATGCACATAATTCATATAACACAATTTCTAATTCGATCTTAATTTTCAGCTTTTAAATTTCCAATCATGGTTTATGGCAAGTAATACTAGGGTTTGTCGTGATACACCATAATTGACTAACCATTAACAATCTACACATATATCTGTATATATTTATAATAATTTGAAAAATAATATTATACTTAATATAATATTATTTTTCTCATTCATAGCTCAAAATCCAAAATTAGGGTTTGGATTTCATATCCATTTATCTTTCATATATAAGTATGCATTATTAATTAAGTTAAAATAATTAACTTAAAACTCGAACTAAAATTCATATAATAAAATAGTAATTATAATAATTCCAATAATTATCTCATATATTATTTAAATAATATAAAAATCATATGTTCATGAAAATAAATAATAAAGATATTTCTACTATAAAATTAATTATTATAAGTATATACCTTATAATTAGCAATAATTCTAAAATAAAATTATTTGAAATTATTCATGTAATAAATAAATTTTATTTATCACATATATACATACACATTACTTGACACATATTCTCATCTTTAAAATAATAATAAAAAAAATTAATATGCAAAATTTCTTATTTATTTTTATAGAAAATATTCAGGTTATTACATTCACCCTCCCTTATAAGGATTCCGTCCCCGGAATCACCGTTTTAAAACACATACTTACAAGGGTACATATCATACATAGTCTTTTCAAATAGATCTCGATCAGATTTGATCGAACCAATTTTTTAACTATTCAACATAAAGCTTGTCTATCTGATTAAACGGAAGGTCGATTGCTAAGAGAACTCAAATTCCTTCTTGAAAATATTTTTATAAAATAATTTATTATATATTGGAAAATCATATATATATATATATATATATCGAAATATACAAGTTATACGAATAATACCTGGAGTTGCATTCTCAGCTGCCACCGTATACTGGACCGTCATATTGAAAACTCTTGCGGTTGATTCTATTGGTTTGTTTGTTGAAGTAGGTTCTGTTGTCACTAGAGTCCCTCTGCCTTTTCCTTTACTCGCGCTCCCTGTATCCCTCCTCTTTTTTGGACAGTCTTTCACCTTATGCTTCGTTGATCCACATCTGAAATACCCTTTGTTCATCCTTGGATTGGGACAATTGGGAGAGATATGTCCCTCCTACCCACACCTGTAGCACACAAACTTACCCTTAAGACACTCCCCTGAGTGATTCTTTCTGCAATTTCCACAATGCGCAACTTGTTTCTTTCCACATCCTAGCCTACTTCTGATATTCCCGAAATTATCTCCTTTTCTTTTCTCAGTCTTACTGCCACTATTTTCTTCTCTGACTCTAGCTTTATTTGCTTCCCACCAAAAATTCGCATCCCCTTTCATCGTATATGTGACAAAAGCTGTCTTTTGCTCATCCGTTACTCTAGCTATCACAAACATCTCTACAGGGTCAGTTGATCCTCTAAATCCTGGTTGTTCGATTGCTTTGAAGTCTTTGACGTTTGCTGATCGATTACTTGGTTGATTTCCCGCGGCTGGTATTCCGTTCTGCATAGCTTGAACGTCCACATTCGCCAAATTTTGTGTTGGGTCTAATTGTCCTTCAGCTTTGTTGACAGGTTCTTCTGCCTTTTGGTTTCGTTTTCATCTTGGCGGCATTATCTAATTAAATAAGATCATGTTCATCTAACTTATTCATCGTACTTTTCATAGCATAACACATACTGTTTTAAACATCTGCTATCCCCTTTGTGACATAATAGTCGGGAATCATTGCCACAACTTATACAAAAGTTGTTAATACTACTTTACACAGACATACTTATCGTATACGCATCATAGAATCATACATATTCAAATAACACTAATACTACTTATTTCATATGCCTCCACTAAGGATCAATTACTTAACATTCTATATATTTCTATTATCCTCAATAATCCATTCTCACTTAGCTATACCTAGTTCGTCAAACCTTCCACACATTATGAGTTTAGGAACTCACCACAAACATATGAGTTAAAGAACTCGAACTTGATCTTTTATCCTGTAACTATACTCTACCTATCAGTCATACTATCATTTCTAGGTCTGGTACTACACTTTCTTGTATAATCACCTCATTGAGGTAGCTTTCAATGTGAGCCTCTATTTCAGCTATTGGCTTTGATATTGGCTCGGTTATGGAGGTTGACTCCTTCTTTACGACCTGAGGGTATCCAAATCCTTATCTCATATAACATTTACACACTAACTATCTTGATTAACATATAGTATATACACATAATAAACAATAGTTTTATAAAAGTTATCTTTTATTTTGTTTAACGATGAATTTATTCAATTCATCTCCTTTTAAACTCTATATGAGTTATTTGTATTTTCAACATTTCCCCATGTCCCAAGGTTATAGCCTAAGGTCTATCCCACCTAAGGTTTCTAACCCTAAAGCTTTGATACCAACTTGTAACGCCCCCAAACTCGGGTACTTGAAACCCGAACTCGGTGCTTTACGATACCATTTCTATGAGCGAAATACTACTACTAATAATAATAATATAAATATCAAACTTAATTTACATATATCAAAGTCTAATCCTAAGTACGCAGCCTTTACTACAATGCATTACATGATAGATAATAAATATCATTGTCTTAATACTGGCTAACTATTACAAAAGATAACATAAGATTATTCTGATTGCTTTCCTTTTCCCTTGTTCGCCTCGAACATTCGGTTGATCATGCTTTAATGAAAACATTTAAATTTAAAGCAAGAATGAGCATTTGATTGCCCAAACAAGTAATAAGCAACAATAAATATAAGTTGAAAAGGATTAAATGTTTTCTTTGAATAACTCTTCTACAACTAATCAATAGTTGTGAAGAAAAGTCGAACCAATAATAACAACATACCAAATCTATCTCAAATTTTTGAAACTACGATCGATTATAATTGGAGATTAGTCGATGCACTATGAACATTGTTTTCATTTTCGCTAGGGTTTAGCAGTAACTTAATCCGTAAACCCTCATAACTTACGGACACGAGGGTGATCTCGCCTAATGTGCCCTCAGATTGATCAATACTACATGCAAGAACGATATTATCGCTCACTCTATCCACCTTAGGTGCACAAAAGTTTTCCCATATTAGGGATGTTCATACTTAGTCTGGAATTCAACCAAAATAACTGCGGGTTGGATACAATAACGTTCTATCTTGTTCAACAATATTTTTATGTCTAGCTGAATCAAATAGCTTAGACGCCTTTTAAGTCAACGTATACATACTTGAAATCAATAAGTATGTATCAACATATGATTAAATACAATGGTTATCCAAGTGGGGACACTTTTCTAACCCTATATACGAATTAACGAACAAAATAAATATATGAATTATACAATAATACAATGATCGGATAATGTAAGAACTTGTATGAATACAAAGATTGGATACATAATGAATAATAATAGAGTTAATAATCTGGCACAATAATAATATAATTCTGAAACTTTCTTACTCATGTCCATTGCAGAAAAGAAATGCAAAGGAAGGATACTTGCACAATGTAAACAATAGATTAGATACTTGCTCAATAATAATTGGAGTAAGTTTAGGAAACTTGTATAACATGATATACCTGTTTGCACGAAATAAAAGTAGTGCATAAGGTTTAGATACTTGCCTGAACTGCTGCTTACAATAACGCAACTTAGATTAATCTTTTATATAACGACCTATCAGTAAGAAGATCATTCATTTAATTATAATAATATATCATATCACATAGTATTGCTAATTGCAGTCAGCACATAACCTAATCACATTGTCACATATGTTTAACGGTTATTGATTCACTAACAAACACATATCTACTCAATTTTTTCCAAGTCTAAATCAATTTTCAAATATTTTTGAAAATTAAACTGGCTTTTATCGGGTAAATATCGAGTCTAAGACTCTATATCAGTAGTTCAATAGTCGTTTAGATATTTTAAATATCCGCTATATTATTTTTCATAAATTTTATAAAAATTTTTTAAATAATTATTATAATTTATCATGAATTGTCAAACACGAAAATCATTATTAAATGATTTAAATATTAACTAATTCTATTATCATTAATATTTAATTAATATTAAACTATTAATGAAACTATTGCTAAAATATTAAAGTTATTTAAAATAACTCAAAATATTTTTAAAGTATTAATATTACCCTTAAATGATTTTTAAAACATTTAAAATCATTTTTAAATAATTACCATTAATATTAGAATATTGATTTATTATTTATCAAAATATAAAAAGTCATTTATTATAACTTAGAATATTTTTAATTCATTTATTTCCTTTTTAATTGATTTTAATTCAATAAAACCATTTTAAAACTATTTATTTAATATAATTATTAAATAAACTTAATATCATTAATATTAAATTATTAATGAAATTTACCTTTAAATATCAAAAGTTATATTTTATAACTTCAAATATTTTTAAACTATTTATTTTCATTTAAAATGATATTTATAATATTAAAATTATTTTTATTAATTTATTTAATATAATTACTAAATAAATCTAATATCATTAATATTTAATAATTAATGAAACTTATCTTAAAATATTAAAAGTTATGTTTTTTAACTTAAAATATTATTAAGTACCTTATTATTATTTAAATTGATTTTTAATACAATAAAATCATTTTTAATTAATTTATTTAATGCATTTATTAAATAATTTAAATACCAATAATATCCAAATAAATATTAATATTTATGAAAAATATGTCAAATTATTAAAAGTTAATTTTTATAACTTAAAATAATTTTTAAAACTATTTTTATAATTTTCAGAATTTATTTACTATTTTTAAATGATTTTTCAAAAATAAATTAATTAATTTTACTAAGTCTGTCGCTAAAGCCCTTTGGCGACATAATCTGTCTCCTTAGGTGTTCATGAGAAACCCAGGCATGCAAAGTCAGTTTTCGAGTGAGCTTGTTTGACCAAGCTTAATTCAGTGTCTACTATGTTTCTCATGAAACAACAAATAACCAGGTCATAATTCATCACAATCAAAAGTTATTAAGCTTTGAACTAGCTGTCAGGCGTGTTCATCATATTTCTCGGCTGCCCAGAATTTTTAAATCATGGCCGGTCAACGCTCTTGTTGACCTAATATCTAGCAATCTGTTCATGTTATGGGTGTTTTAGACGTCTGGCTGTGTAGAATAACTAGTAGGGTACATGAATCAAGCACGTATCAGGTTTAACAATCATCAAGCTAAAAGATCTGGGCCATTAAAAAGGTTGTCAGAACTGTTCTTGATTTTCTAGAAATTCCAGAAAATGCATTTCATGCTCATACTGCCTACTTTGACTAACCACTGTAACCAACATGTTTGATGACTAGGAATTAAACTAGCATACATCTACTGTCCATCTACTAAACTACAAACTACATACAACTATAAACATAAATCAATAACATACTGAAAGAGCTTGGGTCATAAACTTATCGTCAGATTAGTTCTCGGGTTTTCGGGTAACACAGAAACCCGAGCGAAAGGTTATGGTGTCACTTTCAAGCTCATTTAATCATTTGTTCTGGTCATGATTTATATCGTTTAATGGTTCAAATGTATTCTATACATGACAAGGAATATTAATATAACAACAAATCAGTTTAACAACAACATATCAAGCAGATCTAGGCCAGTCAAACCATGCCAGAAGACATATTCTTGAATTTTCTGGAATTTCCAGAAACAGATTTCGTGAACTAGTAAGCTAGTTTGACCTTCCACTGTGTTCAATACAATGATGATATAAGGGATCTAAAGGCATATATCCATAGTAAACATAACAAGCTACAACTCAGTTACCATAACAGAATCAAAACAACAACACAAGGGCAGATCTAGTCCCTTGAAAAAGTTGTCAGGCCCTTTCTGGGCACGATTTTGGTTTTCCAGATTTTAGAAAGTCATGGTCGGTCAACGACCTTTGACCATGATTATCTGACATTCTAAGAATGATCTGGTCCTGCTACAAGTTCTAGATTCCAGAACTCATATCATACTACAAATCCAAAACATAAAACATCCCAAATCATAAACAGAGAGAGTTCTACAGCCTCTGACTTTTGCTTGTCAGAAACAAAAATCATTTTCCCCAGATTTTGAAAAATGACAAATTCGAGCCTCTAGATGTTATGGATCTAACATCTAGCAACCCAGATCACTTTTTTAGACTCCATACTACATATTTAACACACAAAAACTAACATCTAAAATAAGATCAAAAGTCAAATTTCTAATTTAGGTTTTACCTTTTTATGAACTAATTCTTTGATTCTAGGCTTCTCATCTATTATTGAAAGTCATGGGGCTTGATTTAGGGACTGATCCACTACTAAATTTCGTAGGGTTAGATAGAGAGAGACTTGGTTGGGTGTTTGGAGAGAAATGAGGCAAAATATGAGACTTCCTCTTTCATGATCTATATCTATATTGATATGTAATGAAATTGGCTGAGATTTGCAAAGATTCTAGCACATGGCATATCTAGGGTTGAGGATTTGGCAAGATTTTACTAGATTTGATAACAATAATGCAATAATGGGACAAAAAGGGCAAAATTGTAATTTTGCAAATAAGTCAAAGGGTATTCTTGTCCAATGTGCTTGAATCTAGGGTTTAATCACTAGATTTTTAACTTTAAAGTTTCTCAAATAATTACTAGGGTTTGGACAATTAAAAATTAAAGGGTAGTAAAATTTTAAATAAAACATACTAATTAAAATTAGGATTTTTAATAAAAATTAGGGTTTAAATAATTAGGGTTCCTTAATTATCATTAGGGTTCCTAAATTAATATTTCAATTTACTAAAATAATAATTAGGGTTTATAATTTTAGAAATTAGGGTTCCTAATTAGCAATTAGGGTTTCTAATTTTAAATTAGGACTTTCAAATATTAATTAGGGTTTTATCTATTTAACAATAATTCTATAATATGCACATAATTCATATAACACAATTTCTGACCGATCTTAATTTTCAGTTTTAAATTTCCAATCATGGTTTATGACAGTAATACTAGGGTTTGTCGTGATACACCATAATTGACTAACCATTAACAATCTACACATATACTGTATATATTTATAACACCGAAAAATAATATTATACTTAATATAATATTATTATTCTCATTCATAGCTCAAAATCAAAAATTAGAGTTTGGATTTCATATTTGATTTATCTTTCACATATAGTATGCATTATTAATTAAGTTAAAATAATTAACTTAAAACTCGAACTAAAATTCATATAATAAAATAGTAATTATAATAATTCCAATAATCATCTCATATATTATTTAAATAATATAAAAATCATATATTCATAGAAAATAAATAATAAAGACATTTCTACTATAAAATTAATTATTATAAGTATATACCTTATAATTAGCAATAATTCTAAAATAAAATTATTTGAAATTATTCATGTAATAAATAAATTTTATTTATCACATATATACACACACATTACTTGGCACATATTCTCATCTTTAAAATAATAATAATAAAAAATTAATATACAAAATTTCTTATTTATTTGTATAGAAAATATTCAGGTTATTACAATTGGAACCTAGAAATGTGAGGCTTGGATTGTCCACCGATAGCACATCCTGGGTTTAACACTGTGATGAATGTTACGGGGAAGACAAAAGATAACGATAAGGCACGTTTGGACATGAAAGATATTTGTAAGCGTCCTGGATTAGAACTTTATGAATCTTCTAATGGTAAGATATATTGTCAAACAGCATGCAAGGTACACATTGTCCAAAAAGCAAGTTGAAGATGTGTGCACATGGGTTAAGTCTCTGAAACTACCAGATGGATATGCGTCAAACATTGCAAGGTGTGTTACGGGTGGGAAATTGCAAGGGATGAAGAGTCATGACTATCATGTGTTCATGGTGAGACTCATGCCTATAGCATTTTGGGATCTGCTTGATAAACCAATATGGGATGCTTTGACGGATCTTAGTCGTTTCTTCAAAGACTTATGTTCAAAATTATTAAATGAGAAGGACATGTCTTTACTTGAGAGGAACATCATAGAGATCACGTGTAAACTGGAAAAAATATTCCCACCTGGTTTTTTTGACTTTATGGAGCATTTTCAAATCCATCTTCCCTATGAAGCTCGTGTTGGGGGTCCAGTTCAATATAGATGGATGTACCCTTTCGAGTGGGTGATGGGAAACCTTAAGAGGAAGGTGAGGAATAGAGCTTATGTCGAGGGGTCGATATGTGAGGCATATAGTTTCGATGAGATATCTACGTTTGTCTCAGACTATTTTCCGTACGAAGTCTTGACAAAGGCCAATCGAGTATTGAGACATGATGATGGGGGAAATGTTAAACTTAATGGTCAACTCTCTGTATTTGGTCTGTCAGGCCGTGCTTATGGAAAAGGGAAGCGCATATTCCTCTTTGAGCAAGAATTACATGCTTCACATACTTACATACTTCTCAATTGCGAGGAGATTGACGAATTTGTGAGGTACACATTTAAACTTGATAATTTATCTTTTAAGTTGAAAATTTATTCCAATATGTTAATGTTTATAACATGGCATAGATTGTACGATGACAAGTTAAAAGTGAAGCATCCCGGCATAACTGATAAAGATATTCAAATCAATCGTGATAAAAAATTTGCACTTTGGCTAAAGGACAAAGTAAGTTCAATTTTTAAGCATGTAGAATATATATACTCTATGTTAACTATGACTTCATTTAATAAGATGGATTTTTTGTAGGTTTTGACTGAGGGATCAACGATTCAGGCTAATGTACAAGTCCTAGCTATGGGACCGCAGGGGACCAAGTCGGTATAATGGTTACAAAATAAATGGTTGTGAATTTCACACAAAGGCATATGGGCGCAGAAAAGAACAACGAACTACGAGAGTGTGTGTCAAGGAGATTGTTACAATGAGCTTGGTCGTGCCTTTTATGGGGAGTTGGAGGAAATCGTAGAGTTGTAGTACAAGGGCACGTACGGGGGTCATATTCACTTGTTCAAGTGCCATTGGTTTGATTCAGAAAAAGGGATACGTGTTGACAGACATGGAATCGTCGATATTGACCTCCATAGGTCTGCGTACTCCAACAAACCGTTTGTTTTACCAACACAAAACAAGACAAAATATACTACACTCCTAGTCTGTTAGAAAAGGGATGACCCTTTATAGATTGGAAAGTTGTAATTCATACTCCATGGCGTAGTCGTGTAGAAGTAGTTGATGGGAAGATTTACCAAGAGCAGATGCTTCATAGTCAAACTATAATAAATGTGGAGGACGACAATGAAGTAATCCAGTTAGATGGTGGAGATGAACCACATGAATTAGATCCTGAGTCAATACTTGTGTCAGATGACATTGATCATCGAGGAGGAAGAGTTATTGACTAAATCGATAATCGAATCAAGCGGTTGATGGTTATGAATCTGCAACACGTATACAGGATGATTCTGAATCAGACATTGACACTTGAACAAATGAAATGTATGTTTAGCATTAGATATTTTTTATATCATTGTCATGTTTATGTACTAAACTATTTAAATAGAACTTAGATGTAAATTGCTTTTGTTTATTGTTGTAAGACCCCGAAATTTTTAAATAAAAAGGAATTTCCTTTATTTATTATTTTGAAATAGTAAGGGTTGATTTGATTAATGTGGATAGTTAAGGGTTAAATACGCAAATATTTTAAAATAAGCAAGTGGTTATAAAATATTCATTATCGCTTGGGGAATATTCGTTTGGTCGTGGAATATTAAATGCATTGTGGGGAATATTAAATGCGACCGGTAGCTTGACCATGTGTGGGCCCATAACGGAAAAGCGATTGGATGAAGAAAGCGACAAATATAAGTTGTTTTTAAATAACGACGTAGTTATTACAGATTATCTTTTGTTGGAATACCGGTGGTTAAAAACACACTAATACGCGTTGTTGAATAGTAGTATTGCAGTATTGCACCAATTATTGATTCTTACGTAAGAAGGCACTACTCAATAATGGTTACTAATAATTCTTTATTCAAGTATTTTATTGAGTTAATAATTGATACGTTGATATTTTATATTCTTTGTTGTTTGATAATTGTCATTACACAAGTATTTTCATTATCGAAGCAATAATTCATATTATCTGAATAATATTATTAGATAACATTATTGGCAATGTCTAGAAAGTTACATCTAAGGAGAGGTTTGGTCACCTAATTGCGGCGCAAGATGAAGAAATTCTTATTGGAAAGCCCCTCTTTCACAGGAGGCGCACGGTTGTCGATATTGTGATTACGTAATATTATTTGTGAATAATTAATTATTAATTTATATGATGAGGAAAATATTGATTTTATGTGGATATAGATGGAGAAAATTTTTAAAATGACAATTGTTGAAAATTAATATTTTATCTTTTTACGATAAAATAATTCATTTAAATATATTATTTTAATAAAATATTAACGGTGATATTTTTACAACGAATGTGGGATATATGAGTATACGAGGAGGAAGAGTATTTTTGTTGCAATAAATGTTTAAAACATGTTAAACATGTCAATTGGACCCCATTTATTATTTGAAATTTGATTATAGCTTTGTAAAATCGCTAGTTTGTGAATTTTGGTCAATTTCTATTTGGAATTTGGAAAACTTTCTTACGCAAAGTTGTAGAGAATTGAATTTCCTATAAAAACACGTGAGATTGAATTTTTCTGATGAAAGGACTATTTATTATGAATTATTGAAGTTAGGATTAATTGATTATCATTTTTGGAGTTTTAAGTAACTTTTGCATGAAAAACGTTTTTGTCACTTATGGAACATGTGTTAGTGGTTGATTTCATTTGATGGTGTGCGTAGGAAGATGTGGAAAAATAATATTATTAATATATTAAATTTTACGCTTTGGTGTTCTAAGCAATTTCTATAAATAGGGTCTTGGGTTAGAATTGAAAATCACACTGAACTGAAGTTTTCTCTCTATATTATCGAGCGTATTCTTGTGAGTATTTTGAGTATACTTTGAGTATTGCTAGGCGGGTGCAAGTTCCTTCAAAGACTATACAGGTAGATTCTAGCTAGAAGTCTTGATCTTTCGAGGTAAGGGATATTATTTTTTTCGTAATGATATTATTTCTTCAATATCATTATCTTTGAAATGTTGATCTGAAGTTTTATCAAATTTGGAACATTTTCATGTATGCTCAAGGGTTATTATTCATGGGTTGCTATTCATGAATTACTATTCACGAGTTACTATTCATGAGTTCTTATTCACGAGTTACTATTCACGAGTACTATTCATGAAGCGTGAAGATGTTTTTGTGGAATTTCTATCTTTTAGTGTGAGAGTTACTATTCACGATACGGCACTATTCACGTATCTGAGACTATTCACGATATACGGTATTATTCATAGAAAAATAAAATTTCTTCTTTTTCGTCCAAAACATTTATTACGGATACTAACTCGATTGTATCCATGTTTTGATCATTCTTGAATTTTACACCACTATGATTATTTTTGAGGTATTTTTGGGCGTGGATAAAATCAAGTACGAATCCTTAATCCTTAATCCTTGTCATTTTGTTTCACTGGATTCGTTTCTTTAAAAAAAATAAAATATTTTTCATCATCCTCGGTCTTAAATGATGATATTATGGAATATCTTTGGCACAGTAGTGCAAAAGATGAATGATTTCTTAAGAATATCTTTGGCATGTAGTGCAAAAGATGAATGATTTCTGAAGAATATCTTTGGTCCGTAGTGCAAAGATGAGCAGTGTTTAAATGAACATGACCCAATGATGAATATCTTTGGCACAGTAGTAAAAGATGAATATTTGATTTCGGATGTATATTGATTGATGTTACTGAGGATAAAAGATGAGCGATGAACTTTTAAATTCATACATAGAAGATAGTAGTTTGCATTCTCTACTTAACTCTTCTAATGAATTATTATTTCTATGCGAATATTGATTTAAAATTTGTTGTCTATTGTATTCTATTATATTTTTCCTGTTGAAGACTAACGATAATTTGTTGTATATTATCTTAGTCATAATATTCTTTTCTTGAGCTAGTTGAGCTCACCCTTTTCCTTTTGTTCCATTTTTTTCTCGGAGGCGAGAATATAGCGAGTGCGAGAGTGGGGGTATGGAATGAAGGTTTTAGAAAGGATTGTTTAGTAGTCCTCACCATTTTTGTAAAATAATGTATCAATAAATGTGATGAGGATTTATTTGAGTATAGATATTGTCAGAAGATAATATTTGTATTCAAACTCACAGTTTCTTGTTGTAATAATAAAGTTGTAGTTGTTTACGTACCATGTATTGACAACTTCGAATAGGTGATGTATACCTATTTTGGGGGCGTCACGGTTGGTATCGAGCTTAGGGATATGATCTCTGGCGGAGATGGGGAATAGAACTAGGAGGAGGGGAGAGCGAGTAAATCCCTTCGCTAGTGTGTCCTACCTAAGCTTATTTGTTAGTTGGTCGAGTATATAGGGATATTATGTGATATATTGATTTCCTTAATTAACCCTTGTTTTATGGCGGTATTTGAGAATGTAATTGAGAATATTAACAATGGAAATGAGGCCAGTGGAGATACTGTACTCACCAACGAGGAGAGCGTGCAACAGTGGCAATGTTCCTCCTGTGAACAACACTATTGAAAGCGAGATGATGAGCGAGGGATGTTTAGAAGTTTTTGCAGTTCATGCAAAATCGAGACGAGGAGACTTCGTGTTCAAAATCTGAGGAGGAAATGATAGCAATTCACGGGTTGTCGCTGATTGGCGATTCAAAGAGTTGGGACCACGAATTTAAGGGAAAGCGGATCCGATCATGGCGGAAACATGGGTCAAGCAAATTACCAAGATATTCGATGTCTTGGGATGCGGAGAGAACGAAGGTTCCATTCGCCACCTTTATGTTAAAAGTGGCGAAGCGGACTCTTGGTGGGAGTCTCGTGAAGCGTACCCATCCACCTTTTCGGCATGTCTTGGGAGGCGTTTGAAGCTATTTAATGACAAATACTTTCACGAAAGTGTTCGTCGTATGAAGGAAGTGGAGTTCATCAGATTGGAACAAAACAACATGGCGGTGTCTCGAGACGAGGCAAAGTTTGCATAGAGAGTTATCGAGTTTGCACCTCATTTGGTGGAGAATGAGGAACGATGACGCGGATGTTTCTTAGAGGTTTAAAACCCGGCGATACGTCGGTATCTCATTTCTCATAAATTTTCTCTTTATTCGGATGTTGTAAGCAGGGCTCAATTATTAGAGCGAGATAACGAGTACGGTCGTTGAGGACCCAACGAGATTGTATCGGAGATAGCGATCAACGAATAATGATAATAACTGCGGAGAAAGAAAGCAGAGACGGATGAAATGGTAACCACACGGTGGTAATCATGGCCATGAAAATAGAAGAAAGCGAGTCGGGGAGGAGATTTTAAAAGAGGAGATTTAACAATGACCGTATGTGAAGATAGCAAAGTCTTGGAAAGAATCTGGTTCTAAGGGAGGAGAACGACCACCGGTCGTATATGCTACAAATGCGGAAAAGAGGGACATATCGGTCAAGCGCCCACAACAGTTCAAGGTATGCTATAATTGTGGAAAGGAAGGACATATCGCTCGAGATTGACGATGAATGAAACCTAGTTCAATGGGGACGGTGACTCAAAAGACATCGAGAAAAGTCAAAGTCAACAATTCGGGAAGAGCGTTTGTTGTATTTGGTCATAATCTGAGGAACCCAAAGCGAGGTGATCACGGTAAGCTATTTATAAATTCTTGCGAAGTTTATACCTTACTTGATACCGGTGCTACCCATTCATTTATCTCTCTGCATGTGCTCAACGTTTAAACTTGACTCAGAAGAAATTAGACTTTGACCTATCTGTGGAAACTCCGTTAGGAGAAACTTTCATCACATCCTTTGTTTATAAATCTTGTTTGATTCAAGTTGGCACCATTACCTTACACATTGACCTTATCTCTTTAAAGATACTTGCTTTTGATGTGATTTTAGGGATTGATTGGTTAACTACTCATCATGCCAAAATTGATTGTTTTCGTAAGGTTGTTAGTTTTCATATTCTAACCAACTTTGTTTATTTAATTCAAGCAACTAAACCATTAAAATCGATCAACGTCATATCTAATCATAAAGCTATTCGTTTATTAAAAAGCGGATGTCAAGCTTTCTTAGCCCATGTTATGGATTTGAATAAAGACACGTCAAATTTGAATAATATTCTGTTGTTATTGACTTTCTGGACGTATTTTCAGAAGAACTTCCCGGTCTACCCCGTAAGCGTGAAGTTAAATTCTTTATTGATCTTGAATGCGGTACAAAGCCCATTTCTAAAACCCCATATCGAATGGCTCCTATTGAACTTCGAGGAGTTAAAGGTCCAACTACGAGAATTGTTGGACATCGGTTTCATTAAATCCCCAGTACATCTCCTTGGGGTGCTCTGTTTTATTCGTAAAGAAGAAAGACGGGAGTATGCGACTTTGTATTGACTATCGGGAATTGAACCATGTCACCATCAAGAATAGGTATCCTCTACCTCGTATTGATGACTTGTTTGACTAGTTGCAAGAGGCACAATTCTTTTCAAAATCGATCTTAGATTACGGATATCATCGGTGAAGATTAGGCGAGGATATTCAAAAGCGCCTTGAGAACTCGGTATGGGCATTATGAATTCTTAGTCATGTCTTTCGGACTAACTAATGCTCCTGCGGCTTTCATGGATATGATGAACCGAGTATTCAAGGAATATTTGGATCAATTCGTTGTTGTCTTTATTGATGACATCCTCATATATTCCAAAAGTAGTGAAGATCATGAGCACCATTTGAAATTTGGTACTCAAAGGCTTTATGAAAACCAACTATATGCCAAATTGAAGAAATGCGAGTTACGGCTTGAGGAAGTAGCATTCCTTGGGCACGTGGTGTCGAAACATGGAGTATCTGTTGATCCGTGAAGATTGAAGCAATACAAAGTTGGGAGAACAGCAAAGTCGGTGATGAATCACGTAGCTTTTTGGGCTTATTTGGTTATTATCGGAGATTCGTGGAAGGGTTTTCTCGAATCGCTACTCCATTAACTCGGCTAACTTCGGAAGGATACAAAATTCGTTTGGAGCGAAGAATGCGAGAAAAGTTTCAAGAGCTTAAGAGGAGACTTATTTATTTTGTTTCTAACAATTCCATCTGGTTCGGATGGATTTGTTATCTCAATGATGCTTCGTGCAAAGGGTTAGGATGTGTTCTCATGCAGCGTGGGAAAGTCATAGCCTATGCCTCGCGACAACTTAAAGAGTATGAGAGGAATTATCCTACTCATGATCTAGAGTTAGCGGCGATCGTTCAGCGCTAAAAATATGGAGGCACTATCTATATGGGGAGAAAGTGGAGATATATTGAGACCATAAAAGCCTTAAATATTTCTTCACTCAAAAAAGAACTCAACATGCGGCAATGACGTTGGCTCGAGCTATTGAAAGACTACGACCACACTATTGATACCATCACGGTAAAGCGAACGTGGTAGCTAATGCATTGAGTAGAAGATCATATCTTGAACGAGCGAGTGCGATGATGTCAAGTATACGATAGAGCCAACTTTAATAGAAAAAGTTAAGGTTGCTCAAGCCCCCAGGCCGGAGGCGATCGTATGAAGAAGAAAGTACAAGAAGGAGCTATTAGGAAGTGAGAATTGATGAAGAAGGAATACTTGAGTCCGGTCTAGACTTTGTGTTCTAACGACTACGATTTGAAGTACAAGATTATGATGGAGGCACACAATCGCCATTTGCAATCCATCTGGAAGTACTAAAATGTATCGTGATCTTGACATACATTTTAGTGGAACAATATGAAGAGAGAGATTGCAAAGTTTATCTCGATGTGTTTAACTTGCCAACGTGTAAAGGCGGAGCATCTTGTACCTAAGGGTCCGTTGCAACCACTTGAGATTCCGGAATGGAAGTGGGAACACATTACTATGGATTTCGATTCACGGGTCTTCCTACGGTTTCTCAAGGCATCAATGCTATTTGGGTTATTGTTGATAGATTAACCAAGTCCGCTCATTTCTTGCCGTCACGGAGACTTATTCCTTGAACATATTGCTAGTATATGCGTGAATGAGATTGTGAGGTTGCATGGCATGCTGTATCCATAGTTTGGATCGTGACCCAAGATTCACTTCAAGATTTTGGGTTAGCTTGCAAAAAGCTATGGAGCACGCGGATTTGCGATTTAGTTGGCATACCATCCCAAAGCGGACGGACAATCGAGAGAAGACTATTCAAACTCTTGAAGATCTATTAAGACTATGTGTCCTAGACTTCAAGGGTAGTTGGGATAAGTATTTACCATTGGTGGAATTCTCCTACAACAACGGTTATCGGCAAGTATAGGTGTGGCTCCATTGAAGCATTATATGGGCCGAAAATGTCGTTCTCCAATATGTTGGGATGAGGTGGGTGAAGCAACATTGTTGGGACCCGAGTTAGTACGTATGACTAGAAAAGATCCAAATGATTCGACAACGTATACAAAGCGGCACAAGATCGACAAAAGAGTTATGCGGATCTTCATCGAAAGGACGTGGAATTTAATGTGGGGATCATGTATTGTTGCGAGTTGCTCCATGGAAGGGAGTTACAAGATTTGGGAAGAGAGGAAAGCTCAATCCACGATTTATTGGTCCATTTCAAATTCTTGAATGGAAGTAGGAAATGTAGCCTATAGACTTGCGTTACCTCGAGTATGTCTCGTGTTCATAATGTGTTTCACATATCGTACTTCAGTAAATATGTAAAAGACCGAACCACGTTATTGAGTTAGAAGCAGGACGAGATAGTAGAAGACTTAACGTATGAGGAGGTACTGTCAAGATCTTGGATAGGAAGGAGCATGTCCTACGCGCATGAAAGGTCATACCACAAGTTAAAGTTTTGTGGAGGAATCATGCTATAGAGGAAATGACACGGGAATTGGAAGCTCGAAATGAAAGCGAGGTATCCTCACCTTTTTGAAACACTGAGTACGTCACGTCAATTTCGAGGACGAAATTTCATAAGGAGGGAGGTTGTAAGACCAAAAATTTTTAAATAAAAGGAATTTCCTTTATTTATTATTTTGAAATAGTAAGGGTTGATTTGATTAATGTGGATAGTTAAGGGTTAAATACGCAAATATTTTAAAATAAGCAAGTGGTTATAAAATATTCATTATCGCTTGGGGAATATTCGTTTGGTCGTGGAATATTAAATGCTTTGTCGGGAATATTAAATCTGACGGTAGTATGCCTTGACCATGTGTGAGCCCCATAATAAAAGCGATTGGATGAAGAAAGCGACAAATATAAGTTGTTTTTTAAATAATTGGCGTAGTTATTCACATTATTATCTTGTTGTAATGCGGTGGTTAAAACACTACTGTCTGGCGTTGTTGACAAGTAGACACGGTATTGCACCAATTATTGATTCTTACGTGAAGAAGGCACTACTCAATAATGGTTACATAATTCTTATTCAATATTTTATTGAGTTAATAATTCTTTGCGTTGATATTTTATATTCTTTGTTGTTTGATAATAATCGTTATTACGATATTTTTCATTATCGAAGCAATAATTCATATTATCTGAATAATATTATTAGATAACATTATTGGCAATGTCTAGAAAGTTCTGTCTAAGGAGAGGTTTGGTCACCTAATTGCGCGCAAGTAAGAAGAAATTCTTATTGGAAAGCCCCCTCTTTCTGGGAACTGCCTGGTTGTCAATATTGTGATTCTGTAATATTATTTGTGAATAATTAATTATTGATTTATATGATGAGGAAAATATTGATTTTATGTGGATATAGATGGAGAAAATTTTTAAAATGACAATTGTTGAAAATTAATATTTTATCTTTTTCTGATAAAATAATTCATTTAAATATATTATTTTAATAATATATTAACTGGTGATATTTTACAACGAATGTGGGATATATGAGTATCTGAGGAGGAAGAGTATTTTTGTTGCAATAAATGTTTAAAACATGTTAAACATGTCGGTGGACCCCATTTATTGGTGAAATTTGATTATAGCTTTTGTAAAATCGCTTGGTTTGGGGATTTTGGTCAATTTCTATTTGGAATTTGGAAAACTTTCTTACGCAAAGTTGTAGAGAATTAAATTTCCTATAAAAACACGTGAGATTCAATTTTCTGATGAAAGGACTATTTATTATGAATTATTGAAGTTCCGGATTAATTGATTATCATTTTTTGGAGTTTTAAGTAACTTTTGCATGAAAAACGTTTTTGTCACTTATGGGACATGTGTTAGTGGTTGATTTCAATTGATGGTGTGCGTAGGAAGATGTGGAAAAATAATATTATTAATATATTAAATTTTACGCTTTGGTGTTCTAAGCAATTTCTATAAATAGGGTCTTGGGTTAGAATTGAAAATCACACTAAAGCTGAAGTTTTCTCTCTATATTATCGGCGTATTCTTGTGAGTATTTTGAGTATACTTTGAGTATTGCTAGACGGTGCAAGTTCCTTTGAAGACTATACGTTATTCTAGCTAAGTCTTGATCTTTCGAGGTAAGGGATATTATTTTTTTTTCGTAATGATATTATTTCTTCAATATCATTATCTTTGAAATGTTGATCACGAAGTTTTTATCAAATTTGGAACTTTTTCATGTGGGGTTACTATTCATGGGTTCTTTATTCATGAATTACTATTCACGAGTTCTTATTCATGAGTTCTTATTCACGAGTTACTATTCACAGTACTATTCATGAAGCGTGAAGATGTTTTTGTGGAATTTCTATCTTTTGGTGTCTGAGTTACTATTCACGATATCGACACTATTCACGATATCTGACACTATTCACGTATACGGTATTATTCATAGAAAAATAAAATTTCTTCTTTTCGTCGTCAAAACATCTATTACGGATACTAACTCGATTGTATCCATGTTTTGATCATTCTTGAATTTTACACCACTATGATTATTTTTGAGGTATTTTTTTGGACGTGGATAAAATCAAGTACTTAATCCTTAATCCTTGTCATTTTGTTTCTTTGGATTCGTTTCTTTAAAAAAAATAAAATATTTTCATCATCCTCGGTCTTAAATGATGATATTATGGAATATCTTTTGGCTGAGTGCAAAAGATGAATGATTTCTTAAGAATATCTTTGGCCGTAGTAAAGATGAATGATTTCTGAAGAATATCTTTGGCCGTAGTGCAAAGATGAGCAGTGTTTAAATGAACATGACCGGTGATGAATATCTTTGCCCTGTAGTGCAAAGATGAATATTTGATTCGGATGTATATTGATTGATGTTACGGGGATAAAAGATAGAGCGATGAACTTTTAAATTCATACATAGAAGATAGTAGTTTGCATTCTCTACTTAACTCTTCTAATGAATTATTATTTCATTGCGAATATTGATTTAAAATTTGTTGTCTATTGTATTCTATTATATTTTTTCCTGTTGAAGACTAACGATAATTTGTTGTATATTATCTTAGTCATAATATTCTTTATAAGCTAGTTGAGCTCACCCTTTTCCTTTTTGTTCCATTTTTCTCGGGAGGCGAGAATATAGCGAGTACAAGTCGGGTATGAAATGAAGGTTTTAGAAAGGATTGTTTAGTAGTCCTCACCATTTTGTAAAATAATGTATCAATAAATGTGATGAGGATTTATTTGAGTATAGATATTGTCAGAAGATAATATTTGTATTCAAACTCACAGATTTCTTGTTGTAATAATAAAGTTTTAGTTGTTTACGTACCATGTATTGACAACTCAGAATAGGTGATGTATACCTATTTTGGGGGCGTCACAATTGTCATTTTATATTCATATATATACATGTTTATATCATCTTTATGTATTTATTGTCATATATACATGTAATCAAATATGACTCATAATAACATCTTGAAATTTGTAATATCTGGATGGAAAGCAAGCGGGTAGAAAAAAAGTGCGGAATGGGTAGGGGGCCTAATCATGTGCCCAAGGCCCCTACTAATCCGGATGATCGGATTCTTATTCAGATTCGCCCTCCTCCGAATAGCACGTACGTCCCGCATATATCATTTATATATAAGCATTTAAGATTCCATTTATACAAGATATATAGAACTATGATGTAAATTGCTTTAATATATCTACTTATCGTTGATGTAAATTGATGTTAATATGCTAATTGATGTTAATATTCTCTTGGTTTGTGTCTTGGGTGCCTAGAAATGTCCATATATGCATGCCGTCGTGCATGTAGCTAGTCTATATTGTAGGGGAGACTCTGGCGAATTTTTTTAAGTATTATAAGTATAAGTTTGAAAAATGTTCATAAGTATTATAACTTAGATGTAAATTGCTTTAATATATCTACTTATCGCTGATGTAAATTATTGTATATTATAGTGATTTTTTAGATAATAAGATCGTCAAGTGCATATCACAGCTGTGTTTACAGAATTGGCCTACACCTGTGATTACATGGGCGAGCACACCTATCGCCCACAAGGGATCTTTGTTTGAAATTTGAATTTCGTGTATGTTTTTTAATTATGACATATAATATAATATTCAAAGGATAATTGTTTGGTAATGTTATTATTGTTGTTTTATTTGCAAAAATGGTATAGATGGGAGGACGTTGAGCTTCAAAGGATGAGACATTATTCTCGCGAAGTCTGGCGGTCGCACCAAAGACAATTTGAACAAAGAAAGACAAAAAGCCCTTCACAATGCCGAAATCGACCATCTAGGCCAGGGAGAGGATTATATGAACGAGTATAGCCCCTGGTGGTGCACCCAGTCCATATGGGCTGAGATGTGTGCCCAATGGAGAGCTGAGAGCTGGGTGAAAAGACGAAAGACTGCCTCCACCCACAGATCCTCGGGTGTACCCGATGGCGAAAAGGCTAAAGGGACATACTGAGGCTTACAAGATTTCACGATTAAAAGATATCTTTGTCTGTGCGCACGATTTACAAGTTTTAATATGTTTACAATCATGAATTCTAGAAAATATATCATATTTTTACTTAGTAATATTGTGCTATTTTTTGTATAGGAGTCTCAATCTCAAGGTACACCTATCCATTGGATGGATGTGTACGTGGCCACCCGTCATGGTCTGCCTAATGCTATCCAGATAACGGTAATAAGTTTTAACAACTTGATTTTGTTTATCAATGCTTACATAATTTATTTTTAACTATTTAATTGTTAACATGATGACAGGATACTTATAAGCGTTTATTGAATGAGCGCTATCCTGAAGGCACTCCACGTCCGACTATTGATCAAGAGCTGTGGGAGAGGGCATCTGTTGTGAAGAAGAACTACATTAAAGGTCAAGGACAACGACCACGCCCATCCTTCAGTGGCTCAGGCAACACTGATACCCAGTCTTCACAGTCATCGAGTTATCCAGCTGTTCATACTCCGGCTGACTGTGTGAGAGCTATATATCGAAATCGAAATATTTTGAAGATACTGGGCGGGCATCTGGGGGCTCTTGATCCTGAGGAGTTAGTTGAAGTAGTAACGACAGCAGCAACAGGACAACATGGGGATGGCGACGAGGTATAAAATCAATTTGTTGTATATATTTTCGTAATATATATCAGTATCAACATAGTTACTATATTTGTAACTTGTTTTATTATTTTGTTAATTAAAGGGTAATTAAGGAGGCGATGATGCTTGACGTACCTAATTTAGATCAGTTTTGTAGTTATAGTATAAGCTTTTACTTGTATATTCATTCTTTGGATGTTTGTATGTTACTTAAACATTAGATTTGTGGTTATTTATTCAATTCATAGCGGTTTTTAAACATTAGATTTGTGGTTGTTTATATACTAGCTAGTTTGGTGGACGATGGATGTTTATATTGTTGTGTATGTGTGTTGGGATATAGCAGGTATAAAACAGGTACAGTTTTTTGGGAATTATGCAAAATAACAAAAAACTATTTTTCGCTTTTTTTTAAGAATCAATAATCAAGATGTCGTCATTGATATCTAATATGACATACTAGCATTTGAGGGTATCAATGACCGCATGCGGTCGCTGATAGCGGTCGCAGACACGTGGACCACGTCAGCCTTTGGCTCTAAGACATCCTGACTCAGCTTAGCGACTGAAATGACGAATTCGGTCACTATACGCGATCACAGATATATCGGTCTCTACTAGTGGTCGCTGATGTGCATCCCAATGAATTTGATTTTGTCACGATGACTATCACGACGTGACTTTCGATAAGCTAATAGCTATCTGCGACCACATGCGGTCACTGATACGCGGTCGCTGATAGACCCTTTTCTTGTAGTGATCCTTCCGATCCAAATGGTATTGCCAGAACAGGTGCCGAAATGAGTCTCCTTTTGAGTTCTTGAAAACTCTTCTCACATTCCTCGGTCTAACCAAATTTTGTATCTTTTCGAGTCAGCTGAGTTAATGGAGTGGCGATTCGAGAAAACTCTTCTACGAATCTCCGATAATAACCAACTAAGCCGAGAAAGCTACGTATTTCGGTCACTGATTTAGGTTTCTCCCAGCTTTGTATTGCTTCAATCTTTGCTGGGTCAACAGATACTCCATATTTTGACACCACGTGCCCAAGGAATGCTACTTCCTCAAGCCAGAACTCACATTTCTTCAACTTGGCATATAACTTGTTTTCATGAAGCCTTTCAAGTATCAGCTTCAAATGGTGCTCATGATCTTCACGGCTTTTGGAATAGATGAGGATGTCATCAATAAAGACAACAACGAATCGATCCAAATATTCCTTGAATACTCGATTCATCATATCCATGAAAGCAGCAGGAGCATTAGTCAATCCAAAAGACATGACTAAAAATTCATAATGCCCGTACCGAGTTCTGAAGGCAGTCTTCGGAACATCCTCAGTTTTAATCTTCAGCTGATGATATCCTGAACGAAGATCAATCTTTGAAAAGAATTGTGCTCCTTTCAACTAGTCGAACAGGTCATTAATGCGAGGTAACAGATACCTATTCTTGATGGTGACATGATTTAACTCCCGATAATCAATATAAAGTCGCATACTTCCATCTTTCTAATTCACAAATAGAATAGAAGCACCCCAAGGAGACGTACTAGGATGAACAAAACTGATGTCTAACAATTCCTGTAGTTGGGTTTTTAACTCCTGAAGTTCAATAGGAGCCATTCGATATGGGGCTTTAGAAATGGGTTTTGTACCAGGTTCAAGGTCAATAAAAAACTCGATTTCACGCTCCGGGGGTAGGCCAGGAAGTTCTTCAGGGAATACGTCAGGAAATTTATTAACAATAGAAATATCATTCAAGACTGACGTATTTTTGTTTAAATCCGTGACATGAGCTAGGAAAGCTTGACATCCGTTTTTCAATAAACGAATAGCTTTATGGCTTGAGATGACATTGATTGACTTTAATGGTTTGGTTGCTTGAATTCGCATAATAGGTTGGTTAGGAATATGAAAGCTAACAACCTTACGAAAATAGTTAATTTTTGCATGATGAATGGTTAACCAATCAATCCCTAAAATCACATCGAATGCAAGTATTTTCAAAGAGATAAGATCGACAGGTAACGTGCGGTTGCCGATTTGAATCAAACAAGACTTATAAACCGTGGATGTAATAAAGGTTTCCCCCAACAGAGTTTCAACAGATAAGTCAAAGTCTAATTTCTCCGGAGTCAAATTTAAACGTTGAGCGCAAGTAGGAGAAATAAAAGAATGGATAGAACCGATATCAAATAAGGTATATACATTGCTAGAGTTTATGATTAGCTTACCCGTGATCACCTCGTTCGGATTTCTTGCTTTTTGGGAGGTTACGACAAACGCTCTCCCTTGAACTACCGATTTTGTCTTGTCTGGGACTGCTTTTGATGCCTCCATCCCAGCTGGACTTGACTTTGGTGCACGACAAAATCGGGTTAGGTGACCTTCTTTTCCACAATTGTAACATGCTTTTGACTGCTGCGTACAGTTTGGACTGATGTGTCCCTCCTGTCCGCATTTGAAACATACGACCGGCGGTCGTTCTCCTTCTTTAACAACAGGTGTTGGTGCTGACATCTTTCCATCATTATTAAATCTCCTTTTCTTGAAATTTCCACTTCTATTATCTTGGCCATGATTACCACCGAAGTGGTTACCATTTCTGGCATGTTGATTTCCTCCACGTTTGTTGTCACCGCTTCGATGACTACTACCACTGGTATAATCGACTTGTTGGTTGCTCGCTCTTGGTTGGGTTAACTCATTATCGTGCTCCAATAACTGAGCCCTATTTACAACATCTGAATACAAACACAGTTTATGAGAGATAAGATATTGACGTATCTCGGGTTTCAAACCTCTTAGAAACATTCGCGTCATTCTCTCCTCATTATCAACCAAATGGGACGCAAACTGGGACAATTCGGTAAACTTGGCTTCGTACTGCGACACGGTCATGTTATTTTGCTCCAGCTTGATGAACTCTACCTCTTTCATGTAACGAATACTTTCGGGAAAGTACTTGTCGTTGAACAATTCTTAGAACTTCTCCCAAGTCATCTTGATGCGGTGAGGTTGAGTACACTTTTTACCGATTCCCACCGATGAATCGCCTCTCCTCGCAACATAAAGGTGGCAAAGGAACCTTTTGCTCCTCGAACATCCCAAGACATCAAATATCTTGGTGATACGCTTTATCCACGCCTCGCCTTTAAGTGGTTTTGACTCTCCAATAAACTCCGGTGGTCCCAGCTCCTTGAAGGCTATTTAGCGGTGGTGGTCAAGAGAGTTGCCAGTGTTTCCACCTGGATTTTGGACAGGAGCCGCTCTCGCCTGATGTTGCATGAATTGCATAAAGCTTCTAAACATCCCACTGTTCGTCATTTGATCGGTATTGTTGTTTATCTAAAGATTATGGTCTTCTTGTTGCACATTATCCTGGGTATTGATCGTTGGTGACTAAACGGTCTCATGTGCTCCATTGCTTATCTCCACATTCTCGGATGTCATTTTCAAATACTGCCACAAAACAAGGGTTAATTGACATGCAACTTAATATCCTTATACTCTGACCAACCAATTAATTACCAAATAAACTTAGGTAGGTCATACTAGAGAAGGAATTCCCCGTCTCTCCCCTCCTAGTTCTAGTCTCACATCTTAGCCAGGGATCATATCCCTAAGCTTTGATACCAACTGTGACGGCCCCAAAATAGGTATACATCACCTATTCTGAGTCGCCAAATACATGGTACAGAATACAAATACAATCTTAAATATACAACATAAGCTGTGAGTTTTAATACAAATATTGTCTTCTAGACAGTATTCAAACTCAAAATAAGTCCTCAATACATTTATTATCACACTATTTCATAGAATAATGAGGACTACTAATGCTATCATCTGGACCATCACTCTGTACCCCGACAAGTCCCTGCTACGTTCTCATTTCCTGAAGAGAATAATGAAAGCAAAAGGGTGAGCTCAACTAGCCCAGTAAGAAATATTATGACTAAGATAATGCAAAATAAATTATCGTTAGCCTTCAACAATGTTAAACTGATACAATATATCAAACATCAAGTTTAACTGCAACGGAACAAGCAATCCATTCGAAGAGTCAAGTAGAGAATAAAATCTACTATCTTTTATGATTTAAAAGGTTTTTCAATACTTTTATCAACGAGACTCGACAATAAATAATCCACATCATCCCCACCTTACTGACCAAGGATATTCATTAGTATCACAACCACAAATTATCCATGCACTACGGGCCAAGGATATTCGTGTTTTCATCAATGGTCATGATCATGCCAACAACTGTTCATCAATTCACTACGGGCCAATGAGGATTTTTACCACATCATTTGTAACATTACGGTCATGATTATACATGATCCCTGGTCATAATCATACCAAGTCCATCTATGCACTACATGCCACAGATGACTTTTAACAGAATATAAACATGAGGATGATGACAATGATATAGGAATTCAATAAAACAAGTTCAAGAATTAATTTATCCAGGAACCAATTACGTCCAAATTGTCAACATGATACTGCTTTGTGGTGTAAAATTCAAGAATGCTCAGAAGAATATTTCCATGAAAAGATATTGTATGAAGCGCTAATATCAAGGATATTCCACTAATTTCATGGAGTATAGAAGTCAAAGTTTTAGCCAACTGAGTATAATAAAGAATGGAATAACAAAAGAATTCACCAAGCATGCGATAGACCGTATAGACATGTTATTCTAATAGAATAATAAATAATGGAACCAGGTCATGCGTAAACGCACAGACATGATATTCCAACAGAATAATAAATAATGGAACCAGGTCATGCGTAAAGAACAGACAAGATGTTCCAACAGAATAATAAATAATGGAACCAGGTCATGCGTAAAGCACAAACAGGATGTTCCAACAGAATGATAAATAATGGAACTGTGTCATGCGTATACTTACAGTACAATATGTTCAAACAGAATAATAAAGAATGGAATAATAGAAGATTTTCACCATGTATGCATTACTTCGCATAGACAGGTTATTCCAACATAATAATAAAGAATGGAATAACAGAAGTTCTCTTCATAAATACAAAATAAATAAAACCCCTTACATTAGTAGGAGATTGAATACTGCAGTAGTGTAGTAACAGAATACTCTTCTTCTTTCTCTATTATTCTCTCTATACTTTCTCTCTCTATAGCTTGAATGAATTCGTGAAAAATAATGAAGAATTAGGCCTCTATTTATAGAAGATTTCTAGCTTAGCACTTGCAATGTGAAAAGGCAAGCGGCTTGAAGACTGGTGATGTGAAAAGAAAAGTGGTTTGATGCCTGTAATGTGAAACACGAAGTGGTTTGACGCCTGTAATATGAAATACCAAGTGGTTTGACGCCTGTAATATGAAACGACAATTAGTTCGACGCCTGTAATGTGAAACAACAATTGGTTCGATGCCTGTAATGTGAAACGACAATTGGTTCGATGCCTGTAATGTGAAACGACAATTGGTTCGACGCCTGTAATATGAAACGGAAAGCGGTTTGACGTTTGGTAAAGGTAATTACTATTGGTGAAAGAAACTCTTAGATGATGACATATGGGCCCCCATAGAATAACCAAACTTACCACAAACGTCTCATAATAGACTCTTTATATATATCAAGGATTGAATAAATATTACCACAAATCATTTTATTTTTAATCAACATATATTTAATATTTCAACAATTATTAATCATTAATATTATAACTTGTCATCTCAATTATTGATTTAATAATATAACATATTATCTGAGATATCTTCGTGACAATAATTAAATCAATAATATAAGAGATATAATGCATCAATTCATCAGTAGCAATAATTGAGTATAACTGAGTGACTTCTCACGTAAACATCAATAATCAATACCGTGTGCTACTATGAAACCATGCATAATCATTGTACCTTTATTTAAGGGTATTTCAATAGTTAACGGTGAAACTTCATACCGTTATTTTTATAAAAGATAATTTTGTCGTTTTCTAACTTTCAAATAATAATTACATTATGGGGTCCACCAATGATTGTGTCGTAAATGCGAATATTCCCCGACAAAAAGAATATTCCCCGACCAAACGAATATTTTATAACAACTTGCTTACTTTGCAAAATTTATAAATATTATCCACAACTATAACATTATATGAAATCCATACCATAATATTCAAAAATGATATTTGTTAGGTTTGTAATATTCATAACACAATCAAATTGCAAAAATAATGCGGAAACGTGTAAAAATCAGAGTTTAAAAATTTTACAAACCATATACCCAGATCACCCTTTATGCACAATTATTAATTAAACGAAAAAGAAAGAACAAGAATCATACCCTTGAAGATCCAAGCTTCCTCAGGTACAAGTTCACCTCCAATTCCTTTTCGCGTTCAACTTGAATCCACCGGGTTTGGTTCCTTCCTTTGATCAACTTTAGCCACCCAAGTGTTTGGCCTCTAGAGGTGATCCACCAAGGAAGAAGAAGGATTTAAGAAGATGGGTATTTGGCTCAAACCCTAGTTTTCTATCTCTATAGAAAGGAACGTACTCTCCAACTTTTGGAATTACGTATATTGTAAAAGTCAACAACCACCTCACCCATAATAAGACTCCTCTTATTTATAGATGTGGGCAACCCACCTTAACAATTAAGGAATTGGGATTTATTTAATTAATTAAATTCTTTTAATTAATTAAGCTCCCTAATCTTATTAGGGATAATTAATTAAACTCCTTTAACTAATTTTCCTTCCTAATCCAATTAGGAATAAATGAGAGTACTTATATTAAATTAATTCCTAAACTCTTTTAGAAATTAAAATAATAATAATTGTAATAATATTAATAAGACTCCTCTTATTAATATATATTTAATATTTCTAAAATATTAAATAATAAATATTAAGCTATTTAATTTATTCTATCACCATAGATTAAATTAAATATAATGTAATATATTATTACGATTATGCCATTAACTTCTTAAATAATTATTCTTCCTTTTATGGTGTGACCCTTTAGGTTCTCCATATTAAGCAGGTTGTGAATAAATCAATTAGAAACAATTCTAATCTTATTTAAATAAATAAATTAAACAATTAATTTATTTAAATAATATTTATTCTACAATAAGGATAAGCCTCCCTAGCGATCAGCGACTTTCCGGATAATATAGATTTCAACATTAATCATTAAAGAACCTTTGAGTAAATAGTTACCGTATAATTCAATCCTTCCACCATACAATGTCCCAATTAAATATAAGACATGGAATTCTTTGTCAAGTCTTATTTTATTTAATTATATGTATTTCGACTCTTAAATGCACAACTCAAATAATGCAAATTAGAAACTCCTTTCTAATTTCATTACGCATTAACAAGGACTCTTTGGGTTGTCATTTATCGAATCACATAGGACATTTCTCTTCTTTTAATAAGTGGTAGATTCTTTATTGATCATACATTATCTCCATGTACAACTTATTATACCCAAGCATACCCTTTGATATACCCTAAGGGTCTTAAGGAATAAGTCAAAGTATAACTCATCATACACAAGATACTATGATGATCTCAAGTCCAAGGATTACTTGTCTTACTATCACTATAGGAATTCCTATTGACAGGCAAGTAAAACTCCATTAGGTATTCCTTAGCGAGCCACGTTCAGTGAACTTATTCTCTAATAAGCACATACATACTTGCTTTAGTGTCTCCACACAAATGGTCATGAGATCAATCATCCTCATCCAATGAGCAAGCAACGTATGTACCAATCTATCCGGATTCACTAATCCCCAATTTAGTAATCCAACGATTGGGAACTATTTTAGTTTTAAGCTTTCTAAGAATTTAGATCTCATTAGAATGATTATCATCATTATTCTAAAAGCATTGCTTAAAACTATGGGTTTATCACATATTATAAAACAACATCATGTAGATAATTAAAAGCCTTTAATAAATTAATACTTTTTATTAATAAATGAATAAGATTGTTACAAAGTATATGCTTTATCATCAAACATGATTGGCTTGTGTGCATACTACTTTCAATATTTAGAGAAAATTAATCTTTATTCATAAAAGTTGGGGTCTTACACAACATATGGAGAGTTACGATGGTATGGGAGGTCCATACGACCATACCCATGTATATGATCTTCTCATGAAGTTTTATGACTACTCTGACGTCGCAAAGTGCCAGATGTTCATCTCAACCTTGAGGAAGGAGGCCCGACAATGGATGACGTCGCTGGCCTCGAATTCGATCTCATAATGGAAAGAACTTTACCATAAGTTTCATACCCGGTTCGGGAATAATAGAAGAAGAAAAAAGCCAACTGCTTCCTTAGTGCAGATACGACAATACTCTAACAAGACTCTGAGTCATATGTGAAGAGATTCCAAGAGGCAGTCGGAACGGTGACAGACTTGAATGATCCTCAGGTCCTCGGATACTTTCAAACATGGTTAGACGTGGTGCGGTCAAATAAATTGGTACAGGACATTATGTTCAATGCCCAGAGAGATCTCGCTGAAACATATAACTGAGCGGAGAGTTTCATTATAATCGAGGAAGCTATGGGGAGCCTAAGGCCGAACACATCATATTTGGAGAATCCCAGAGATTGGGATAGGAATAACCATCCTAGGACAGATAACAATAATAACAGGTTAGATAACCAGTCAAAGAAGAATGTTAACAATGGGGGTTAGGGAGGAGACTGACTACTCTTCCCGAACCGTAGAGTCAAAAAATTCTATACCCCACTCAATACGGATCAGGCAAAAATATTGGAGGCGATAAAAGATAAGCCTTATTTTAAGCCTTGCCGGCTATACCCGTCCGCATTGAGGAAATCAGAACTGATATGCGACTACCACCAGATCACCGGACATTCCATAGAAGATTGTTAGAATCTTAAGAACTTGATCGAGAAGAATGTTCATAGAGGGGAGTTGGTCCAGTGTGTGGCTGGGCGAGAATGATTAAGGAGAAGATCGAGCAACACCAACTAGGAACAAAACCCGAACCCCCAGACTCAACCACAATCCGAACAGTGTCAAATAACTTAGAGAGTGGTAGATGTGTTAACAAGTGGCTTGGTTGGAAGGGTGACTAGCAAGAAAAGGCGAGGGATCTTGGATTCTATATTGAATGTGTCCGAACAGTCAGCTAGGAGGGATCGATTGTATCCTGGCAAGGTTATTTCTTTCACCAATGAGGATTACCCATCGAAACCTATCGAACCGCATAAGGGAGCTTTAGCTATTACAATGTAGGTTGGGCTGATGGATATGAAGCGAATTATGATTGACAATGGCTCTTCTCTCGACATATTATATGCCCATGAATACCAAAGGCTGGATTTGAATGAGATAATGATGGAGGTTGGGCAGGAGCTGTAAAGCCCCCAAATCAGGTATACATCACCCATCTTGAGTCGCCAGATACAAGGTACTGAATTCAAATACAACTTAATTATACAACAGTCGTGTAAAATACGACAAAACATAGGTTGTGAGTTTTAATACAAATATTGTCATCTAGACAATATCCACACTCAATGGACTCCTCATTACATTTATTATTACACCTTTTCATAGAATAGTGAGGACTACTAATGCATTATCTAGGATCATCACTCTGTTCCCCGACTAGTCCCAGCTACGTTCTCATTTCCTAAAGAGAACAGTGAAAGAAAGGGTGAGCTTAACTATCCCAGTAAGAAATATTATGACTAAGATAATGCAGAATAAATTATCATTAGCCTTGATAATGTTAAAGCGATAAAATATAATAAATATCAAGTTTAAGCTGCAGATGGAACAAGCAATCCATTAGAGAGTCAAGAGTGGAGAATAAAATCTACTATCTTCTATGATTTAAAAGGTTTTCATCACTTTTATATTTGAGACTCAGTTTAATAAATAAAATCGAATCATCACGCTCCACGGCCAAGGATATTCATGTAATCATCAATGGTCATGACTATCTTAGAATAATCCACGGTCATAATCATACAACAAGCGTCCACCCGATGAACTACGAGTTAATGAGGACTTTTACCACATCATTCATCACATTACGGTCATGATTATCTTAGAATAATCCATGGTCGTAATCATACCAAGTCCATCTATGCACGTAAGCCAAAGATGACTTTCAACATAATATAAGCATGAGGATGATGACAATTGATAAAACAAGTTCAAGAATAAATTTTAAAGATTTATAAGTTAATTTATCTTGAACTCAATAACGTCAAATTGTCGACATGACATCGCTTTTTGAAGTAAAATTCAAGAATGCTCGAGAAGAATATTTCCATGAAAAGATCTTTGGATAAAGCACAAATATCAAGGATATTCCACTAATTTCATGGAGTATAGAAGCCAAAACTTTAACCAATTGAGTATAATAGAATATATGAAGCGCAAATGGATTTTCACCGCCATGCGGTAATCCACGTATCTGAGACATTTCCACAATTTAATAAGGAATGAATACAAAGGATCATTCACCATGCATGTGGTAATCCACATAGGCAGGTTATTCAAATGAGAATAATAAAGAATGGAATAATGAAGGATTCACCGCGTAAATGCGATAGACCGCATGCATGACGAGGTTATTCCCAACAGAATAATAAATAATGGAACTAGGTCCGACATAAATGCACAGACAGAATATTCTGACAGAATAATAAATAATGGAACCAGGTCCGGCGTAAACGCACAGACTAGATATTCCAATAGAATAATAAATAATGGAATAAGTCGGCGTAAGCAGAAGATAGGATATTCGACGAGAATAATAAAGAATGAAATATTAGAAGAATTTCACCATGTATGCGGATGCTTGCAGCATAAATAGGTTATTCAACAGGATAATAAGAATGGAATAATAGAAGAATTTCACCAAGTATAGGGTATCCAGGTGTATCTGAGTTATTCAACGAATAATAAAGAATGGAATAATGAAGTTCTCTTCATGAATAAGAAAGAAAGAATACCCCTTATGAGTACAACAAATAATATCCCTACCTTAAAGAAGCTGGATATTGGAGTAGTGAAGTAGCGAGAACACTTTTCTTCTTTCTCTCTATAGTTTCTCTCTCAGAGTTTGGTGAATTAAGTAAGAAATAATGAAGGAATGAGCTTATTTATAGGAGAATGGGTGAATAGTAACTAATTCATGAGCGGTCCAGATTGATTTACTTTTAAGCAGACGGTCCATATTGGTTTACTATTAAAACTTAAAGCAACGGTCCATCTTGATTTACTATTAAAACTTTTAACCCGGTGATCCATATTGATTCACTATTATAACTTTCCACCGGTGGTCCATATTGATTTACTATTATATCTTCAAACAACGATCTGAAAAATTAGCAAATCTCCTCGTGGAATAATATTGTACCCAAAAATGATTTGGACCGAAAAGAAATATATCTTACGGGTGAATAGTAACTCATGAATAGTAATTAATGAATAGTAACTCATGAATAGTAACTCGTGAATAGTAACTCGTGAATAGTACTAATACGAAAAGTGCCCACAAATACGAATACCGATTGAACAATATAACCTCCAGACATCAATTATTATCGGAAAAAATGTCGATTTCCACTAACACTAATAATCTCAACACAATGGAACTATAAAATTTCATCTTTAATCAACACGAACTTATTCATCATTAATATTATAATTCATAATATTTAACAACCAGGTCGTTCCCAAGAAGAGGGGCTTTCAGATAAGGATTTCTCCTTATTGGTAGCATGATTAGGTGACCAAACCTCTCCTTGTGAGAACTTCTAGACATTGTCGATATTACAAATAATAATATAAATAACTTTGTCGTCTCAATTATTGATTTAATAATATATCATATTATCACGGATGATATTGTAACAATAATTGAATCAATAATATGAGAGATATGATGCGACAATTCTTATAGCAATAATTGAGTATAAGCGAGTGACTTCTCACGTAAGCATCGATAATCAATCACAGTGTGCTACTCTTATGCGACCACCGCGTATTCTTGTACTTTTACTACTCGGGTAGTTCAGCGGTTTTAACGGTAACACCTCCGCCGTTATTTTTTTAGAAAGATAATTTTGTCATTTTCTAACTACGACAATACTTCCGTTGTGGGGTCCACCAATGATTATGCCGTTGTACAATATTTCCTATTAAAACGAATATTCCCCAACCAATCGAATATTATATAACCACTTGCTTACTTTGCAAAATTTATAAATACTATCCACAACTATAACATTATATCAAATGCAAACTATAATATTCACAAAATTATTTCGAGAAAATTAAATATTTATTCATAAAATCTGAGGTCTCACAATCTCCCCTCCTTATGGAATTTCTCCCTCGAAATTTACGTACGTACCTGGTATGTTAAAGAGGTGAGGGTATCTTGACTTCATTTCAGATTCTAACTCTTGAGGTATAACCTTTGAGTGTCGAATATAATCCTTCTTATGCAAGATTTTAACACGTATCTCCTCATACATTAAATCATCCGCTATCTCGTCAGGTTCTAAATTAATAATGTGGTTCGGGTTGTCCCCATATTTACGTAACGTCGATACGTTAAAAACGTTATGAACACGCGACATACTTGGCGGTAAAACGAGTCTATAAGCCACAGTTCCTACTTTATCGAGGATTCCAAATGGGCCAATTAAATCGAGGGTTGAGATTTCCTCTCTTCGTCGATTCTTGCTTCTAGAATAACGCCCTCTTGAACATTCTTAATTCTTCACATTCATCAGCTCTGGGTGTGTAGCTTGAGCGGCTTTAACTTTATCAATTAAAGTCGATTCTACTCATATATTCATTATCTTCACGGGGGTTCGTATATTCGCACTTGTAAATGCATACGATCTTCTACTCAACGCGTCAGCTACCACGTTCGCTTTTCCATGATGGTATTGAATGATATGATCGTAATCTTCAACAACTCGAGCCAACGTCTTTGGCACATTACACGTTCGTTTTGGGTGACGAAAATATTTGAGGGTTTTAGAAATGGGTTTTGTACTAGGGTCAATACAAAATTCGATTTCACGCTCTAGGGGTAGGCTAAGAAGTCTTCAAGAATACGTCAAAAAATTTATTAACAATAGAAATATCATTCAAAATTGTGACCCTCATCTAAGACTTGAATAGTACGTCACATTGATACTATCAACTTGCCATCATCATTTACGACGTCGCCCTCTGAAAGTTCGGCGGCGGTGCATTCCACCTGAGGAAGTCGACAACGAAGGACCGGGGCTCTTTACTTATGGACGATATGACAATGATTGACTTTAGTGGTTTGGTTGCTTGGATTCGCATAACAGTTTGGTTAGGAATATGAAAGCTAACAACCTTATAAAAAGCATGATGAGTAGTTAACCAATCAATTCCTAAAATCGCATCAAAGGCAAGTATTTTCAAAGAGATAAGATCGATAGGTAACGTGAAAGTGTTGATTTGAATTAAACAAGATTTATAAATAGTAGATGTAACGAAGGTTTCTCCCAACTGAGTTTCAACAGATAAATCAAAATCTAACTTCTTTGGAGTTAAATTCAAACATTGAACACAAGTAGGTGAAATAAAAGAGTGCATAGAACTGGTATCTTACACGGTATAGACTTCGAAAGAGTTTATGATTAACATACCCGTGATAATTTTATTCACGTTCCTCGTCAAAAAAAAATGCTCTCTTTTAAACTACCGACTTTGTCTTGTCTGGGACAGCCTTTGGCATCACTATCCCAGCTGGACTTGACTTTGGTGCACGACAAAATCGGGTTAGGTGACCTTCTTTTCCACAATTATAACATGCTTTGGAATTTGCATCACGTAGTTTTGGTGATATGTCCCTCCCTCGCATTTGAAGCATACGAACTGGTGATCGTTCTCCTTCCTTAACAGGTCTTTGGTCTTGTTGCCTTTCCATCATTATTGAACCTTCTCTTCTTGAAATTTCCACTTCTATTATCTTGGCCATGATTACCACCGAAGTGGTTACCATTCTTGGCGTGATAATTTCCCCCACGATGGTTATCATTGTTCCGATGGCCGTTGCCACCGGTACGATTATTATCGTGTTGTTAGTCGTTACCTTTTGGTTGTCTTTGAATCATTATCGCGCTCCAATAAGCGAGCCCTATTCACAACATCTGAATATAAACAAAGTTTGTGAGAAATGAGGTATTGACGTATATCGGGTTTCAAACCTCTTAGAAACATTCTCGTCATTCGCTCCTCATTATCGACCAAATGGGATGTAAATCGGGATAACTCGGCAAACTTAGCCTCGTACTGCGACACGGTCATATTGTTTTGTTCCAACTTGATAAACTCCACCTCCTTCATGTGACGAATACTTTCGAGAAAGTACTTGTCGTTGAACAGCTCTCGGAACTTCTCCCAAGACATCTTGAGTGCTTCAGGCTAGGTATGTTTTACAGATTCCCACCAATAATCTGCTTCTTCACGCAACATAAAGGTGGCAAAGGGAACCTTTTGCTCCTCAGAGTATCCCAATACATCAAATATCTTGATGATCTGCTTTAACCACGTCTCTCGCCTTAAGTGGTTACGGCTTTCCAAAAACAACGGTGGTCGGCTCCTTGAAGCGCTTAGCGGTGACCAACCGTGGGTTGCCATTGTTTCCACCTGCATTATGAACAGGAGTCTCTCTCGCCTGATGTTGCATGAATTGCATAAAGCCTCTGAACATCCCATCGTTCATCATTTCATCGATGTTATTGTTTACTTGAGGATTATTGTCTTCCTGTTGCACATTATACTGGATATTGATCGTTGGTGACTCAACGGTCTCATGTGCTTTATTGCTTATCCCAGCATTTTCGGATGCCATTTTCAAATACTGCCATAAAAAAGGGTTAATTAACATGTCACATATTATCCATATACTCTAACCGACCAATTAAATACCAAATAAACTTAGGTAGGTCATACTAGCGAAGGAATTCCCCGTCTCTCCCCTTCTAGTTTTTGTCTCACATCTCAGCAAAGGATTATATCCCTAAGCTTTGATACCAACTTGTGGCGCCCCAAAGCAGGTATACATCACCCATCTTGAGTCATGGATACAAGGTCTTGAATTCAAATACAACTTAATTATACAACGATCGTGTAAAATACGACAAAAAACATAGGATGTGAGTTTTAATACAAATATTGTCATCTAGACAATATCCACACTAAATGGAGTCCTCATTACATTTATTATCACACTATTTCACGAGAATAGTGAGGACTACTAATGCACCATCTAGGATCATCACTCTGTTCCCCAGACTAGTCCCGACTCGTTCTCATTTCTGAAGAGAACGGTGAAAAAGAAAGGGTGAGCTCAACTAGCCCGATGAAATATTATGACTAAGATAATGCGAGAATAAATTATCATTAGCCTTCAACAATGTTAAAGCGATAAAATATAATAAACATCAAGTTTAGCTGCATGGCGGAACAAGCAATCCATTAGAAGAGTCAGTAGAGAATAAAATCTACTATCTTCTATGATTTAAAAGGTTTTTCATCACTTTTATCATTTGAGACTCGACAATAAATAAAATCGAATCATCCTGCTCCACGGCCAAGGATATTCATATAATCATCAATGGTCATGACTATAAGAATAATCCACTGGTCATAATCATACCAACAACTATCCATCGATGAACTACAGGCCGATGAGGACTTTTACCACATCATTCGTCACATTACGGTCATGATTATCAAGAATAATCACTGGTCGTCATAATCATACCAAGTCCATCTATGCACGTAAGCCAAAGATGACTTTCAACATAATATAAGCATGAGGATGATGACAATTCAATAAAACAAGTTCAAGAATAAATTTTAAAGATTTATAAGTTAATTTATCACGAACTCGATAACGTCAAATTGTCGACATGATCTTTGCTTTGTGAAGTAAAATTCAAGAATGCTCGGAAGAATATTTCCATGAAAAGATCTTTGGATGAAGCGCAAATATCAAGGATATTCCACTAATTTCATGGAGTATAGAAGCAAAACTTTAACCAATTTGAGTATAATAGAATATATGAAGCGCAAATGGATTTTCACGCCGCATCATGCGGTAATCCACGTATCTGAGATCATTTCCACAATTTAATAAGGAATGAATCTGAAGGATCATTCACCATGCATGTGGTAATCCACATAGGCGAGTTATTCAGCAGAATAATAAAGAATGGAATAATGAAGGATTCACCGTGCGATGCGATAGATTGCATGAACAGGTTATTCCAACGAGAATAATAAATAATGGAACCGGTCGACGTAAGCGCCTTGAAGACGGGATATTTAAGCGAATAATAAATAATGGAACCGGTCGGCGTAAGCATAGCATGAGGATATTCTAATAGAATAATAAATAATCCCGATATTGGAAACGAGAATAATAAAGAACGAATATTAGAAGAATTTCACCATGTATGCGATGCCATGATATAAGCAGATATATTCAATAGAATAATAAAGAATGGAATATTAGAAGAATTTCACCATGTATGCGGTACTTTGCATAAACAGGTTATTCAAATAGATTAATAAGAATGGAATAACAGAACTTCTCTTCATGAATAAGAAAGAAAGAATACCCCTTATGAGTACAACAAATAATACCCCCTACCTTAGAAGAAACTAGATATTGGAGTAGTGAAGTAGTAGAACACTTTTCTTCTTTCTCTCTATAGTTTCTCTCTAGAGTTTTAGTGAATTCGTAAGAAATAATGAAGGAATGAGCTTCTATATATAGGAGAATGGAATGAATAGTAACTAATTCATGAACGGTCCAGATTGATTTACTTTTAAATGGACGGTCCATATTGGTTTACTATTAAAACTTAAAGCAACGGTCCACACTGATTTACTATTAAAACTTTAAACCAATGATCCATATTGATTTACTATTATAACTTTCCACCACGGTCCATATTGATTTATTTATTATTAATCTTCAACCAACGATGCGAAAAATTAGCACATCTCCTCATGGAATAATATTGTACCCAAAATGATTTGGAATGAAAAGAAATATATCTTCTACGGGTGAATAGTACCCGTGAATAGTAATTCATGAATAGTAACTCATGAATAGTAACTCATGAATAGTAACTAAATGAATAGTAACTTTCGTGAATAGTACGAAGAACACGAAAAGTGCCCCGAATACCCGATTGAACAATATAACCTCCGGACATCAATTATTATCAAAAAAAATGTCGATTTCCACTAACACAAATAATCTCAACACAATGGAACTATAAAATTCATCTTTAATCAACACGAACTTATTCATCATTAATATTATAATTCATAATATTTAACAACTAGGTCTTTCGAGGAAAGAGGGGCTTTCAGAAAAGGATTTCTCCTTATTGGCGTATGATTAGGTGACCAAACCTCTCCTTGTGAGAACTTCTAGACATTGTCGATATTGCAAATAATAATATAAATAACTTTGCCAGTCTCAATTATTGATTTAATAATATAACATATTATGCGAGATGATCTTTGTAACAATAATTGAATCAATAATATGAGAGATATGATCAAACAATTCTTATAGCAATAATTGAGTATAAGCGAGTGACTTCTCACGTAAGCATCAATAATCAATACAGGTGTGCTCTTATGCGACCACGCGTATTCTTTGTACTTTTACTACCGGGTAGTTCAACAGTTTTAACGGTAACACCTCCGCCGTTATTTTTATAAAAAGATAATTTTGTCATTTTCTAACTACGACAATACTTCTGTTGTGGGATCCACCAATGATTGTGCCGTCGTACAATATTCCGTGTTAAACGAATATTCCCTGACCAATCGAATATTATATAACCACTTGCTTACTTTGCAAAATTTATAAATACTACCCACAACTATAACATTATATCAAATCCACACCATAATATTCAAAAAATTATTTCGAGAAAATTAAATATTTATTCATAAATCTGGGTCTCACAATCTCCCCTCCTTATGGAATTTTAGCCCCGAAATTTTACGTGCATACTGGTATATCTTGAAGAGGTGAGGGTATCTTGACTTCATTTGATTCTAACTCTTGAGGTATAACCTTTGAGTGTCGAATATAATCCTTCTTATCGAGATTTTAACACGTATCTCCTCATACGTTAAATCATCCGCTATCTCGTCAGGTTCTAAATTAATAATGTGGTTCAGGTCGTCCCCATATTTACGTAACGTCGATACGTTAAAAACGTTATGAACACGTGACATACTTGGCGGTAAAACGAGTCTGTAAGCCACAGTTCCTACTTTATCGAGGATTTTAAATGGGCCAATTAAATCGAGGGTTGAGATTTCCTCTTTTCGTCGATTCTTGCTTCTAGAATAACGCCCTCTTGAACCTTCTTAATTCTTCACATTCATCAGCTCCGGGTGTGTAGCTTGAGCGGCTTTAACTTTATCGATTAAAGTCGATTCTACTCGTATATTCGTTATCTTCATGGGGGTTCGTATATTCGCACTTTAAGCGATACGATCTTCTACTCGGCAGCGTCTACCACGTTCGCTTTTCCACGATGGTATTGAATGATATGATCGTAATCTTCAACATTTCGAGCCAGCGTCTTTTTGGCACATTACACGTTCATTTTAGGTGAAGAAATATTTGAGGGTTTTAGAAATGGGTTTTGTCTTTGGGGTCGATACAAAATTTGATTTCACGCTCTAGGGGTAGGCTAAGAAGTCTTCAAGAATACGTCGGGAAATTTATTAACAATAGAAATATCATTCAAAATTGTGACCCTCATCCAAGACTTGGATAGTACGTCACATTGATACCTATCAACTTGCCATCGTCATTCACGGCGTCCCTCTGAAAAGTTCGGCTTTGCGGTGCATTTCACACAAGGAAGTCAACAATGAAAGGACAGGGGGCTCTTTACTTATGGCTTGATATGACAATGATTGACTTTAGTGGTTTGGTTGCTTGGATTAGCATAATGAGTTGGTTAGGAATATGAAAGCTAACAACCTTATAAAAAACATGATGAGTAATTAACCAATCGATTCCTAAAATCGCATCAAAGGCAAGTATTTTCAAAGAGATAAGATCAATAGGTAACGTGAAAGTGTTGATTTGAATTAAACAAGATTTATATATAGTAGATGTAACGAAGGTTTCTCCCAACTGAGTTTCAACAGATAAATCAAAATCTAACTTCTTCGGAGTTAAATTCAAACATTGAACACAACTAGGTGAAATAAAAGAGTGCGTAGAACCGGTATCTAACATGGTATAAACTTCGAAAGAGTTTATGATTAACTTACCTATGATAATTTTATTCAGGTTCCTCGTCAAAAAAAATGCTCTCTCTTAAACTACCGGTATTGTCTTATCTAGGACAGCCTTTGGCAACACTATCCCAGCTGGAATTGACTTTGGTGCACGACAAAATCGGGCTAGGTGACCTTCTTTTCCATAATTGTAACATGCTTTGGACTGCATCACGCAGTTTGGACTGATATGTCCCTCCCTCGCATTTGAAGCATCGATGGCGGTCGTTCTCCTTCCTTAATGGTCTTTGGTGTTGTTGTCTTTCCATCATTATTGAACCTTCTCTTCTTGAAATTTCCACTTCTATTATCTTGGCCATGATTACCACCGAAGTGGTTACCATTCTTGGCGTGATAATTTCCCCCACGATGGTTATCATTGTTAGATGGCCGTTGCCATTTGAATACGATTATTATCGTGTTGTTGGTCGTTACCTTTTGGTTGTCTTTGAATCATTATCGGCGCTCAATAAGCGAGCCCTATTCACAACATCTCGAATATAAACAAAGTTTGTGAGAAATGAGATATTGGCGTATATCGGGTTTCAAACCTCTTAGAAACATTCTCGTCATTAAGCTCCTCATTATCGACCAAATGGGATGCAAATCGGGATAACTTCGGCAAACTTAGCCTCGTCTTTGCGACACGGTCGTATTGTTTTGTTCAACTTGATAAACTCCACCTCCTTCATGTGACGAATACTTTCGGGAAAGTACTTGTCGTTGAATAGCTCTTGGAACTTCTCCCAAGACATCTTGAGTGCGTCGGTAGAGTACGTTTCTGATTCCCACCGATAATCGCTTCTTCACGCAACATAAAAGGTGGCAAAGGAACCTTTTGCTCCTCGGAGCATCCCAAGACATCAAATATCTTGGTGATCTGCTTTAACCACGTCTCGCCTTAAGTGGTTACGGCTTTCCTAAAAACTCCGGTGGTCCCGGCTCCTTGAAGCGCTTAGCGGTGACCAATCGTGGGTTGCCATTGTTTCCACTGCATTATGAGCAGGAGTCTCTCTACTTTGATGTTGCATGAATTGCATAAAGCCTCACGAACATCCCATCGTTCATCATTTCATCGGTGTTATTGTTTACACGAGGATTATTGTCTTCTATTTGCACATTATACTAGATATTGATCGTTGGTGACTCAGCGGTCTCATGTGCTTCATTGCTTATCCCAACATTTTTGGATGCCATTTTCAAATCGCCACAAAATAAGGGTTAATTAACATGTCACATATTATCCATATATACTACGTGAGACCAATTAAATACCAAATAAACTTAGGTAGGTCATACTAGCGAAAAGGAATTCCCGTCTCTCCCCTCCTAGTTTTTGTCTCACATCTTAGCCAGGGATCATATCCCTAAGCTTTGATACCAACTGTGAAGCCCCCAAAACAGGTATACATCACCCATCTTGAGTCGCCAGATACAAGGTACTGAATTCAAATACAACTTAATTATACAACAGTCGTGTAAAATACGACAAAACATAGGCTGTGAGTTTTAATACAAATATTGTCATCTAGACAATATCCACACTCAATGGAGTCCTCATTACATTTATTATCACACTATTTCACAGAATAGTGAGGACTACTAATGCACCATCTAGGATCATCACTCTGTTCCCGACTAGTCCCAGCTACGTTCTCATTTCCTGAAGAGAACAGTGAAAGAAAGGGTGAGCTCAACTAGCCCAGTAAGAAATATTATGACTAAGATAATGCAGAATAAATTATCATTAGCCTTCAATAATGTTAAACTGATAAAATATAATAAACATCAAGTTTAACTGCAGCGGAACAAGCAATCCATTAGAAGAGTCAAGTAGAGAATAAAATCTACTATCTTCTATGATTTAAAAGGTTTTCATCACTTTTTATCTTTGAGACTCGACTTAATAAATAAAATGAATCATCATCCCTCCACGGCCGAGGATATTCATCTAATCATCAATGATCATGACTATTAAGAATAATCCCTAGTCATAATCATACCAACAAGCTGTTCATCGATGAACTACGGGCCGATGAGGACTTTTACCACATCATTCGTCACATTACGGTCATGATTATACCAAGAATAATCTTGGACATAATCATACCAAGTCCATCTATGCACGTAAGCCAAAGATGACTTTCAACATAATATAAGCATGAGGATGATGACAATTGATAAAATAAGTTCAAGAATAAATTTTAAAGATTTATAAGTTAATTTATCACGAACTCGATAATGTCTAAATTGTCGACATGATCTTTGCTTTGTGAAGTAAAATTCAAGAATGCTCGGAAGAATATTTCCATGAAAAGATATTGGATGAAGCGCAAATATCAAGGATATTCCACTAATTTCATGGAGTATAGAAGCCAAAACTTTAACCAACTAAGTATAATAGAATATATGAAAGCGCAAATGGATTTTTCCGCCGCCATGCGGTAATCCACATATCTGAGATCATTTCCACAATTTAATAAGGAATGAATACTGAAGGATCATTCACCATGCATGTGGTAATCCACATAGGCGAGTTATTCAAAGAAGAATAATAAAGAATGGAATAATGAAGGATTCACCATGCGTGCGATAGATACGCATGCAGACGAGTTATTCCCAACAAAATAATAAATAATGGAACCGGTCGGCGTAAGTAAATGCAGAGAGGATATTTCGACGAGAATAATAAATAATGGAACCGGTCGGCGTAAAAACGCAGAGCAGATATATTCGATAGAATAATAAAGAAGCGGAATATTAGAAGAATTTCACCATGTATGCGGTACTTTTCATAAGCAGGTTATTCAGCGAGAATAGTAAGAATGAAATAATGAAGAATTTCACCAAGTATAGGGTATCCGTATATCGAGTTATTCTCTGAGAATAATAAAGAATGGAATAATGAAGTTCTCTTCATGAATAAGAGAAGAAGAATACCCTTATGAGTACAACAAATAATATCCCTACCTTAGAAAAAGCTGGATATTGGAGTAGTGAAGTAGCGAGAATACTTTTCTTCTTTCTCTCTATAGTTTCTCTCTCAGAGTTTCAATGAATTCGTAAGAAATAATGAAGGAATGAGCTTTATTTATAGGAGAATGGGTGAATAGTAACTAATTCATGAGCGGTCCAGTTGATTTACTTTTAAATGGGACGGTCCATATTGGTTTACTATTAAAACTTAAAGCAACGGTCATCTTGATTTACTATTAAAACTTTAAACCAACGATCCATATTGATTTACTATTATAACTTTCCACCGGTGGTCCATATTGATTTACTATTATATCTTCAACCAATTGATACGAAAAATTAGCACATCTCCTCATGGAATAATATTGTACCCAAAAATGATTTGACCGAAAAGAAATATATCTTACGGGTGAATCTACCCGTGAATAGTACTCGAATGAATAGTAACTCGTGAATAGTAACTCGTGAATAGTAACTCATGAATAGTAATTCATGAATAGTAACTCGTGAATTGTAACTCGTGAATAGTAACTCATGAATAGTAACTCATGAATAGTAACTTGTGAATAGTACTCCGACACGAAAAGTGCCCTGAATACCCGATTGAACAATATAACCTCCAGACATCAATTATTATCGAAATAAATGTCGATTTCCACTAACACTAATAATCTCAACACAATGGAACTATCAATTTCATCTTTAATCAACTCAAACTTATTAATCATTAATATTATAACTCATCATATTAAACAACCAGGTCGTTCTCAAGAAAGAGGGGGCTTTGCGATAAGGATTTCTCCTTATTGACGCGCAATTAGGTGACCAAACCTCTCCTTGACAGAACTTCTAGACGTTGTCACTATTGCAAATAATAATATGAATAACTTTGCCGTCTCAATTATTGATTTAATAATATAACATATTATACGGATGATCTTTGTAATAATAATTGAATCAATAATATGAGAGATATGATGCATCAATTACTTGTAGTAATAATTGAGTATAAGCGAGTGACTTCTCACGTAAGCATCAATAATCAATCTGGTGTGCTACTATGCAACCACGCGTATTCTTTTTACTTTACTACTAGGGTAGTTCAAGCAGGTTTTAACGGTAACACTCTCGTAGTTATTTTTATAGAAAGATAATTTTGTCGTTTTCTAACTACGACAATACTTTCGTGACGATGATGATTGGGTCTGATATTTCCTGTTAAATGATTATTCCCAACCGTCAAATATTATATTGCCTACTTTAAAATTTATAAATATTCCACAACTATACCAATATATCAAATATTATATAACAAATTATTTGAGAGAAAATTAAATATTTTTCATAAAAATTTATAAATACTATCCACAACTATAACATTTATCAAATCGGTTGTCACACAACTAATATTGAAAAAATTATTTTGAGAAAATTAAATATTTATTCATAAAATTTGGGGTCTCATCCCATGTGTACCATTTGAGTGTAGACCTTGCTAGGAAACATGTCTGGTAGAAGAGGAAAATCTTTGCGTCGGAGCGCCAGAAGATTATTGACGATGAGGTGGCCATGTTACTAGTGGCCTACTTTATATTTGAGATTTACTATCCAGAATGGTTGGCGAATGTGGTGATAGTTCAGAAGTAGAATGCTAAGTGGAGGATCTGCATTGACTATACATATTTAAATAAGGCGTGCCCGAAGGATTTTTACCCAATTCCACATATAGATTAGTTGATTGACGCCACGTCGGGGTATGCTCTGCTGAGTTTTATGGACGATGAGGAGGACATCCCAAAGACGACCTTCGTCACACATTGGTCTATCTACGCTTACAAGAAGATGACCTTTGGGCTACTGAATAATGGCGCAACCTATCTAAGATGATGAACTACGTGTTCCAAAAATAGTTGGGTCAAAGCATGGAAGTGTATGTGGACGACATGATTGTCAAAAGTTTGTCTTTTCGAGAGCATCTGGATGATCTAGAAGACTACTTTCAGACCATTTGGGATTACAACATTCGCTTAATTCTCACCATGCATGCGATAGACCGCACAGACGTGTTATTCTAACAGAATAATAAATAATGGAATAACAAAAGAATTCACCAGGCATGCGATAGACCGCACAGACAAGTTATTCCAACAGAATAATAAAGAATGGAATAACAAAAGAATTCACCAGGCATGCGATAGACCGAACAGATAGGTTATTCCAACAGAATAATAAAGAATGGAATAACAACCCTTGCGAGTATTGAAAGAAAATAACCCTCTTCATGAATACGAAAGAAATAATACCCCTTACCTTAGAAGAAAGCCGGATCTTTGGAATAGTGAGGTATGAGACTTCTCTTCTTCTTTCTCTCTATAATTTTTCTCTATAATAATTGCTCTTGTGAGACTTAGTGAATTGGTGAGAATGAAAGAAGAATGAGCTTCTATTTATAGGAAAATATAGTTTCAATTATTTCACATTTTGGGGCTCGAAATATTACATTATAATACCTTCCTCTTTTTCTTTATTTTTAATTTAGTCATGCAAGTATTATCAATCTTGCACCACCTCCCCTAATAGTACATGAATGTGAATCAATAGTACACAAATGTGAACAAATAGTTATAAGCATGTGAAATAATAGTAATTAATTGCTCATTTATCCGATTAATTACCTGATTGGTCAATATAACCTCCAGACATCAATTATTATCGAAAAAAATATCGATTTCCACTAACACTAATAATCCCAACACAATGGAACTATCAGTTTCATCTTTAATCAACACGAACTTATTCATCATTAATATTATAACTCGCGATATTTATGACGAGGTCGTTCCGAGGAAGAGGGGCTTTAGATAAAGATTTCTCCTCGTTGGGCGCCTGATTAGGTGACCGAACCTCTCCTTGTGAACTTACAGACATTGTCGATATTGCGAATAATAATATGAATAACTTTGTCATCTCGATTATTGATTTAATTATAATAAATATTATGTAGATGATCTTTGTGACAATAATTGAATCGATAATATGAGAGATATGATCACGACAATTCTTGTGTGATAATTGAGTATAAGCGGTGACTTCTACCGCGTAAGCATCGATAATCAATCTGGTGTCTTCTTATGCGACCAGCGTATTCTTGTACTTTTACTACTAGGTAGTTCAGCGGTTTAACGGTAAAACTTTCGTAGTTATTTTTATAAAAGATAATTTTGTCATTTTCTAACTCGACAATACTTACATTGTGGGGTCCTGATGATTGTCTTGAGTCGTCACGAATATTCTCTGTTAAAAGCGAATATTCCTGACGATCGAATATTATATAACCACATGCTTTCTTTGTAAAATTTGTAAATATTACCCATAACTATAACATTATATCATATACATGAGACCCAGTTTTATGAATAAAGATTTAATTTTCTTGAAATAATTTTTTAAATATTATGGTGTGGATTTGATATAATGTTATAGTTGTGAGTAATATTATAAATTTTGCAAAATCTCATGAATTGTTATATAATATTCGATTAGTGAAGAATATTCTTTTTGTCGGGGAATATCAGGTAGGGCAGTACAATCATTAGTGGACCCCAAGAAGTATATTGAAAGCGAAAAATACTTTATGAAAAGCGGAAAAAATACTTTATGTTAAAAATAGCGGAAGTTTTATTATGATTATTGATGTAAAACACCCGATTGTTAAAATGCAGTGATAATCTCATTGCATGCATAATATTTATTAATTATTGATGTTATTCATATTATTTGTTGATAATTGCTTGATGAAAGTCAATTGAGTTATGATTGATAATAAGTGATGATGATTAAATAGTGATAGTTATGTATCAGTATTGATGAAATGTGCATTTCGATAATATTGAGCACTCAGTGTGGGATCTTTTACTATTCACGAGTTACTATTCATGAGTTCTTATTCACTAGTTATTATTCACGAGGTACTATTAATTCACATTCTTATACTATTAGGGGTGGTGGTGCAAGATTGATAATACTTGCATGGTAAGTTAAAAATGGAGGTATAGTTGAAAGTCTTATCTTGTAATTAATTTTTCACATGATTATACTATTTATCACATTATTATACTATTTATTCACATGATTGTACTATTGATTCACATGATTTACTATTAGGGGAGTTAGTGCAAGATTGATAATACTTGCGAGGACTAAATTAAAAATGAAAGAAAAGTTGGAGGTATTGTCTTTGTAATTTTTTGAGCCCCAAAACGTGCAATTATCGAAACTATATTTTCCTATAAATAGAAGTTCATTCTTCCTTCATTTCTCACCAATTCACTAAAGCTATAGAGTAATTATTATAGAGAGAAATTATAGAGAGAAAGAAGAAAAGTATTCTGCTACTTCACTATTTTTATATCCAGTTTCTTCTAAGGTAGGGAGTATTATTTCTTCCTTTCGTCTTCATGAAGAGAACTTCTGTTATTACATTCTTTGTTATTATATTAGAATAACCTATCTATGCGAAGTACCGCATACTTGGTGAAATTCTTCTGTTATTCCATTCTTTATTATTAATCTGTTGGAATATCCTGTCTGTGCGTTCTACGTTGGACTTGGTTCCGTCTTTATTATTTTGTTGGAATATCCTGTATGTGCATTCTCTTTGGACGAGTTCCGTCTTTATTATTACATTGGAATATCCGGTTTGTGCATTTCTGTGGGACTGATTTACGTTATTTATTATTACATTGGAATAACTTTTATGCATGCGATCTATCGCGTGCGTGGTGATTTCTTTTGTTATTCCATTCTTTATTATACTCAGTTGGTTAAAGTTTTGACTTCTATAATCCATAAAATTAGTGGAATATCCTTGATATTTGCGCTTCATCGATATCTTTTCATGGAAATATTCTTCTAAGCATTCTTGAATTTTACTCCCTGAAATATCATGTTGTCGATTTGGGCGTTATTGGTTCTGGACAAATTAATTCTTGAACTTGTTTTATTGAATTCTTATATCATTGTCATCATCCTCATGTTTTATATTTTTGTTGAAAGTCATACGTGGCACATAATGCGTAGATGGACTTGGTATGATTATGACCGAGGATTATTCGATTGTAATCATGGTAGTAATGTTACAAATGATGTGGTAAAAGTCCTCGTTGGCGTAGTGCATTGATGGGCGATTGTTGGCATGATCATGACCATTAATGAATACGAATGTCCTTGGCCGTAGTGCATGGATAATTTGTGGTGCGTGATACTAAAGAATATCCTTGGATTATTTATTAAGGTTTGTAGTGCGGGGTGATTCGATGATGTGGATTATTTATTAAAATTTGAGTCCGCCCGATAAAAGTGATGAAAAACTTTTAAATCATAGAAGATAGTAGATTTTATTCTCTACTCGACTCTTTTAATGGATTGCTTATTCCGATTTGGGTTTTGATCTAAAACTTGTTGTCTATTATATTACATCGGTTGTTATCTTTGTTGAAGGCTATTGATAATTTATTACGCATTATCTTAGTCATAATATTTCTTCTTGGGCTAGTTGAGCTCACCCTTTTCTTTTCTTGTTCTCTTGATAAATGAGAAGCGTAATTTGGGACAAGTCGAGAGCACAGTGATGGTCTAGATGTTTGCATTAGTAGTCCTCACTATTACGTGAAATAGTGTGATAATAATTGTAATGAGGACTCCTTTGGAGTTTGTATACTCTCTAGTAGACAATATTTGTATTCAAACTCACGGTTTATGTTTTGTCGCATTGTACCACGACGGTTGTATTATTAAGTTGTATTTGAATTATACACCATGTATCTGGCGACTCAAGATGGGTGATGTATACCTAATTTTGGGGCGTCGCGGTTGGTATCAAAGCTTAGGGATATGATCCACGGTTGAGATGTGAGATAAGAACTAGGAGGGAAAGCAGGGAATTCCTTCGCTAGTTTGACCTACTAAGTTTATTTGGTATTTAATTGGTCGATTCGAGTATAGGGATAATATGTGATATGTTAATTAACCCTTGTTTTTGTAGCGGTGTTTGAAAATGACATCAAGAATGTTGAGAATAGCAATGGAGCACAAGAGGCCGTTGAGTCTCCACGGATCAATAATCGGGACAATGTCTGACGGGATGGCGATAATCCTCCTGTAAGCAACAACTTGATCGATTGTGAGCAACGATGCGTTTAGGAGCTTTTTGAATTCATGCGACATCACATCAAAAGGCGGCTCTGTTCATAATGCGGGGAGAAACAATGGTGACCCACGGTTGGTCACGCTTCATGATTCGAGGCTGGGACCATCGGGGTTTTGGGAAAGCGAGAACCACTTAAAGGCGGAGGCGTGGTTAAAGCGGATCAACAAGATATTTGAGGTCTTGGGATGCTCACGAGGAGCAAAGGTTTCCTTTGCCACCTTTATGTTGTGTGAAGAAGCGGATCATTGGTTGGAATCGTAAAAGCGTACCCGGTGGCCTTACTCAAGATGTCTTGGGAGAAGTTCAAAAGCATTCAACGACAAGTACTTTCCGAAAGTATTCGTCACGTGAAGGAGGTCGAGTTTCAAGTTGGAGCAAAATAATATGGCCCGTGTTGCGGTATGAGGCTAAATTTGCGAGTTATCCGGTTTGCATCCCATTTGGTCGATAATGAGGGCGAATAGCATGAAATGTTTCTAAGAGGTTTGAAACATGAGACACGTCAATATCTTATTTCTCACAAACTTTGTTTATATTCAGATGTTGTGAATAGGGCTCAGTTATTGGAGCACGATAATGAGTCTGCACAACCAAAAGGCAACGACCAACATATCAGAATTTTCGAATTCGTTCCTCATTTTTTCAATCCACTTACTTAACCTCTGAAATTTCCTTTCAATGTCGTCCTCAAAAGGAAGCAAGTCTGGATGTTTAGATCGTGTTTACATAAACCAATGTCAAAAACCTGAAATAGGAGAAACAAAAACAAAACAAAAATGTTTAAGTAAAACTGGACTAATTAAACTGATATCGTAAAAATATTAAAATCTAGGCTAAATTGTCCCGAACAGCGGCGGCAAAAACTTGTTGGGTAAAATCGTCTGGCGTAAAACAACATGAGTATGCGTGGTCGACAAGTAATATAGTAGTGAATAAAGTATATCGTTCCCACGATGACAAATTAGCAAAATTTTAACTTCACAATTATCAATTTTCTATTAATCCTAATTCTATTAAACTATTCAATTCGATGGTTTAAAATTATAGAAACTATATTAATAAATAAATACACTATCACAAAACAGTCACTAATATCAAAATCCTGAATTTCAAATAATTAATGGAGAATTAGACTTATGATTTCACCCTAAGCTTCACTCTAATTTTCAAACCTTTATTCTAACTCAATTTAATAACCAAGTTTATTAATCAAGAACACAAATGTAATACTAGCCACCTCTCGATGCACTAATACCATATTAACTTAAATCCACAATTAAGATAGAAACAAGTTAAACACCTAAATCAACCAACTCACTTTGTATCTACATGTGAAGCTGAAATTAAAGAAGGTTTAAGCTTAAGTTCTCTATCCGATTACATGTGATGTCAAGCATATCTCTACCTTAACAATAATAAAAAATCTGCTATTCACAAAATTCATGACACATGCTAAATTAACTAGGTCTAGATTTGAATATCCTCTCTCGATTCCATTCAAATCCACAAGGAATTGTTGATCAAGCAATTCATAAATTCATGCTCGAATTAATATAGATAAACTGAAAATATTTTATTGAATTAAAAATCAAAGTTATAAAATCATCGTTTCACCCAAGGATCCATCACAAGTCTAATGAGCGAATTAGTTCATAACGAATGAATTAAAAACTGAAATAATAGAAGAACACGTCATCCCAATTACAGAATATAGAAAATTAAGGAGAATAGTAATACACCACCCTTCTCGCCCTTTGATTCTGCAATCTTCGTGAAATTAATCCCATTCTTTCTTTCCTCAAAGCTCTCGTTCTTCAAGTCTCTAGATGATCCTCTCCTCTTCCCCTTAGCATAAAAAGTAGTCCCATTTTGCTCCAAAACATAAGTCTAATCGACTCTACTTCTCCTCACACAAAATCAAATAGAGACATGAATCCTTTTTATAATCATCAACTCGATAGTCAAAGACTCCCATCGAATAAACTAACAACCATCCCACACTCCAAATATTGTCACATAACATAATGAATTATTAATTTCCCAACATAGTGACTTCTAGCCGAACATCAAAATTCGCACTGATAAATCCGCAAGCGTGGCGCCGCGCTATATAGTAATGGCCTTACGCTAGCATGCCTGGAAGAGTTTTCATCGGTAGCGCCCGCTTATGTTCTTCTTGACAAATACTGGCCACCGCACTATGTAGCCAGAAACTCAACGATTGCTCAAAAACTCCTTCCAATTGTAACATTTTGATAGGCCACTAGATTATCCTGCAACAAGCAAACAACCTATCAAAAGTAACATGAAATTACCAAAAACTAACAATTTATCAAGTTAAACGAACATAAATCATTGGTTCAAATCCTACTCATCAAATTCCCCCAAACTTGAATATTGCTTGTCCTCAAGCAAAATGTCATGCAATGCACTAACAACTAAATTATGAATCCAGAATTAAGACAGTAACGATGATTTGCTCATACGGCCTCAGAAAAACTAGTAAACATGCACACTTCATATCAAAATCATTTCCCACTCACTATCAATTCGTACATCTTACCCTGTTATAACTAATACAGTGTGTGTGTGTGTGTGTGTGTGCGCAACTCCTATGCTAACTGATATCGAATCAAACTCAGTTATACAACCAGTTTCTTATCAAGAATCATACAGCATAAACTCAAAAATTCAAAGACAAGCAAGTTCTAGCATTAGCTCATTACCCATATTCAGGTTCCGAGAAGGGTATTCAAGCTCACTTTCCCTTTTCTCTCTTTTTTTTAACCAACAGGGGCTCTTTACCCTTATTTTTTCGTCATTCCTCACTCTTTTTATTAAATATATTTTTTAATAGATGGTTGGTGAGTGCGTTTTACGCTCCATCTCACGCTTGTGTTTATGGGGAGTATTTCTTCTCAACCCACCACAAGACTCAACTAATTTCCAATTTTTTTTAGAGCTTATATACCCCAATCTTCCCCCAAACTTAGGTTCATTGTTGGGCAAAATCTAGTTACGCTCAGCACGCAAGTATACGTGGTCAACAAGTAATATAATAATAAGTAAAGTATCGTTCCCTCGGAGATTTCGCACTAAATTTCCCTTACGACTACGATCTCCTACTAATCAAATTTTATTAAACTAATCGATTTCGGTTTATATTGAAAATGTCACAATCATCCAAAAATCAACTCAAAATCAACAAACCCTAAATCTGGATTTTCAAACAAATATTGGAGAATTAGGCTCTTAACTTCACTCTAAGCATCCCTCGATTATTATCAACTTATTCGGTTTAACTCTTTATCGGTTTATTAATCAAAAACACATAAGTAGTATTAATCACCTCTCGATATATTAACACCATATTAACTTGACTCCTGATTAAGATAGAATTAAATCAAACACCTCAATTAATCAACTCTTTATATCTCTACGTGAATTCTAATCAAATAAGGATTAAGTTCAAGTTCTTCTCATGATTACATGTGATGAAAGCATATCTCTACCTCAACAATAATCAAGAATCTGCTATCCACAAAATTTATGACACATGTTATATAAACTAAGTCTAGATTTATATTTCATCTCTCGAATTCATACAAATCCACATAAAATTGTTGATCAAGCAATTCATAAATTCAAGCTCAATTAATATAGATAAAGCGCTTAATAAGCTTAATTAAAGCGAAAACCAAGGTTACCTGATCATCGTTCCACTTAGAGATCCATTAAAAGCCTAACAAGTAATTTAGCCCATAATAAATGAATTAAAAATTTGAATAAATAAAAGAAAACATCATTCCAATTCTGAGAAGATAGAAATTAGAGAATAATAATAACACCACCCTTCTACCGACTTTTCGATTACGAAGTCTTCGTGAAACTATTCTATTCTTCGTTCCTCGAACTCTTGCTCTCTCAAATCCTTCTTGAAAGTCGGTAGCCCATTATTGATTGAACAAATCATATGATATATATGACTCCCCTCAGTATGTTTAGATCATTTACATCTCATCTCATATCATGACTCCTAATCCCTCTCTAAGTTACTTGAGAGACTCCTTTAAGTCGTAAAGACTTCCCTCACTCGAGTTCGCTTTTGGTAGCAGCGCCACGACCTCAACCTTTCGCGGTAGCGCTCAAGCTAGAACACCGACAACCTTGCCACGCTCCGGTAGCGCTCGGTAGCTCATCGCCCTCTTGTCGGTAGCGCTTCTGTACTGGCTCGTCCGTGACCTTGCACCCCCGATACGCGCGCTCGCGCTAAGCGGCTACTTGACATAAGCGGCGCTCGCGCTCGGCCTACGAACTAGTAATGTTGCTCAAAATGTCCTCAATACTCCCATTCGCTAGATGAATCTAACTTACCTACAACAATGACGTAAACCCGATCGAGTAACATGAAAATACCCGAAACTAACAATATAACAAGCGAATGAACATAATTCATAGGTTAAAACCCACTCATCAAATTCCCCCAAACTTGAACATTGTTTGTCCTCAAGCAAAAATGCGATTCAATCTGATGCAACTAATAAATAAATTATGAATTGAATTAAGACAATACATATGATTTGCTCATATGGCCTCGGAAAAATTAGTAAACAAACACCGCCATATCAAATTCAATCTGCGATCACTATCGATCAAGTACATCTCACCTGTTATTGCTACTAATACGATGTGTGTGTGTATATAACACCATCTTAGCGATAATGAATTAACTTAGTTACATAACCGGTTTCTTATCGGGGAATCATACGGTAAAAACTCGAAAAATTGAAAGACAAGCAAGTTCTAGCATTAGCTCAATATCCAAATTCAGGTTCCGAGAAGGGTATTCATGCTCACTTTCTTTCCTTTCTTATTTTTTTCTTTCTATTTTTATTTTTTTTGCTTTTTAGATAGCGAGATGGTTGGTGAGTCGCTCCATCTCACGCTTGCGTTTATGGAAATATTTCTTCTCAACCCACCACAAGACTCGACTACTTCCACACAAATTTCTTCTTTTTTTAATAGAGCTTATATACTGACTTTGAGCTTAGGTTAAATGCAGATCTTATTCACTTTCTCATTTATACTAGCATTATCCTTTGAAAATCTTTTTGTAACAATTTGAACTAATCCATTAATACGAGATGTTATTAAGTCTTTATCAAGTATTATACTAGTTTCAATCGAACAAGATTCACATCAAAATAGAAATTGCATCAAGATTCTTATACTTAGTGATATACTTGTCTACATAATTTCAATTTCATCATTGGCCAGAAATCACAAATATGATCTAATAACTAGATTCATGCAAATATATATTTTTTATATACTCCCTAAGTACTATCATGCGACATATATAATAAAACCTAAAACCCAGTCCCCCAAATTATATCAAGGAATGCCCTCATTACGTAAAATCGCGCTGAGTAAATAAAATGAGGACTTCCACTGAAGCAGCATTCTTTGCTCGTCCTCGAAGAAGGAAGGTAAGTTAAGCAAAAGAGGAGGAATAAGCATAACCACCAGTTGAGCATTAGAATTGCAATGAGAAAACGCCTCAGCAAGAGTATTGAAGGCATTTGCATTGTACTGATGCATTAAATCTTGACGTTCGGCCAACCACATAAATTGATTCCTTGAAGCCCACATTTGTTCCGCATTAACTGGTGGTGATGGTTAGCGGATCATGATGTAACCTTCTGCCTGCGGGTGTGATCGCTCCCATCCATGCTTTGTACCTTTCAATAGTGGCATGGTCAATTATGGTCGTTGGTTATTGTATTGGCTCAGTAGGTTGCCACTGTACTCCAGCTTTATGGCATAAGTCTGTAATAAGGAACCCATGAAGCAAACCACCCGTAGTACTCCCACGTAATGCCCGGTCAATTGATTCTTGAATACACTCCCCCACATCAACATCGTAAAATGCAATTGAATTGTCCATATCGTAGTGATGGTGAACAATCCCATACAAAAGCTTAGCCCGTGCCTTTGTCACATCAGTTTGGTGGCACGTGGACATTAGATGAGCACATATAAATGCATGCCATGCTTTACCATATCGACTAAGTGCTGATTGAGGAAAACTTATCTTTTTATTCGTTCCGGCTTGAGTTACCCATTGAGTCCCTTGTTGGCATAATTTGGCAATCAACTCGTCCAGCTCCGGCAACCCATCTTCATACCGGTCATCTTGTGGTGTCTCCAACCCAAAATAAGCATTGATCTCATCGGTGAAAGCATACCAGTTTACCGAACCATGGCAACATGATTGACATGTTCCATTGCATTAACATAAAACTCCTTAACTATGTTGATTGCCCTTTGGGAGTGGTTGTTCTACTATTTGAAACCAATGACGTTCTACAATTTGTAGAGCCGTGTCTCCATCAAATTTGCATTTGGCTTGATCCTCTTTGAACACCAAATTCTTCTTCTTGTCGATAGAGGTCTTGAATCTTTCATGACCTTTTTTCACTCACAAATTTTGTATGGTCATAGCCTCTGAGTTGAGTCGTGGAGGATGATGCCAGTTGAGCGTTTGTGGGAAGACATGTTATTTCCAGTGGGATTGGACACAAGAAGGTGGTTCTAGACTTTTATCAAATAGGTGGTGGGCGGGCTGAATGTTACCCCTAAACTTGGATGATTTATGTTGCTTTGCTAGCCAAATTGTCAAAAACACAGCACCCACTCCTTTGGTATACAATTCCCCAAATTTACCACTCAAATTGATGTCACAACATAAAATTTCGTGAGGGATGAAGGGAATTGGCTTACCTTTAAGAAATTGAAGAGGAATCCCAATTTGTATGAAATTGTGTAAGGGGTGGATTAGATTTAGGATTTGAATGTTGTGTTTAAGCTGTGTAGTACCATAACTTCTAGGATGATGGGTCTTCATATAGATAGTAGGAAGACAACTTGGGTGGAATTGGGAAGTGCAAAGGGTAATAGTGTTGGAAATTGAAAAGGAGAAGGAGAGTAAAGATCGTGTAAATGGGAGTTATGGAGAATAGGAAGTGCAATAGAATTTGGAGATGTGGAGAGTTTGCATGTAATGAGGAGAGGTGTCTTGATTGAGTTTATAACACGTTGCTCTAACTTTTCAGAATCTGCTAGTCGAGTAGTAAGCGGTCGGTATTTGGTTATACTGGAGGCATAAGCGTTTCTCTGCTTGATATCGAGAAGTTGCTATCTTTGGTGGCGAGGTCCCTATTTGAAAGTATCTTGATGATGTATTTGTCGCATTTATGTATCGACGAGTGTGGTGATGCGGTAGCATTCCATCTTGGAGGATCGGCGTTTGTGGTGCGGTTAAGTATTTGGGTTTAGCGAGATGAAATTTGAGTCTTTGGCGCGGACGCTTAGTCTATCCTTTTGGTAGCAGCTTGGTCGGTACTGAGTACATGATGTACATTTGTCCTTAAACTTCTTGCAAAAAATGTAATTCTCTAATTAAAATGTGTACTTGACTCAATTCGAAACCAAAATTTATTACTAATTAAGATTAAAAACTTAGAGCTTGGGCTGCCTCCTAAGTAGCGCCAGTTTTAGCGTCGCTAGCCCGACGGTGCCTCTTGTATCATTGCGTGTCAATGAGAGTAATGTTGTGACATCCGTTTGCATCTCGCCCGATAATGCTTTATCAGATTGTCAATTGACCTTGAACGTTTCTAGTGGATTTCGGCTGTAGAGTTCGATTGCACCATGCGGGAACACTGTTTTGATGGTGAATGGTCCCAACCACCTTGACTTAAGCTTTTCGGGGAACAACTGTAATCTTGAATTAAACAACAGTACCGATTGCCCCGGCTCGAAAGTTCATTGCACGATTTTCTTGTTGTGCCATTTCTTGACATTCTCCTTGTATAGTTTAGCATTTTCGTATGCCTAAAGTCTGAATTCATCGAGCTCGTTTAGTTGTAGCAGCCTCTTTTCCCCCACAGTTGCTTGATCGAAGCTTAGTTTCTGAATGGCCCAGTAGGCCTTATGTTGTAGCTCGACTGGTAAGTGACACGCCTTTCCGTACAACAGTTGATATGGTGACATCCCTATTGGCATTTTATAAGTAGTCAGGTATGCCCATAATGCATCATCTAACTGGAGCGACCAATCCTTTTGATTCGGGTTTGCCATTTTTTCCTGAATTTTCTTTACTTCTCTGTTCGATACTTCAGCTTGCCCGCTGGTTTGGGGATGATAGGCTATCGCCACCTTGTGGTGGACCCCATACTTCGCCAAGAGAGCTGTAAATGATTTGTTGTAGAAGTGGCTACCTTCGTCACTTATGATAGCTCTTGGCGTGCCAAACCTCGTAAAAATATTTTTTTGTAAGAATTTTACCACCACTTTGGCATCGTTAGTGATTAGCTTCTTGCTTGACCTATTTTGACACGTAATCCTTTGCCGACCAAAATATCTTGATTTGAAAATGAGGAAGGAAATGGCCCCATGAAATCGATGCCCCATAAATCAAAAATCTCAACTTCTAAGATAGTTTGGAGTGGCATCTCATTCCTTTTCGATATGTTGCCTACTCGTTGACATCTATCACAAGTTTTAACAAATTGATGGGCATCTTTAAATAGTGTGGGCCAATAAAACCCTGCTTGAAGGACTTTTACTGCTGTTCTCTCACTACCATAGTGTCCCCGTATCTTAAGCGAATGGCACTCATGCGTTATACTATATACCTCGTTGTAGGGCACACACTTACGATCATCTTTTGGTAGCATTGTTTGAATAGGTAAAGGCTCATCCACATATACCACTTGGCGTCATGAAGAAACTTCTTCTTTTGTTGTCTTATAAGATCGGGGGGCGCATGTTGCTCACTAAGTAGTTCATGAAGTCAGCGTACCATGGAAATTCTGCATTTAACCCGAACAATTGCTCATTGGGAATGACTCATTTATGATGCCCTTGTCCTCTTCTTGTGTATGCAGGATTGTCGGCCTAGACAAATGATCGACTACTTGATTCTCGTCCCCTTCTATCCTTTATTTCTAGATCAAACTCTTGAAGAAGGAGAATCAATAGAATAAGGCATGGTTTAGCATCTTTCTTGTGATTAGATCTTGAATATTTGAATGGTCCGTGTAAACTATCACTTTAGTGCCGACCAAGTATGCCTTGAATTTATCATATGCATATACCACTGCAAGCAGTTCCTTTTTTGTAGTTGTATAATTCATTTGAGTCTCCGTAAGTGTCTTGCTTGCATAATAAATGGCGTGAAATTCCTTATCTCGACGTTGTCCCAAAGCTTGACCCATTGCGTAGTCGCTTGCATCATACACATCATTTCGAAAGGTATATTCCAATGCGGTGTGGCGATAAGCTGAAATTTGTAGTTAACTTCTTTTCAAGCATTTCAAAAGCCGTCTTACATTCTTCATCAAAACTAAAACGAGTCCTTCTCTAAAAGACTGCACAACGATTTTGCCACTTTAGAGAAGTCCTTTATGAATCTTCTGTAGAACCCCGCATGTCCCATAAAACTTCTGATTCCTTTTACGGAGCTCGGTGGAGGCAATTTCTAGATCGTGTCCAACTTAGCCTTGTCCACTTCCAGTCCTTGAGCCGAAACCTTGTGGCCCAAAATTATGCCCTCCTCAACCATGAAGTGGCATTTTTCCCAGTTAAGTACAAGGTTTATCTCCTCGCATCATGGTAACACCATTACCAAATTCCTAAGACATGTATTGAAATTGTCTCCATGGACAAAGAAGTCATCCATGAAGACTTCCACGTTTTTCTCCACCATGTCGGAGAAAATGGCCATCATACACCGTTTGAAGGTAGCCGGTGCATTACATAACTCGAAGGACATTCTCCTGAATGCGAACATGCTGTAGGGACACGTAAATATGGTCTTCTCTTGATCTTCAGAGGCGATGGCAATCTGGTTGTAGCTTGAGTACCCATCCAAAAGACAGTAAAAATCGTCGTGACCCGCCAATTTGTCCAACATTCGGTCGATAAAGGTAGCGGAAAATGATCTTTTCTAGTTACCTTGTTTAACTTCCTATAATCGATGCACACCCTCCAACCTGTTACTATTTTTGTTGGTATTAACTCATTCTCTTCATTTTGTACCACAGTCATTCCCCCTTTTTTCGACACACAATGAACCGGACCAACCCACTTCCTATCGGATATCGGGTAAATGATTCCAGCATCCAATAGTTTTAGAATTTCCTTCTTTACTACTTCCTTCATAATTGGGTTAAGTCGTCGTTGTTGCTCCACCGTTGGTTTTGCGTCATCTTCCACCAAAATCTCATTCATGCAAAACGACGGGCTGATTCCCTTGATATCCGCTATCGTCCACTCTATTGCTGCCTTATGTTCTCTAAGTACCCTTAGAAATTTCTCTTCCTGCAAATTGTTAAGTGCGGCAGAAATAATTACAGGTAAAGAATTTGAATTGCCTAAATCGCATACGAGATGTTTAGGGAGTGGTTTGAGTTCAAGAGTTGGTGGCTCCTCCAATGATGGTCTAAATTTTTTTGTGGCTATCTCCTCCGTGTGTAATAATTCACAAGGTGTTTTGAATCGGCTTACTCGTGGCAATGAGTCTAACATCTGTAGATAGTCCATAAATTCTGGGTCATCGAGTTCCTCATCCCCCAATAATGTTGTCTCGAGGAGATCGTTGCTCGGGCTCTTTCCCGTGTCTTCGTTGATTATTTGATCGATGATTTCCATCAAAAGCACTCTTCTTCATCATGGGAAATTTCATGGCTTTGAACACGTTAAACATGACTTCTTGATCTTGGACCCTCATCGTTAATTCACCTTTTTGTACCTCGATGAGTGTCCTACCAGTCGCCAAAAAAGGTCTCCCTAGGATAATCAGGATGTTTTTGTCCTCCTCAAAGTCTAGAATAATGAAATTAGCGGGGAATATAAACTTATCAACTTTTACCAATTTGTCTTCCACAATGCCTCTCGGATATGTGACTGACCTATCTCCCAACTGTAAAGAGATGTTCGTGGGCTTTGGGTGGAAATCCAATTCGTGTATAAGCGATACTTGGCGTAAGGTTCACACTTGCTCCTAAATCACATAAACATTTATTGAAAGCCGTATTTCGATCGTCGTGGAATGGTGAAACTCCGGATCTTTCGACTTGGGTGGCAACTTTCATTTGTAAAACCATATTTGCACTCTCTGTTAGTGCCCTTGTCTCGAAATCTTCTAGCTTCTTCTTCTACAAGCAGAATCCCTTCATAAATTTTGCATAACTTCGACATTTGCTCTAGGGCTTCCATAAGCAGAATGTTAATTTGCAATTTCTTAAATACTTCCAAGAACCTTGCAAATTGCTTGTCTAATTTACCTTTTGAACTCTTTCTTTGAAATGGCGGTGGCGGATACATAATGCTGGCGTGTCATCTAACTTTGTTTTCTCGGTTCACGTATTCACATCTGTTTTCTACATCCACTATGTTATCATTACTCTTATCATGAAAGCAATTTGAATTATGCGCATCTATCAACCATTTGTTTTCCACTCCTCAAGGTAGCGCGACATTGTTCATGATTTCCTTTGGATTTCTTTCGGTGTCACTCGGTAGGGTCCCTTGTGAGTGCATTATTCAATGCTAAGGCAATTTGTCCCATCGGTTTCTAAATTCTTGATAGCCATTTCTTGCGATTTCATTGCCATTGATTGGTTCTTCATAGCTACATCATTACTTGTAATATACTTGATAATAATTCCTCTAAATCGATTTTCCTTCTTAACGTTGAAATTTGGTTGTAGTTGATTCTAAAATCACAGAAGTGCGATGGTCGTGGAGCTAGGCTGATTCGATTATTATTCCACGGTGATTGATTATTCCCATTCCACGATTATATGCATTCTGATATGTGTTTTGAGGAATTCTGTTGTAGCTACTCATGAATTGTACCGACTCTGGGTTGATTGCGCATTGATCCATCGAATGTTCCCCTGCGCACAACTCACAAATAATTGCAACTATCTGCGTCTGTCCCTCGGACGACACGTCGAACATCTTAGCGAGTGCTAAAATCTGTGCTGTTATTACCGTGACTCCATCTACTTCTAACACTCCAGCGATCGTAGGTTGTGTCATTCTTGCCTTGGGCCACTGATAATTATTAGCCGCCATAGTCTCTATCAACTGGTATGCCTCCTCATAAGTCTTAGCCATAAATGCTCCCCCCGATGCCGCATCGATACTAGTCTGAGATTCCCATGTGATACATTGTAAAATGTATTCAATTGCAACCATTTGGGCAATCCGTGATGTGGGCATTTTCTAAGAAATTCCTTGTATCTCTCCCATGCCTCGTAGAGTGACTCCCCATGTTGCTGATCGAACATGGTAATCTCATTCCTCATCTTTGCAGTTTTTGCAGGTGGGAAGAATTTTGCTAAGAATTTACAGGCGAGGTCCTCCCGTCGTTATCTAACATTTGGTAGAAGTGTAACCAACTCTTCGCCTTGTCCATGAGTGAATGGGAACAATGAAGCCTAAGCTACCTCATCAGAGCACCCCATTATACTTGAAAGTGTCGCATATTTCCAAAAAAACTGATTAAATGCGTGTTCGGATCGTCATTGGCCATTCCCCCAAACTGCACTGAATTCTGCATCATTTGAATTATCCCAGGCTTGATTTCGAACGTGTTTGTAGCTATTCGAACTGGTGATACTGAACTTGATTTCGATCACCTTGGGTGTGGAAAATCTCTCAGCGCTTTATGGTCTTTGGCAGCCATTTCTTCTTCCTTCTCAGAGTTTTCGAATTCGTCCCTTGTTTCCTTTATCCACTTACTTAACCTCTGAAACCTTCTATCGATGTCGTCCTCCAAAGGAAGCAAGTCTGGATTTTTTTTGATCGAGTTTGCATAAACCAATATCAAAACCCTGAAATTCGAAGAACAAAACAAAACAAAAGTGTTTAAGTAAAACTGGACTGATTAAACTGATATTGCAAAAATAATAAAATCTGTATTGAAATCCCCAGCAACGGCGCCAAAAACTTGTTGGGGAAAATCTAATTATGCTCAGCAAGCAAGTATACGTGGTCAACAAGTAATATAATAATAAGTAAAGTATCGTTCCCTTAGAGATTTCACACAAATTTCCCTTGCAACTACCAATCTCCTACTAATCCAAATTTAATTAAACTAATCAATTTCCAGTTTATATTGAAAATGTTACAATCATCCAAAAATCAACTCAAAATCAACAAACCCTAAATCTGGATTTTCAAACAAATATTGGAGAATTAGGCTCTTAACTTCACTCTAAGCATCCCTCTGATTATTATCAACTTATTCCAGTTTAACTCACTATCCTAGTTTATTAATCAAGAACACATAAGTAGTATTAATCACCTCTGAATATATTAACTTAGTATTAACTTGACTCCACAATTAAGATAGAATTAAATCAAACACCTCAATTAATCAACTCACTATATCTCTACGTGAATTCTAATCAAATAAGGATTAAGTTCAAGTTTTTCTCATGATTACATGTGATGTCAAGCATATCTCTACCTCAACAATAATCAAGAATCTGTTATCAACAAAATTCATAACACATGCTATATTAACTAAGTTTAGATTTATATTTCATCTCTCGAATTCATACAAATCCACATAAAATTATTGATCAAGCAATTCATAAATTCAAGCTCCAATTAATATAGATAAAGCGCTTAATAAGCTTAATTAAGCTGAAAACCAAGGTTACACTGATCATCGTTCCACTTAGAGATCCATTAAAAGCCTAACAAGTAATTTAGCCCATAATAAATGAATTAAACACTGAATAAATAAAAGGAAACATCATCCCAATTACAGAAGATAGAAGTTACAGAAGAATAATAATACACCACCCTTCTCAACTTTCGATTCTGAAGTCTTCGTGAATCTATTCCTATTCTTCGTTCCTCCAAACTATTGCTCTCTTAAATCCTTCTTCAAGTCAGTCGCCCGTATTGATTGAATGAATCATATGATATATATGACTCCTCTCCAAGTATGTTTAGATCAGCCTACATCTCTTCTCATGTCATGACTCCTAATCCCTCTCTAAGTTCTGCCCAAGAGAGACTCCTTTAAGTCGCAAAGACTTCCCTCACTCGAGTTCGCGCTCAGTGTGATCCACGCCAAACCTCAACCTTTCATGGTAGCACTCAGCTAGAACACGACAACCTTGCCTCACTCCGGTAGCGCTTCTGCACTTTCGTCGCCTCTTGTCCCAGTGCGCTCCACGCTCGCCCATCAGCAGCCTTGCATCGCCCCTGCACGCTCCGCGCTAGGCAGCTACTTGACACAGTGCACTCCGCGCTCGACCACCTGAACTCGCAATGTTACTCAAAATATCCTCCAATACTCCCATTCGCTAGATGAATCTTACTTACCTACAACAAACGTAAACCCAATCAGAAGTAACATGAAAATACCCAGAAACTAACAATATAACAAGCCAAGTGAACATAATTCATAGGTTAAAAACCCACTCATCATTCATACCTATCTGTTTCACTTTCTCGTTTTACTAGCACTATCCTTTAGAAAATCTTTATGTAACAATTTGAACTAATCCATTAACACAGATGTTATTAAGTGATATCCTTATTATATTAGTTTCAATCAGAACAAGATCCACATCCTAATAGAAACTGCATCAAAATTTTTATACTTAGTAATATACTTGTCTACATAATTTCAATTTCATCATTGGCAAATAATCACATATACGATCTAATAACTGGATTCATGCAACTATATGCAAAAGAGATAAATTTTTTTTTATTTTTTAGATTAAGATAATACTAAAACGACAATTACAAACGACTAAAAAGCATGAAACAGTACCCCCAAACTTGAAACAAGTAATGACCTCATTATGCCAAAATAATTCAAAGAAAAGTATGAGGCCTTCCCTGTAAACGAGTCACTGCTCGTCGTCGTCCGCTGGAAGATATGCAGGTAAATTGGGAGGAATGGGCATGATTACTGGAGGTGCAATTGGATTGCAGCGGGAGAACGCATCAGCAAGCGTCTTGAATGCATTTGCATTGTAATGATGCATTAAATCTTGACGTTGAGCCAACCATAGAAATTGATTCCTTGAAGTCCTCGGTGTTGGCTCCTGCCTTAATTGGTTCCGCTGTCGCTGGGGGTGAGGGTTGTCTGATATAATATAGCCTTCGCCGCGTGGATGTGATCTCGCCCCTTCCCAAGCCTTATATTTCTCAATTGTTGCATGATCAACGATTGCCATGGAGTGTTGGATAGGTTCGGTAGGTTGCCACTACACTCCCGCTTTTCGGCACAAGTTAGTGATTAAGAATCTATGAAACAAACCTCCAGTAGTGCTCCCGCGTAACACCCGGTCAATGGACTCTTGAATACATTCCCCCACATCGACATTATAGAAAGCAATTGAGTTGTCCATATGGAAATGGTGATGTACAATCCCACACAATAGCCGAGCTCGTGCCTTAGTGACCTCAGTCTGATAGCGCGTGGGCATTAATCGGGCACACAAAAATGCATACCAAGCTTTTCTATATCGACTAAGCACAGAGTGTGGGAAACTTATCTTTTCATTTGTTTCAGTTTGAATGACCCATTGAGTACCCGGTTTACATAGTCTAACAATCAGCTCGTCTAACTCGGGCAATCCATCTTCGTATCTGTCATCTTGTGATGCCTTTAATCCAAAATACTCATTGATAGCATCGACGTGAAATGCCACCGGTTTCCCCCGGACCATGACTACGTGATTTACATGCTCCATTGCATTTACGTAAAACTCTTTCACTATGTTGATTGCCGCATGAAGCGATTGTTCAACCAACTGAAACCAATTTCGCTCCACAATTGCAAAAGCCGTATATCGCCATCAAATTAGCATTGAAACTTGACCCGTATTCGAGAACCGATGTTTTCTTGTCAATGGATGACTTGAATCAGTCAGCGGCCCTCTCACTAACAAACCTAGTGTGATCATATTGAGACCTAGCAGTGGAGAAGGATGGGCATTGTCTTTTGTTGGACGACATGGTGGTTTTTAGAGTGACTAGGTTAAAGGTGTGGTTCAGGATTTTTATCGAACAGTTGGTGGGTGAACTGAGTCTTTCCCCACAATAGGTTACTTGGTGTAATCTTGCTAGACAATTTATGAAAACAAACACCAATTTCCAAGTTGTTCTACTTACTTGCTATTAAGAATTGAGAAGAAGATCGAGCAAGAAGCGAGTTGTGGATCCTTGCACTAATGGAGTTTCCTTCTTTGTATATGTATTCCCACGTGATTGAATATTGGTTTAAGGTATGAAATAGCTGTAAGAATGGCTTGTAGTGTGTATAGTTGATATGAATTTGTGGATTGTAGTTGGAGTTCATATAGGGTAAGGAATTCCAACGTGGGTTGGAAGATGGAAGGTGAGTGGGTATCAATGAAATAGAAGTTGAAGTGGGAAAGGATTTATGGGGTGTTGTCATTATTGTTGGAGTTATGGAGGTTTGGAATTTGAAGTGGTGTAGGAGAAGTGGAAGAATTTGATTTGGTGAAGGAGAGGCAGGGTCACGGCTTTAGATGCAATTAAGCATACAGGATTTCGCCTTGTTGTGACGTCTTTGTGATAAGGCTAGAGATAAGCGGTCGGTCGGCTAATGGGTCGAGGGTCTTGATGAATCGCGTGCCCGGTATTGCTGCATATTAGTCTTGGGAAGCGCAGTTAGCTCTAGTAGAGGCGCGGAGATGTAGTAACTAAGCGCGCCAGCGCTAGGTATAACTCGAAGCGCTCCCGTCTTTAGGAGGTTAGGGGGTCGAGGATCTGTAAGCGTGGCTGCCTTATTTGGGTAATAAGCATGACGTTGTGTTGATGGCAAAATAAGCGGCTTAGCGGCTGTATAAGCGTAATGGTGCGGCCTTATAAGCGCCTCACGCAAATACATATATTAGACGGTCGCGGCCGTATTTGTGATAGCAGAAATGACTTCCTTCTTCGTCCTGCGAATCAATCAGAATTGACATAAAAATTCTACGAAAAAAATTATCTTTAAAAAGAAAATTTAAAACAAAAAAAAAGAAAAGAAAAAGAAAAAGTGTAGAACATGGGTTGCCTCCCAAGTAGCGCTAATTTTAATTTCGTAAGCCCGACGATGACTCTCGTGTCACTGAGCATCGACTAGGGTAATGTTGACGGCATCCCAATTCGTATATCCGCCCCAATAATGCTTTATCTGTTGACCATTGACCTTGAATGTCTTTAATAGATTTCGGCTGCAGAGTTCGATTGCGCCATGTGGGAACACTATTTTGATGATGAATGGTCCTGACCACCTTGACTTAAGCTTTTCGGGGAACAACCGTAATCGAGAGTTGAACAACAGTACTGATTGCCCCGGTTTGAAAGTTCTGTGAATAATTTTCTTGTCGTGCCATTTCTTGACAATCTCCTTGTATAGTTTAGCGTTCTCGTATGCCTGAAGTCGGAATTCATCGAGCTCGTATAGTTGTAGTAGTCTCTTTTCCCCTACAGCTGCTTGATCAAAGTTTAGTTTCTGAATGGCCCAGTAAGCCTTTTCTTGTGTAGCTTTCATTGGTAGGTAATGAAGCCTTCTACATGCGATGATGGTTGGTATGGTGACATACCTTTTGATGTCTTATAAGCAGTCTGGTATGCCCATAATGCATCATCTAACCGGAGTGACCAATTCTTTCGATTCGGGTTCACAACTTTTTCTAGAATTTTCTTTACCTATCTGTTTGATACTTCAGCTTGCCCACTAGTTTGGGGATGATAAGTTGTCGCCACCTTGTGGTTGACCCCATACTTTGCCAAGAGAGCTGTAAACGATTTGTTGCAGAACTGACTACCTTCGTCACTTATAATAGCTCTCGGTGTGCTAAACCTCGTAAAAATATTCTTCTGTAAAAATTTTAACACCACCTTGGCATCGTTTGTCAGTAGTGCTACTGCTTCAACCAACTTTAACACATAGTCCACTGCCAGCAAAATATACTGATTGGAAAATGACGATGGGAATGGCCCCATGAAATCGATGCCCCATAAATCAAAAATTTCAACTTCTAAGATAGTTTGGAGTGGCATCTCATTCCTTTTTGATATGTTACCCACTCGTTGACATCTATCACAAGTTTTAACAAATTGATGGGCGTCCTTAAATAACGTAGGCCAATAAAACCCTGCTTGAAGGACTTTTGCTGCTGTTCTTTCACTACCGTAGTGTCCCCCGTATGCCGACGAATTTCACTCATGCAGTATACTCCATACCTCGCTGTTGGGCATACACCTTCTGATCATCTTGTCGGTGCATTATTTGAATAGATATGGCTCATCCCACCAACGACGCCAAAAACTTGTTGTCTTGTAAGATCAGGGGGGAGCATGTTGCTCAATAAATAATTCGCGAAGTCCGTGTACCATGGGAATTCCGCATTCAACCCAAACAATTGCTCATCCGAGAATGATTCGTTGATGACGCACTTATCATCTTCTTGTGCACCCAGATTGTCCAGCCTTGACAAATGACCAGCTACTTGATTTCCCGTCCCCTTCCTATCTTTAATTTCTAAGTCAAACTCTTGAAGTAGGAGTATCCATCGGATAAGGCGTGGCTTAGCATCTTTTTCGCTATTAGATGTAGAAGATATGCGCATGGTCGTGTGTAGACTATCACCTTAGTCCACTAAGTATGCGAATTTGTCAAAGCGCGTACACCACTACAAGCAATTCCTTTTTTGTGGTAGTGTAATTCATTTGAGTCTCTGTGAGTGTTTTTGCTTGCATAGTATATGGCGTGAAACACCTTGTCTAAATCTTTGGCCCAAAGCATTTAATCGCATAGTCGCTCACATCACTGCATAAGCTCGAATGGCATATTCGATGCAGTGCGACTATCACGGGAGGTGTAGTTAATTTCTTCTTGATAATTCAACAATGACTTGCATTAGTAGTAAAGCGAAAGTAGCATCCTTCTCTAAAAAGGCGCATAGAGGTTTTGCAATCTTAGAAGTCTTTTATGAACCTCTGTAGAACCCGCGTGCCCCAGAAAACTTCTAATACCCCTTGTTGAGCTCGGTGGAGGCGGTTTGTCGATCATATCGACTTTGCTTTGTCCACCTCAATCCTTGAGTCAACACCTTATTGCCCAAAATTAAGCCTTCTTCAACCATGAAGTGGCATTTTTCCCAATTGAGTATGAGGTTTGTATCTTTACATCATTTGCAATACCATGACCCGATTCCTTGGCAAAGTATCAAAGTTGTCTCCATGGTGAGAAGAAATCCATGAAGACTTCAACATTTTTCTCCACCATATCGAAAAAATGGCCATCATCATGCAGATTGGAAAGTTGCGGGTGCATTGCATAATCCAAATGACATCTTACGAATGTAAATGTCTTAGTAAGGGCATATAAATGTTGTCTTTTCTTGATCCTCGGGGGCGAAGCGATCGGGTTATAGCCGATATCCATCCGATAAGCGGTAGTAATCATGTCCATTAATCTATCTAACATTTGATCGATAAAGGGTAGCGGGAAATGATCCTTCAAAATTCTTAATTGACCTCCTATAATCGATGCACCCTCCAACCTATCACTTTGTTCTTGTTGGAATTAACTCGTTGTCCTCATTACGTACCACGATCATTCCCCCTTTTCGGCATTACGATGAACCAGACTAACCCGATTCTTGTCGGAAGTGGATATATGATACCGGCATCAATAATTTTAGAATTTCCTTCTTTACCACTTCTTCATAATAAGGTGAGTCGATGTTGATGCTCTCAAGCGGTCTTTCATCATCTTCCATCGAGAATCTTGTGCATGTAAAATGATGGGCTAATTCCCTTTATATCCGCAATTGTCCAACCAATCGCTGATTTGTGTTCCCTAAGTACCACAGAGCAATTTTTCTTCTGCTGATTCGTTAAGTTGGTGAAATAATTCTGGTGAGAGAATTTGAATTGCCTAAATGCGCATGCACGAGATGTTTGGGAGTGGTTTAAGTTCAATGTTGGTGGTTCCTCGATGATGGTTTAAGTTTTTCTGCAGCTATCTCCTCAGTATGAAAAGGTTCAAACGGTGCTCTGAAATGGCTAACTCGTAGCAATGAGTCTAACATCTGTAAGAAGTCCACAAATTCCGGTTCGTCATTTTCTTCATCCCCCAATAAGGTTGTTTCTAATGGATTATTAACCAAACTCTTGCTAATATCTTCACTGATGATTTGCTCAATTAAATCCATCCGAAAACATTCTTTCTCATCCGTAGGGAATTTCATGGCCTTGAACACATTAAATTTGATTTCTTGATCTTGAACTCTCATATTAAGTTCTCCTTTTTGCACGTCTATGAGTGTCCTTCCCGTGGCCAAGAAAGGTCTCCCTAGGATAATCGGGATGTTCTTATCCTCCTCGAAATCCAGAGTGATAAAGTTTACAGGGAATATAAACTTATCCACTTTAACCAAAATATCCTCTACTATGCCTCTCGGATATGTGACTGACCTATCCGCCAACTGCAATGAAATATTCGTAGGCTTTGGCGGGGAAAACCCAATTCTGTGTATATTGACAATGGCATAAGGTTCACACTCGCCCCCAAGTCACATAAACATTTGTTAAACGACATTTTCCCGATCGTGCATGGGATAGTAAAGCTCCCTGGGTCCTTAAGTTTTAGTGGTAGCTTCTGCTGTAACACCGAACTACACTCCTCTGTTAGTGCCACTGTTTTAAATTCTTCCCATTTCTTTTTCCTTGACATAATTTCTTTCATGAACTTCGCATAACTCGGCATTTGCTCAAGGGCCTCTGCGAATGGGATGTTAATCTGGAGTTTCTTGAACACTTCTAAAAACTTTACGAACTGCTTATCTAATTTTTGTTTTTGAACCCTCTGCTGAAACGATGGTGGGGTTTAAACAATTGGCTCATTGTTTAATTTTTTGTCCTCACTTTGCTTATCCTCACCCTTTTTACCTTCATCAACTTTCTCCTCTGGTGTCGCTGAATTTTCTACATTATTGCCCCCAAGATGTTTTCCACTTCTCAACATAACTACTTGACATTGCTCATGATTACCCTTCAGATTTCTCTCAGTGTCGCTTGGTAACGTTCCTTGTGGTCTATTATTCAATGCTAACGCCAGATGTCCAATCTGATTTTCTAAATTCTTGATAGCCAAATCTTGTGATTTCATTGCCATCTCTTGATTTTTCAATAGCATTGCTTGATTTTTCATTGTTGCCTCATTGCTAGTAATGTACTTCGACACTGTTTCCTCAAAATATGATTTCCTTTCCTAATGTTGAACCGGTTGTCGGTGACTCTGAAAACCCGGGGGATATGATGGTCGTGGAGCTTGAGTTTGCTGGTTATTGCTCCATGAGAAGTTTTGCTGGTTCCTATTCCCCTTGTTGTAGGTGTTTTGGTATGTATTTTGCGAAATTCTATTATAGTTACCTATAGGCCCGGACGAGATCTTTGGATTAATTACGCCTTTGATCTCGTAGGATGATCACCTGACACACAATTCACATACTACATGCAACTTTCTTGAACTTGAGCCCTGTCGTAGTATCAAACTTCTTGGGCCGGTAGCAGAAAGTCATGCTTGTATATTTATTACCCATCTACTTCCAAAATCCCAGCCGCCTTTTCTTGTGTCATTCTTGCTGTGGGCCACTGGTAGTTATTTGTTGCCATGGTTTCGATCAAATTATAGGCTTCCTCATAACTCTTATGTGCCCAGAATGCTCACTTTGAACCTTCAACTGCGTCAATACTAGTTCTGACATTCATATGTAGTCCGTTATAAAAGGTGTTCAATTGCGGTCACTTGGGTAATCCATGATGTGGGCACTTTCTAAGTAATTCCTTGTACCTCTCCCATGTCTCATATAGCGACTCCCCATTATGCTACTCAAACATCATTATGTCATTCCTCATTTTAGCAGTTTTTGCCAAGTCTTCCCACGTAGTAATCGATCCGGGCGACAGAGAATATAACCAACTTTTTGCCTTGTCCCGTAAAGTGAACGGGAACAAGTGAAGTCTCACTTCCTCATCCGACTACCCATTGTACTTGAAAGTGTCGCACATTTCCAGAAAACTGATTAAATGCTCATTCGGATCTTCATTTGCCATTCCCCAAAACTGAACTGAGTTCTGCATCATCTGAATGGTCCTAGGCTTGATTTCAAAAGTATTCGTAGCTATTGCAGGCCTAGTGATGCTCGACTGCAGATCAGTCACCTTAGGTGTTGCAAAATCCTTCAACGCTTTCTGATCTTTGGCAGCCATTGTTTCTTCCTTATCAGAATTTTTGAATTCGTTCCTCATTTTTTTGATCCACTTACTTAACCTCTGAAATTTCCTTTGAATGTCGTCCTCAAAAGGAAGCAAGTCTTGATGTTTAGATCGTGTTTGCATAAACCAATGTCAAAAACCTGAAATAGGAGAAATAAAAACAAAACAAAAATGTTTAAGTAAAACTGGACTAATTAAACTGAATCGTAAAAATATTAAAATCTAGGCTAAATTGTCCCCGGCAACGGTGCCAAAAACTTGTTGGGTAAAATCGATACGTGCAAAACACGCAAGTGTACGTGGTCAACAAGTAATATAGTAGTGAATAAAGTATCGTTCCCACGAAGACAAATTAGCAAGAATTTTAACTTCACAATTATCAATTTTCTATTAATCCTAATTCTATTAAACTATTCAATTCAATGGTTTAAAATTATAGAAACTAAATTAGTAAATAAATAAACTATCACAAAACAATCACTAATATCAAAATCCGAAATTTCAAATAATTAATGGAGAATTAGACGTATGATTTCACCCTAAGCTTTACTTTGATTTTTAAACTTTATTCTAACTCAATTTAATATCCAAGTTTATTAATCAAGAACACGAATGTAATACTAGCCACCTCTCGATGCACTAATACCATATTAACTTAAATCCACAATTAAGATAGAAACAAGTTAAACACCTAAATCAACCAACTCACTATATCTCTATATGAACTGAAATTAAAGAAGGTTTAAGCTTAAGTTCTCTATCCGATTACATGTGATGTCAAGCATATCTCTACCTTAACAATAATCAAAAATCTGCTATTCACAAAATTCATGGCACATGCTAAATTAACTAGGTCTAGATTTGAATATCCTCTCTCGATTCCATTCAAATCCACAAGGAATTGTTGATCAAGCAATTCATAAATTCACGCTCGAATAACATAGATAAACTGAAAATATTTTATTGAATTAGAAATCAAAGTTATAGAATCATCGTTTCACCCAAGGATCCATCACAAGTCTAATGAGCGAATTAGTACATAACGAATGAATTAAAAACTGAAATAATAGAAGAACACGTCTGCCCAATTACAGAATATAGAAAATTAAGGAGAATAGTAATACACCACCCTTCTCGCCTTTCGATTCTGCAATCTTCGTGAAATTAATCCCCTTCTTTCTTTCCTCCAAGCTCTTGTTCTTCAAGTCTCAAGATGATCCTCTCTTCTTCCCACTTAGCATAAAAGTAGTCCCATTTTGCTCCAAAAACATAAATCCTAATCCAACTCTACTTCTCCTCACACAAAATCAAATAGAGACATGAATCCTTTTTAAAATCAACAACTCAATAGTCAAAGACTCCCATCAAATAAACTAACAACCATCCCACACTCCTAATATTGTCACATAACATAAAGAATTATTAATTCCTAACATAGCCCAACTTCTAGCCAAACATCAAAATTCGCACAATAAATCCACCGACGTAGCGCATCTCGCGCTATGTAACATATCTGTATTGATGGCCAACGCTAGCATCCCAAGAAGTGTTTACATCCCGGTAGCTACTTATTTATATTCTTCTTGACATAAGCGCCCCATTGTTATGTAGCCGAAAACTTCAACGATTGCTCGAAAACTCCTTCCAATTATAACATTTTTATAGGCCACTAGATTATCCTGCAACAAGCAAACAACCTATCAAAAGTAACATGAAATTACAAAAAACTAACAATTTATCAAGATAAAAAAATATAAATCATAGGTTAAAAACCTACTCATCACCGCACCACAAATGGTCGCCAATACTTCTATTTATGAGAAGCCTAGTTAATTCCATCTCTTATGGATTGGTGTTGCTCTTTGAGGTACCACCGCAGCTTAGATGGTCGTCGAATCTCCTATTTAGGAGGAGTTCAGGTAATTCCATCCCTTTAGTCAGAAGCCGATGAAATGTGATGGATTGAAGGATGATCCCAGTATCAGTTGACAAGTGTTTGTGTTTTGGTAGGGGGTGAGACCGAACCATAAATGGCTGCCTACGTACTCCTATTGAAGAGGAGATCATGTCTGCGTAGTTTGAACCTTGTGTAAGAGGTTCAACGCTGTATGTGGCAGAAAGGGTGTAGGAATGTTTTTGTTGTTTTTATTTTTGTAAAAAGAAGGGTGTAGAAATATTTTTGTTATTTTTGTTTTATTGCGACCAGGCCATATAAAATGGTTGCCTACATACTCCTATTGAAGAGGAGATCAGGTCGACTTAGTTCGCCCCTCAGGACGATTCATAGCCGAAGAGAAGTATGAATCCCATGTGCAGGCTATACTGCGGGGGAGAAGAAAGTTTGATCCCATGATTGGGACAAACTGCAGGTGTGAAAAAGTTTGATCCCGTCTTCAGGACAAACTGCAAGCGTAGAAAAGTTTAATCTCGTCTTCAGGATAAACTGTAACTGTGAAAGGTTCAATCCCTGGAGGGATATCCGAAGTTGTATGAATGTAGTGAAACTAGGCTGCTGGCTTGAAGAGTATGTTTCCCTGAGGGGCAAAGTGTGGTGAAGAGTTGTATGTGATGAAGGGTTAAAGAACTGGATTGACTGGTGATCTGATGATCCAATACCAGGATGTTTGCTTGATGGTAACTTCAGACATAGTACCGTTTCACGGTGTCCAAGTTGATGAGTTGTGGAAATTCATCGCCGTCCATTTCTTGTAATCTGAGAGCGCCTCCTGTCAATACCTCCTTGACAACAAATGTGCCTTCCCAGTTAGGGGCGAATTTTCCCTTGGACTGATCTTGGTTGTCAAGGATCTTCTTTAAACCAAGTCATGTTGCTTAAACTGCCGTAGCTGGAATTTTTTGTTGTAGGATCTGGCGATCCTTTGTTGATATAATTAACCATAGAAGATAGCCGCGATTCGCCTTTCGTCTATTAGAGACAATTGGTGATACATGTCTTGTACCCATTGGTCTTCATCCAGCTGAGCGTCTATCAACACTCTGAGGGATTCTATTTCAACTTCTATGGGGAACACTGCTTCCATCCCATAGGTTAATACGTAGAGGGTTGCCCCAGTGGAAGTGCACATTCATGTTCTGTAGGCTAACAGAGTATGAGGCAATAAGTCAGGCCATTCTTTGTGGTTGGCGGACATCTTTTGCATGATCTTCTTCATGTTTTTGTTAGCCGCTTCAACAACACCATTCATCTTTGGACGGTAAATGACGGAGTTAAAGTGTTTGATGTGGAATTTCTTTGCATAACTCCTCCATCATTTTGTTGTTGAGGTTCTTAGTATTATCGACCTGATGACCTCACGGTTGTCCATATCGACAAATGACATTCTTTACGATGAAAGCAATGATGACTTCTTTGGTAACCACGGGAAGGGAGGCATACTTACCACTTGGTGAAGTAGTCGATCATGATGAATATAAAGCGATGCCCATTATTGGCTTTGGGATCGATGGGCCCGATCACGTCCATTTCCCACATTGAGAAGGGCCAAGGTGAACTCATATTGTGGAGCTCCCTCTGAATGGCGTGAATGGCATTTCCATGAATTTGGCATTGATAGCACCTCTTGACGTGATCATCACAGTCAGCTTTGAGGGTAAGCCAATAATGTGCTGTTCTGAGGATCTTCTTAACAAGCAATGTGCCGCTCATGTGTGGGCCACATACACCACCATGGACCTCATCCATGAGCCTCTGAGCTTGGTCCTGGTTCGGACATCTGAGGAGACCTAATCATGTATCTCTCTTATAGAGTGCATCTCCGCTCAGGTAGAATTTCATAGCAAGTCGATGGATCTTCCTTTTCTCAGTCGGGCTCGCCTCAGCAGGTGTAGATCCATCTCGTAGGTACTCCTTGATATATTGATACCAAGGATGCTGGATGGAAGGTAGCTCATCCGATACTTCTCCAACATAATTCCCATAGGCTGGTGCCTTGTGTATGGAAAATGTGACGCTTGGCATGTGCTTCTTGTCAGGCATATGAATTAAGGAGGCCAGAGTTGCTAACGCATCCGCAAAATCATTCCTATTGCGAGGAATGTGTAAAAAGGAAATTTCTTCGAACTCCAAAGTAATCTGTAAAACTTGCCGATGGTAAGGCAGCAAATGTAGCTCTTTGGTTTGATAGATTCCCGTGGATTGTTTGGTTACCAATTACGAATCCCAAAGAGGCGATTAACACTTTGATGCCCATTGAACGGGCAAGTTTTAGCCCCATGAGACAACCTTCATACTCAGTTGTGTTATTAGTGCTGACAAACTGCAATTTGATGGCAACGGGATACTGCTCCCCCGTACCGGATATCGGAACTGCTCCAGCTCCAGAAACTTCCATATTAACAACTCCGTCGAAATATATTTCCCATGTATGGCATGTATCGTACTGACGGTGTTGTTGAACAGTCATTACCCCTTCATCGGGGAAGTAGGTTTCCAAGGGTTTGAAGTCCCCTGAAGGTGCGGCGGCCAGTTGATCCTCAATTCCTTAACCTTAGATAGACTTTTGCATCATATAGACGATATCAAATTGTTGTAGGATCAACTACCATTTGGACAGCCGTCAATTTAACATGGGTTTGTTGAACACGTACTTGAGAGGATCCACGGGGGAATATAAGATGGGTTGTGTGACCATGGAGGTAATGCTGTAACCTCATGGAAGCCCATGCTAAAGCACAACAAGTCTTCTCAATCAGAGTGTACTTGTGTTCACTACTGCTGAATCTTTTGCTGAGGTAATGGATAGCTCATTCTTGGCCTCTATCGTCTTTCTGTCCCAGCATGTAGCCCATGGCATTGTCACTTATGGACATGTACATGAACAGGGGAACATTATCCCTGGGTGGTACTAAAATGGGAGCTTTGACTAGCTGTTCTTTAATTGTGAGGAAGGCCTTTTGGCACTCATCGTTCCATTTTATGGAGGAGTTCTTCCTTAATAACTTGAAGATAGGCTCACAGGTTGCTATGAGTTGAGAAATGAATCTGCTAATGAAGTTGATTCTTCCCAAAAATCCCCGTATTCCCTTCTCTATCTAAGGAATGGGCATTTTCGTTATGGGCTGAATTTTGGTGGGGTCCAGCTCAATCCCTTTGTGGCTGACTAAGAATCCTAGCAACTTGCTTAATTTAATGCCAAAGGCGCACTTGGCTGGATTCAACTTCAAGTTGTACTTACGCAACCTATTGAATAACTTCATGAGATGGTCTAAATGGTCCTCTTCCCTTCGGGACTTGACAATCATGTCATCCACGTAGATCTCTATCTCTTTGTACATTAAGTCATGGAAAAGAGCCATCATAGCTCGTTGATAAGTAGCTCTGATATTGGTGAGGCCGAATGATAGTCGTCTATAGCAAAAAGTTCCCCAAGGCGTGATGAAAGCAGTTTTCTCACGATCTTCCTTAGTAACCATAATCTGGTGGTATCCAGCGAAACAATCCGCAAAGGAGTACATGCCTTATTGAGCAGTATTGTCAATGAGAATGTGGATAAATGGCACGGGAAAGCTATCTTTAAGGCAGGCTTTGTTCAGATCCCGGTAATCCACGTAAACTCGCACCTTTTCTCCAGGTTTAGGCATGGGAACTATGTTGGATATCCACTCAGGATTTGTGGACACCATGATAATGCCAGCTTGAAATTGTTTAACAATTTCTTCTTTCACTTTTAAACTCCACTCAGGTTTCAATCGTCTGAGCTTCTGCTTGACTAGTTTGAATCCCTCTTTAATAGGAAGGCGATGAAGAACAATGTCAGTGGACAAACCCACCATGTCTTCGTGAGACCATGCAAACACATCCTGGAATCGGGTTAGTAGCGTAACCATGTCATTCCTTTAGTTTAGGGTAAGGTTTGAACCAATCTGGATTAACTTAGGGCTTTCTAAGGTTCCGAGATTGAAGGAAGTGGTTTGATTAAGGTTGAGTTTAGGTTTATCTTCGAGCCATTCTTCAATTTTTGGACGCACCTCAATGTCCTCATGTATTTTAATCAAGGTTGAATCCAGCTTTACATCAAAGCTACAATCCTTGTGGAGAAGAGGCATCTTATCAGTAAGTACAGGCACATCTAAATTTAGAGTCCTAAAACAAAATATGCATTCACTTAGTATATATGAAATGGTCTAATCATACAAAGTGTTAGCATATACTGACAAAATAACTGCTAATCTTTGTCTGAGAAAAGTAGCGGTTATGATATCTCTGAGGCGAAAAGAGTTCTGCTGGCTTTACCCTCGTCGACCAATGCAAAGGAGTGTTGCTCCAATTGTCGAGGCAAAGTCTGATAATTGCGATGATGGAGGGTTGTCATCATCCTCCTTCTCCCAAATGATAACCATTACGTTTGGGAAATCATCGTCTAGGGTATATCTGTTTGTATGTTCATCATGGATAATGATGCGTATGCATGACATCATTCTGACGATGTCTTGTTTAATTCTTTGTTTCTCTTCCACCACTCTGGTGTATGGAACAAAGACTTCTTTCTCCCTTACTGGTGTCGGCTTGGGAAATAACATAGACATGACGCTGCCTGACACCTTTACAGGAGGTTGTGCGGATCAGAATTTGTAGGTGGAGACAAACGTCGTGTAACTGAAACTGGAGGAATTTAATAATGTTTATGTGGATTCTTGTGACTGAAACTGGCAGATTAGCCCAGTCCAGCTGTCCCAGTTTGTCTGATCACTTGAATCGGATGCTTAATACCCTGATGAATTTTACCCAGCCCTTGTCCCGGGTGATTACCCAAAGATATCATTTCTTGAGTAGCCGACATTACTTCGGTAGAAAACTTGGGTGTGGGAGGTGGCGCCCCAATAAGGTGGTAGTGAGTGTTGATCACCTCCAGGGAATGAAAACTGTCCGGCTCAACTTCTGAATTGAAACTGATGAGTGGTATGTCACTCTGTTTAGGACATTCCGATTCAGCATTAGCCGTGACTAAGCTGTCATTCATGATGTATTTCAGTTGCTGATGAAGAGTGGAGGGGACGGCCCCAGCCATATGAATCCATGGTCTTCTCAATAGCAGGTTGTATCCTGAATCTATTTTGAGCACGTGAAACGATACGCAGAAGGTATGGGGACCAATCTCGATTGGTAGCTCAATCTCTCCAACTGAATTTCGACGGGATCCGTCGAAAGCTTTAATAACTGTATGGCTGCTTCGAATCCGTTTAAGATTGATGTTCATCTTTAGCAACGTAGTGTAAGGACAGATATTCAGAGATGATCCTCCATCTATCAAGACTCCAGCTAGCATATATCCGGAGGACAAAATTGCAATGTGCAACGACTTGCAATGACCAGTCCCTTCGGGCGGTATGTCGTCATCAGTGAAAGATATCACATTGTTGCTAAAAATGTGATCAACCAGATGTTAAAAGTTTTCTACATCCACTGATGTCGGTAAGTAGGCTTCTTCCAAAACCTTCAGTAAGATCTTCCTGGGATCCTTGGAAGTTAAAACCAAGTCCAGGATTGAATTTTGGTGTGGAGCTTTTCTTAAGCTTAAAACCACCTTGGCTTCGTTATGACCCATAGTGCGGATGAATTTTTTAATCTTCTCCATAGGTATTTTCCCCTTTGACTTTATGGTGGACTTTATCATCCGTTGGGGAAGATACAATGGATTTTCCTTTGACACTGCAACAGTTGTATAAGAGGTGGATCCTTCAGCTTCTCTATAATTCCATGGGACCTTTTGTAAGCTAATAACAGGATATTGTGGTCTGAATGGCAAGTTGATTGGCTCGAGAGCAGCCACTTTTAAAGGATTGTCAATTCCTTTTAGTTGAATTGCTTGCATTGTGAGAGGTTTGACAATCCTATCAGCCTCAGCAGATATAACTGCTACCAATCCCTTCCATTTAGTAGGACAAGTATTCTCAAACTCAAATAACACAGTATCGTCATCTGCTAGCTGCAGGACACCGCTGTCAATTAGATTTTGAAAGAGGTGGCAGAGTGCCCAACATTCTTCTATGTTGTGACCGCGAGAATGGGAGTGATATTGGCAGACTCCATCAAAATTAAACTGTCTTAAACGGGGATTGATTGGAGGTAGAAGGGATGTGATCCTTCCTTCATTGATTAGCATCTGCAGTATTTCCTCCATAGGTTGGCCCAGGTATGTAAATTCCATTCGTTGGCAAAATCCCTATGGGCTTTGGCACTTGCTCTCTTCGTCACTTTGCCTTCTAGTGTTTCTTTATCTGAAGGTGATGAGAGAGTCTTCACAGCAAAAGGGAGTAGACTAGCATGCTCCTGGCTGACTAATTGGTGTGTGATTTAATGGTGATAGGTCACTAGTTCTGTCAATTGCTCAATCTGTTTACACAGAGCTTTCATCTTTCGTTCCATTGCGAACTGGAATTTCGCTTAATCCCATTTGTCAACACCGTCTTTGATGGTCTGGGATGATTCACCGTTAAAATTAGAACTCTATCCACTGCTCCAATTAATCATGTTGACCTCTTCCTCTTTGTGTTGAGGAAGAGGGTTGTCTTGTACATAAGGTTGATCTGGTTTGGTGACCACGATCTCACCGTTATCTATTAAATCTTGGATCTTATTTTTTAAGGCCCAACAATCTTGAGTATCATGTCCAGGTGCCCCAACATAATAAACAAATTTCCGAGCAGCATTGAAACCCCTCCCATTAGGGTTGGCTGGTGGAAGAAGATGCGTAATTTTCTTCTGAGTTGTCAGAAGAGTGAGAATGTTCTCGAGCGAGTCCCCTAAGGGTGTGAACACTCGAGGGCATTTGATTTCTCCACCTTTTGGCAATGGAGGGTTTGAAGACTATGCTTGAAAAGGAGTGTCATTTCTCCTCTGGATAGGCATGTTCTGAGGGCCTTTTTGACATTGTAGTATCAAGGAAACATCCTCCTCTTTCTTTTTATGGACCCTCTGGGGGTTGTGTCCATAATTTCTGGATTGGATAGGCTCAACAGCATCTTTAAGGGCAACTAGGTCTTGAATCTTTCCTGACATCAATCTCATCTCAGCCATCTCCCCATATTTAATCATTTTCGAAAATGGTTTACCAATGCCAGCTAAGACTCTTTCATAGAAAAGAGCTTCTTGTATGTCTATGAAGGTCATGACCATTTTTGATTCTGTCATGGAAGGAATAACTTGAGCAGCAAGGTGTCTCCACCTTTGAGCATATTTTCTGAAGGACTCACTGGACTGTTTCTTGACCTTAGTAATCTGGTACCGGTCAGGATCCATCTGAGACTGGAAGCTGTATTGAGTGAGGAAGGCATGAGCTAGCTCCTCCCAACTATGGATCTTTGAGTTGTCCAATCTGATATACCACGAACGGGCTTCATCAGTTAGACTTTTCTGGAACAGCTGCATCCTGAGATTTTCGTCCTCTGCATAAGATCCAAGTTCTCCAATGAACACCTTCAAATGTGTGTACGGATCTCCTAACCCATCATATTTTACAAAGTCAGGAGTTTTAAATTTTTCTGGATAATGAACACCAGAGAATATACAAAGGTCAGTATATGAAACACTCCCGCGTGCTCCAATTCCCTTGATCACACGAATGTTCTTCCATTTGAAGGACTTTCTTCCTGATGTCATTAGTTTTTGGATCCCCTTTGAGATGGGTGATATTATAACTTTTGTTGGTCGTATCCAACTGAAGTTCAGGTTCTGTAATGGCTTTATCAGGACCTTAGGTTCCTCCTTGTGTAGAGGATTCAGCATGTATGGGTATCCTCGTACCCTGAGTAGACTGGTGTAGTTCTTTAAGTAGAACATCCAAATTTAAGATTTGTTTACTTAATCCGTCAAATTCTGTGCGAGAAACTGGATTAAGGTCAGTCTGGTCTGATGACGACATATTTGACTATAGGCTCATGGCATTTTTGGATTTTGATCGGGTGAACTACAAAAAAAATGGGCCTTTAGAAACGATTTTTCGGGCAACGACTTTATAAGTCGTTGCTAAAAGTATATGTTTAGCAACGGAATTTGTCCTTCGTTGCAGATTGTGTCAGGCTTTCACTTTTTGCAACGAAATTCATAAGTCGTTGCAAAATTTTATTGCTAATTCATTGGCGGGAAAAAAATTCGTTAGAAATTCGTTGCAAAATTTTCGGCCACTTGATTTCCCGTCATCGTGGGCAATGAAAGTTTTTTTGTTGCTAAAAATGGGGCTTTAACAACGATTTTTCAGACAACGATTTTATAAGTCGTTGCTAAAAGTGTATGTTTAGCAACAAAACTTGTCCTTCGTTGTAGATTGTGTCAGGCTTTCAATTTTTGGAACGAAATTCATAAGTCGTTGCAAAATTTGGAAACAAAATTCGTTAGAAATTCATTTCAAAATTTCTAACCACTTGATTTCTCCTCATCGTGGGCGACGAAAGTTTTTTTGTTGCTATATTTCGTTACCTAATATGGACCACATTCATTGGCAACAATTTTTATTTTCGTTGCATATTTTATACAACATTTTGCAACGACTATTAAAATGTTGCCTTAAATTAAGATAATGATAATAATAATAATAGTACTAATAATAATAATAATAATAATAATAATAATAATAATAATAATAATATATAAAAATAATAATAGTACTAATAATAATAATAATAATAATAATAATAATAATAATAATAATAATAATAATAATAATAATAATAATAATAATAATAATAAAAAAAAAAAAAATAAAAATAATAATAATATATAATAATAATAATACTAATAATAATAATAATAATAAAATCATAATAATAATAATAGTACTAATAATAATAATAATAATAATAATAATAATAATAATAATAATAATAATAATAATAATAATAATAATAATAATAATAATAACTATACTTGGGTTATCGCGTCGGGATTTTTAGATGTCCCTTTAAGTTAATTGTTCTTTGGTGTTCTCATTTTAGGTGAGATTTGTTTGAAAAAAACAAGTGAAAAAGGTCCCATATGTATAATGTCGACGATGGATTATAAGAGTCGCCAATTGGTTTTTAAATGGTTGTACCAACACAATCGAGAAAAGGTTTGCACATTAACTGATGATGTGACTCTGCTAAGCATGGCCGGTGAAAAGAGATTCATTAGGGTCCAGGGGACTTGGTTATCACGGAGGGAAGGTGTTAGGCACCCCGACATCCGTGTTACCATGGTGATCACCTCTTTTCAAGAAACTATTATTTGAATGTGTGTGTGTGTCAATGATGTCTTTGTTATTTGGAAGTAGTGCGAGGCCTCGTTAGCACCTATATATTGTGGTTTGAATTTATGTAAAAATTCAATTTTAAGCAAGATATGGCAGTGATGTTTTATAAAAAAAGGGTTTTTAAACCCTGATGCTCAATAGTAATTGGGACCTTTTACACTCCCATTTTATTAAGTATTCGGCTTGATTGATTTTATTTTACAGATGCGAGGCATCCGAACGAAAATAATGCCGACTTCCTCATGGGTATGGAAACCATATGAGGAAATTCAGACACAGCATAATAATTTAAAAGATGCTTACAGCTGAAAATGTCCATCACGAGAACCGAATCTATATCCAATAGGCTGAATCTATGATCACTTGATTCCTAGGCGCACATGATACCACAATTTGTATGAAAGCGATGGCGGTATATATATAAAAGTTGTAAATATATATATACGCATATGATCACCAACCACGAAGCACCTCCATGGGGATCGAAATGTAAATAAAGTCAGTAAAAGCTATCAACCGCCATCGAGGAAACTCCATGCGGGACAAAACGTAAATAAAGTCAGAATACGATTAATCGCCACGAAGGGAACTCAAGCGGGACAAAATATAAATAAAAGTCAGTATTAAAGCGATCAAGCGCCACGAAGTAAATTCGAGCAAAGATGTAAACGTAAATAAAGTCAGTAAAAGCGATCAACCACCACGTAAGTAAACTCAGGTGGGACAATATATATATATATATATATATATATAAGCGATAAACGCATCCGGATGTAAAATCCGGGCTCATCGAGCAGTCAGTCCCACAGTTCATATATATATATATATATATATATATATATATATATATATATATATATATATATATATATATATAGAAAGGATCAAGTGCATAATCCTTAAGTTGCATAACGCCTTAAGTTGCATAATTTTATCAAAACGACGTAGTTTTGGAGGGACGCGGTGGCATTTTTGTAAATACGCGGTGGCATGGTATTTACAAAAATGCCACCGCGTCCCTCCAAAACTACGTCGTTTTGATAAAATTATGCAACTTAAAGCGTTATGCAACTTAAGGATTATGCACTTGATCCTTTCTATATATATATATATATAAGCGAGTAAACGCACCGCGTATTTACAAAAATGCCACCGCGTCTTATCAAAACTACGTTGTTTTGATAAAATTATGCAACTTAAGGCATTATGCAACTTAAGAATTATGCACTTGATCCTTTCTATATATATATATATATATATATATATATATATATATATAAGCGAGTAAACGCACCGGATGTAAAATCCAGGCTCATCGAACAAAGTCCGACCACAGTTCATATATATATATATTAAAGCAAATAAACGCTCCAGACCGAAGTCTAGGCTCAATCGAGGCAGAACTCGATAATGTTAGTCCATATATATAAATATATATACAAACTGAAATGAAAACCACGGACCAAAGTCCGGGCAAATGCGCGTAACACGACTCTCAACGTGAAGAAGGGTGTGTGCAGAGATGAAGAGAAAGGCTTTAAAGTGTGTGAGAAGGCTTACAGTTGACTGCCAAAGAAGACTTCTATATCTTTAAAGTGGGTAAACACTAGCTTTTGTAGGTACAAAGTAGCTATATATGAGCTCACAGGTGTTTAAAATGTGAAAGTACACTGTATGGGGTGAGTGCAGAGAAAATTGGGTAGGGCTTCCTCACCATTTTCTCTTGCAAAATGTGAAAGTAATATGCACACAAGCCAATCATGTTTGATGATAAAGCATATACTTTGTAACAATCTTATTCATTTATTAATAAAAAGTATTAATTTATTAAAGGCTTTTAATTATCTACATGATGCTGTTTTATAATATGTGATAAACCCATAGTTTTAAGCAATGCTTTTAGAATAATGATGATGATCATTCTAATGAGATCAAAATTCTTAGAAAGCTTAAAACTAAAATAGTTCCCAATCGTTGGATTACTAAATTGGGGATTAGTGAATCCGGATAGATTGGTACATACGTTGCTTGCTCATTGGATGAGGATGATTGATCTCATGATCATTTGTGTGGAGACACTAAAGCAAGTATGTAGGTGCTTATTAGAGAATAAGTTCACTGAACGTGGCTCGCTAAGGAATACTTAATGGAGTTTTATTTGCCTGTCAATAGGAATTCCTGAAGTGATAGTAGTACAAGTAATCCTTGGACTTGAGATCATCATAGTATCTTGTGTATGATGAGTTATGCTTTGACTTATTCCTTAAGACCCTTAGGGTATATCAAAGGGTATGTTTGGGTATAATAAGTTGTATATGGAGATAATGTATGATCAATAAAGAATCTACCACTTCTAATAAAAAAGAAGAGAAATGTCCTATGTGATTCGATAAATGACAACCCAAAGTAGTCCTTGGTTAATAAGCGTAATGAAATTAGAAAGGAGTTTCTAATTTGCATTATTTGAGTTGTGCATTTAAGAGTCGAAATACATATAATTAAATAAAATAAGACTTTGACAAAGAATTCCATGTCTTATATTTAATTGGGACATTGTATGGTGGAAGGATTGAATCAGATACGGTAACTATTTACTCAAAGGTTCTTTTATGATTAATGTTGAAATCTATATTATCTCGGAAAGTCGTTAATCGCTAGGGAGGCTTATCCCTATTGTAGAATAAATATTATTTAAATAAATTAATTGTTTAATTTATTTATTTAAATAAGATTAGAATTGTTCTAATTGATTTATTCACAAATAGGTTTAATATGGAGAACCTAAAGGGTCACACCATAAAAGGAAGAATAATTATTTAAGAAGTTAATGGCATAATCGTAATAATATGTTAAGTATATTTAATTTAATCTATGGTGATAGAATAAATTAAATAGCTTAATATTTATTATTTAATATTTTAGAAATATTAAATATAAATTAATAAGAGGAGTCTTATTAATATTATTACAATTATTATTATTTTAATTTCTAAAAGAGTTTAGAAATTAATTTAATATAAGTACTTTCATTTATTCCTAATTGGATTAGGAAGGAAAATTAATTAAAGGAGTTTAATTAATTATCCCTAATAAGATTAGGGAGCTTAATTAATTAAAAGAATTAATTAATTAAAACCCAATTCCTTAATTGTTAAGGTGGGTTGCCCACATCTATAAATAAGAGGAGTCTTATTATGGGTGGTATGGGTTGTTGACTTTTACAACGTAATAATTCCAATTGTTGGGAGAGTACACCTTTTCTATAGAGATAGAAAAACTAGGGTTTAGCCAACCACCCTTCTCTCGAAATTTTCTTCTTTCTTGGTGGATCACCCCAGAGGCCAAACACTTGGGTGGCTAACGTTGATCAAAGGAAGGAACCAAACCCGGTGGATTCAAGTTGAACGCGAAAAGGATCGGAGGTGAACTTGTACCTGAGGAAGCTCGATCTTCAAGGGTATGATTTTATTCTTTATCTTTTCGTTTAATTAATAATTATGCATAAAGGTGATCCGGGTATATGGTTTGTAAATTTTTTAAACTCGATTTTTACACGCTTCGCACTTTTTTATGCAATTTGATTGCGTTATGAATATTACAAACTAATAATGGCATCGAGCCAAACCTTTATGCTAATTATTAATTGTTGATTTGATATGTATGTTGATATGTGTTTAGAACAATTTTATTGGGCATAATTTTGTTATATAAAAAAATTATAAAAAAAAAAAAAAACCGAAAACTTTGTTGAATTCTATGGACTTGGCATTAACAAGTTAATTTTTAATTTATAACAAGTGCAACGGATTTACAAAGTTCATGGCATTTGTATTTTTTTTAAGTACGAATGACTTGGAAAATTATTAAGGAATCTGATTTCTTTTTTTTCTTGCAAACTGGCACGGAAATCGAGGCACAGTTTTTTCAAAAACATGGCAGGTTTCGGTAATATAATATATATGTATATTATATATAATATATAAGGAAGCACGTGGATATTATATATATATATATATAATAGTTATATATATATATATATATATATATATATATATATATATATATTATTCTTAATTATTTTATAATTAAAATAAAATGTTTATTTTAATTTTAAAATAAAAGTTTATTTTAATATTAAAATAAAAAAGGAGTTTATTTTAATTTTAAAATTGAATATTATATATATATAATTATTTTAATCTTAAAATAAAAAGTTTATTTTAATTTTAAAATAAAAGGTTTATTTTAATCTTAAAATAAAAGGTTTATTTTAATTTTAAAATTAGAATTTCATGCTAACTAATTAGAGTTGGAATTGGATTCCATAATAACTAATTGGAGTTGAAATTGGATTTCATGTTTCCTTAAATAAAGGAGTTTATTTAAATATGAAATAAGATTTCATATTATTCAAAATAAAAGAGTTTATTTGTGAATAGGGAAGTAAATCCATCTTTCCTTAAATAAAGGAGTTTGTTTAGATATGAAATAAGATTTCATATTATTTAAAATAAAAGAGTTTATTTGTGAATAGGAAAGAGAATCCATGTTTCCTTAAATAAAGGAGTTTATTTAAATATGAAATAAGATTTCATATTATTCAAAATAAAAGAGTTTATTTGTGAATAGGAAAGAATATCCGTGTTTCCTTTAATAAAAGATTTTTTTTTTTACATGGAATTGGATTCCATAATTAATTAAAATAAAAGAGTTTATTTTAATTAGAGATTTTTTTTATATACATGGAATTGGATTCCATAATTAATTAAAATAAAGGAGTTTATTTTGATTAAAATTTTGATTAAAATAAAATAGTTTATTTTATTCAAAATTGGATAAATTAAAATAAAATAGTTTTATTTTGATTTAAATTTGGATTAAAATAAAGGAGTTTATTTTGATTCAAAAATAGATTTTATACTAACTAAATTTGCCCATTAAATGATATCAATATATATATTAAATGTTTATTATTCATGAGATGAATGTTATTTATTGATGCATATGGTGATGTGTATGATAATAAATGGGATTGATTATGGACTATTGACCAATGCGATTGGATTTTATTTTAGTTGGATGCATGAATGTATGGGTTTTATTAAATGGGGTTCACAGACTCGCTTCTTCTAATTTTTCTTAATGTAAATTCTATCTCCTCCTATGTACTTCCCTCGATCACGATCAAGGTTTCTATTTATTTTAAATAGTTATGTAATAGGAATAGTTAGAATTAATTTTTGAAGAATTAGAGATCAAGGAGCAAGGAGCGCTTGAAGACCCATTTGTAACGGAGCCCGGGTTTAAATGTAATAGTTATATTTAAATATTACTTCTTGCACCCCTAGGGTTTGACCTTTTGGTTCACTTGGTGGCTCTAGTGAACCAAACTAGAATAAAAGTCCATAATCAATCCGGGTAGAATATAGTATTCTATATGTGCATGCTTATACTATATATATTATATATTATGCAAACATGCTTTCAGATGTTCATTAATACGACGCGTATTTTATATATATATGTGCATGCGCGCTTAAACAAGATGAGACAAATTAATAACAAACCCTCAATTTTTATATTAAGTCCTAAGCGCTCAAAGATATTTGGAATATCGAACGTCGCTTTCTAGCATGATAAAATTAATAGAGTATTAAATATTTAATATGAGTTTGTTGTGTCACCACAAGGCAAGTATTAAGTATTTAAGATGTTAATTTATCACATTTGATGCTTATAAAGAAAATTGAACAATATTGTTTTGTTGTGTCACCACAAGGATGATATTTTTCTTTTTGAATATATGGAGTGCTAGGTCGGACTTAACTTGGATAATTTTGATTGGATGTGCCACCACTTGATCAAAATAATCTAAGAGGCAAAATACAAGGAGTCAGATAGTTGATGTAATTGACAAAAGTTGTCTACCTATTTATTTATATATAGTTTGTTGTGTCACCACAAGGCTATATACATTTGAAATGGGATCCTTATTCTCACTAGCAAATCTTTAATTAGATTTTGCCGAACTATATAAGTGAGGGTAATATAGTTTGAAGAAAATAGTGGGGAGATACCAATTTAAAACAAGACCTAATTTATTTTGGTAATTAATAAAAGAATGTATGTTAAAATGTTGTTAATTACAAATTCATTTACGTAATTTTACAATGTCTAAAATTACTATCACTGCGAAGCATATTAAATGCTAAATTAACTGCAATAGGATTAAATGGATTGGTTAAGGAATTTGAGAATAGTTCTCATAATGGTGAAAAAGCTATCTTATGTCCTTAATACGCCTATCCTCGCAATGGTTGTAGACAATGCCTCCGAGGAAGACATTGCTACTTTTAGAAAGTGGCAAGATGATGCATATTGGCTCAATGCATCATGCTCAGATCCATGAGTAACAAGCTTCAGTCGACTGAAACTATGGATACTTCTACTATATACTCCCCGCACGTCAAGTAGTTGATGGTGAGGAAAGTAGGACCGATAGATATCGAGATATCTAAGGAGCTCTTCCGATCTAGAATGACCGATAACACACTATGAAGATGGATAAAAGTTCTTAACATAATCAATTTGATTGATCAATTAGGACAACTGGTTTTGTCATGGATGGAGAGTTGAGCCAAGATTTGATCTTGCACTCACTCCCGGACTCCTTTCACAATTGTTGTGAATTTTTCATATGAACAAGCTAGATATCAGTCTCGCTGATTTGCTTAACATATTGAAAAATGATGAGAGTCACTTTCCAACCACGAAAGACCAAGTCTTACTGGTAGGGGCCAAAGGATCTTCTGAAAAGAAGAACGATTCAAAGAAGGTAAATAGAAAGGCAAAAAAAAAATAAAGGATAATAAGAACAAAATCGATATGGATAGCAAAGGAGTTTGCTTCCACTACAATAAGCTCGACATTGAAAGAAAGCTGCGAGAAGCATCTTGCAGAGGCTAACCAAAGAAGCTTAGTGAAGTTTGATACATAATACGCTTTTTGTTCATGATTGAAATAAATTTTTCTTTAAGTCAAGGTTCTACTTGGGTATTGGATACCGACTTTTGGTTATCATAAATATAGATTTATGAAGGACCAAGCAGTAAGTAGAAAGCTAAACAAATATAAGTAATCCTATGTATGGAAAATGAAGCAAAGTTTCTTTGCATTAGCTATAGAAACTTATAGTTTTAGCATCGCTTACCGCAAATCTATTAAGTCAATAAGTTGTTATTGTATTCCGGTTCTTGTTAAAAATATTATTTCCATTTTATTGTTGGACAATGAAATCTTTGGTATTATAATAAAGAACAATTGTTGTTCTATTTATAATAATAATGTTTTGTATAGAACGGAATATTACTTAATAAATTTTGTATACTTGACTTACATGAAAATAATTTTGCATATTGAACAAATTAGTATAAGAAAAGGAGATGATCATTCAAAGAGTTGAATGTGTGTATTTGTTGAATACAAGTATGAATTATTTGAAAGGTTCAAAGAATTGTAAGTGAAACAAATCGACAAAGTATTAAGATTCTTTGATTAGATCAAGGAATAAATACTTGTGCAATAAGTTTCTAGATCATCTCAAATGGTTTTTCTCATAATCGACACCTCATGATACACAATAATTGATTGATGTATCCGAATGAAAAATCGCACTTGTTGGACATGGTGCGGTCCATAATGATTTTACCGACATTCCAAAGATTCTTACGGGATAATGTCCTAGAAATGGTGTTGCATATCTACGAAAGTGGTAACCTCAAAATCTGGCCCCAAGACTCCATAAAAGTTATGGACAGGGAGGATTCCTAATCTTAAGTATGTTAAGATAAGGGGTTGTCCAACTTATGTGAAAAAGGTTTCAAAGGATAAGCTTGGGACAAGATTTGACAAATACAGATTTGTGGGACATCCTAAAGTAAGTTTAGGGTATATGTTCTATAATTCTACTTAGCAAAAAGGTGTTTGTTACGAAACACGCCTTCTAAGATAAAGGCGTTTATCATTGAAGGGCTAGTGGGAGGATAATAGATCTTGAAAAGTTCAAGAACCACAAAACACTATAAGTCAAATAAGAAGAACTGTAGATAGACCTATTGTACCACAACCAATCGTAAATCGGAATAGTACCAAAGATACCTAGAGGTATGGATTCATCATGGATGATGATGATGAGGTACACATCATAGAAGATGATGATCCGAGTTACATTCGATGAGGTAAGACTTCTAGTGTGTACAAAAGGGTCAGTGGGAGCGTCGTGAAATTTCTAGTATTATATGTTGATATACTACGGATGAGGAATTACATACCAATGCTACAATTAGTAAAGATAAAGTTGTCTAAACATTCCTCCATGAATGGTTTGGAAGAGTATCTTAATTGGGTATATAAATCTATATAGATAGATTTAAGAGGATGCTCGACTTAACCCAAGGAACGTATATTCATTTGATGCTAAAGTCGTTTAGCATGGCAAACTCAAGAGATGTCTCATGTCGTCGATGAGCTATGGAGTGTATCTTTCTTAATAGTCCCCAAAGACTCAAAAGAGAGATCACATGAGTAACTATCATGTATGCAATGAAATATACGAGACCCGATGTTGATCATCATATTCGGAGAAGTTCAACGTGAGTCGCTGAAAAACATCTTAAAGTTCTTAACCAAAGACTAAGGATGTGAGCATACATGGTGGGTCCGAATTAAAACTAGAGGGCTTTACAGGACTCAAGTTTTTTCAGACAAACCAAGATTTGATAGAAAATCCACTTTATGGTAAAGTGTTACCTTGAACAAGTAGTGCGAAGAATTGGAAAGGTTCCAAACAAGAAAAGAGTTCTTTGGTTTAGTGATAAAGACAAAGTATATAGCTATAAATGAAGTCGCAAGTTGATTGTTTGGATGATAAGTTCATCACGTAACTAGGAATGGTTCCTAAGTCTCATCTTGGATCTAAACACGTGTGTTGTGGCACTTTCAATTGATTATTAAAATCATTGAAAGATGGGAAATCACTATAGAGATAGTGGAATCTCATGAACAACATTACATATCCATTAACTAAAGCTTATCCAACAAACAGGATAATCGCTCACTTAGAGAAGAAGAGTATAAGATACAATGGCGATTGGCTTTAGTGCAAGTGGGAGATTGAAAGTAATATGCACACAAGCCAATCATGTTTGATGATAAAGCATATACTTTGTAACAATCTTATTCATTTATTAATAAAAAGTATTAATTTATTAAAGGCTTTTAATTATCTATATGATGTCTTTGTTTTATAATATGTGATAAACCCATAGTTTTAAGCAATGCTTTTAGAATAATGATGATGATCATTCTAATGAGATCTAAATTTTAGAAAGCTTAAAACTAAAATAGTTCCCAATCGTTGGATTACTAAATTGGGGATTAGTGAATCCGGATAGATTGGTACATACGTTGCTTCGCTTTCATTGGATGAGGATGATTGATCTCATGATCATTTGTGTGGAGACACTAAAGCAAGTATGTAGGTGCTTATTAGAGAATAAGTTCATTGAACGTGGCTCGCTAAGGAATACCTAATGGAATTTTATTTGCACTGTCAATAGGAATTTCTGAAGTGATAGTAAAGACAAGTAATCCTTGGACTTGAGATCATCATAGTATCTTGTGTATGATGAGTTATGCTTTGACTTATTCCTTAAGACCCTTAGGGTATATCAAAGGGTATGCTTGGGTATAATAAGTTGTACATGGAGATAATGTATGATCAATAAAGAATCTACCACTTCTAATAAAAGAAGAGAAATGTCCTATGTGATTCGATAAATGACAACCCAGTAGTCCTTGGCCAAGGCAGAATGAAATTAGAAAGGAGTTTCTAATTTGCATTATTCGAGAGTTGTGCATTTAAGAGTCGAAAATACATATAATTAAATAAAATAAGACTTGACAAGTAATTTCATGTCTTATATTTAATTGGGACATTGTATGGTGGAAGGATTGAATTCATTTAAGAACTATTTACTCAAAGGTTCTTTTATGATTAATGTTGAAATCTATATTATCTGGAAAGTCGTTAATCGCTAGGGAGGCTTATCCCTATTGTAGAATAAATATTATTTAAATAAATTAATTGTTTAATTTATTTATTTAAATAAGATTAGAATTGTTCTAATTGATTTATTCACAACCGGTTTAATATGGAGAACCTAAAGGGTCACACCATAAAAGGAAGAATAATTATTTAAGAAGTTAATGGCATAATCGTAATAATATGTTAAGTATATTTAATTTAATCTATGGTGATAGAATAAATTAAATAGCTTAATATTTATTATTTAATATTTTAGAAATATTAAATATAAATTAATAAGAGGAGTCTTATTAATATTTTTACAATTATTATTATTTTAATTTCTAAAAGAGTTTAGAAATTAATTTAATATAAGTACTCTCATTTATTCCTAATTGGATTAGGAAGGAAAATTAATTAAAGGAGTTTAATTAATTATCCCTAATAAGATTAGGGAGCTTAATTAATTAAAAGAATTAATTAATTAAAACCCAATTCCTTAATTGTTAAGGTGGGTTGCCCACATCTATAAATAAGAGGAGTCTTATTATGGGTGGTATGGGTTGTTGACTTTTACAACGTAATAATTCCAATTGTTGGGAGAGTACACCTTTTCTATAGAGATAGAAAAACTAGGGTTTAGCCAACCACCCTTCTTCTTGAATTTTCTTCTTTCTTGGTGGATCACCTCTAGAGGCCAAACACTTGGGTGGCTAACGTTGATCAAAGGAAGGAACCAAACCCGGTGGATTCAAGTTGAACGCGAAAAGGATCGGAGGTGAACTTGTACCTGAGGAAGCTCGATCTTCAAGGGTATGATTTTATTCTTTATCTTTTCGTTTAATTAATAATTATACATAAAGGGTGATCCGGGTATATGGTTTGTAAATTTTTTTAAACTCTGATTTTTACACGCTTCCGCACTTTTTATGCAATTTGATTGCGTTATGAATATTACAAACCTAACAAAATGGCCACCCCAAGCCCTCTATTTATAGAGGGTGGAGCCGTTAGGTGTACTGCTTGGTGAGTATAAGTTTACTGAGAGGCAACCCGGGGGCCCACGGTTTCTGGTCAGTCATCTCAGAAGACGTGCACTCAGCACTATAATGTCCACTCGAACTTTCAGAAGTACAATCCGGGCATCTAATTGAGGTATACAGGACCTATTTCGGACCACCGTTGTCGAGAGTTTTACAATGGCATAAGATTAGAGTTTGTACGAAGTCATTGAAGATGGGACGATGCCCTCTGGTCTTTAAGCTTCAAATTCTATCCGTTACCCCGCACAATAGTCACTCGGGATTGGTTATCTTTGATTCTTGTGGGACATCGTTGCGTAGAGATGTGTATAAAATGTTGAGACGACGTGGCGTGGCATCGTGTTGGCGAGATGACGATGTTTCCCCTCACCAGTGTTATCGCCAGTTTGGGCTGATAAAGCAGACGTTGCTCAGAGCTTCACTGAGATTGAAGTGCTGCATTTGTTGAAGGTCCTCATTGTCACCTTTGAGGTGTGTCTGTCCTCCCGATATTATCTTTGGGTTGGTACTAAGTATCTCATTGTGAGCGTCGAGATTGAAGCTGGTTGCATTTGAAACAAGCATTTCCGGGGTTATCGCCGAAACTGCATTCCTTGGGGTTATCACCAAGGTTGGTGGCTATTCCCATGATTGGGACTGAGACCGGATACCTCGGGGTTATCTCCGAGATTAATCGGTCTCTTCTCGGTGTGTGTGTTCCAGATTGGATCATGCGCCTCGGGGTTATCTCCGAGGTTGGAATTGTTACTCCTAGTGTGTGTTCTGGGGTTGATGTTGAACTTTCGGTAGTATCGGGAATGGATATGAACTGTCTTCCAAGGTTCCCTCTTAAAAGACGAATCTGTCCTCCTGTAATGTTAGTGACAGGTGTACAGAAAATTTCCAGTGTCTATAGATGCCCCTCTTTATCATACTCATGCATGGCGATGCATGGGTAGGATAAAGAATCCTAGACACTTGAAACGCAACAAGATAAACATGATACTATATGTAGTAACATGATGCAAATGTACGATGCATGTGTATGGGGTTGTACCCCAACATGCTGGGGATTATTGCTGGCTCCTTGTTGCTTCAACTGGAGATTGGCAATGACGACCAGATTTGATGTGTAATCCGAATCTGTTAGGATGTTGATGCTGGAGTTATCACCAAATTCCTGTGTTCTTGGTAACGACTTGATCCTGAAGATGTACCTCTTATGTGTAAGAGATCTGTGGGGATAAAGCTTAATCTGTTTGAGGATGTGTATAACATATTCCATCATCTATCCTCTTTGATAACATTGTCCTTTTCTGGTTGGTATCGCTAGGACATGTACAAATTTCATTGGATTTCATCGCCAACGATAAATCTTTGTCGAGGATGCGACCTTCGTTGGCGTGTACTTCACCGACATGTGAATCAACTATTTGAAAATCTCTGTGGGATATCTTTGTCGAGGTTGCTTGACCATCGCTGACGTGCGAATCAATGGCTGATACTTTGTGGGTAGGTTATCAAGGTTGCTTGACCTACGCTGATGTGTGAATCAACGGAACACTGCATTGTGACCCCCACTAGGGATCCGCTGGGGAATATGAGTAATCGAGCATGAAATCCTCGAATAGCTCTAGAGCTCCGATAGGTTTAATCGCTATCGGCTGAGATAACGTCAAGGCTGCTTGACCCTCATTGATATGTGTGTCAACGGCTTGAATGTATGTTGTAATCCCCTGTCGGAGCTTTTCGTTATAACCCCTGTCGGGGACTCACGTTGTAACCCCCGTCGGGGACTCACGTTGTAACCCCCGTCAGGGACTCACGTTGTAACCCTCGTCGGGGATCTACGTTGTAACCCCTGTCGGGGATCTACGTTGTAACCCCCGTCAAGGACTCACGTTAACCCCCGTCGGGGACCTATGTTGTAACCCCCGTCAGGGACTCACGCTGTATCCCCCGTCGGGGATCTACGTTGTAACCCCCGTCGGGGACTCACGTTGTAATCCCCGTCGGGGACTCACGTTAATCTTTAAAAGTAATAACCCGGAGTTGGCGGCATCGGACCTGTACAAGGTATTACCGGATGTCATTTGTGACAAATGAGATCATTAGCAGGGTATACCTCGTGTTCGAGTGACTACCAATGAGCGATGTACAGACTCAAAGTTTCATCTGAGAAGACCAGGATTGTATGCTATTTTGCGCAATCGCGTGGCATTTTTATTCACGATTTGACCTTTCTAGTTCGCAAGAACTCCTTTGTAACTCAAACTGGATCAAGTCGGAGGGGTGGGGCCCACATAGGGGTACCGTATGTACACCTGCTTCAGCCGCAGATGTTTTGCTATTGTGGTTGCAGTTTTGGGCTTATGAGAGGCTCCCATGCTTGCGTCCTGTGAATGTGTTAGGTTTAGATACCTATCCACGAGGACGACGATGGCATCATTCCATTTTACCGGAGGTCCCTGTAGCTGAGGGTTTCACTCACTGCCACTTGCAGCCGGAGTTGTTGATAACTGATGGATTCCTTATTCTGGGGAACATTTGGCCATCGGTTTTGAGGATGGATACCCGACTGGAGTCGAGTACGTGATTTCCACCAGTAGAGTTCCTCTCTTCACAGATGGAGGCTGGGAGCTCTATTTAGGAGAGCGTGCTATTAGGAGCACCACAGAGGAGATTCGTATGCCGATCTTGCCTCCTGTCAGGCGTCATTGGCCTGTATCGCAGTCACCCGTCACTGACATCGCATTGTTGGGGGTTAACAATTTTATATTATCAGAGGGTCCTTGCACTCAGGAGACGTTCCAGCGTTGGTGGTTCCCTCGTACTATCGGAGCCCAGTCCCGCGCCACACAGTTTATGGGGGATATTGTTCCAGGATCCGTGATGATGACGGATTAGATAGCTTGTATCAGAGATCCAACTCACATGACACAGATTGATAGTTTGACCCAGCAGTTGGACCAGGCACACATATTTATCCGGCATTTAAGTAGAGATCCGGTAGAGGCGGCTTCATTTTATCCTTCCAGCTCAGGTGATGGCCCCTCAGATGACCCATTCGATTTTGTCGATGTAGATCCTCCTTTATATAGGCCTAACATCCCTGTTGACAGAGGTCCAGTGACTCAAGAGGAGTTACATCAGGTGGACAGGATTGATGATGTGGACATCGACACCATTGTCTTCTTCGGATGTGTATTCTCGTTATATCTTTTGATAGGCCTTTGTTAGATATTGGGTGGTTGTGCCCCATTCTCGCTATATCTTTTGATTGGCCTCTGTTAGTAGTAGGGCATATGTGCCCCATTTCCCTATATTTTTAACTGTAATGCATGTATCATGTTATGCATATGTATGTATTTCCAGAGATATTCAGCATTGACCCCTGGATGGTCTTATGACATGGCCCGCACTGATGTCTTCTTCGACAGTTAGCCGTATAGATCATACCCCAGCATCATTGGTGGCATTGGGTATGCGATCTTGGTATGATAGCATGTCACCACCAGACATGTGGTGATTGTAGATCATTCTTCAAAGATACCGTGACCTTATTGATGTTTGAGTTCATGAGGTTTGTGGATCGGATGCTTGAGCATTGGGTACCGGATAGGCAGGTCTTCCGATTCAGGACCCATGAGTTGACTCCTAGTCTGGAGGAGTATGCACGATTGATGATGCTGCCATTAGACATACCTTGCGTGCATATGGCCTTAGGAGACATGCGTAGACGGTTCATGACTCTCACTGGATTGCGGCAGTTAAAAATGTCTCCCAGCATGAGTAGACGGTTCGTGACCACGTGATATCCCAGCATTTTCTGTATGACAGATTTGGCTATGAGGATAGCTATTCATGACATTTCAGGGATTTCACCGCACCGGAGGATCATTGGCGTTTGGCCAGGGTTGATGTACTGCTGTTATGCGTAAGGTTGTACGTCTATATGTCACGGTACATGGATGAGATAGACATCGAAGTCATCATGGCGGTGAGAGCTCTTAGGGAGGGTCGCACCATTATACCGATGATCATAACAGAGACCCTGCGGTCAGCATCTTACTGCTGCACTTATCCGACATGAGTGTTCACGGGTAGCTCGGTCATGCTATATGTGTGGTGTAGACACTCAAAATTTTCTTTTCCTGTTACTAACTATGTAGGAGGACAAAAGTATCTTTTTCACACTCTAGAGATAACCCTGGAGAACTACAACATTAATTTTAACGCCGAAGATAGCAACGGAAAAGTCAATTTTAACCCCGAAGATAACCACGGGAAAATAGTTTCCAACCTCGGAGATAACCCCCGGAAAATCAGTTTCAACCCCGGAGATAGCCACGGGGGATCAAGATCAAAGCCTGGAGGTAGCCCTAGGAAGTCAAGCCAACCTCAGAGATAACCCTATGGACAGTCAAAGTCAACATCAAGTCAACCTCAGAGATAATCCTGAGAAAATACTGCTACAACTGTGCGAAAACCGGAGATAACCCCGGGAGGGGAAAAATGGTTATTTTGCCAACTCAAATTCAACTCACATCAAATCAACTCATGTCAACTCAAAATACTTTAATAGAAGTCCCACAAGAACCATATCTTAACTTTCGAGTGCAAACTACGCAAAACGGCTCAACAGACTACCTGACGGAAACCTGGGAATGCCATTTCGGTTATGGACCCGTCTTCCTGGAATCAAAAAAGTCAAATCCTATGTCATTGTGTAGCTCTCGGATAGAGCTTTCTAGAATGATATGGGACGCTTCCATCGGACTCCCGGATTGAAAGTTATGAACGACCGAGCGAACAACGCGTTGTCCGAATGTACGTACTTCGACACGGTGGTACCCACCTTTGCCGGGGCACCTCGAGGCGACCCGCAGTACACTGCTACTAAGTCTGTCGCAGTAGACTGCGGCTCCCCGTCTATAAATCTGAGGCTTGGGGTGGCCATTTTGCAAGAGAAAAGCAATGAGGAAGCCCCTTGATTTGCTCTGCACTTACCCCATCTGATTGTACTTTCTCATTTTAAACACCTGTGAGCTCACATATAGAAGTCTTCTTTGGCAGTCATTTGTAAGCCTTCTCACACACTTTAAAGCCTTTCTCTTCATCTCTGCACACACCCTTCTTCACGTTGAAAGTCGTGTTGCTGCGCATTTGCCTGGACTTTGGTCTCGTGGTTTTATTTCATTTATATATATATATATATATATATATATATATATATATATATATATATATATTCTATATTTATATATCTCGTACTAACATTATCGAATTATGCCTCGATTGAGCCTAGACTTGATTTTGCAGGCGTTTACTTCTTTAATATATATATATATATATATATATATATATATATATATATATATATATATTAGCGTGTGTGTGGACTACATTCGATGAGCACAGATTTTACATTTGATGCGTTTACTCTCTTTTTATATATATATATATATATATATATATATATGAACTATGGTAGGACTACATTCGATGAGCCTGGATTTTACATCCGTCGTTTATTGCTTATATATATATATATATATATATATATATATATATATATATATATATATATATATATTCGTCCCCACAGAGTTCACTTCGTGGTGGTTGATCGCTTTCTGACTTTCTTTACGTTTCGTCACCACTGGAGTTTACTTCGTGGCGATTGATCGCTTTTACAACTTTCTTTACGTTTTATCTCGCCTGAGTTTACTTACGTGGCGATTGATCGCTTTTATCTGACTTTCTTTACATTTTGTCACGCTGGAGTTTCCTCCATGGCGGTTGATAACTTTTTTCTGACTTTATTTATATTTCTTATCCCCATGGAGGTGCTTCGTGGATGGTGATCATATCAGATGTATATATATATATATATATATATATATATATATATATATATATATATATTTCTGACTTTTTATATATATATATACGCTATCGCTTTCATACAAATTGTGGTATCATATGCTTTAGGAATCATGTGATCACTGATTCAAACCCATTGGATCTAGATTCGGTTCTCATGATGGACATTTTCAAATTTATGGCGACTTGTAAATTATTACGCTTTATTCGAATTTCCTCGGATGGTTTCCATACCCATGAGTAAAATAAAATCAATCAATAGAACACTTAATAAAATGGGAGTGTAAAAGATCTCAATTACTATTGAGCATCGGGGTTTGAAAAACCTCTTTTATAAAAACATCCTTTGCCATATCTTGCTTAAAATTGAATTTTACATAAATTGAAACCACAGTATATATAGGTGCTGACGAGGCCTCGCACTACTTCCAAATAACAACACATTGACCCACACACACACACACATTAGGATAATAGTTTCTTGAAAAGAGGCGGTCGTAGTGGTAACACGGATGTTGGGGTGCCTAACACCTTCCCTCCGCATAACCAAGTCCCAGACCCTAATGAATCTCGGTTTCTGGGCCGTTTATGATGTCACATCCTTTGGGTCAATGTACAAACCTTTTCCTGGTTGTGTTGGTACAACTATTTAAAAAACCAACTAGCGACTCTTAACAGTCCATCGTCGACATTATACATGTCGGACCTTTTTCACTTGTTTTTTTAAAACAAATCTCACCTAAAATGAGAACACCAAAGAACAAGTAACGGAAAGGGACATCTAAAAATCCCGACGTCGACAGGTGGCGACTCTGCTAGGGACTCTAGTAAGAGGACTTAAGCCGCTATTACAATCTTTTCAAAGCTGTTATCTGCTTTTGTGTGGATGTTGCATTTACAATTGATGAATGTGTAAGAATGCATTTCCTGATTGTACTTAGTGCCTCGCACCATAACTGCTTGTGATATTAGTGCTTCGCACTATATCTGCTTGTGATATTAGTGCTTCACACATGTCATCATTATCATACGGTGAGACGCGATGTATGTCAATGTATGTTGTGTGGTCCCTCCACCAGGAGGCTATCCCGTCGGTGTTTGATTACTGGACTCGTGGGAAGACTAATTCCCCGAGGCTCAGGAAAGGCACCACCCAAATTCGCTCCAGTTGAAAGGCCGAATTAATTTCCCGTTGAGTAAATTGCGATGATTTGGGAATCTTCATGCCAAAAAGCCGCGAGAGTAACCTAAGATAGGTCAGCCTCTGATAAACCCAAAACGGAGGAAAGTCTCTTCATGCTCTCTCATTTCAAATTACTTGTAAACACAATTACTTGTAATTACATTCCATATCTATCTCCATGTAATGAGAAATATGAAGAAATATGTACACATACATATTAACATGCTACAAACAGCTGACATCCGTTTTTGCAGGATAAAATTCCTAAAATGGGCACATCACATAGAATGTTATTATACATTCCCTAAAGACTAAACTATGCAAGTCTTTTGCAAGGAACCAATTGGACCTACTACCCGTCAAAATCCAAAAAGGCTGCAGGCCTACAACCAATTATGTCTTCATCTAACCAGACTGATCTTAATACAGTTTCTCGCGAAGAATTCGATGAATTACATAAACAAATCACAGATTTGGTTGTTCTGCTTAAAGAACTACACCAATCTACTCAGGGTACAAGGATACTCGTACATGCTGAATCCTCTACACAAGGAGGAACCCAAGGTTCGGATACTGCTAGTTAAAGTCGTAGGAATCCTCATAAGCACGGACAGATTCCTTCAGCCATGCAATAATTGTCTCCACCTACAACTCCTGAGTCTGCACAACCTCCTGTAAAGGTGCCAGCCATCGTAATGGCTATGTTATTTCCCAAGCCGATACCGGTAAGGGAGAAAGAAGTCTTTGTTCCAGACCCCAGAGTGGACGAAGAGGAATGAAGAATTAAATAAGACATTGTCAGAATGATGTCAGGCATACGCGTCATTGTCTATGATGAACATACAAACAGATACACCCCAGACGATGATTGCCCAGACGTAATGGTCATCATTCGGGAGAAGGAGGATGATGACAACCCCTCTATAACCATAGTCCATTAGGACTTTGCCCTTGACAATTGGAGCAGCACTCCTTGCATTAGTCGACGAGGGTAAAGAGGGCAGAAACTCGTTCTGCCCTGTAGATAACAATAACTACTTACTTTTTTTTGTACAGTATTAGCAGTTACTTTTGTCATTACATGCTAACACTTTGTGTGATTGAACAGTTTCATATATCAGGTGAGAGCATGTTGGTTTAGGACTCTAAAATTAGATGTGCCTAGACTTGCTGATGAGATGCTTATTCTCCACAAGGACTGTAACTTTGATGTAAAGTTGGACTCAAACTTGATGGAAATACAAGAGGACTATGAGATACCTCAGAAGATCAAAGAATGGGTCGAAGACAAACCCAAGTGAAATCTTGATCAAACCACCTCTTTTAAACCTCGGAACCTTAGAAAACCCAAAACAAATCCAAATTGGTACAAACCTCACTCCAAACCAAAGGAATGACATGGTTACTCTATTGACCCTATTCCAGGATGTGTTTGCATGGTCTCACGAAGACATGGTCGTTTATACACAGACATTATCATTTATCGCCTTCCTATCAAAGGGGGATTCAAGCCACTCAGGCAGAAGCGCAGGTGATTAAAACCTGAGTGGAAATTAAAAGTTAAAGAAGAAATTGTGAAACAATTTCAAATCGGCAGCATCATGGTGTCAACATACCCAGAATGGTTATCCAACATAGTCCCCATGCCGAAACCCGGAGGAGAGGTGCGAGTTTGCATGGATTACAGTGATCTGAATAAAGCTTGCCTCAAAGATAGCTTTCCCTTACCATTCATCCACATACTCATTGACACTATGACTTAGTATGACATATACTCCTTTGCGGATGGCTTTGCGGGATACCATCAAATCATGGTTGCTAAAAAGTATCGTGAGAAAGCTGCATTCATCACTCCTCGGGGAACCTTTTGCTACCGACAATTGTCATTCGGCCTCATCAATGCCGGAGCTACCTATCAGTGAGCCATATGGCTCTTTTCCACTATCTAATTTATAAAAAAAAAGAAAAAAAGGAAAAGAAAAAAAAGAAAAAAAAAAGAAAAAAAAGAAAAATCTCTTCAACAGGTTCTACAGTTGCTGCCTTACCATCGGCAGGTTCAACAGATGGCTTCGGAGTTTGAAGAAAAATCCTTCCTCGGAATAGGAATGATTTTGCTGATGCATTAACAACCTTGGCCTCCTTGATCAACATACATGACAAGGAAGACATGCCAACCCTCACATTTGCCCAACAAAAGGCTCCAGCCTATGGGAATTACATTGGAGAAATATCGGATGAGCTACCTCCCATCTATCACCTTTGCTATCAGCATATCAATGAGCACTCACAAGATAGATCTACACCCGCTGAGGCGATTCCGACTGAAAGAAGGCGGATCCATCAACTTGCTATGAAATTCTACTTGAGCGGAGATGCACTCTACAAAAGAGATGCAGAACGAGGTCTCCTCAGATGTCTGGACGAGGACCAAGCTCAGAGGCTCATGGGTGAAATCCATGGGGGAGTATATGGCCCACACATGAGCGGCCCTCTACTTGTAAAGAAGATCCTACAACAGAAAAGTCTTACTACGACATTTCAAACAACACGACTTAGTTTTGAAGAAGATCGTTGACAACCAAGCTCAGTCTAAAGGAAAATTCTCCCCAAACTGGGAAGGCCCGTTTATTGTCAAGGAGGTTTTGACAGGAGGCGCTTTCAGATTACAGGAAATGGACGGCGATGAATTTCTGTAACTCATCAATTCGGACACCGTGAAACGGTACTATGTTTGAGGTTACCATCAAGCGAACATCTTGGTTTTGGATCATCAGATCACCAGTCATTTTAGGTTCTTTAACCCTCACTACATACAGCCTTTCCTTTTTACCCATCCGCCCCTTAGGGAAAAACATATTTTTCAAACCAGCAGCCTGGTTTCACTTCATTTCATATAACTTCGGTTATCCCACCAGGGATCAAACCTTTCACACCTTTAATTTATACTGTACATGGGATTATACTTTTCATCTGCAATCCGCCCTGTACATGGGCGAACTACGTCGACCTGATCTCCCCAATACACGGGAGTACGTAGGCAGCCATGTTATATGGTCTGGTCTCACCACAAAAAAATAGACACACTCATATCCATAACCACGTACAGGAACCAGTCCTAAGACACCAAAGATGGTAGGGAATACACATGGATCGATGATCCATTCTGAAAATCCTGAGACATCTCACTGTCCATCCATCAAGGAGGAGTTCAGAATACATCCAGATCATAAAGTCCTGGAGAAACAAGCAAATATCAAGCAAGTAGCAAGACATAACTAAAAGGGAAGTGAATAAACATTTATTTCCCTGCCATATATAATGATGTTTGATATATATACAATGTGTGCTATACATGACAAAATGGCTAAGCTAGTCTGTGCAGGAAAATACAAGCCCATCTACAAATTAGGGTATATGCGAGCTATAAAGTCCAACATGGATTCCCTCTCAAAAGGAGGAGGTAACGTTGTGATCTCCTACCCAAGGGTTTCTACATGAGCTAACAGATCCACCACTAACTACATGTAATATCTCGGGTAGATATAGCGTCATCCCGCTCAGCAATAGCGATATCCCTATGCGTTAGAGCATCATCTCTCTAACAAAGCGACATCTCTACCAGGAAGAGCTGTCAACATCAAAGCCCACATCCACTACCTGTTCACCAGATGGTACAGAAGTAAAAGCCTCTTGCGATCTTGGTGTCTTATCAGCTCATCTGTCAAAGCAACTATCCCAGACAACAAGCGAGACTGGGGAAATTTCAAATTGGCAACAACCAGATATTGGGTCCCTTACAACAAGATTTAGGCAATCTCGGAAGCAGCGACAACTCAACAATGGGGCATTTATCAATCATCCTAAAGTGGAAAATGCACCAGTCAGTGCCATCAGCATGGTCCATCAACATCTTAATGGCGATTCAGATATTATTCACTCACGACTTCATCAACAAAGAGAGTTTCTTATACGAACCCTCGGCATCAACATGGGAAAGGACTGGGGCATTTTTCCAATTCCAAAAAATGGAAGGAGTTTAAGGCGAGATCAAGCTTCTCATCAAAAAGAAAGGGGTGAACTCCTGAAAGAAATCATAACGACATAAGCGTGCCCCTACGAAAGAAGGGGAAACTATTCAAAAAAGTTCTTAAACTCAGAAGTAGAAGGTCAACGACGAAAGTCCTAGCGAATGAAATCTACACCATCAACATGCGTTAAGTCCTCACAAGTTGAGGCCTCTACACCGACGTTCAAATATGGGTTGCAAAAGAATGAATTGCACCCTCTAGGGATTTTAGAGACATTCAATTCATCAGTTCAGCCGGGTTGTGAATCAAACGCTTAAGGAAATGGGGCACAAGCAACCAACAACAAAAGGAAACTCCAAATCACCTCAAGAAGGGTGAGACATCTGGTGGTTGTCATCAATCTAGCATAAAATCAGGCGAAGTCTAGTGACGTAATCCGTGGAATATTACTTCAGCGAAGGTATCAGAAGATCCGTTATTTTTTAAACCATTGGCATCAATTCAGCGCGACATCAAGACAGTTCAGCGATGAAAGCTTTGTATACCACCATTCGAGTGGGAACCAAAAAAGTTTGGCGATCAGCAGGATAGGCACCGTTGCAAACTACCAGCAAATACATCAGGAGGGTCTGATGATTTCAGAACGTCATCCCCATCAGAGATATGGAAAACATCTCAACTTATCTTCATCAAACAATCATCAGCGATTAAATGCCAAACCATTGGAGTCAACACCAGCATAGGCATCATCAATGATCGGTAAAGGTAAAGCGATTTGCAAAAACATTTTAACATTCATCATAACATTTATTACATTGCGATTTATGATTTGCGATATGCGATTTGCGATGCGATATGCGATGTGTGAATTGCGATTTACGATGCGATAAGCAATGTGCGAATTGTGATGTGCGAGTTGCGAAATGCGATTTGGCCAAATGCGAAAAGCGAAATACGATGTGCGAACTGCGATTTGCGAAAACATTTTAACATTTTAAACATTCATTACATTGCGATTTGCATCATTAGAAATACCTTATCATATTTTCAAGTGTCTACTAATCTTTATCATGTCCAATCCATTGCATTGCATGAACATGATAAAGAGGGGCATCTGTAGACACTCAAAATTTTCTTTTCCTGTTACTAACTATGCAGGAGGACAAAAACATCTTTTTCACACTCTGGAGATAACCCTGGAGAACTACAACATCAATTTTAACCCCGAAAATAGCCACGGGAAAGTCAATTTAAACCCCGAAGATAACCCCAGGGAAACAGTTTCCAACCCGGGGGATAACCACGGGAAAATTAGTTTCAACCCCTGAGATAGCCTCGGGGGATCAAGATCAAAGCCTGGAGGTTTCCCCAGGAGGTCAAGCCAACCTCAGAGATAACCCTGAGGACAGTCAAAGTCAACATCAAGTCAACCTCAGAGATAATCCTGAGAAAATACTGCTACAACTGCGCGAAAACTGAAGATAACCCCGAGAGGGGAAAATGGTCATTTTGCCAACTCAACTTCAAATCACATCAAATCAACTCATGTCAACTCAAAATACTTTAATAGAAGTCCCACAAGAACAATATCTTAACTTTTGAGTGCAAACTACGCAAAACGGCTCAACGGACTACCTGACGAAAACTTGGGAATGCCATTTCGGTCATGGATACATCTTCTAGGAATCAAAAAAGGGAAAATCCTATGTCATTGAGTAGCTCTCGGAAAGAGCTTTTCGGAATGATATGGCACGCTTCCATCGGACTCTCGGATTGAAAGTTATGAACGACCGAGCGAACAGCGCGTTGTCCGAATGTACGTACTTCGACATGGCGGGACCCACATTGCCCGAGGCACCCCGGGAAGCCGCAGGTACACCTGCTACTAGGTGCCGCAGGTAGACCGACGGCTCCCCCCCTCTATAAATAGAGGGCTTAGGGTGGCCATTTTGCAAGAGAAAACGGCGAGGAAGCCCTGCCCAATTTGCTCTGCACTCACCCCATACAGTGTACTTTCTCATTTTAAACACATGTGAGCTCACATATAGCTTCTTTTATACCTGCAAAAGCCAGTGTTTACCCACTTTAAAGATATAGAAGTCTTCTTTGGCAGTCATTTATAAGCCTTCTCACACACTTTAAAGCCTTTCTCTTCATCCCTGCATACACCCTTCTTCACGTTGAGAGTCGTGTTACACGTATTTGCCCGTACTTTGGTCCATGGTTTTCATTTTAGTTTATATATATATATATATATCTGGACTAACATTATCGAATTATGCCTCGATTGAGCTGAACTTGATGCAGGCGTTTCTATATATATATATATATATATATATATATATATATTATATAAATATATAGCTCAATCGATATATAATTCGATAATGTTAGTCCAGTATATATATATATATATATATATATATATATATATATATGAACTGTGGTCGGACTCTGTTTGATGAGCCTGGATTTTACATCCTGTGCGTTTATTCGCTTATATATATATACTTATATATATAAACTGTTGTCGAACTCTGTTCGATGAGCCTGGATTTTACATCCGGTGCGTTTATTACTTATATATATATATATGTATATATATATATGAACTGTGGTCGGACTCTGTTTGATGAGCCTGGATTTTACATCACATGCGTTTATTATATATATACTTATATATATAAACTGTTGTCGAACTCTGTTCGATGAGCCTGGATTTTACATCCGGTGCGTTTATTACTTATATATATATGTATATATATATATATATATATATTCGTCCCACTTGGAGTTCACTTCGTGGTGGTTGATCTCTTTTACAGCTTTCTTTACGTTTCGTCCTGCCTGGAGTTTACTTCGTGGCAGTTGATAGCTTTTACATCTTTCTTTACATTTCGTCCTGCCTGGAGTTTACTTCATGGCAGTTGATTGCTTTGTACAGCTTTCTTTATATTTTGTCCAGCCTGGAGTTTCCTCCATGGCGGTTGATAACTTTTACTGACTTTATTTACATTTTCGATCCCCATGGAGGTGCTTCGTGGTTGGTGATCATATGCGTATATATATTCTGACTTTTATATATATACACCCATCGCTTTCATACAAATTGCGATTATCATATGTGCCTAGGAATAATGTGATCACAGATTGACCCATTGGATCTAGATTCGGTTCCGTGATGGACATTTTCAAATTTATGGCGACTTGTAAATTATTCTCGCGTGTATGCGAATTTCCGCAGATGGTTTCCATACCCATGAGGAAATCGGCATTATTTTGTACATTATTTTAAATGCGGATGCCTCGCATCTCGTAGAAAATAAAATTAATCAAAAGTGAGCAGATTAATAAAATGGGAGTGTAAAAGGTCACAATTACTATTAAGCATCAGGGTTTAAAAATCCTCTTTTATAAAACATCACTGCCATATCTTGCTTAAAATTAAATTTTACATAAATTCAAACCACAATGTATCAAAGTGCGAACGAGGCCTCGACTACTTCCAAAATAAAAGACATTGACCCACACACACACACATATTCAGATAATAGTTTCTTGAAAAGAGGCGGTCACCGTGGTAACACGGATGTCGGGGGGTGCCTAACACCTTCGCTCCGCATAACCAAGTCCCTGGACCCTAATGAATCTCGGTTTCACTGACCCGTTTAGCAGTGTCACATCACTGGGTCAATGTACAAACCTTTTCTCGGTTGTGTTGGTACAACAATTTAAAAAACCAACTGGCGACTCTTAACAGTCCATCGTCGACATTATACATGTCAGACCTTTTTTCACTTGTTTTTTCAAAAAAATCTCACCTAAAATGAGAACACCAAAGAACAAGTAACGGAAAGGGACATCTAAAAATCCCGACGTCGACAAGTGGTTTATGTCACACTTGAGACCGATTGGCACTCTTAGACGACATGGGTATTGGTTCACCCATGATGTAGCCATGTCATACTCCTTTCAGCCATCGGAGTGTATAGATGCTCTGTCTTGGTCCATATTTTTGGCGGATATCAGAGATCCATTTGCCATATTGCCGTGTTCGGGGCTTAGCTCACCAGACATCTTTATTAATCATGCTCCGGGACTGGACTACCTCCTTCTGGCTGGTTTGAGGGGCATGACTACTTACCACCCACTGGCCGTGATGTCGCATGATTTGACCGGCCGAGATTTTCATCCTTTTGAGAGGCGATAGGTCGGTGTTGACTTCTTGATATCTCGATGAGAGAGGACCGATCCGTGTGTATTCTTGTTGGGATCGGCGTGAGATAGTCGCTTTTTCGTGAGCCATCGGGTTGTTCTCTGAGTATTCGCATGGATGGAGACAGAGATTTTATCTACTGCGATAGTATCTCTGATCTGGGATAGCGAGTCAGATGATAGAGAGCCCATGGAGGACATCGATTCCTACACCGAGGATGAGCCCGCTGCTGGGTTGCCATCATTTCCTTTAGATTCTCCCAGTACCAACACTGTTGTGATTCAGTATTTAGCATAGTATTTTGAGCAGAGTCTTCATCTGATGACCTTTGAGAGAGATTAGGCTCAATCTATGATGTTGACTGCCCTTGATGGGAGAGACGCAGCTCTATTAGAGAGAGACGAGGCATTAGCTCGTAGAGATGTCGCTGTTGTTGAGCGGGATGAGGCTGGATTAGCTAGAGACGCGGTGATAGTTGAGCGGGATAATGCCATATCTACCCGGGATGTAGCCGTCACAGATAGTAATGCAGTGATGTCCCTTACCACTGGCATGATCGCAGAGATGAGCGCTTACATTGATGAGCATATGGTCACCATATAGATGGCTGCAGATCTGTTGGGTCGTGTGGATATTCTCATACAGGAGACCACAGCTTCACCTCCTTCTTCTGAGAGGGACACCATGTTGGGCTGGTTAGCTCGCATATACCCTGACTTGTAGATGAGCTTGTATTTTCCTGCACAGATTAGCTTAGCCATTTTGTCATGTACATTTTATATTATATATATCAAATAACATTATATATATGACAGGGAAATATATTTTTAGATCACTTCCCTTTTAGATATGCTTTGCTACTTGCTTGATATTTTGCCTACTGCTTCAGGGCTTGTGATCCTGATGTATTCTGAATTCCTCTTGGGTGGATGGACATTGAGTTGTCTCTAGATAGTTCAGAATGGATCATTGATATGTATGTATCCCTACCATCTTTGGTGTCTTGGGACTTATTTCTGTATAGAAATGTGGAGAGGATTGTGGCTTTCCTCTCTGAGATTGACCGCACCACAGATGGTCGCCAGTACTTCTATTTAGGAGAAGCCTAGTTAATTCTATCTCTTATGGATTGGTTTTTCTCTTCATGGTATGACTGTAGCTTAGATGGTCGCCGAATCTCATATTTAGGTGGAGTTCAGGTAATTCCATCCCTTTGGTCTGAAGCCGAATGAAATGTAGTGGATTGAAAGATGATCCCAGTACCAATAGACAATGGTTTGTGTTTTGGTAGGGGGTGAGACCGAACCATGAATGGTCGTCACGCATACTCTATTGAAGAGGAGATCGGTCTGCGTAGTTCAAATCGGTGTAAGAGGTTCAACCTCATATATGGCGAAATGGTGTAGGAATGTTTTTGGTTGTTTTGTTTTGTAAGGGTAGAAATGTTTTTTTTTGTTTTATTGTGGTAAGGGCCATATGAAATGGTTGCTATATACTCCTCTTTGAAAAAGAGATCGGTCGCGTAGTTAGCCCCTCGGGCTAGTGGAAAAGTGTAATCCCGTATGCGGTCAGAAAGGGGGAGAAAGTTTAATCCTAGGTTGAGGATAAACTGCAGGTACGAGAAGTTTGATCCCATGTATGGGTAGCCAAACTTCAAACGCAAGAGGTTCAATCCGTAGTGGGATGATCTAAGTCGTAGGAACGCAGAGAAGCCAGGCTGTTGGCTTGAAAAGTATGTTTCCCTGAGGGGCAAAGTGTAAAAAAGTTGTATGTGGTAAAGGGTTAAAGAACCAGAATGACTGGTGATCTGATGGTCCAACACCAGGATGTTTGCTTGATGGCAACTTTAGACATAGTACTGTTTCACGACGTCCGAATTGATGAGTTGTGGAAATTCATCGCCGTCCATTTCTTGCAATCTGAGAGCGCCTCCTGTCAATATTTCCTTGACAATAAACGGGCCTTCCCAATTAGGAGCAAATTTTCCCTTAGATTGATCTTGGTTGTCAAGGATCTTCTTCAAAACAAAGTTATGTTGTTTAAACTGTCAGAGTCAGACTTTTTTGTTATAGGATCTGGCGATCCTTTGTTGATATAACTGACCATAGAAGATAGCCATGGTTCGCCTTTCGTCTATCAGAGACAATTGGTGATACATGTCTTGTACCCATTGGTCTTCATCCAGCTGAGTGTGTATCAACACTCTGAGGGATTCCATTTCAACTTTAATGGGGAGCACTGCTTCCATCCCATAGGTTAATACGTAGGGGGTTGCCCTAGTGGAAGTGCGCATTGAGGTTCTGTAAGCTAACAAAGTAAGAGGCAATAGGTCAGGCCAATCTTTGTGGTTGGCGGACATCTTTTGTATAATCTTCTTGATGTTTTTGTTAGCCGCTTCAACAGCACCATTAATCTTCAGACGATAGATGACAGAGTTAAGATGTTTGATGTGGAATTTACTGCATAATTCCTCCATCATTTTGTTGTTGAGGTTCTTAGCATTGTCTGACACAATCACCTCTGGTTGTCCATATCGACAAATGGCATTGTTTCTGATGAAAGCAATGATGACTTCTTTGGTAATCCTTGGGAAGGAGGCTGCTTCTACCCACTTGGTAAAGTAGTCGATCATGGTGAAGATAAATTGATGTCCATTACTGGCTTTAGGCTCAATGGGCCCGGTAACGTCCATTCCCCACATTGAGAAGAGCTAAGGTGAACTCATATTATGGAGTTCCCGTGGAGGGGCGTGTATAGCATTCCCATGAATCTGGCACTGATAGCATCACCTGACGTGGTCATTGCAATCAGCTTTGAGAGATAGCCAATAATGTCCTGTCACGAGGACTTTCTTGACAAGGAGGGGCCACTTTCGTATGGGGGCCACGAGACTCCACCATGGATTTCATCCATATGCCTTTGGGCTTAATCTTTGTCTAAACATCTGAGGAGACCTAGTCCTGCATCTCTTTTGTAGAGCGCATCTCCACTCAGGTAGAATTTCATAGCAAGTCGATGGATCCACCTTTTCTCAGTTAGGCTCGCCTCAGCGGGTGTAGATCCATCTCGTAGATATTCCTTGATATGCTGATACCAAGGATGTTGGATGGGAGGTAGCTCATCTGATACTTCTCCAATATAATTCCCATTGGCTGGGGCCTTGTGCAGGGAAATTATGACACTTGGCAAGTGTTCCTTGTCTGATATGCAAATCAAGGAGGCCAAAGTAGCTAATGCGTCTGCAAAGTCATTCCTATTACGAGGAATGTGTAGAAAGGAGATCTCTTCGAACTCCAAAGCCATCTTCAAAACCTGCCGATGGTAAGGCAGCAAATGTAGTTCCTTGGTTTGATAGATTACGGTGGATTATCGATTACCAACTCACGAATCTCCAAAGGCGATTAACACCGATGCCCAATGAACGGGAAAGTTTTAGCCCCATGAGACAGCCATCATACTCAGCCGTATTGTTGGTGCTGAAAAACTGCAATTTGGCGGCGACGGGATACTGCTCCCTCGTACCATATATTAGAACTGCTCCAGCTCCAAAACCTTCCATATTAACAGCTCTATCAAAATACATCTTCCATGATTGGCACGTATCGTAGTAATGGTGTTGCTGAACTGTTATTACTCCTTCATCGGGGAAGTATGTTTCCAAGGGTTTGAAATCCCCTGAAGGTGCGACGGCCAGTTGATTCGCAATTCCTTGATCTCTGATGGACTTTTGAGTCACATATATGATGTCAAATTGTTGTAGGATCAACTGCCATCTGGACAGTCGACAATTTAGCATGGGTTTGTTGAACACGTATTTGAGAGGATCCACGCGGGATACGAGATGGATTATGTGACTATGGAGGTAATGCTGTAACCTCATGGAAGCCCATGCTAAAGTACAACACGTCTTTTCGATCAGAGTGTACTTGTGTTCACTGCTGCTGAACCTTTTGCTGAGGTAATAGATAGCTCGTTCTTGGCCTCTATCGTGTTTCTGTCCCAGCATGCAGCCCATGGCGTTGTCACTTATGGACAGGTACATAAACAGGGGAACATCATCCCTGGGTGGTACCAAAATGGGAGCTTTGACTAGCTGTTCTATAATTGTGAGGAAGGCCTTTTGGCACTCATCATTCCATTTCATGGAGGAGTTCTTCCTTAATAGTTTGAAGATTAGCTCACAGGTTGCTGTGAGTTGAGAGATAAACCTGCTAATGAAGTTGATTCTTCCCAAAAATCCCCGTATTTCCTTTTCTGTCTGAAGAATGGGCATTTCCGTGATGGCTTTAATTTTGGCAGGATCCCGCTCAATCCCTTTGTGGCTGACTAGAAATCCTAGCAACTTGCCTGATTTAACGCCAAAGGCGCATTTAGCTAGATTCAACTTCAAGTTGTACTTACGCAACCTGTTGAACAACTTTCTGAGATGGTCTATATGGTCATCCTCCTTCCGAGATTTGACAATGATGTCATCCACGTAGATCTCGATCTCTTTGTGCATTAAGTCGTGGAAAAGAGCCATCATAGATCGTTGATAGGTGGCTCCGGCATTGATGAGGCCGAATGACAACCGTCTATAGCATAAGGTTCCCCAAGGCGTGATGAAAGTAGTTTTCTCATGGTCTTCCTCAGCAACTATGATCTGATGTTACCCCGCAAAGCAATTAGCAAAAGAGTACATGTCGTATTGCGCATTATTGTCAATAAGAATGTGGATAAATGGCATGGGAAAGCTATCTTTTAAGCAAAAGTCCCGGTAATCCACGCAGGATATGTAGACACCATGATGATGCCAGCTTGAAATTGTTTCACAATTTCTTCTTTCACATTTAAACTCCACTCAGGTTTCAATCGCCTGAGCTTTTGCTTGACTGGCTTAAATCCCTATTTTATGGGAAGGCGATGAAGAACAATGTCAGTGAACAAACCCACCATGTCTTCATGAGACCATGCAAACACATCCTGGAATTGGGTTAATAGCGTAACCATGTCATTCCTTTGGTTTGGGGTAAGGTCTAAACCAATCTGGATTAACTTAGGGCTTTTTAAGGTTCCGAGATTGAAAGAAGTGGTTTGATCAAGGTTGGGTTTAGATTTGTCTTTGACCCATTCTTGAATTTCTGGAGGCACCTCAATGTCATCCTGTATATCCATCAAGGTTGAATTCATCTCTACATTAAAGGTACAATCCTTGTGGAGAAGAGGCACTGTATCAGCAAGTACATGCACGTCTAAATTCAGAGTCCTGAAACAAAATATGCTTTCACTTAGTATACATGAAATGTGTTGATCATACACAGTGTTAGCATATACTGGAAAAATAAAGCGCTAATACTTACTGAAAAGTAGCGGTTATTATATGTCTGAGGTAGAAGAGTTTCTACCCGCTTTACCCTTGACGACCAATGCAAGGAGTGTTGTTCCAATTGGCAAGGGCAAAGTCCGGGTGGACCGCAGTGATGGAGGGATTGTCATCATCCTCCCTATCCCGAATGATGGCCATTACGTCTGGGTAATCATCGTCTGGGGTGTATCGGTTGGTATGTTCATCATGGATGATGATGCGTATGCCTGACATCATTCGGATGACGTCTTGCTTGATTCTTCATTCCTCCTCTTCAACTACGGGATTTGGAACAAAGTCTTCTTTCTCCTTTACTGGTACCGGCTTGGGAAATAACATAGCCATTACATTGGCTGACACCTTTATAGGAGGTTGTGCAGACTCAGAGTTTGAAGGCGAAGATGAACACTGTATGGTTGAAGCTGAAGGAATCTGCTGATGCTTATGAGGATTCCTGTGACTAGAACTGGCAGAATAGCCTAGCCCAGTTGTTCCAGTTTGCTTGGTTAATCAAATTGGGTACTTGATACCCTGGCAATCTTGACCCAACCCTTGTCCCTGTTTATGACCACATGACATCATTTCTTGAGTAGCCGACATTACCTCGGCAGAAATCTTGGGTTCGGGTAATGGCATTCCAATAGCATGGTATTGGGTATTGCTTACTTCCAAGGCATGAAAACTGACCGGTTCAATATCTGCGTTGGCATTGATGAATGGCATGTCCCCATGTTGAGGACACTCTGGTTCAGCGTTGACCGTGACCAGGCTATTTTTGAAATGTATTTCAACTGTTGGTGAAGAGTGGAGGGGACTGCCCCAGCCTTATGAATCCATGGTCGTCCCAAGAGCAGGTTGTATCCCGAATCTTTCTTGAGTACGTGGAAAGATATGCAGAATGTATGAGGACCAATTTCGATTGGCAATTCAATTACTCCGACTGAATTCCGATGGGCTCCATCAAAAGCTTTGATGATAGTATGGCTACTCCGAATTCGGTTGAGATTGATATTCATCTTCACCAAGGTAGCATATGGACAAATATTAAGAGATGAACCTCCATCTATCAAGACTCCAGCTAGCATGTATCCGGAGGACAAGACCGTAATATGCAACGACTTGCAATGACCGGTCCCCTCGGGCGTTATGTCATTATCAGTAAAGGATATCACATTGTTGTTGAAAATGTGATCAACCAGATGTTAAAATTTTTCCGTATCAACTGATGTCTGTAGATAGGCTTCTTCTAAAACCTTCAACAAGATCTTCCGGTGATCATCGGAAGTTAGGACCAAGTCCAAAATTGATATCTGTTGTGGAGCTTCTTTTAAGCTTAAAACCACCTTGGCTTCGTTATGACCCATAGTACGGAGGAATCATTCAATCTTCTCCATGGGTATTTTTCCCTTTGATTTGGTGGTAAACTTCATCACCCGTTGGGGAAGATACAGTGGATTTTCCTTCGACACTGCAGCAGTGGTATGTGAGGTGGATCTTTCACCTTCTCCATAATTCCACGGAACCTTGCACAAGCTAACAATAGGGTATTGTGCTCTGTACGGCAAGTTGATTGGCTCGGGAGCGACCACTTTCAAAGGATTGTTGCTTCCCTTCAGTTGAATTGTTGGCATTATGAGTGATTGAGTAATCCCATCAGCTTCAATGGATATGACTGCTACCACACTTTTCGCAATTGTGAGTGGTTGATTTCGCAATCAATAATCACGTGGAAGTATACACGGTCAACAAGTAATAAAGTGATAAGAAAAGTATCGTTCCCACAGAGAATTCTAATTAATAAATTCCAACTACTAGCACTATATCAATCCAATTTTATTTAAACAATGATAAATTATGATTTTCTAAAATACGGAAACTAAATTAAACAATTAAAGATATTATTCTAAAATAAGCAAATAAATAAACTAAGGTTTGAATGAATGATTTATGATAAATAAGGATTAAGACTTCAATATCCCCAATTATGAACTATAAATCAATTATCCAATTATCCAAATTATTATGTCTTTTGAATTGTTAACAAGAATTCTTAAATGTCAAAAGCCCTCTCTCGAGTGATCAATTGCCTTCTATTTAACCTAAATTAACTTTGCTATATCTCTATGCAAAACAATTGAATTAAACTCGTTACAATTCCAATTCCTTATGTGTTACATGCGGTAAACAGATATTCTCATTCCATTCACAAACCTAATTATTATCTGTGCAAATAACTAAGTCACACGTTATCAAACCCAGTTCTAACCCTAGAATTCCTTTCTCAATTCCTTCTAGAGTAACAAGGTAATTATTGGCCAAATAATTAATCAATAAATGCAAGGCATGATAAACAATTCACTTCAACATAAATAATTGGAATAAACTGAATAATTAATTTATAGCCATAAAAGGTTCAATTAAAATCTTAATTAAAGAATTAGTTCATAACGGAAATAAAAACCAATAATTGTTTGCAAATCATCCTTAAATAATTACAAATTGAAAATAAGGAGAAGAAGAAGAAAACTCTGTAGCCAATCCTTAGTCTCCAAGTAATCCTTGTGTAGCCTCCAATGAATGAATAATAAGCTCAATAATTGATTAGATGATAACCTAATTTCAGCACTTCAATCCCCTTTTATAGCTTCCACAATCCCAATCCAATTAGGCTCCACATAAGCTCCCAATAACCAAGTCAAGTCAAATCAAACAGAAAGTCAAACGTTTAATTCGATTGATGCTAGAGGGGCTCGGTAGCCCATTATTTGATTGGTAGTCTATTTTCTGAGCCAAATATTTGGGCTTCCAAAATTACAATTATGCCCTTTTTAGCTTAAATTCCCCCGTTTGCTCCTAAAACTCCCAAATCTGCAAAACAACACCTAAACACAGTAAAAATGCCAATAAAATACTTGAGAATACACAGATTCAAGATTAAGTACATCCGATTTATGGGTATATTACCCAATCATCAAATACCCCCAAACTTAAATCGTTGCATGTCCTCAAGCAACAAACACAAAATAATACTAACAATATGAAAATGACAACTCATGCAAATGCAACTAACTAAACGAACATAATTCCAGCAATCCAATAGCCACGTATATCCATAGGCCTCAGAAAAATCACAAAAACATGCTAATACATCATGTTAACACAGATCAATGATATCCCAACAATCAACGAATCTGAATTTGTTATTACTGATATTGTGAGTGTGTGTTCAACAACTATGCTAACCCATGAAAGGAAAAAATATGAAAGATAATAAATTTCTTAGTAAGCATCATACAGTGTAACTTGAGAACTCATCAAATATACTTGCTTCAACTAAACTTAAACAATCACCCGAATTCAAGAGTCAAAATGGAATACTTATACTTTTGTTTTCTCTTTATCTTTATAACGGGGGCTTTTTGCACTTTTCCCGCTTTATTTGCATTTTTTTTATATATATACCAAAATGACTGTGCAATGTCTAATCCCATTAGGCTAACAGTGCTACCCCTTAGCGAGCTTTCGACCAACGACTCCCAGACCATGAAAGACCTTAGGGCGCTAGGTGTAAGGACAATCCCCTCGGGCGTACTTGCTCAAGTAACAAAGGCCCCGAAACAAGACTAGTCACCCTGTATACCTTTTTTTTTCGCTTATATATTCCAAATATTTTTCCCCCAAACTCGAGTTTATGTATAAATTCCGTCTTCACTAGCTATTCAAATTATCCTTTCACTTCACTAGCAATCATCCTTTAGAACTCTATTATCTAACCATTTAAACTATCATAGCCAACATGGTCGTTTTTCAAAGTGCTTTCCTATAATATCAGTGTCAATCAGATAAAGATTCAATTCATGTCAAGAAAATCATATCACTGACTCAACAATCCTTACTAGACTTGTTCATGCAATTCTAAATTCATCCTTGGCCCCCAAATATACGTACTATCAAAAACTGGAATTAACATGCAATCCTAAATGCAACATTACTAACAATCAATCCACAACTAATAACAAACTACAATTTCGAAAATAAAACTTAACTACCCCCAAACTAATCTAGAGCAATGTCCTCATGCGAAAAATAAAGCAAAATAAAACGAAGGACTTCCCTGATGAGCTTATTCCTCGGCTGGAGCATCATCGTCCTCGCTCATCTCTTGATCGGAAGGGGGAAAACTGGCAGAACTGGAGCAGTTGGGAAATGGCTAAGTTGAACGCCCAGATGGGATTGACCAGTCGGTGCATTCATGCGACAAATTGGTCAACTAAAACTTGAAAATCATGTCTTGACGTTAAAACAAGCGCACATTCTCGGGACTCCATATTGTAAAACCGATTCGTCTCATCTCCCATTTGGGCGACTTGGGGACCACACCTCGATGAAAGTTTGCTATAGAGGGCAATAAGCCGATGGAGCACGAGGTGGTGGGACTTGTGTAGGTGTAACTTGGGGAATTATGAAACCCAATCCCCTAGGGTGATTTGCCCCACCTGTCCACACTTTATAACGGCTAATCAACTTGTGGTCCAACACTGGCATAGGCTTTTGAATCATCTCGTCTGACTTCCATTTGACGACAAACTTAGCACATAATACGTAGATGAGAGATGGATGTGGCAACCCTCCAGTGGTACTTCCACGAGATGCTCGGAGGACAGATTGCAAAATGAGATGGCCCACATCAATTTTAAATCCTTTGATGATTGAGTATAGAAGGACTGCACGTTCCCTGGTGACATGACTCACATGAGTTCATGGCATGAGTTTGGCGCAAATGAACGCATACCATTCCTTCCTATATAAACTGAGATTCGATAGTGGGAAAGTCATGTTTCTGCGTTCATGTACTGTCTATGTGGTGCCCGACTGATAAAGTTCACAAATTATCTGCTCATAATCTGGCCCATCACTAACAAGACTGGCATACTCATCATGAAAATCCTCCACTGGTAGTTGATAACACGCATTGAAGTCCTCTTTGCCAATTTCCACTGTTTTGCCCCTTACAAATACCGTATAGTGATCATGTTCGGGCACGTTGGCATAAAATTCTTTCACCACTGCAATTACTGCTGGATCGGGCTTCTCGGTAAGTGTGAACCAGTTCCTCTCGGCAATCATGACTACCATGTCGTCATCCTTTGATTGATCCGGTCTTAACCCACGCTCTGAAACCAATGAACGAGAAGACATTCGGTTGTATCTTTCCTGAGCCGCAAGATCGACAAAAGCGGCGGTAATTTGTCAAATCTCGATTGGTGGAGTCGGCGGTCCACGAACCTTCACCTGCCGCAAGCGTTTGGATGCCATGTCAGAAATTCTATAGTTACAAGCATATATATGTATTAGCATCGAACAGAATTGGAATTTGGATAAACTTATGTATGACTTTACCCCCAAACTTTAAAATATATGTCGAACTTGAATACATTGGTGGGGATGATACTCGACACAAAAATTCAGGCGCATGCTCAATAGTACCACTTGGAGTCATGGACTCTTGAGTTCCGAGAATGAACAAAAACCACACAATAGATGCCCTCTAGAGTTGTCATGGAGTGCAATAGGAGACATGCATGTATCAATATAGTGTATTTCACCCCACTCTAAGTTACTATGTGCAATGATAGCCATGTGCTACAGTAGATTGAAATCATTGTGGTGGCAAGAAGGTCTAGAATGATAGTGCTTGGACAGCATGTGGACAAGATCACTGACTCAGGCAAAATATCAAACACCTTGTGGGTGTGCAATGTATCCCTAGCATTCAAACATGTATAATAACATACGCTCCCAATTTAAGAATTAACACATATGTGCCGTATAAGATAGTCAAGATCAGGAGATTGACATGCTTCGATGTTGGTGTAAAGAGATATGAATTTAGTAGAATATGTACCTACCAACCACATCATTAGATAGCTTTTGTGCCCCAACGTTCAAATATAATTCAAGACATACCTGGGTAGATCTTGTTGCAATTGAATGAGAAAGATGAAATTTATGGAACACGGGAGAACAATGGATCGTATAAATCTGATTTGAATTATGAAATTGTAATTAGCACTTATCAGTTACTCTGTAAGGTAATAGAGGCGTGTGGCATGGAATTAAAAGAGAAGAGAGGTTGAGATAGAAGAGAAGTGTAACCATCTGGTATTTGAGTGCAAACAGGAGTCTGGAATGCATCCTCGGCGCCGGGGCACAGCAATATCATAGGCAGACAGCGTTGGGGCACTAGAGGTCAGAGGCTTGGGTACCGGGATAGCATCGGGGCACGATTGTACAAGCTTTGTGCAGTGCTAGGGCGTTGTAGGTCAGTAGGTTCGCGACTTGCATAGCAGGAAGTGACTGTGTTGTAATCTGAAGTTAGTGGCAAGGCACCTTTGGGGTCCGTGGGTGCAAGAACTCCAAGCCTCATTCGCACTTCTTTGAACCTGCAACATGAGTCTTTATTAATAAACCCATGCCACCAGGATTCACTCAAGACTCAATCTCCCCCAATGTTGACTAACTCTACTACCTAATATTAAAATAGAGAAATGATATGCACGAGATAGAAAGAATAAAATAAAATAATCTAAGAATAAAAATAATAATAATAAAAATGATCGGGGTGCCTCCCAATAAGCGCTTGGTTTACTGTCGTCGACCCAGAGCTTTCTTTGGTATGCTCAATTGTCCCTTTGGGTGGAGAGGTTCATGGCCGTTGTTTGACGTTCAATAGGTCCACTCAATAATGTTTGAGTCTTTGACCGTTAACCTTGAATGTGCTGATTTGAATTTGGTTTTTCGATCTCAATGTTACCGCTGGCCGCAATGAGACAAATCGTATGCGGACGACCAACGTGATTTCAGTTTCCCAGGAAATAACCGCAATCTTGAGTTGAAAAGCAAGACTTGTTGGCCCGGTTCAAACGTTTTATCGAGAATTTTCTTATCATACCATGCTTTGACTTTCTCCTTGTAAAGTTTTGCATTTTCATAAGCGTTGAAACAAAATTCATCCATCTCGTTCAACTGCAGTAACCTTTTCTCACCTGCTTCTTGTTCATCAAAATTGCGCTTCCGAATGGCCCAGTGTGCACTATGTTCTAGCTCGACTGGGAGGTGGCACGCCTTTCTGTAAACCATTCGATAAGGTGACATACCAATCGAATTCTTGTATGCTGTACGATATGCCCATAGAGCATCGTCAAGACGTAAAGACCAATCTTTCATGACGGATTGACCACCTTTTCCAGAATTCTATTAACCTCCCTATTCGAGACCTCTCACTTGACCATTGGTTTGGGGATGATCTGTAATTGCGATTTTATGATGAACCCCATACTTCACCAATAATTTTGTGAACTGTTTGTTACAGAAATGTGTTCCCTCATCACTGATTATTGCCCGCGGAATCCCAAATCGCATGAAGATATTTTTCTTTAAGAATCAAAGGACGACGTTAGCATCATTGGTGGGCAAAGCTGTGGCTTCTACCCATTTGGAAACATAATCGACCGCCAACAAGATGTATTGATTATTGAAAGATGATGGGAAAGGTCCCATAAAATCGATTCCCCAAGCGTCGAATAGTTCAACCTCCAGAATTGTGTTGAGTGGCATTTCATTGCGCTTGGAGATATTACCTACGCGTTGGCATCGATCGCATTTTAGCACAAAGAGATAAGCATCTTTGAATAAAGAAAGCCAGAAAAATCCCGATTGTAGTACTTTAGCTGTTGTTCGATCACTGGAATAATGACCTCCGTAATCTGAGGAGTGGCAATGGCCTAATAACTATCCATTTCTTCATGAGGCACACAACATCTTATCATTTGATCTGCATAGGCCTAAAACAGAAATGGTTCATCCCAATAGTATTGTTTCACATCGTGGAGAAACTTCTTTCGTTATTGTGAGGTCAAATCTGGAGGTAATACTTTGGCAACCACATAATTCACATAGTCAGCATACCAAGGTAATATTGTGGTTACTCGGAACAGTTGTTCATCCAGAAATTTTTCATTGATCAGTATGTTGTCTTCCTTCTGTTCCTTTGCGTTTTCCAACCGAGAAAGATGATCCATGCGGTGACTCCGTGGCGATGAGTTCATTCCCAAACTACACCGAATGTCGCGAGGCTCCTCCTCTATAGGCATTTGAGGTCCCTCCTCCCTAACTTTGTTGGATTCTCAGAGCATTAGTCATCCTGACAACAAAGTTTTAAAGTTTTAATTATTAATCATTACTATTCGACACTCACGAGTACATAATTTAAAATCACATAAGCACATAAGTGTTTTATTACTTCTTTCCTAAAACTCTATAAGAGTTATCTCCACTATCTTTTCAAAGGTTACTTCCTAAAGCTTTTCCCCCCACCTAAGCTTCATAACCTAAAGCTTTGATACCAACCTGTGACACCCCCAAATCCTAGTACTTTATTTCCTCAAGATTTAGTGTTCACTTAATCAAAACATTCATTTTTAACTACCCAATTATAATAAAATTGAATAAAAAAACACCTTATCTGAGGATTAAACTTAAATAAAAATCTCGAGGTTATCTAACCTTTAACAACAATCATTCAAATGCAGAAATTTAAATAAACTTCATTACAATCTTTAAACCAAAGTCTGAAAGTAAACTATCAAAACTATTACAAGTATTCAATATTTATTCATCTTTCCTTTTCCTTCTTGGTTCTAGAAGTCGTCACCCGTTTCAACTTTAGGCGTAAGAAATTTTACGAGCAAGAGTGAGCAAACAAGGCCCACTTGAAATAACAATAAATAAATCTTTAAACTTTTACATCAATTGCCAATATTAGGCTCGATAGAGCGAACAATATATTCTATTAACTTTCTAAAAATTATAACATTCACTTTGAGGGTCTAATGACCACGAATCGTGTCCTGATTATAAGTAATCTTACAACTTTAACTTTAACAAATATAAGACTATAAGGACTCCACATACTTAAGGATCAACCCTTCGTACAATGTATTGTGCACAACCATTTCAAATAGCTAAGCGTAAACCTCTATTAAAAGAGTTGTTCATCTCAGTATTTTGAATACAAGTCCGCACCAAAGGAAGTTTGGTTTGGATAAGCTTTCAAGGAAATTTGGAATTTAACGAACATCAACTAAGGAGTAGTTGAATAAGACCAATAACACTATACTATAAAATAATCGTGATTGAATCAATCATAGTAAACTAAAGTCATGCATTAGGAATAATCTAATAGCATACAATTTGAATAACTATAGCATAGCTTGCTTGAACAACACTAAGCCAAGGTTAATTAGAATTGAATAATAGCATATATAGTGGTGCATGTTAAACAACAAGTTAAATACAAGAATAACTTGCTCCAAATAACTTACATCATTATATTGTAATCGAATTGAAAACAGTAATTGAATTAACAAGATAATAGATTAGAAAACTTGATCAAGATTAAACTATAAGATTTGGGATACTTGTATCGTCATGAGCAACTAGATATAATGACTTACTCAATAATAGGCAACCTAGCTCTACGAAAGTGTAGAGGTAGCAACTTACAACAATTGTAATTGAATTTGAAAACAATAATGTACCAAATGAAATTAAACTCACACAATGAAGTTTTGAGTTAGATAACTTGCTTAATTATAAAATAGAGTTAGAAAACTTGCCTTTAGCACAAGCTAAACCTTACAACTTGAATCAATACCCTATACATATGCCATATTGACATAGTTAGTCATTACCAACATTGTATATTTATATAAACAAACATATACATCATATAGGTTAAATTACCCTTTCACATAATCAACTATGTTACAAATAGGTAACACTTTATATCATGTTCATTCATAGCCTAATACTACTGAAATCATCATTTAACATTCCTATTATTAACACATAACATTTATTTTCAAAGTTCGTGTAATAAACTAAAACTGTCAGACCATTACTTTAACTTAACGCTTCTGGCGCCACGTTTTCTTACATGGTTCGTATTTCAGTACCGCAGTGAGTTAGCGATCTTGACTCGGGTCACATGCCATTGGTTGGTATTTGCTGATATTCATATTCATCTTTTGCTAGTCAGCTTGGCTTGCTGGACTCCAGAATCTGGCGACCAAGCTCGGCAACAGTATGAACAAAAGCCAAATTGGCCTAAAAGCTCAAATCTAATAGACTGATTAACATGTAATACACATATAGACTTCATATAAACATATTGTGAAGACTTCTAACATGATTCTACCCATAAAATAACTTAAACATCAAATTTACAACACCTAATTTCAATGTTTTTGGCAAAAATTCCATTTTTGATGTTTTCAATGAAAATCAACACTGTGATTTTGTTTTTCAACCAAAACAGTAAATTCAAAACACCATAGTTGTGATTATACATACCCTATCAATTCCAATAATCAATTTATATATTTCAACAATTAATCAAACCTTAATTTCATTTTAAACTAAGTCATACTCATATATTTTTTATATGAACACTCTGTAATATATTTTCGTCATAAAACACATACATACATGAATTAATTTCTCTATAATCATGTATAAACTCATTAAATAACCTTATAATCAATAATCATACAAAACTATATACATAACAACAATTTATCTTTTATAAAAATTTCATAGAGAACTTTGTGGGAAGAGGAAAACTAAACTTTTAAAAAAAAGGTTAAGCTCCTACCTTTGATTAAGAAGATGATGGCTACTTTTGATTATCAATTTCTTTTCTCCAATTCCTTTCTCAAACCTGTTAGAAATCACTCACTCTCTAGAGTTTTTCTCAATTCTCTCTTGCTTTCTCTTTGTTTCTTCAACTAAGCTTTTCTCCCAACTCAACTCTAACTTACGTAATAAAAATATAACGTATATAGTAATAATTATATAATATAACTCTAGATATAATGATACCAGTTATATAAGTTTTGAAAATCAAAAGCCATAAGGCTTGTTTGGTTAACCTAATAAAAATAACTCATTAACCCTTACACCTTGTTTGGCAAATCTAAATAAAACAAATGGATTAATCCTTACACCTTGTTTGATAAAACACTATTAGATTAAAGACTTAATATGCATTAAGACTTGTTTGGCCAAAACTAAATTAAAGTCCTTTAATTTTTTTAATAACTCCTTTATAGCAAGGTTATTAGTCACACTTCTATTTAATTAATTAATCAATTAAAATATTAATCTATTAAATTACTTTAACACATAAATCATTATCACAAAACTATAATTTCTTTATAATTATAATTTTATTTAACCAACTAACACTTTATTTTAAATCACAAATTCCAATTAGAATATTATAATTCATTTAATCATTATTAGTTCTCTAACTTAATTATTAAATTAAATTAGTATATAACCTTATAACAATTAATTTTCTTAGCTCCTTAATTATTTATTCAACAAATAATTAACTAAACCACATCAACTCAAATTGCCATTAAATACTTATATAATTCAATAAATATTTAATATTACAAATAAATATTTAATATTTAATATTTAATTATTTATTCAACAAATAATTAACTAAACCACATCAACTTAAATTGAACAATTATTTATTCAACAATAAACATATCCAATAAATACTTATATAAATCAATAAATATTTAATATTACACTTTCAAATTCTGGAATGTTACATCATTCCCTCCTTACAATGATTCTGTCCTCAGAATCACAACTCAAACAAATCATTCATTGCAAGAGACGCAGTGATAGTTGAGCGGGATAGTGCCATATCTGCCCGGGATGTAGCCGTCACAGATAGTACTGCCGTGAGATCCCTTACCACTAGCATGATTGCAGAGATGAGCGCATATATTGATGATCATATGGTCACCATGCAGATGGCTGCAGATCTGTTGGGTCGTGTGGATATTCTCGTACAGGAGACCACAGCTTCGCCTCCTTCTTCTGAGAGGGACGCCATGTTGGGCTTGTTAGCTCGCATATACCCTGATTTGTAGATGAGCTTGTATTTACCTACACAAACTAGCTTAGCCATTTTGTCATGTAAAATTTACATTGTATATATATTAAACAGCATTATATATATGACAGGGAAATATATTTTTGGATCACTTCCCTTTTAAATATGCTTTGCTGTTTGCTTGATTTTTGCCTGCTGCTTTAGGGCTTGTGATCCTGATGTATTCTGAATTCCTCCTGGGTGGATGGACATTGAGTTGTCTCTGGATAGTTCAGAATGGATCATCGATCTGTGTGAATCACTACCATCTTTAGTGTCTTGGGACTGGTTTCTGGATGGAAATGTGGAGAGGAGTGTGGCTTTTCTATCTGAGATTGGTCGCACCACAGATGGTCGCCAGTACTTCTATTTAGGAAAAGCCTAGTTGATTCCATCTCTTATGGATTGGTGTTGCTCTTCAAGGTATGACCGCAGCTTAGATGGTCGCCGAATCTCCTATTTGGGAGGAGTTCAGGTAATTTCATTCCTTTGGTCTGAAGCCAAATGAGATGTAGTGGATTGAAGGATGATCCCAATACTAGTTGACAATGGTTTGTGTTTTGGTAGGGGGTGAGACCGCACCATGAATGGTTGCCTACATACTCCTATTGAAGAGGAGATCAGGTCTACGTAGTTCGAACATGGTGTAAGAGGTTCAACGTTGTGTATGGCATAAATGGTGTAGGAATGTTTTTGGTTGTTTTTGTTTTTGTAAGGGTGGAAATGTTTTTGTTGTTTTTGTTTTATTGCGACTGGACCATATGACATGTTTGCCTACGTACTCCTATTGAAGAGGAGATCAAGTCGACGTAGTTCACCCCTCAGGGCGAGAAGAAAAGCATAATCCCATGTGCAGGTCAGAGTGCGGGGAGGAGAAAGTTTAATCCTAGGTTGAGGATAAACTGCAGGTATGAGAAGTTTGATCCCATGTATGGGTAGCCAAATTACAAGTGCGAGAGGTTCAATCCGCGGTGGGATGACCTAAGTCGTAGGAACGTAAAGGAGAGCCAAGCTGCTGGCTTGAAATGTATATTTCCCTGAGGGGCAAAGTGCAGGAAAGTTGTAGGTGGTAAAGGGTTAAAGAACCGGAATGACTGGTGATCTGATGGTCCGACACCAGGGTGTTTGTGAATTACTTCAGACATAGTACCGTTTCACGGCGTCCGAGTTGATGAGTTATGGAAATTCATCTCCTCCTGTCAATACTTCCTTGACAATAAACGGGCCTTCCCAGTTAGGAGCGAATTTTCCCTTAGATTGCTCTTGGTTGTCAAGGATCTTCTGGCTCGGAGGGATTTGTCATCTACAGTGATGCTTCGGGCAAAAAGTTGGGATGTGTTCTCATGCAACATGGAAAAGTTATAGCCTATGCCTCGCGACAACTCAAAGAATATGAGAGGAATTATCCTACTCATGATCTAGAGTTAGCATATGTTATCTTCAGCACTTAAAATTTGGAGGCATTACTTGTATAGGGAGAAAGTGGAGATCTTTACGGATCATAAAAGCCTCAAATATTTCTTCACACAAAAGGAACTCAACATGCGACAACGACGTTGGCTTGAACTGTTGAAAGAATATGATCATACCATCCAATACCATCCTGGAAAAGTGAACGTGGTAGCTAACGCATTGAGTAGAAGATCATATGCAAGTACAAGTGCGTTATTGTCAATGCAAAGGCCCGTTTTGTGTGACTTACAAAGGATGGAGATAGAGTTAAAGACTCCAGGGACGCATGTGATGATAGTGAGTATACGAGTAGAACCAACTTTAATCGATAAAGTTAAAGTCGCTTTCAAGCTACTGGACACTGGAGGCGATGCGTATGAGGAAGAAAGTGCAAGAAGGTGCTATCTGGGAAGCAAGAATCGATGAAGAAGGAATACTTGAGTCAACTCCGGACTTTGTGTTCCTAACAACCACGATTTAAAGTATAATATCATGATGGAGGCGCACAACACACCATTTGCAATCCATCACAGGAGTACCAAAATGTATCATGATATTAAATCATTCATTTTGGTGGAGCAATATGAAGAGAGAGAGATATTTATTTATCTCAAGGTGTCTAACTTGTCAACGAGTTAAAGCGGAGCATCAAGTACCAAAAGGTCCATTGCAACCACTTGAAATTCTAGAATGGAAGTGGGAGCACATTACCATGGATTTTATTCTTTGGTCTTCCTAAGGTTTCTCAAGGCATTGATGCGATTTGGGTCATTGTTGATAGATTGACCAAGTCCGCTCATTTCTTACCGATACGAGAAACTTATACACTTGAACGTCTTTGCTTCGTATGTATATAAACGAGATTGTAAGATCGCATGGTATCTTCAAGCATCCATAGTTTTCGATCGAGACCCAAGATTCACTTCGCGATTTTGGGTTAGTTTGCAAAAAGCTATGGGCACAGACTTACGATTTAGCTTCGGCATATCATCCTCGCATTTGACCGGACGGACGATCGGAGAGGACTATTCAAACTCTTGAAGATCTATTAAGACTCGTGTCCTTGATTTCAAGGGAGTTGGGACAAGTTCTTTCCATTGGTGGAGTTTTCCTACAACAACAGTTATCAAGCAAGTATTGGCATGGCTCCATTCAAGCGTTGTATGGAAGAAAGTGTCGTTCTCGGTATCTTTGGGATGAGGTGGGTGAAGCAACGTTGTTGGGACCGGAGTTGAATGCGTATGACTACGGAAAAGATTCAAATGATCAAACAACGTATAAAAACCTCACAAAATCGACAAAAGAGTTATGCTGATCTTCATCGAAAGGACATGGAATTCGATATAGGAGATCATGTGTTGTTAAGAGTTGCTCCATGGAAAGGAGTTACAAGATTTGGAAAGAGAGAAAAACTTAATCCTCGATTCATCGGTCCATTTTTAATCCTCGATCGAGTAGGAACTGTGGCCTATAGACTTGCTTTACCGCCAAATATGTCTCGTGTTCATAATGTTTTTCACATATCCATGTTACGTAAATATGTGAAAGACCCGAACCATATTATTGAGTTAGAACCGGACGAAATAGCGGAAGATTTGACGTATGAAGAGGTTCCTGTTCAAATTTTGGATAAGAAGGAACATATTCTACGCTCCAAGGTTATACCTCAAGTCAAAGTTTTGTGGAGGAACCACGATGTTGAGGAAATGACTTGGGAGTTAGAATCTGAAATGAAATCAAGGTATCCTTACCTCTTTCGACATACCAGTTACGTACCCTAATTTCGAGGGCAAAATTTCATAAGAAGGGAGGTTGTAAGACCCGACTTTTATAAATAAAGATGAATTTTCTATAAATATTATTTTGAATATTATGGAATAAATTTGATATAATGTTATAGTTGTGGGTAATATTTATAAATTTTTCAAAGTAAGCAAGTTGTTATAAAATATTCGTTTGGTGGGGAATATTCTTTTTGTTTGGGGAATATTCGTGACGACGGCTCAATCATTAGTGGACCCCTAACGGAAGTATTGTCGTAGTTAGAAAGCGACAAAATTATCTTTCTATAAAAATAACGGCGGAGGTGTTACCGTTAAAAGCTGTTGAACTACCCGGTGGTAAAAAAATACGATGAATGGCGTGGTTGCATAAGTAGTACTGCGGTATTGATTATTGATGCTTACGTGAGAAGTCACTTAGCTATACTCAATTATTGCTACATGATAATTCTTTGCATCATATCTCTTATATTATTGATTCAATTATTGTCATAGTATCATCCGTATAATATGTTATATTATTAATTGAGACGACAAGTTATAAATGATTAATAATTGTTGAAAGATTAAAAATGTGTTGATTAAAAATAAAATGATTTGTGGTAATATTTATTCAATCCTTGATGTATATAAAGATTCTGTTATGAGATGTTTGTGGTAAGTTTGATTATTTTTTGGGGGGCCCATATGTCATCATCTAAGAGTCTCTTCGTCAATAGTAATTACCTTTGTGAATAGTAATTACCTTCGTCAATAGTATTTACCTTCGTCAATAGTATTTACTTTCGTCAATAGTAATTACCTTCTTCAATAGTATTTACCTTCGTCAATAGTATTTACTTTCGTCAATAGTAATTACCTTCTTCAATAGTAATTACTTTCGTCAATAGTAATTACCTTCGTCAATAGTAATTACCCCTTCGCAAATAGTAGTTGTCCCTTCAATATTACCAAGAGTTAAGCGCCTCTTGATTGTTCCAAGGTTAATTACCCCTTCAGTAAATAGTAGTTGTCTCTTCAATATTACCAAGAGTCATTTTGACCCTTCGTTAAGACCAAGAGCCACCCTCGCTTTTTCTATAAATAGAAAGCTCATTCCTTCATTATTTCTTATTTAATTCACTTTGAAACTCAGAGAGAGAAACTATAGAGAAAGAAGAAAAGTATTCTACTACTTCACTTTTCCAATATTCGGTTCTTCTAAGGTAGGGAATATTATTTGTTGTACCCGTAAAGGTGTTATTATTTTCTTATTCATGAAGAGAAGCTGTTGTTATTCCATTGCTTATTATTACATTGGAATAACTTTGTATATCGTGGTTTACCCTATACTTGGTGACATTCTTCTATTATTTCTGTTGGAACATCACATACATGTGTTTTTTACAGGACACGGGTTAAAATCTTTATTATTATTACATTGGAACATCCCACATGCGTGTGTTTTTTACAGGACTGGTTAAAATCTTTATTATTATTATTACATTGGAACATCCATGCATGTGTTTTACGTGAACACTGGTTCCATTCTTTATTATTCTGTTGGAACATCACATACTGTGTGTTTTACGTAGAACACGGTTCCGTTATTTATTATTACATTGGAATAACTTTTGCCATGCGATCTATCGCATGCATGGTGATTTCTTTTGTTTTTCCATTCTTTATTATACCCAGTTGGTTAAAACTTTGACTTCTATACTCCATGAAATTAGTAGAATATCTTTGATATTTGCGTTTCATCCAGTATCTTTTCATGGAAATATTCTTCTGATCATTCTTGAATTTTACTCTACAAAATAGTATCATGTTGACAATTTGGACGTTAATAATTCTTGGATAAAATAATTCTTGAACTTGTTTTATTGAATTCTTATATCATTGTCATCATCCTCATGTTTATATTTTTTTGAAAGTCATCTGTGGCCTGTAGTGCATAGATGGACTTGGTATGATTATGACCAGGGATTATTCGATGTAATCATGACCGTAATATTACAAATGATGTGGTAAAAGTCCTCATTGGCCCGTAGTGCATTGATGGACAGTTGTTGGCATGATCATGACCATTAATGAATACACAACTATTCTTGGTCCGTAGTGCATGAATAATTGTGGTCGTGATACTAAAGAATATCCTTGGTAGTAGTAGTGCGAGGGGTGATTCGATGATGTGGAATATTTATTAAAAGTCGAGTCTCATTTATAATGATGATGAAAAACCTTTTAAATCATAAAAGATAGTAGATTTTATTTTCTACTTGACTCTTTTAATGGATTCTTTGGTTCATTTGTAGTTAAACTTGATGTTCATTATATTTTATCGGTTTAACAACTTGTTGTAGGCTAATGATAATTTATTTCGCATTATCTTAGTCATAATATTTCTTCTCGAGCTAGTTGAGCTCACCCTTTCTTTCACCGTTCTCTTCGTGAAATGAGAATATATTTGGGACGCAGTCGGGGAGCGGAGTAATGGTTCAGAGGATAGCATTAGTAGTCCTCACTATTACGTGAAATAGTGTGATAATAATTGTAATGAGGACTCCTTTTGAGTTTGTATAATATCTAGTAGACAATATTTGTATTCAAACTCACGCTTTATGTCGTATTGTATACACGGCGATTATATTAGTAAGTTGTATTTAAATTCTGTACCATGTATCTGACTACCCAAGATGGGTGATGTATACCTAATTTTGGGGGCGTCACAGCGCATCTCCACTTAGGTAGAATTTCATAGCAAGTCTATGGATCCGCCTTTCCTCAGTCGGGCTCGCCTAAGCGGGTGTAGATCCATCTCGTAGATATTCCTTGATATGCTGATACCAAGGATGTTGGATGCGAGGTAGCTCATCCGATACTTCTCCAACGTAATTCCCATAGGATGGGGCCTTGTGCAGGAAAATTGTGACGCTTGGCAAATGTTCCTTGTCTGATATACGAATCAGGGAGGCCAAAGTTGCTAATGCGTCTGCAAAGTCATTCCTATTATGAGGAATGTATAGAAATGAGATTTATTCGAACTCCAAAGCCATCTTCAAAACTTGCCAATGGTAAGGCAACAAATGTAGTTTCTTGGTTTGATAGATTCCGGTGGATTGTCTGATTACCAACTCTGAATCTCCAAAGACAGTTAACCGCCTGATGCCCATTGAACGGGCAAGTTTTTGCCCCATGAGACAGCCTTCATACTCAGCCGTATTTGTAATAACCTGAATATTTTCTATATAAATAAATAAGAAATTTTTGCATATTAATTTTTTTATTATTATTATTTTAAAGATGAGAATATGTGTCAAGTAATGTGTATGTATGTATGTGATAAATAAAATTTATTTATTACATGAATAATTTCAAATAATTTTATTTTAGAATTATTGATCATTATAAAGTATATACTTATAATAATTAATTTTATAGTAGAAATATCTTTATTATTTATTTTCTATGAAAATATGATTTTTATATTATTTAAATAATATATGAAATGATTATTGGAATTATTATAATTATTATTTTATTATATGAATTTTAGTTGAGTTTTAAGTTAATTATTTTAACTTAATTAACAATGCATGCTATATGTGAAAGATAAATCAGATATGGATTTTGAGCTATGAATGAGAATAATAATATTATATTAAGTATAATATTATTTTTCGATGTTATAAATATATATCGTATATGTGTAGATTGTTAATGGTTAGTCAATTATGGTGTATCACGACAAACCCTAGTATTACGGTCATAAACCATGATTGAAAATTTAAAACTGGAAATTAAGATCGGTCAGAAATTGTGTTATATGAATTACGTGCTTATTATAGAATTAATGTTAATTAGATAAAACCCTAATTAATATTTGAAAGCCCTAATTAAAAATTAAAAACCCTAATTGCTAAAATTATAAACCCTGATTATTATTTTAGTAAATTGAAATGTTAATTTAGGAACCCTAATGTTAATTTAGGAACCCTAATGTTAATTAAGGAACCCTAATTATTTAAACCCTAATTTTTATTAAAAACCCTAATTTAATTAGTATGCTTTAATTTAAAATTTTACTACCCTTTAATTTTTAATTGTCCAAACCCTAGTAATTATTTGGGAAACTTTAAGGTTAAAAATCTAGTGATTAAACCCTAGATTCAAGCACCTTGGACAACAATACCCTTTGACTTATTTCCAAAATTACAATTTGGCCCTTTTTGTTCCATTCTTGAATTATTGGTTAGACAAAATCTTCATCAAATCTTGTAGCCACCCTAGTCTAGGCTATGTTGAGCTACAGCATTGCCAGCAATCTGATTTAATCTACCAGCCTGTTAGGTTTGTAATATTCATAACGCAATCAAAATTGCAAAATAATGCGGAAACGTGTAAAAATCAGAGTTTAAAATATTTACAAACCATATACCCGGATCACCCTTTATGCATAATTATTAATTAAACGAAAAGATAAAGAATAAAATCATACCCTTGAAGATCGAGCTTCCTCAGGTACAAGTTCACCTCCAAATCCTTTCGCGTTCAACTTGAATCCACCGGGTTTAGTTCCTTCCTTCGATCAACGTTAGCCACCCATATGTTTGGCCTCTCAGAGGTGATCCACCAAGGAAGAAGAAAATTCAAGAAGAAGGGTGGTTGGCTAAAACCTAGTTTTTCTATCTCTATAGAAAAGGTGTACTCTCCAACAACTTGGAATTATTACGTAGTTGTTAAAGTCAACAACTCCTCACCCATAATAAGACTTCTCTTATTTATAGATGTGGGCAATCCATCTTAACAATTAAGGAATTGGGTTTTATTTAATTAATTAAATTCTTTTAATTAATTAAGCTCCCCTAATCTTATTAGGGATAATTAATTAAACTCCTTTAACTAATTTTCCTTCCTAATCCAATTAGGAATAAATGAGAGTACTTATATTAAATTAATTTCTAAACTCTTTTAAAAATTAAAATAATAATAATTGTAATAATATTAATAAGACTCCTCTTATTAATTTATATTTAATATTTCTAAAATATTAAATAATAAATATTAAGCTATTTAATTTATTCTATCACCATAGATTAAATTAAATATACTTAACATATTATTACGATTATGCCATTAACTTCTTAAATAATTATTCTTCCTTTTATGGTGTGACCCTTTAGGTTCTCCATATTAAACCAGGTTGTGAATAAATCAATTAGAACAATTCTAATCTTATTTAAATAAATAAATTAAATATAAAATTTATTTAAATAAATAATATTTATTCTACAATAGGATAAGCCTCCCTAGCGATCAACGACTTTCCGGATAATATAGATTTCAACATTAATCATAAAAGAACCTTTGAGTAAATAGTTACCGCATAATTCAATCCTTCCACCATACAATGTCCCAATTAAATATAAGGCATGGAATTACTCACAAGTCTTATTTTATTTAATTATATGCATTTCGATCCTTAAATGCACAACTCAAATAATGCAAATTAGAAACTCCTTTCTAATTTCATTCGCGCTTAACCAAGGACTCTTTGGGTTGTCATTTATCGAATCACATAGGACATTTCTCTTCTTTTATTAGAAGTGGTAGATTCTTTATTGATCATACATTATCTCCATGTACAACTTATTATACCCAAGCATACCCTTTGATATACCCTAAGGGTCTTAAGGAATAAGTTAAAGTATAACTCATCATACACAAGATACTATGATGATCTCAAGTCCAAGGATCACTTGTACTACTATCACTACAGAATTCCTATTGACAGCAAATAAAACTCTATTAGGTATTCCTTAGCGAGCCAACGTTCAAATGAACTTATTCTCTAATAAGCACCTACATACTTGCTTTAGTGTCTCCACACAAATGATCATGAGATCAATCATCCTCATCCAATGAGCAAGTTAACGTATGTACCAATCTATCCGGATTCACTAATCCCCAATTTAGTAATCCAATGATTGGGAACTATTTTAGTTTTAAGCTTTCTAAGAATTTTGATCTCATTAGAATGATCATCATCATTATTCTAAAAGCATTGCTTAAAACTATGGGTTTATCACATATTATAAAAAAAGATCATGTAGATAATTAAAAGCCTTTAATAAATTAATACTTTTATTAATAAATGAATAAGATTGTTACAAAGTATATGCTTTATCATCAAACATGATTGGCTTGTGTGCATACTACTTTCAATCTCCCACTTGCACTAAAGCCAATCGTCATGGTATCTTATACTCTTCTTCTCTAAGTGACGATTATCCTGCCATTGCTGGATAAGCTTTAGTTAATGGATATGTAATGTTGTTTATGAGAGTCCACTATCTCTATAGTGATTTCCCATCTTTCAATGATTCTAATAATCAAATGAAAGTGCCACAACACATGTTTAGATCCAAGCGAGACTTAGGAACTATTCCTAGTTCTATAATGAACTTTTAATCCAAACAATCAACTTGCAACTTCATTTATAGCTATATACTTTGTCTTTATCACTAAACCAGCAACTCTTTGTTGTTTGGAACTTTTCCAATTCACTACACCACTGATTCAAGGTAACACTTTACCTTAAAGTGGATTTTCGTCGTCTTCGTGCATTCGAAAAACTTGAGTGCATTAAGCCCTCTAGTTTTAATTCGGACCCACCATGTATGTATGATTACATCCTTAGTGCCGGTTAAGCACTTTAAAATATTTTTCAGCGACTCATAGTGAACTTCTCCTGAATATGAGTGATCAACATCAGGTCTCGTATATTTCATTGCATACATGATAATTACTCATGTGATATCTCTTTTGGAGTCTTTGGGGACTATTAAAGAGATACACTCCCTAGCTCATCGACATGAGACATCTCTTGAGTTTGCCATGCTAAACGACTTTAGCATCAAATGAATATCGTTCCTTGGGTTAAGTCGAGCATCCTCTTAAATCTAACTATATAGATTTGCATCCCCTATAATGATACTCTTCCCAAATCATTCGTGGAGGATTGTTTAGACAACTTTATCTTTTTTATCGATTGTAGCATTGGTATGTCATTCCTTATTCGTAGTATATCAACATATAATATTAGGAATGTCACTTGGCATTCTAATTCGACCCTTTTGTACACACTAGGTTCATTCTTATTTTGATAAAATCAAACTCTTTTGATTGCCTCATCAAAACGAATGTTCCATATTTGAGAAACTTGCTTCAATCCATTTCTCGAAAGTGTCTACAACACTTACCTCATCAGATATAATTGGATCATCATCTTCTATGATGTGTACCTCATCATCATCATCTATGATGAATCCATACCTCCTAGGTATCTACCAGACTATTCAGATTTATTTATCTTTGCCAGTGCAATAACAGTCTATCTATAGGTTCCTCTTATTTGACTTATAGTGTTTTGTGGTTCTTGAACTCTTCAAGATCTATTATCCTCCCACTAGCCCTTTCAATGATAAACACCTTTATCTTAGAAGGCAGCGTGTTTCGCAACAAACACCTTTTTGCTAAGTAGGATTATAGAACACATGCCCTAAACTTACTTTAGGATGTCCCACAAATCTGTACATGTCAAATTTTGTCCCAAGCTTATCCTTTGAAACCTTTTCACATAAGCTGGACAACCCCTTATCTTAACATACTTAAGATAGGAATCCTCCCTGTCCATAACTTTTATGGAGTCTTGGGGCCGGATTTAGAGGTTACCATTTTTAAAGAGATATCTGACCATTTCTAGGACATGACCCTAGAAGGATACTGGAATGTCGGTAAAATCATTTTGGACCGTACCATGTTCAACAAGGTATGATTTTTCCTTTCAGATACATGAATCAATTATTATGTATCAAGAGGCGTCCATTATGAGAAAACCATTTGAGATGATCTAGAAACTTATTCAGACAAGTATTTATTCCTTGATCTAATCAAAGAATCTTAATACATTGCCAATTTATTTCACTTCTGAATTCTTTCAACCTTTCAAATAATTCACACTTGTATTTTAGCAAATACACACATTCAACTCTTTGAATGATCATCTCCTTTTCTTATACTAGTTTGTTCAATATACAAAATATATTTTCACGTAAGTCAAGTATACAAAATTCATTAAGTAATATTCCGATTCTATACAAAACATTATTATTATAAATAGAACAACAATTGTTCTTAATTATAATACCAAAGATTTCATTGTCAACAATAAAATGGAAATAATATTTTTAACAAGAATCGGAATACAATAACAACTTATTGACTTAATAGATTTTGTCGTAGAGTATTGCTAAACTATAAGTTTCTATGGCTAATATGGCAACCTTTGCTACATTTCCATATATAGTATTACTTATATTTGTTTAGCTTTCTACTCGCTTGGTCCTTTTCATAAATCTATATTTATGATAACCAAAGCTCAGTATCCAATACCCAAGTAGAACCTTGACTTAAAGAAAATTTATTTCAATCATGAACAAAAGCGTATTGACAGAAGAAACTTCACTAAGCTTCTTTGGTTAGCCTCGCAAGAGGCTTCTGCGCTTTCTTTCCAAATGTCCAAAGCTTATTGTAGTGGAAGCAAACTCCTTTGCTATCCGTGATCGCTTTTGTTCTTATTATCCTTTGTTTACGCCTTTTCATTTTACCTTTTTAAATCAATCTTCTTTTCGAAGATCCTTTCGCCCCTACCAAGAAGACATTGTCTTTCTTGGTTGAAAGTGACTCTCAACATTTTTCAATATGTTAAGCAAATCGGCGAGGCTGATATCTAGCTTGTTCATATGAAAAATTCACAACAATTGTGAAAGGAGTCCAGGAGTGAGTGCAAGATCAAATCTTGGCTCAACTCTCCATAAATGACAACCCAGTAGTCCTAATTGATCAATCAAATTGATTATGTTAACAACTTTTGTATGCATTATATAGTGCCATTGGCCATTCTAGATCGGAAGAGCTCCTTAGATATCTCGATATCTATCGGCCCTACTTTCCTCACCATCAACTTCTCGGCGTGCGGGAGTATAGTAGAAGTATCCATAGTTTCAGTCGACGTCAAGCTTGTTACTCATGGATACGAGCATGATGCATTGAGCCAATTGTGCATCATCTCGCCACTTTCTAAAAGTAGCAATCTCTTCCTCGAGGCATTATCGCAACCATTGCGAGGATAAGCGTATTAAGGACATAAGATAGCTTTTTCAAATTATGAGAACTATTCTCAAATTCCTTAACCAATCCGTTTAATTGGCCCAAGTTAATCTAGCATCTAATATGCTTCGCGCAGTTGATAGTAATTTTAGACATTGTAAAATTTCGTAAATGAATTTGTAATTAACAACATTTTAACATACATTCTTTTATTAATTACCAAAATAATTTAGGTCTTGTTTTAAATTGGTATCTCCCACTATTTTCATCAAACTATATTACCTCACTTATATAGTTAAGCAAAATCTAATTAAAGATTTGCTAGTGAGAATAAGGATCCCATTTCAAATGTATATAGCTTTGGTGGTGACACAACAAACTATATATAAATAAATAGGTAGACAACTTTTGTCAATTACATCAACTATGCAACTCCTTGTCTTTTGCCTCTTAGATTATTTTGATCAAGTGGTGGCACATCCGAATCAAAATTATCCAAGTTAAGTCCGACCTAGCACTCCATATATTCAAAAAAGAAAAATATCATCCTTGTGGTGACACAACAAAACAATATTGTTCAATTTTCTTTATAAGCATCAAATGTGATAAATTAACATCTTAAATACTTAATACTTGCCTTGTGGTGACACAACAAACTCATATTAAATATTTAATACTCTATTAATTTTATCATGCTAGAAGGCGACGTTCGATATTCCAAATATCTTTGAATGCTTAGGACTTAATATAAAAATTGAGGGTTTGTTATTAATTTGTCTCATCTTATTTAGCGCGCCGCATGCACATATATATATAAAATACGCGTCATATTAATTAACATGCGAAGCATGTTTGCATAATATATAATATATATATATATATATAGTATAAGCGTGCACATATAGAATACTATATTCTACCCGAATTGATTATGGACTTTTATTCTAGTTTGGTTCACTAGAGCCACCAAGTGAACCAAAAGGTCAAACCCTAGGGTGCAAGAAATAATATTTAAATATAACTATTACATTTAAACCGGGCTCCATTATAAACGGGTCTTCTAAGCGCTCCTTGCTCCTTGATCTCCAATTTTTCAAAATTATTTCTAACTATTCCTATTACAAAACGATTTAAAATAAATAGAAACCTTGATCAAATAAATCGAGGGAAGTACATAGGAGGAGATAGAATTTACATTAAGAAAAATTAGAGAAGACGAGGTACGCAGTGAGACCCCATTTAATAAAACCCATACATTCATGCATCCAACTAAAATAAAATCCAATCGCATTGGTCAATAGTCCATAATCAATCCCAATTATTATCATACACATCACCATATGCATCAATAAATAACATTCATCTTATGAATAATAAACATTTAATATATATATTGATATCATTTAATGGGCAAATTTAGTTAGTATAAAATCTAATTTTGAATCAAAATAAACTCCTTTATTTTAATCCAAATTTAAATCAAAATAAAACTATTTTATTTTAATTTATCCAATTTTGAATAAAATAAACTATTTTATTTTAATCTAAATCTTTAATCAAAATAAACTCCTTTATTTTAATTAATTATGGAATCCAATTCCATGTAAAAAAAAAATCTTTAATTAAAATAAACTCTTTTATTTTAATTAATTATGGAATCCAATTCCATGTAAAAAAAAATCTTTTATTAAAGGAAACACGGATATTCTTTCATATTCACAAATAAACTCTTTTATTTTGAATAATATGAAATCTTATTTCATATTTAAATAAACTCCTTTATTTAAGGAAATTAGGATTCTCTTTCCTATTCACAAATAAACTCTTTTATTTTGAATAATATGAAATCTTATTTCATATCTAAATAAACTCCTTTATTTAAGGAAATTAGGCAATCCAATTTCAACTCTAATTAATTATCATGGAATCCAATTCCAACTCTAATTAGTTAGCATGAAATTCTAATTTTAAAATTAAAATAAACCCTTTTATTTTAATTATAAAATTATTAAAATTAAAATAAAACTTTATATTTTAATATTAAAATAAACCTTTTATTTTAAAATTAAAATAAACTTTTTATTTTAATTATATAATAATTAAGAATATATATATATGTATATATATATTCGTAATATATATTATATATATATATAATCAAATCCGTGTAATCCTTAACCAATTTTTTTTTTTTAAAGAATCAGGTTTTATTTTGGAACGTGGGCTACCATTAACTAGATTTCCGTGCACCTTGAATTTCCTGTAAACTTGAATCAAGCTACCACTTTCAAAACCGTGACTTCATGCCCATTGAAAAAAAATATATCCTGCACGTTTTTTTTTTTGTTTTTTTTATTTTATGGTGAATTTTATACAACAAAATTATGCCCAATTAAATTGTTCAAAACATATATCAATATACATATCAAATTAAAACAATTAATAATTTGCATAAAGGTTTGGCTCTGATGCCACTGTTAGGTTTGTAATATTCATAACGCAATCAAAATTGCAAAATAATGCGGAAGCGTGTAAAAATCAGAGTTTAAAATATTTACAAACCATATACCCGGATCACCCTTTATGCATAATTATTAATTAAACGAAAAGATAAAGAATAAAATCATACCCTTGAATATCGAGCTTCCTCAGGTACAAGTTCACCTCCAAATCCTTTCGCGTTCAACTTGAATCCACCGGGTTTAGTTCCTTCCTTTGATCAACGTTAGCCACCCATATGTTTGGCCTCTAGAGGTGATCCACCAAGGAAGAAGAAAATTCAAGAAGAAGGGTGGTTGGCTAAACCCTAGTTTTTCTATCTCTATAGAAAAGGCGTACTCCCAACAACTTGGAATTATTACGTAGTTGTTAAAGTCAACAACTCCCTCACCCATAATAAGACTCCTCTTATTTATAGATATGGGCAACCCATCTTAACAATTAAGGAATTGGGTTTTATTTAATTAATTAAATTCTTTTAATTAATTAAGCTCCCTAATCTTATTAGGGATAATTAATTAAACTCCTTTAACTAATTTTTCTTCCTAATCCAATTAGGAATAAATGAGAGTACTTATATTAAATTAATTTCTAAACTCTTTAGAAATTAAAATAATAATAATTGTAATAATATTAATAAGACTCCTCTTATTAATTTATATTTAATATTTCTAAAATATTAAATAATAATATTAAGCTATTTAATTTATTCTATCACCATAGATTAAATTAAATATACTTAAATATATTATTACGATTATGCCATTAACTTCTTAAATAATTATTCTTCCTTTTTATGGTGTGACCCTTTAGGTTCTCCATATTAAACCGGTTGTGAATAAATCAATTAGAACAATTCTAATCTTATTTAAATAAATAAATTAAATATAAAATCTATTTAAATAAATAATATTTATTCTACAATAGGGATAAGCATCCCTGGCGATCAACGACTTTCCAGATAATATAGATTTCAACATTAATCATAAAAGAACCTTTGAGTAAATAGTTACCGTACAATTCAATCCTTCCACCATACAATGTCCCAATTAAATATAAGACATGGAATTACTGTCATAGCCACATGCATTGTACCAATTGTTATACAAGATTAGAGAGAGAGAGGAAAACAAAACTAACTCAATTATTTTTTTCAAACTCATAACCAAGACTCTTCTCTCCTATCCTACGAAATTCTTTAGTAATTCAGTCCCACATCAAGCTCCTAGAACATCTATATCAAATCAGAAGCAAGAAATCAAGAATCAAGGTGCAAAAAGGTATGAACCCTAAAAAGAAATTTGATCTTAATCTGCATGTTAGATGTTAGTTTTTTTGTGTTAAACATGTAATATGTAGTATATAATGATGATCTAGGTTGCTCGATGTTAAATCCATAACATCTAGAGACTCGGATTTGATGTTTTTAAGAATATGGAAAACTTTATTTTTGTGACTGACAATCGAATGTCAGGTCTGGTAGATCTCTGGTTGTTAATGCATTCAGTGTTTTTAATGTTTGAACATATAGTATGCTATGAGATCTTTGATCTGAAACTGGAATCTAGCCCAGATCATGAACATGTTAAAAGTTATAGCTGGTCAAACCTAGTCGACCGAAAGCATGATTTTACAAACTGGAAAACCAGTTGTGCCCAGCATGAGGCCCCGACAATGTTTCTAGCGACTAGATTCGCCAATTGTGTTGTTGTTTTGATTACATTATCAGTAACTAAGTTGTAGCTTGTTATGGGTACTATGAATACATGCTTGTAGATCCCTTAAATCATCAATATATTGAACACAGTGGAAGGTCAAACTAACATGCTTGTTCACAAAATCTGTTTCTGGAAATTCTAGAAAGCTCAAGAACATGTCTTCTGGCATGGTTTGACCGGCTTAAATCTACTTTCTTTGTTGATGTTATATGTGTTTTATTTATTAGATCTATAGTATTACATGTTGGTTACAATCCAAAATCAATAGATCACATAGAGCAAACACACAACGCAAGATATAAGGATCCAAAGTAGCATACTCGATCTGTTCTTCATTTCTAGAAAACCTAGAAATGAAGAACAGACTTTGACACAAATTTGTGAGCCCCAACGCGTTTTCATTAATTATTGTTAGACTTTACCATGGCTTGAAACATGTTCTATGATGGTTTGCCTAGATATCTGAAAGTGAGCGTAAAACTTGTAACATGAACATATTGTCAGATTTAAGGCCCAAAAAGGCGAATTGGCTACCATTGACTATAATTTTCTAGTGATTTAATATGATGAACACGCTCGATGACTAGTTCAAGGCTTAATATATTTTGATTGTGATGAAGTATGACCTAGATATTTGTTGTTTCATGCAGTGTTACATTAACACTACAAGATCTGACCATTAGGTAGCCTAGAAACATTTCGAGATAAGAATTAGACTCGGTCAAATAGGGCACCTCGACCACTTACTTGTCAGTATTCTTGAGGCCAAGAACACCTAACATGACAGATAAGTGTCGCTATAGCCTATAGCGACGGTTATAATAATTTTATTTTACTAAATTCCAAAAAATGATTAAAAATAGAAAAAAATTAGTTTTAATTATTAAAAATACCAAATAAATTACTAAAAATTATTTTAAAGTCTGAAAATTAGTTTTTAATTATTTTAAGTATATTTCATGAATATTTAATATTTTTGGGATATAAAATTATTTAATTTATTTAAGTATAATATTAAATAAATTATTTAAAAATGATTTTAATACATAAAAAACATTTAAAAATAGGTTATGATATAAAAGATATTTTAATTTATTTTCTATAATTTTTAATATTTTTGATGATTTTCATTATTAATTAGATATTAATGATGATTAAGTTATTTAATAAAGATATTAAATAAATATTTAAAAATAGAATTAATGATTTAAAATTTATATAAAAATGATTTAGAGATTATAAAAATATTTTAAGTTATAAAATATAACTTTTAATATTTTGTCATAAAAAATATTAATATTTTAATATTAAGGATATTAGATTCATTTAATAATTATATTAAATAAAGTAATGTAAAAATGATTTTAATATTAGAAAAATCATTTTAAATGAAAATAAAGTGTTTAAAAATATTTTAAGTTATAAAACATAACTTTTAATATTTAAAGGATAATTTCATTAATAAATCAATATTATTGATAATAATTTAATATTAATGATATTGAGTTTATTTAATAATTATATTAAATAAATAGTTTTAAAATGGTTTTATTGATTTAAAAATCATTTAAAGAAGGAATAAATGAATTAAAAATATTTTAAGTTATAATGATGACTTTTAATATTTTGATAAATAATAAATTAATATTCTAATAATAATGATAATTATTTAAAATGATTTTTAATGTTTTAAAAATCATTTAAGGGTAATATTAATACTTTAAAAATATTTTGAGTTATTATAAATAACTTTAATATTTTGGTAAGAGTTTCATTAATAGTTTAATATTAATTAAATATTAATGATAATAGAATTAGTTAATATTTAAATCAATTAATAATGATTTCAAATGTTTGAAAATTCATGATAAAGTATAATAATTATTTAAAATTATTATAAGGTATGAAAATAATATGACCGATATTTAAAATATCTAAACGAATATTGAACTACACGATGTAGTCTTAGACTCAATATTTACCTTAATAAAGCCGCTTTAAGACAATCAAATATTTTAGAAATTGATCAGACTTAGATAAATTGACTAGATATGTGTCTATTTATGATCCAACGATCGTTAAACATATGTGACAATGTGATTAGGTTATGTCTTCGATCGCAATTAGCGATCTTATGTGTTACGATATATTATTCTAATTGAACGAATGATCTTATTCGATAAAGTCGTCAGATAAAAGATAGAACTAAGTTGCGTTATTATAGCAAGTGACTCAGTAAAGATATCTAAACCTTATACACTACTTTTATTTCGATGCGTAAACAGTATATCATGTTATCTGAAGTTTCCTAAACTTACTCCAATTATTATTGAGCAAGTATCTCGATCTATTATTTACATCAGGCAAGTATCCTACCTTTGCATTTCCTTTATGCGATGGACATGATTAAGAAATTTTCGTAATTATATTATTATTGTGCGGATTATTAACTCTATTATTATTCATTATGTATCCAATCTTTGTATTCATACAAGTTCTTACATTATCCCGATCATTGTATTATTGTATAATTAGGATATTTATTACATTCGTTAATTCATATATAGGGTTAGACAAGTGTCCCCACTTGGATAACCATCAGATTTAATCATATGTTGATACATACTTATTGATTTCAAGTATGTATCGTTGACTTAAAAGCGAAATTCAAGCTATTTGATTCAAATTTAGACATAAAAATATGTTGAACAAGATAGAACATTATTGTATCCAACCAGATTGTTTTGGTTCGGATTCCCGACTAAGTATGAACATCCCGAATATGGGAAAACTTTTGTGCACCTAAGGTGGATAGAGTGAACGATAATATCATTCTTGCATGTAGTATTGATCAATACAGGGCACATTGGGATGATCACCCTCGTGCCCGTAAGTTATGACGGTTTGTGGATGAAGTTCTGCTAAACCCTAGAGAAAATGAAAAATAATGTTCATAGTCTGTCGACTGATATCTAGTTATAGTCTATACGTAGTTTCAAAGATTACATATGGAAGTGATATGTTGTTATTATTGGTTCAACTTACTTCACAACTGTTGATTCGTTGTAGAAGTGTCTTTCAAAGAAAACATTTAATTCTTTCAAACTAATATATATTGTTGTTATTACTTCATTGGGCAATCAAATGCTCATTCTTGCTTTAAATTTAAATGTTTTCGATTAAGTATGATCAATCACCGAGGAAGGTTCAAAAGAACAAGGGAAAGGAAAGATGTTGAATGAGATTTATATTATGTTGTGTAATAGTTATAGTTTATTAAGACAAGGATATTTATTATCTATCATGTAATGTATTGTAGTAAAGGTTACGTACTTGGGATTAGACTTTGATATATGTAAATTAAGTTTAAATTTTATATTATTGTTATTATTATTAGTATTATTCAAATTTTATAGAAATGGTATCATGAAGCACCGAAGTTCGGGTTTCAAGTACGGATTGGGGGCGCCATAAAGATATTGGTGCCGACAAACCTGTAATTTGACTCAAGCAATGGGAGGGGATCTTCTCTCGCATTCGTATACTAGAACCGCTCCCACTCGTAACCTTCCATATTAATGACTCCATCAAAATACATCTTCCATGATTGGTAGCCAGATCGACCGATGGTGTTGTCTTTGACCGTCATTACTCCTTCATCTGGGAAAATATTTCCAAGGGTTTGAAATCCCTTGAAGGTGCGGCGGCCAGTTGATCCGCAATTCCTTGACCTTTGATGGACTTTTGAGTCACATATACGATGTCAAATTATTGTAGGATCGAAGCCATCTGGACAGCCGATAATTTAACATGGGTTTATTGAACACATACTTGAGATGATCCACGCGGGATAAGAGATGTGTTGTGTGACCATGGAGGTAATGTTGTAACCTCATGGAAGCCCATGCTAAAGCACAACACATCTTTTCGATCAAATTGTACTTGTGTTCACTGCAGCTGAACCTTTTGCTGAGGTAATAGATAGCTCATTCTTGGCCTCTATCGTCTTTCTGTCCCAGCATGCAGCCCATGGCATTGTCACTTACGGACAGGTACATGAACAGGGGAACATCATCCCTGGGTGGTACCAAGATGGGAGCTTTGATTAGCTGTTTCTTGATTGTGAGGAAGGCATTTTGACACTCATCATTCCATTTCATGGAGGAGTTCTTCCTTAATAGCTTGAAGATTGGCTCACAGGTTGCTGTGAGTTGGGAGATAAACCTGCTAATGAAGTTGATTCTTCCCAAAAATCCCCGTATTTCCTTTTCTGTCTAAGGAATGGGCATTTCAGTGATAGTTTGGATTTTGGCAGGATCCAGCTCAATCCCTTTGTGGCTGACTAGAACTCCTAGCAACTTGTCTGATTTAACGCCAAAGGCGCACTTAGCTGGATTCAACTTCAAGTTGTACTTACGCAATCTGTTGAACAACTTTCTGAGATGGTCTATATGGTCATCCTCCTTTCGGGACTTGATAATGATGTCATCCACGTAGATCTCAATCTCTGTATACATTAAGTCATGAAAATGAGCCATCATAGCTCGTTGATAGGTGGCTCCAGCATTGATGAGGCCGAATGACAACCGTCTATAGCAAAAGGTTCCCCAAGGCGTGATGAAAGCAGTTTTCTCATGATCTTTCTCAGCAACCATGATCTGATGATACCCCACAAAGCAATCAGTAAAGGAGTACATGTCGTATTGCGCAATATTGTCAATAAGAATGTGGATAAATGGCACAGGAAAGCTATCTTTTAAGCAAGCTTTGTTCAAGTCCCGGTAATCCACGCAAACTCGCACCTTCCCTCCAGGTTTAGGCACGGGCACAATGTTGGATATTCATTCAGGATATGTAGACACCATTATGATGCCAGCTTGAAATTGTTTCACAATTTCTTCTTTCACCTTTAAACTCTATTCAGGTTTCAATCGCCTGAGCTTTTGCTTGACTGGCTTAAATCCCTCTTTAATGGGAAGGCGATGAAGGACAATGTCAGTGGACAAATCCACCATGTCTTCATGAGACCATGCAAACACATCCTGGAATTGGGTTAATAGCGTAACCATGTCATTCCGTTGGTTTGGGGTAAGGTCTGAACCAATCTAGATTAACTTAGGGCTTTCTAAGGTTCTGAGATTGAAAGAAGTGGTTTGATCAAGGTTGGGTTTAGGTTTGTCTTTGACCCATTCTTGAATTTCTGGAGGCACCTCAATGTCATCTGGTATATCCATCATGGCTGAATTTATCTCTACATCAAAAGTACAATCTTTGTGGAGAAGAGGCCGTGTCGCAAGTATGAGCATATCTAAATTTGAGTCTCGAAACAAAATATGCTTTCACTTAGTATATATGAAATGTGTTGATCATACACAGTGTTAGCATATACTGGCAAAATAAACTGCTAATACTGTATAAAAAAGTAAGCAGTTATTATATCTACAGGGAAGAAAGAGTTTCTGCCCGCTTTACCCTTGACGACCAATGCAAGGAATGTTGTTCCAATTGGTAAGGGCAAAGTCCGAGTGGACCGTAGTGATGGAGGGATTGTCATCATCCTCCATGTCCCGAATGATGGCCATTACATCTGGGCAATCATCGTCTGGGGTGTATCTGTTGGTATGTTCATCATGAACGATGATGCGTATACCGGACATCATCCGTATGACGTCTTGCTTAATTCTTCGTTCCTCTTCTTCCACTGCGGGATTTGGAACAAAGATTTCTTTCTCTTTCACCGGTACCAGCTTGGGAAATAACATAGCCATTACATTGGCTGACACCTTTACAGGAGGTTGTGCGGACTCAGAGTTTGAAGGCGAAGATGAACGCCGCATAGTTGAAGCTGAAGGAATCTGCTGATGCTTATGAGGATTCATGTGACTAGAACTGGCAGAATAGCCCAGCCCAGCTATTCCAATTTGGTTGGTTAATCAAATTGGGTATTTGATACCCTGGCAATCTTTACCCAACCCTAGTCCCGGTTTATGACCCAACGACATCATTTCTTGAGTAGCCGACATTACTTCGACAGAAATCTTGGGTTCGGGCAATGGAGCTCCAATAGCATGGTATTGGGTATTGCTTATTTCCAAAGCATGAAAACTGACTGGTTTAACATCTGCATTGGCATTGATGAATGGCATGTCTCCGTGCTGAGGAATCTCTGGTTCAGCGTTGACCGTGACCAGGCTATTGTTAATAATGTATTTCAATTGTTGGTGAAGAATGGAGGGGCCCTTGACCGTATATGAATCCATGGTCGTCCCAAGAGCAGGTTGTATCCCGAATCTATCTTGAGCACATGGAAAGATATGCAGAATGTGTGAGGACCAATTTCGATTGGGAGCTCAATTACTTCGACCGAATTTCGCCGGGCTCTATCAAAAGCTTTGATGATAGTATGGCTACTCCGAATTCGGTTGAGATTGATATTCATCTTCACCAAGGTAGCGTATGGGCAGATATTCAGAGAGGAACCTCCATCTATTAAGAATCCAGCTACCATATATCCCAGGAGGACAAGATCATGAATGTGCAACGGCTTACGATGGACCGGGTCCTTGAGAGCGGTATGTCATCATCAGTGAAGGATATCACATTTTTTGTTGAAAATGTGATCAACCAGATGTTGAAACTTTTCCGTATCCACTGATGTCGGGAGATAGGCTTCTTCTAAAACCTTTAACAAGACCTTCTGGTGATTCTCAGAAGTTAGGACCAAGTCCAAAATTGATATTTGTTGTGGAGCTTCTTTCAAGCTTAAAACCACCGTAGCTTCATTATGACCCACAACGCGGAGGAATTTTTCAATCTTTTCCATGGGTATTTTCCCCTTTGATTTGGTGGTGGGCTTCATCACCCGGTGGGGAACATACAGTGGATTTTCCTTCGACACTGTAGCAGTTGTATGTGAGGTGGATCCTTCACCTTCTCCATAATTCCATGAAACTGTGCGCAAACTAGCAATAGGATATTATGCTCTGCACGGGAAGTTGATTGGCTCGGGAGCGGCCACTTTCAAAGGATTGTTGCCTCCCTTAAGTTGAATTGTTGGCGTTGTGAGTAATGTATTAATCCCATCAGTTTCAGTGGATATGACTGCTACCACACTTTTCCACTTAGTAGGCCCTGCATTCTCACTTGCGCGTAACACAGTATCATCGTCTGCTAGGCGCAGGACACTACTGTCGATTAGATTTTGAATAAGGTGGCGGAGTGCCCAGCATTCTTTTGTGTTGTGACCGCGAGACTGGGAATGATATTGACACACTCCATCAGAGTTGTACCGTCCTGAATGGGGGTTGATTGGAGGTATAAGGGAACTGATCCTTCCTTCATTGATTAACATATGAAGGATTTCCTCCATAGGTTGGCCAGATATGTGAATTCCCTTTTGTTGGCGAAATCCCAACCAAGCTTGGCATTTGCTCTCTTTGTCACTTTGTCTTCCAAAGATTTCATTTTCTGAAAGTGACGAGGAATATTCATGACAATAGGTAGGAGAACGGCATGCTCTTGGCCGATTAACCGACGAGTCATTTGATGCCGATAAGTCACCAGTTCCACCAATTGCTCAATTTGCTTGCAGAGAGCTTTCATCTTTCGTTCCATTGTGAACTGGAACTTGGCATAATCCCATCTGTCATCACCGTTTTTGAGGGTATGGGAAGATTCACAGCTAAAATTGGAACTCTGTCCATTGCTCCAATTAATCATGTTGACCTCTTCTTCTTTGTGTTGAGGAAAAGGGTTGTCTTGAACATGAGGTCGATCCGGTTTGGTGACCACGATCTCTCCGTTGTCTATCAGTCCCGGATCTTGTGTTTCAAGGCCCAACAATCTCGAGTATCATGTCCAGTGTCCGGCATGATAAGCAAATTTCCTAATGAAGATTGAAACCCCATCCATTTAAATTTGGTTGGTGGAAGAAGATGCGTAATTTTCTTCTGTGTTGTCAGAAGATTTAAAATGTTCTCGAGGGTATCCCCAAAGGGTGTAAACACTCGAGGGCATTTGACTTCTCCACCTTTTGGTATTGGAGGGCTTACAGACTGTGCTTAAAAGGGAGTGTAGTTTCTCCTTTGAATAGGCATGTTCTGATTGCCTTTTTTCCCCTGTAGTATCAGGGAAACATCTTCTTCTTTCTTTTTGTGGACCCTCCGGTGGTTGTTCCCATAATTTCCAGATTGGATGTGATCAGCAACAACTTTGAGTGTAGCTAGGTCTTGAATCTTTTCGGACTTCAATCCCATCTCAGCCATCTCCCCATGTTTGACCATTTCAGAAATGATTTGCCGATCTTGGCTAAAACTCTCTCATAGAAGGGAGCTTCTTGTATGTCATGAAAGTAATGACCATTTTCGATTCATCATGGAAGGACTAACTCAAGGCCAAAGCGTCTCCACCTTTGAGCATACTCTCGAAAGACTCGTTAGATTTGCTTTCTTGATCTTGGTAATTTGATACCGATCAGAGCCATCCGAGTTTGAAAAGTCAGATTGAGTGAGAAAAGCATGTGCTAGCTCTTCCCAACTATGGATCTTTGAATTGTCTAATCTTGTGTACCACGACCGGCTTCTCCGGTTAGACTTTTTCGAACAATTGCATTCTAAGCTTTTTCGTCCTCCTGTGATAAGATCCAAGTTCTCCAATAAACACCTTTAAATGTGTGTAAGGATCTCTAACCCGTCATATTTTTCAAAGTCAGGAGTTTTAAATTTTTTTGGATAATGAACACCATGAAAAATACACAGATCAGCATATGAAACACTCCCGTGTTTTCCAATTCCTTTGATAGAGCGAAGGGTCTCTTCCATTTGGAGGACTTTCTTTTTGATGTCACCAGTGCCTGGATCTTCAGTGGGATGGGCAGCATCATGAGTTTTGTTGGTCGTATCCAACTGTAGTTCAGATATGGTAATGACCGGGATTCCTCTTTGTGTGGAGGATTCAGCATGTACGGGTATTTTTGGACCCTGATTAAACTGGTGTAATTATTTGAGTAGAACAGCCAAATCTGTAATTTGTTTGCTTAATCCGTCGAATTCTTTGCGAAAAAACTGGATTAAGTTCAGTCTGGTCGGATGGCGACATGATTGACTGTAGGCCTGTTGCCTTTTTGGACTTTGAACGGGTAGTAGGTCTGATTGATTCCCTGCAAAAGACTTGCATAGTTTAGTCTTTAGGGAATGTGTATAATAACATGCTAAGTGATGTGTCTATTTTTGGAATTTTATCCTGCAAAATGGATGTCAGCTGTTTGTAGCATGTTTTAAAATATGTATGTGTACACATTTCTTCATATTTCTCATTACATGGAGATAGATATGGAATGTAATTACAAGTAATTGTGTTTACAAGTAATTTGAAATGAGAGCATGAAGAGACTTTCCTCCGTTTTGGGTTTATCAGAGACTAACCTATCTTAGGTTACTCTCACGGCTTTTTGGCATGAAGGTTCCCAAATCATCGCAATCTACTTGACGGGAAGTTAATCTAGTCTTTCAACTGGAGCGAATTTGGGTGGTGCCTTTCTTGAGCCTCGGAGAATTAGTCTTCTCACGAGTCCAGTAATCAAACACCGACGGGATAGCCTCCTAGTAGAGGGACCACACAACATACATTCACATACATAGCGTCTCACCGTATGAAAATGATGACATGTGCGAAGCACTAATATCACAAGCAGATATGGTGCGAAGCACTAATATCACAAGCAGATATGGTGCGAAGCACTAATATCACAAGCAGTTATGGTGCGAAGCACTAAGTGCAATAAGAAAATGCATTCGTACACATTCATCAAATGTAAATGCAACATCCACACACAAGCAGATAACAGTTTTGAAAAGATTATAATAGCGGCTTAAGTCCTCTTACTGGAGTCCCTAGCAGAGTTGCCACCTGTCGACGTCGGGATTTTTAGATGTCCCTTTCCGTTACTTGTTCTTTGGTGTTCTCATTTTAGGTGAGATTTATTTGAAAAAACAAGTAAAAAAGGTCCGACGTGTATAATATCGACGATGGACTGTTAAGAGTCGCCAGTTGGTTTTTCAAATGGTTATACCAACACAACCGAGAAAAGGTTTGCACATTGACCCAAATGATATGACATCGCTAAACCAAGTTTGGTGAAACCGAGATTCATTAGGTCCGGGGACTTGGTTATGCGGAGGGAAGGTGTTAGCACCCAGACATCCGTGTTACTACGGTGACCGCCTCTTTTCAAGAAACTATTATCCGAATGTGTGTATGCAGGTCAATGTGTTGTTATTTGGAAGTAGTACGAGGCCTCGTCGCACTTATATACATAGGGTTTGAATTTATGTAAAAATTCGATTTTAGCAAGATATAACAATGATGTTTTATAAAAAGGTTTTTCAAACCTCGATGCTCAATAGTAATTGAGACCTTTACACTCCCATTTTATTAAGTGTTCGGCTTGGTTGATTTTATCGGCGGATGCGAGGCATCAAATGCGAAAATAATGTACAAAATAATGTCGACTTCCTCGTGGGTATGGAAACCATCCGAGAAAATCAGAACCTTAGCAGAATAATTTACAAAGTCGCCATAAATGAAAATGTCCATCACGGAACAAGAATCTAGATCAATGGGATGAATCTGTGATCACATGATTCTTAAAGCGCATGAATCATCGCAATTTATATGAAAGCGATAGCGGTATATATATAAAAGTCAGTAAATATATATACGTATATGATCACCAACCACGAAGCACCTCCACGAGGGATCGAAAATGTAAATAAAGTCGTTAAAAGTTATCAACCGCATACGGAGGAAACTCCAAAGTGACAAAACATAAATAAAGTCAGAATATACTGGCCAACCGCCACGAAGGGAACTCCAAAGTAGGGACAAAATGTAAATAAAGTCAGAAGAAATATCAATCGCCACGAAGGAAACTCCAGTGGGGATTTAATATATATATATATATATATATATATATATATATATATATATATATATAAAAGCATAGTAAATGCACCAGACACTACTACAAATTACTAAATAGACAACGTTTAAACCACAACGTTTTTTTATAAAAACGTTGTGGTATTTTTTTTCACAATGTTTTAAAAAAAAAAACGTTGTAAATATATATGCAAAAACGTTATCTATTTAAAAGGATATTTTTTTTTTTGATTTAATTAGATAACGTTTTTATTTAAAAATGTTGTCTATTAGACAAAACACGGAGCTTAAAAAAATGTGGAAGTGAAAACACGGAGTCCTATACTTTAATTTCGGGTTAAATGCTTCTTAAGTCACTGTACTATACCTCAACTTACAACTGGGTCACTAAACTTTTTTTTCTTACAGTCAACTCACTGAACTTTAATTTACTAACACTCCGTTACAAAAACCGTTAAGCCAAAGTTGACTTAACGGAAATGATGACGTGGCGGTGACATGTCTAAAAAAAACCTATGTGGCGATTAGCATGCGACGTAAGCAATGATGATGTGGATTTAGATGAAAATTTTGATGAAAAAATGGAAAAAAAATATTTTAAAGTATAATAAAATTATAAAATTAGCAAAAATAAGAAAATAAATAAATAAATATAATTATTTTTAATAAAAATTAAAAAAAAGCTTTTTTTTTTCAATTTTATTAAAAAAAAATTAAAAAGCATTTTTTAATAAAATAATTGGTTTTTTTTTTTTTAAGAAAAAGTAAAACACAATTTTTAAAAAATCAGTTTTTTTAATAAAATTATTTTTTTTATAAAATGCAGTTTTTTAATAAAATAAAAAAATGCTATTTTTAAACTTTTTTTTTTAAATAATGCGGTTTTTTTATTAAAATAAGAATGCTATTTTTTAAAAAGTAAAACACAATTTTTAAAAAAATGCAATTTTTTTAATAAAATTATTGTTTTTTTTATAAAATACAGTTTTTTAATAAAAAAAAAAAAATGCTGTTTTTAAACTGTTTTTTTTAAAAATAATGCGGTTTTTTTATAAAAATAAAATAAAAAGCGCAAAAATTATTATAAAAAAAGCAGTTTTTTTTTATAAAAATAAAATAAAAAGCGCAGTTTTTTTTTTATAAAAATAAAATAAAAATGCAGTTTTTTTTTAAAAAAAAAAAAAACACCATTTTTTTATAAAAATAAAATAAAAATGCTGTTTTTTAAATAAAAATAAAATAAAAACGCAACTTTTTTTAATAAAATAAAATAAAAAATAGGTTTTTTATAAAATAAAATAAAAACGGTGTTTTTTAACAAAAATAAAAAAAAACGCTGTTTTTTTTTTAAAAAAAATACAGTTTTTTTTTAAAAGAAAAATACAGTTTTTTAAAAAAGAAAAAAATAAAACGTAATTTTTTTAAAAAAACTGCATTATTTTAAAAATAGCATTTTTTTACTTTTTTAAAAATAGCATTTTATTTTAATAAAAAACCGCATTATTTTAAAAAAAACAGTTTAAAAATAGCATTTTTTATTTTATTAAAAAACTGCATTTTATAAAAAATAATAATTTTATTAAAAAAACTGCATTTTTTAAAAAAATTGTGTTTTACTTTTTCTTAAAAAAATAAAAAAAAACCAATTATTTTATTAAAAAATGCTTTTTAATTTTTTTTTAATAAAATTGAAAAAAAAACTGTTTTTTTTTAATTTTTATTAAAATAATTATTTTTATTTATTTATTTTCTTCTTTTTTTGCTGATTTTATAATTTTTATTATACTTTAAAATATTTTTTTCATTTTTTCATCAAAATTTTCATCTAAATCCACATCATCATCGCCACGTCCGCACGCTAATCGCCACATATTTTTTTTTAAGACAAGTCACCACACGTCATCATTTCCGTTAAGTCAACTTTACTTTTAAACTAAAGTGTTAAGTAAATTAAAATTCATGAAATGATCGTAAGAAAAAAAAATTTAATGACCCAATCAGAAGTTGATGATAAGATGTTGATTTTAAAAAGATTTAACCCCTTTAATTGCATTCCCTCCTTACTTTTCCCCTAATTTTCCCCCGTTCTGATATTCCCTCCTTCCCATTTTTCACACAAAATCTTTCAATTTCTTCGCCGCCACAAGCTCCAGCGACACATCGGCGATGGAGTAGAACTTCTGCATCTGGAGAATCGGGATCCAGTTCAGCCGCCGCCGGTGAATGGCCGCGAACGCCTGTGAATCGGGATCCAGAGTGCGTCTATTATGGCATTCGCAGGAGCTCTATTGAATGGAAGCCGTCTCCGGTTGTAGCCTTAGCCACCAGCACCGACGTCTCTCAAGTCGCTGCCGCTTGAGAACGGTTCCCTTGAGAGTATTTATTTTTCTATGTACAGACGATACATGGAGACCCTAATTCGAGAGTTTCATCCCTGGTTTGGTGGCCTCAAATGAGTATTATTTCGGTAAAGATTTCCTGGATTTATTTCTGTTGTTGCTGGATTTTAGAAGTTTGGTGTTTTGAAATTCATTTACCTTCATTAATTGAAGTTTCTTAGCATTTTTTTTGCAGGCAAGGCAGGTTGGGCTGCACCTCGACTTAAGGATGCATTAATTGAAGTTTCTATTTTATGAAGAAATTCATAATAGAAAGCAATCCAAGAGGTAAGTTATGAAGTTATATTGCATTTTCAGAAATTGAGTAAGTATATATATGCGATTATGAACAATTGTTCTGTTAATTGGGCTATGAATTAGAAGGAGATTAGTTGTTGTTGTGCGTAGTAATAAGGAAGGAAAACTTGGCTTAAATCAAGTATCAACATATATGAACTCTATTTTTAAAAGTGTTGCACTTAGTATGTTTGATGAAATGGTTCTTAGGGACTTTAAAGCTTAAAATAGAGAATTGCTCTATGTTATAAGCAAGATGGCATATAAGTATGTTATATAAAGTAGTATATCTAAGGCAAATGATGTTTAAAACATGTTTTGGAATGAATGTTTAGTTATGGATTAGTTGAAAAACTGCCTCGACAGAGTAGTTTTGAAGTCTTGTTAGACATGTCTAAGACAGTCGGATTGGCAGGGTTATATTTTTAAAAAATAATATGTCATACCAACTATATAACATATCAAAAGTTAGTTTCAATCAGACACAAGGTTTGTGAGTTATAAAATCTCAAAACTAGCAGGTTGGCATTATGGACTGCAGCTAGCAGAATTGAGCAGTAGGTTGTGGCGTGGATATACATGTTATTCCAAAAATTGAGAATACTTACTTTCAACAATTGTCTAATTTTTATTATATATTAGGTATTATTTTATCAGACCAACACATGTTGTCAGAATAGGTTTTTTGGTTGACATAGATCAACAAGGCATAAAACTATCCTAGTCTAAATGTTATGGGATTTACATGATCCAAGCAACTATGCATATCTAAACTCCATTAGGCGTCAAATTTATCATGCCGAATGAGTTATTTCATTTCTATGTTTCTTTTATGATTTTTCCTATATCTTCTTAATTCCTTTAGAGTTGCATGCGGATGACATTCTAGACTTTGAAATATTAGCTTTATCTACATTGCTGTTTCTTTTTTTGCAAAACAAAATTACTTTTTAAATATTAAATGAAGACTTCTCTCTTGCTGTATACTTGTAGTTATCTGTTGATGTATTCAGATATTTAAAATCTGAATGTCAAATCATGTCGTCGTTGCATCTTTCTTTCCAGAAGTTAATTAATCAATTTCAGGCTTCCATCAGTCTGTGTGTGATAATAGATCTAATGCATTGATGTGTTTTTGTTTCCTCGTCTCATTTGCAATTAACAATAGTAATTCTCATATATACTTTTTATTTCTATATATGAACATCAATATTTTTTAATAGCAGTATGGCAACCGTCTCATCGAAATATATTCCACAATGGTAGTATTATCATATTTGTAATGGACAATGATCTAAGGTACCTGCCTAGTGCTTTGATACTTGCAGGGCCATCACCTAAACTTGGTAGGGTGAATTGACTACTGCAATTAGGTCTTGGATAATTTTTTTAACAGGAAGCTTAAGACCGAGGCTCTTATCAATCCTATATTAATTCCATACGTCTTCTGATTCTCAGCCATCCATCTTATGCAATGCATCATCATATTCTTATTAAATTATCCTTCCATTGGATTTTTGAAGCAGCTTGTTTGATGCATCAATCAACTTATATTAATTGGTGTACTTGGATGTCAGGTCCACTATGAATTGAGGAAGTGGCTTAATGTCAATGTTGGGGCTGAAGTTGCTGAATCCACCAGAATCATATATGGAGGTATCTTCATTCCTCCCTCTCTCCAAGATGTTCTTGTTACCACCCCCTTTCTGTTATACTTTGAATACTTTAAAAATCCTGACATACTCTCTCTCTCTCTCACACACACACACACTAATGTTATCATTGTCCTCAAATACCAATTCTCAAGCTCCGTCAACAGAGGAAACTGCAAAGAATTGGCAGCACAGGCAGATGTAGATGGATTTTTGGTTGGTGGAGCTTCATTAAAGGTGCTATATTCTTATCCTTCTAAGATGTTTGTTAAAGCAAATGTTTTTTATACTTGCTTCAGCTTTTCAAGTAGTCATGGCTGACCTCACTTGCATCCTTTTCTTGTAAATCAGCCGGAGTTCATTGACATCATCAAGTCTGCAACCGTGAAAAGTGCTTAACCTTGACATCAGCTTCTTCTCTTATGTAGTTATGTGGTTCATGTACTTGGTGCTGAGGATGTTTTTGTTTTGGTCGGTGTTTTTTTTATAATATTTTATGTTTTCTACTATGACATAAATGATACCGGTGGTTATTTTTATGGGGTTGTATTCTTATGGGTGAACCGCATCCTTTAACATTTTTATTCAAAAAATATTGTGGAATAATACCTTCTACAACGTTTTTAAGCATCTGCTAATTTTTGAAAAACAAATCTACAACGTTTTTTTAAAAAAAATGTTGTGTATGGTGCTTAACTACAACGTTTTAAAAACGTTGTGTAAGGGTATCAAATAGACAACACCTTTAACCACGATATTTTTCTAATAGAAGTCAACGTTTTTTCTGTGTTGTCTATTTATTGTTTTGTAGTAGTGAGATGTAAAATCCAGGCTCATCGAATAGAGTTCGATCACAGTTCATATATATAAATAAATATATATATATATATATATATATATATATATATATATTAAAGCAAATAAACGTTCCAGACCAAAGTTTAGGCTCAATCGAGGCATAACTCGATAATGTTAGTCAATATATATGTAAATATATATATAGACTAAAATGAAATCACGGACCGAAGTCCGGGTAAAAGCAAGCAACACGACTCTCAACGTGTAGAAGGGTGTGTGCAGAGATAAAGAGAAAGACTCTAAAGTGTATGAGAAAGCTTACAGCTGACTGTCAAAGAAGACTTCTATATCTTTAGAGTGGGTAAACACTGACTTTTGTAAATACAAAAGGGCCATATATGAGCTCAAAGGTGTTTAAAAGGAGAAAGTACACTGCATGGGGTGAGTGCAGAGCAAATTGGGCAGGGCTTTTCGCCTTTTTCTCTTGCAAAATGGGCATTTCAAGCCTCTATTTATAAAGCAATTTAGCCGCAGTGTACCGTGAGGCAACTCTGTGGGCCTGTGTTTTTGGGTCGTCGTCTCAAGCACGTGCACTCGAAGCAATCGTAATGTCCTCTCGAACTTTCGAAGTGCAATCCGCATCCGCTTGAGGTATACAGACCTATTTTGACCGCCGTTGTTGAGAGTCAGACGTTGGCATGGAATTAGAGTTTCAGACGAAGTCATTGAAGATGGGACGATGCCCTCCGATCTTCAAGCTTCAACTTTCATCCGTTACCCCGCACAATAGTCACTCGGGATTGGTTAGTCTTATGGGACATTTTTGCGTAGAGATGTTAAGACTACGTGACGTGGCATCGTGTTGACGAGATGACGATGTTGGCCCTCACCGGTGTTATCACGGATCACCGATAAAGCAAACGTTGCTCGACTTCACGATTGATTGGGCCATTGTAATTGTTGAAGGTCCTCATTGTCACCTTTGAGGTGTGTCCGTCTTCCGATGTTATCACGGGGTTGGTACAACAGCATCTCATTGTGAGCGCCTTAAGATTGAAGCTGGTCGCATTTGAAACAAGCATTTTCGAGGTTATCGCCGAAACTGCATTCCTTGGGGTTATCACCAAGGTTGGTGGCTATTTCCATGGTTGGGACTGAGACTGGATACCTCGGGGTTATCTCTGAGATTAATCGGTCTTTCTCGATTGTGTGTTCCAGATTGATCTCGCATGCCTCGGGGTTACATCCGAGGTTGGAATTGTTACTCCCAGAATGTGATCCGGGGTTGATGTTGAACTTCCGGTAGTATCCGGTATGGGTTTGGATTGTCTTTCAGGGTTCTCTCTTAAAAGACGAATATGTCCTCCTACAATGTTAGTGATAGTAGTAAAGAAAAATTTCGAGTGTCTACACTTAGGGTTTGTTACAGATATCGTTTATCTGGTCAATCCTTGACCCTTAACCACATTCTGAATACATAAATGACCATATACACAGAACATAAACACGTATACACTTAATCCTTAATAATTCACCTAAATCCTTCACAAAATTTTGAAATCCTCAAAATTCCTTCTCAAAAATATCAAACGCATACACTTATTTTATGTCTAGGTTCTAATATTGAACCTTAAATCAATAAATTAAAATTTTAAAAATACTCTAAATTCCCGGGTTGTCACATTCACCCCTTCTTCTAAAAATTTCTTCCCCGAAATTTATCTTACACCTTACACCATACTGCTTACACCATTCACACATATCAACACACTACCCAATACACCACTCACAAGAGTAAAAGTTTTCAAATTGTGCTGAGGGGTCATATAGACAATGAACACATAGTTTTAACGGTATTCATATCGCAAAATAATACATTACTTGGTATGTTTACAATCATAAAAAAGGTAAACTACCGTTGTTAGTACTTTAGGTGATTAGCCTATCGTACTCTTACGTCATGCATAACGTATTAATCATGTCTAGCGAATATTTACGCTACTTGATTGGATTATTTATCCAAACAACATAGTCCATCTCAGTCTTATCATAGGATTCCGCACCAAAACAATTTGGGTCGGGAAATTTCTTTCAATGAACACTTAGAGTTTTCATAAACATTAGTCTAGCTGAATCGAATAGCATAGACTCATATCAATAATTCAATTCAATCGAATTATTTAGATGTAGCCAAACTCCGTTGGCAAATTAAAATTTTGAAAACATTTTCGAGAATGACGTCATGATGTCGTACTGTATTAACAGTTCGTTTGAGGATGACGTCATTGTATGACTTTGTCATAACACATCACACAATAGTGGAACAACGATTTTAGATCAAATTCACACTAAGTATTCTTGTATTTACAACTCCATCAACTTTTTATTATCTCTGCACCAGGTTACATGGTACATGAGTGATAAATAAAATATATTTTGATATTTCAAATCATTTGCGTCTAGCTGAAATAAGTAGCATAGACTATACTTTAAACCGTTTCAAAAATGATTACGAGTCTACATTTTTTTTTTCTTTCAAAAAGCACATAGTGCGTATTTAGCTTGACGTCAAAATTTTGAAGTCTAGCATAGCTAGGAGTTTTGGAAAACTTATGTCTCCACTAACAATCATTTGCTTAACAATCTATATATTCCTATTATCATCAATATTCTGTTTTCACACAGTTCTACCTAGTTCGTCAAACCACACATATGAGTTCATTTACTTGCCACAATCATATGAGTTTAAGAACTTGTCCTAGTCAGACCTTTGGCGTCCATTCGCTGAGGGGTTCATAAACATTTCATATAACTATGAATCAAGAAGTCACATAAGTATGAGTTTTAAGAACTCGTACTTAACCTTATATTCTCTACCTATAACCTATCTATCTGTTCTACACATGAGAAAGAAATCACCCTCTTAACATGTATATAGCAAATAGCACGACACAAACATCCCAATAATTATCTTACTCCCTTCTTCATAATGTAATTTCATTTAATCCAGTATTCATAATCCTTTTTCCGAATTTGTACCAATTCATAAGACAACCGACACCCAGCAGTCTTGCTATAAACTTTTCAATCATTCGCTTGATCCTTCTCCATACTATAACCTTATCAGATCACGGGGTGATCTCATCGTATATATTACGATTCATTTCTATATCTTGATCGTTTTGTTTTACGATCTTCTATATCATAACTTTTAGTCTTTTAGACTATCTATTCACCACTACTGTTCAACTTTATTATCAGAGTTAGGGAACTCTGTATCTTATACTCACCGAGACTCGTCTTTGAATCTTACCAACCAACTAACTCTACGTGAGTTAGTACTTATCCTAATCACTGCGGTTATTAGTTTCAGGTATTCCTACCTAAGGTTCATAACCTACAGCTTTGATACCAACTGTGAGGGCCCCGAATCCGAGGTCCCGAATCACCGCAGATCCGGTTCGATCATTCTATCATTATTACTATATTTTTGCGGAAGATATAAACATAAATTGTTTATACATTAAACCTACACACTTTTCCCCAAGGTCGAGTAACCTTAACTTAATACACAAATTATAACTTATTTAACACATAACATAATTATTATACAACTATACTATTACAAAACTAATCGCGCACATTAACTTTAAGCTGGAACTATCTTTAACCTTTCATGTATCCGACGCGTTCGTCTTAATCTGCAATGATTATCATGATATAGCAAGGGTGAACATAAGATTGCCCAACAAGTTTAAATTCAATAATATAACGATATATCATGATTGAAAGAGTCTGAATAATAAGCTGGCTATATTTCAACAATATAATTGTGAACTAGCAGGAATAAACTTTTGACTAAACAAGTATTATACATGAACAAATATATCTGGACCAAACGGTAATGAAGGTGATCAACCTTTCATACCTGACTTATACATGCAATATGTACATAGTACAATTATACATGGCAATCAGCAATGATTAACAATAAGCATATCCGAATGAAACAACTCTTAGTAAAGTTAAGTAAAAACAAACTTGCATTAACTCATTGATATCGCTACGTTAATTTATATCGCTTTATCCGAAGACCTAATATTAGTAATATAGATCTCCAATATTAGAATAATATCATCACAATATAATATTATAATATATATACATAGAATAACCTAAACACATAACACATAACCCTATCAGTCTATAACACACATAAGACTCGGTATTTAGTCAAACTATTACAGTCTGAGTTGAACCTGACACAAATCTGACATCCCGACGATCTAGTCGGACTTTTATCGAGTCTAAGTTCAATTAAACTCTGTCAAACACTTAACAATTATCTCATATAATTTTAATATTAGTCAAAATAATATTCATCAGCTCGTAATAACTTTTAAATAATTATTACTATTTATCTTGATTTTTCAATCATTAAAATTGTATTTATAAATTAAATACCACATAATTCCTTTATCATTAATATTTATTTATTATCAAATATTAATAAAATACATGCCATAATATTATAATATATTTATAATATCATTTCGTATTTTAATACTTTAAAATCACCTTTATATGATTTTTAAACAATTAATTTCATTATCCGATAATTGCTATTAATATTAAAATATTAATATTTTCATGACAAAATATCAAAAGTTATATTTTATGACATAAAATATTTTATAACACTTTAATCATTTTTATATGATTTATAAAACATTTATTCTATTTTTCCATAATTTATTTAATATATTTATTAAATAAACTAATTATCATTAATATTGATTAATTAATAAAATTCATCACAAAATATTAAAAGTCACCGAAAATATCTTTAAATATTTTCTTATACCATAATATTATTTTTCATGATTTTTCATGATATTATTATCATTTTAAATAATTTATTTAATATTATAATTAAATAAATTAAATACCATTTATATTCCAAAAATATTAAATATTTATGAAATATACTCTAAATAATTAAAAACTATTTTTCGGATTTTAAAATAATTTTTTGGAATTTATTTTCTATTTTTAATAATTAAAAACTATTTTTATCTATTTTTAAATAATATCTGGAAAATCAGAAATTAAATAAATTCAAAATCGTCGCTAATTGCCTATAGCGACACTAAGCGTCGCTATTGGTGTTCTTGGTGCTCAAGAAACAACGACGATCGATGTTTAAGTCATTTGTTTGTCAATTTAATTAAAATTCTTTTTGTAAATTCATGTTTTGAGTTAACTTAGACACTGATCATATAGGGAAAACGTAACTCTAAAATATCCAACCAGTATCATGATCATACAACAAACCAACAAGTGGATTCAGCCTTTCAAAGTCACTGACAACGTGTTCCTGGGGTTTCTGGGTTACCCAGAAACCCAGGCAGTTTCGAGTACCCGTCTTGATGCTCGATGATTTATAGGTTCTGTTCATTTTATTGGTGATTTCTTGGTTCATATATGTAGTCCAAATGTCAAGGAACATGTTTAAAGCAACATCACCGTTTAACAATATCATATCCACAAGATATGACTCGGTCAAACCCTGTCAGAAATTTTGTTCATCAAATTTATGGGTTTTTCCATAAACTAATTATCAGGCTCGGATGGCTACTTTGACCATATTATACATCCAACATATTTGTTCTTTAAGTGATTTTAAGACATGGGTCTATAGTACATATAACACACTACAACCAGGTTACAACCAAATTAACAATACACATACAACCTGTCAGATCCAAGCGTTACAAAGAGTTGTCAGACATTGATATTTGATTTCTGGGTTACCCAGAATTCGCCTGGTCATGCCCGGTCAACGAGTTTTGACTGGCTATAACTTGTAATCTGGAAGTCTAATAGCTTGGATTCCACTTCTAGATCAAAGACCTCACATCAGACTATAGATCCAAAACATAAAACAACACAAAATACTAACACACAAAGATTTACAGCCCCTGGCATTACATTGTCAAACTACTTTTAGAGCTTAAGAACAGTTTTGAAAAACTTCGATTTTTACCAACTTTGATGCTATGGATCTATGATAGATCATCATAGATCACCATAAAACATGTTCTAGCAAACATCTAAACACATAAACACTAACTCTATCTTAGCATACAAGATCAAAAAAAATAAATTAGGGTTTATACCTTCTAGTTTCAAATCCTTGATCTATGATCTCCAAATCTGTTCTTGGTGATCTAGGGAGGATTCTAGGGAGTGATATACTTGATATATTCGGAGGTTTAGAGAGAGAAGGAGCTGGTTGAGGTAAGTTAGCAAAATGAGCAACTTTTGTGACTTTTTCTCTTTTTAACTCTTACAATGCCTTGATGCAATGCACGTTGTTGATATAGAGGCTACCCTAGACTGATTTGCTGGAGTTTTATGGTCATGCAAGTCAATAGTTGGTGATCCACTAAAGGGGTTGGCAAATTTTACAAGTTACCAATTAAAGAAATGAAAAAGGGTATTTTTGTCATTTAAATTTCTAATTTAATGGCATAATGGACATTGTCCAAACCCTTAGGGTTTAGGGTTTGGACTATTTTAGGGTTTAGGGTTTAACCCTTAACTTTGCAATTTAATCTCCAAAATTTTCGAATTTCGGTTTTAAAAAAAATAGAAATTTAATATTTCTAAATTATAATTAGAATTTTCTAATTATATTAAAATTCACTAATCATAATTTAAATCTTGCTAATTAGGATTAATAATTCCTAATTAAAATTGCTAATTTAGCAATTAGGGCCAAAATTGGTCATTAGGGTTTACAACCCAAAATTAGGATTTCTAATAGAAAAATAATTTTCTAATTTAGAAATTAAATTTCGTAATTAGATTAGGTTTTCTAATTACTTATAACTTGAAAATTAGGATTAATATTTCCTAATTAACTTTAAAAGTGTTAAATTAACCCTTAAGTTTTTCTTATTTATAAATTAGGGTTTCAAATCCAGAAATTAGGGTTTGAAAATTTAAAATTAGGGTTTGCTAAATAATTAAGCTTTACCCTAATTAATATAATAATTAATAGCACTTGGGCAATGTAATTCTCCGTTAAGTTCCCCGATTAGGGTTTTTAAATTTCTGAATTAGGGTTTCGGATTCCTGAAACTGACATTAGGGTTTCAGAATCGGTTTCTAGGGTTTTCTATCAGATGTTAGGGTTTCTAACCGAACGTTTACGTTCTTAATATATACTTAGTATTTGTTACAGATATCGTTTATCTGGTCAACCCTTAACCACATTCTGAATACATAAATGACCATATACACAGAACATAAACACGTATACACTTAATCCTGAATAATTCACCTAAATCCTTCACAAAATTTTGAAATCTTCAAAATTCCTTCTCAAAAATATCAATCGCATATACTTATTTTATGTCTAGGTTCTAATATTGAACCTTAAATCAATAAATTAAAATTTTAAAATACTCTAAATTCTAAGTTATCACACACACACACACACACACATATATATATATATATATATATATATATATATATATATATATATATATATATATCTCGCCATCGCTTTCTTTATACAAATCATGCAGGTATACGTATGCGCTTAGGAATCATGTGATCAAAGATTCAAACTATATGGATCTAGATTTAGGCCTCCGTGATGGACATTTTCATTGTAAGCGTTACTTGTAAATTATTCTACGATTGTCTCGAATTTCTCAGATGGTTTTCATACCCACAAGGAAGTCGGTATTATTTTGTACATTATTTTCTTACAGATGCTTCGCATCTCGAAAATAAAATCAATCAAGCCGAATACTTAATAAAATGTATGTATCAAAAGGTCCCAATTACTATTGAGCATCAGGGTTTGAAAAACCTTTTTTTATAAAACATCACTACCATATCTTGCTATAAACTGAATTTTTACATAAATTCAAACCCTGTGTATATAGGTGCGAACGAGGCCTCGCACTACTTCCAAATAAAAGCACATTTACCCACACACACACACATTCAGATAATAGTTTCTTGAAAAGAGGCGGTCACCGTGGTAACACGGATGTCGAGGGGTGTCTAACACCTTCCTCCGTGATAACCAAGTCCCCGAACCTAATGAATCTCGGTTTCACCGACCCGTTTAGCAGTGTCACATCACTGGGTCAATGTGCAAACCTTTTCTCGGTTGTGTTGGTATAACCATTTAAAAAACCAACTGGCGTCTCTTAACAGTCCATCGTCGACATTATACATGTCGGACCCTTTTCACTTGTTTTTTCAAACAAATCTCACCTAAAATTAGAACACCAAAGAACAAGTAACGGAAAGGGACATTCAAAAATCCCGACGTCGACAATGCCACTTTGGAGAAGATGAATATCAATCTCAAGAGAATTCGAAGCAGCCATACGGTTATCAAAGCTTTTGACGGATCCCGACAAAATATTGTCGAAGAGATTGAACTACCTGTAGAGATTGGTCCACATACCTTCAGTGTATCCTTTCATGTGCTCAGAATAGCTACAGGATACAACTTGCTCTTAGGGAGACCGTGGATTATAGATTATATTCTTATTATAAATTAATTTTGTAATAAAAATGTTTATTATTTATTTTCCATGAAAATATGATTATTATATATATAATATGATTATAAGGATTATTATGATATGTATTTTATTATATTAGTTGAGTTAATTATTTTAACTTAATTAATAATGGTTTGTATGAAAGTTATGTCAAATATGGATTCAAAATCTTAATTCTAGATTTTGAATAAGGAATGAGAATATTAATATAATATTATTTATATTTCAAAGTAATATAAACATGTTTGATATGTGTGTAATGTTAATGTGTGGAAATGTTATAGTAAAATAATAGAAAACCCTAGCATTACTGATAAACTATAGTACATAAGTCAACTATGATAGTAAGAATTGTTAAGTTGTGTGTTATGTAGTTAATGACAATTATTATGTTTAATGTTAATTAGGTAAACCCTAATTAATATTTAGAAACCTTAATTATTAAATTAGAACCCTAATTGCTAAGTTATAAACCCTAATTATTAATTTAGCAAGGTTAATGGTGATTAGTATATTATAAAGCCTATTTTTTAAATCCTAAGTAATTAGGAGACCTACTTTAATTAGGGAACCCTAATTCACATTTTTAGAAACTAAGATTACCATGTTAGCCCTAATTGAACAATCCTAGAACTTGGACTTTTGGAACCATAGGGTTAAACAGTAGGGTTTTCGGCACATCAAAGCAATGCACAACGGAAAATAAATTGAACAAAACAATCCGAAACCAAAACATGATCCATGCGAAACAGAAATTAATTGAGTGTGTGAAAGATTATACTGATTATGAAGCAGAAATTGATGCGATCGAATCTCCAACGCAATCCAAACAAACCGCGTCTCTACGGTATCCACACGAACGCTCCGCGAATCGTCTTACGATCTGCAGAAGAAGGAACCGCGGTACTAGCCACCAAGGATGAGGATTTTGAAATGCTTTTTCTAGTCTCTCTAAGAGCGGTTATGGTTTTTGTATTTTGACGTAATCCCTAAAATGACCGATATATGTCATATATATAGCGATTAGGAGGAATTAATCAAAACCTAATATTATTAAAATCCAAAATATATATATATATATATATATATATATATATATATCTTAATCAAGTCTTACTTAATTAATATACCTATATATATAAACTATCCTATTAATTTAAATTCGTAATTTAAATACTATCAATCATATTGACATATTTAAATCGTTACAATTTAAATTAATTCTCTTTTAATTACGGTCTATGTGTGTGACCCTATAGGTTATTATTACATTGCAATAATTTTAAAATCTTATTATAAAATTATAAACAGTGAGTGGCATCTAGTAATGCATCACTGCTACCCAAGTAATAATAAGATCGATGATTCGATGCAACCTTTTCGTGACCAATGTTTCAATGTAATTTAATCCTTTTAACCTTAATATCCTAGATTAAACTCGAGTCATGGAATATGTCATACTCTTCATAATTTAATTTGAGTTTTTCTTGATCAATGAGTAGACTATATATATGAAACAAATCACTATTTGAGCATGGCCATGCATTTCATAGTCCTACTCAATCAAGAGGCCTATGGATATCACCCCTAATATATAGGATGGTTAAATTTCATCTAGATCACTCATATTCCTCACACGATTCATGATGTACCCAATAATCACCTTTATAGTCCACCCTATTAAAGGTGACATTTGATGATATCAAAGTACATAAATTCCCATGTAGAAATATAATGATTTCAGGTCGGAGGACCATTACATCATTGTCACTATGAGAATTGTTAATGACACTTCGCATAATGCTCTACATAGAATTCTCATGGTGGGTATCTCCAGTATATTAGTTCCCAGTAGGCACAATAGATCTAGAAGGGGGGGGGGGGTTGAATAGATCCTTTTTAATTATAAATACTTTTCTGGTTTATTTTGTATTGCTAATGATTTAGCATATGACAAACATAATAATCTTTTCAAGCACAGTGGAATAAGTAAAAGATCCCCTTCATTGATAAATTCATAATCGTACATACATTGTTTGTAGAGTTAGTTTAGTTGTAAGAAGTTAAAACATACATAGCAGTTAATATACATAATGTAAATGACAAAGGTAAATGACACAAGGGGTTCTAAGTGGTTCAGAGACTCGAGCTCCTAATCCATTCTTCTGCTTTCAACTAGCAGGATTTCCATTAAGGAAGGGCAGCACCCTGAATCACTAAGATTCCTTCAAGGCCATCAGCCTTGGGACTCCAGTTCACGAAGAACTCTTCAAGGCCAGCAGCCTTGGAACGTCTTTAGTTCCCTAGGAACTCTTCAAGCCCAGCAGACTTGGAACTTCATTTAGTCCCTTCGGACAAGGACCCCTCAGGCCCTGACTTCTTGTTGTTGAGTTGTTTGTTTGTTGCAATTAGGTCTAGATTCATACATCATCTCTCGAGTCCATATAAATCCACACAGAATTGGTGATCAAGAAATTCATAAATTAAAGTACAAATCACAATAGATAAACTGAATTAATAGTATTATAAACTAAAATTCAAGCATGCCAATCATTGTTCAACACTAAAGATCCATTACAAGCCTAAAAAGTAGATTAGTTCGTCATAAACGAATTAAAAACTGAAAAGATAGAGAAATTCATCATCCTAATTACAAAATTTGAATTGAAAGACAAAGAATAGTAAAACACCACCCTTATCCTCTCTCAAATATGCAATCTTTGTGATCTTGACCTTCAACAATGTTCCTCCAATGTTCTTCAAAAAATTAGGGCTCCAAGTATGCTTGATTGATTGTTGTAATTCCAAGTCTCTGTTAACTTGTGTTAACTGATGTATATCTCATGGAATAGTTCATAAACGACGCCCATTAGCAATCCCAATCCATGCTCACGTCCTCCATCCAACAGTTGTACAGCTCTAATCAAATCCAAAGTCTTTCTCTCTCCCTATAGCCCCGCCCCGGCGGGGGTTTTACTCTTCACATAGCCCTCCTCGGCGGGGGGTGTTACTGTAGTTAGCTAAGGTAAGGCCCGCCTTGGCGGGGGGTCATTCTGCAGAAGTGCTGATTTTTAGTTTTTTCATGCCAAATCTCGTCATAATGCCACCAATAAGCCACTAATACCACGTCATGCAACCTAAACACAAAAAAAAACTGTTAGTTCCCGGAGGCACAATAGTTATCTAGAAAAGGGGGGGGGGGTTGAATAGATAATTAAAAATCTTTTCGTTTTAACTTGTTAGTTGATAATGATTAAACTTTGCGGAATTAATATTTGTTTTAATCTCCCTTAAGATAGTGAGTTAATGAGAGTGAGGCAGATATAACAGTTATAGCAGATATAGCAGTTATAGCAAGAATGTAATAGACACAGTCGTTTTAAGTGGTTCAGAGCACTTAAAGCTCCTAGTCCACTCTTCTACTCCTCGAGTAGGAAATCCACTAAGGATGTCTTTTACACTTTCGAATCACCTGATTCCTTCTAGATCAGCTAGCCCAGAACTTCTTACTTCACTCTTGAACTCTTCAAGTCCAGTAGACTTGGCTCTTTACAGTTCACTTAGAACTCTTCAAGTCCTTCTGACTTGGAACTCTTACTTCAGTTGATTTGTAGTTGTTGAGTTCTTGATGGTTGCTACTCAGTTGTTGTTAAGCACTTGTTCAAAAGAACTGAGTAGCTGAGAAAGCTTTTCTTTTTCTCAGATCGTAGAGTTGAGCGTTGAGAGTTCTTGTACGTTTTTATTCAATGCTTGATTAATTCTCTCATCTGCATATGTTTTGCATATATGTGATCTTGAAATCTATCCGTTTGATCCATCCGTTGAAGCATTAAATGCATTTGACATTTTTGTACTTTGATGGAGACTTTTATGCACATCTTGTGAATTGCATTCTGGCCCACTGACATAGTAGACTGCTTTCTCACCTAACACATGAAAAGGTGTTTTCCTCTTACCAATGGTACTTTCCTTAGCTTCTTCAATACGCTTCTTTGTTGCATACTAAGGATATCTTTTGTACCGTTGGAACTGGTGAGGACTTCAACATTTGAAACCCATTCCTCATTTGTTAGAAAACACAAAGGTAGGGCTTGATGCTTCTGATACACGGCAGATGATACTCTACGATCTATATCGTGGTGTCATGTTACCTTGGTGCTTGGTCTGATTCTATCATAAAAGAGCACTACGATTTCTCATAAAGACTTGCACACTACGATCTTTACTTGCTTATTTTGCAAGCTCTACGTTTCTGAGAGCACACAACGATCTTTGAGTTGGCTCGGCAAACGTTGGGACCACTCTACGATTTCCCTTAAAGACTTGCACACTACGATCTTCACTTGCTTGTTTTTTAAGCTCTACGTTTTCGAGAACACACTACGATCTCTGAGTTGGCTCGACAAACGTTGAGACCACTCTACGATTTCTGAAGAGGCCTTTAAGGCAGGCACACTATGATCCTCAAAGCTCTACGTTCTGCCTTGGCTTCTGTAATCTTGATCAGCTTGATACACTACGATCTCTTTGAAGCCTATCTATTACATCTCAAGATCAACCTAACAAGTTTGATCTTCTTTTCTATACATTCATTTACAGAATGATATACATTAAGAGCTTAGATCAACCTAACAAATTTGATCTATCACTAAGTCCTTATACAAATATTCCTGGAAGGACTTTACAAATAATCATGAGCATTTATATTTAAACATCAAATCAAAATATGCACTCTCCCAACAATCTCCCCCTATTTGATGTTGACATAACCAAGGAGATTTGTTGTCATGATTATTAGTTTCTAGATGCAATTACAGGAAAGTAAACATGACTTAGTATTTCAGTGAGCAGATGAAATTTCTAGAGAATAAGCATGAATTTATTGATGTTTGAGGAATATTACAATTTAGCTTTACATCAATAAGAATTTAAACTTTCACTTATCTCTATTTTCTTGATCTTTTGCGAGGAGGATTGGTATACTCCTCAGCTCTTCTTTTCCTGCTTGCTTCATCCCACCTAGCTAGATCTTCCAGCTCACTAGGGCTTAGCCTAGGATTTTGATCATGCCTATTCATGAATACAGGATCTCTAGTTGGCATTCCAAGGCCTGTGGTAGTGACATTTTGTGAGCAAGTAGCTGGCCCTATACTCCTTATTGGATGAGCCATTAAAATTTCCTGCTGATCAGGTCGTTGAGTCTGATGGCTAGATCGTGGAGTCTGTTGGTGGAATTTCCTTGTAGGAGGACTCCTACTTTTGCCTCTGCCCTGGTCTCCTTGAACTCCTCTGCCTCTGCCCTGACCTCCTTCTCATTTTCCTTTATTATCCCCCTTTATGTCAGCATCAAGGGTTCAAATGTCTTCGGATAGTCGAGTCACTCCTTGGACAAGCTCGTTGAGTTGGCTTTGAGTTTGAGCAATGTCCTCTCGATTTTCCTTTATCAGAGCTTCAGATCGAGCTTCCTTGTTTTTGAGAACGGCTAGAACATTTTCAGTTTGCTGTCCTTGGGTTACGTAAGCTTGTTGAAATTCTTTGATTGCAGTTTTCAAACTGATGATGTTCTCCATCATAAGCTTATTCTGGGCTTCTTGAGTGTTCTGTAATGTAAGAACAACATCTCTGTGTCTTTTGGTGGCTATGAAGTGAATATCATCCCTGTCCTTTATGCTTTTAATCATTTCCTTGATAATCTCCCTCAACTTCTTAGTAAGCTCAGCGTTTAGGGTGTCTGGGAGATTGTTTCCAGCAGTGACCATTTTTGTCAGTCTGAGATGAATGAATTCTGAGTGAGCTTCAAGGCTTTCATCGATGTCCTTGATCATGTTCTTGGACACTTCATTCAGCTCAGCTTTAGTTGGCAGATCTGAGAGTAGTTCACTGAGTTGAGGATTATTTAAAAGAGGGGATGTTTTCTTGAATTGATCTTGCGAGGAGTAGAGGGCAAGATCAAGGTTGAAGTATTCATTTGTGGATGAAGAGGGAATATCTGACGGAGGGGCCTTTGTTTGGGTGGCTGGAGTAGGTGGCTCTACGATTTCTCCTTGGGACTCTACGATGGGGCTAGAGTCAGTGATCGTAGAGATGATGGGAGTTGGGTTCAATATGAAGTTTGGCACGTTTGGTTCATCAGTTATAGAATTTTGGGATTCTGTAACTGGGGATTGACTTTGTGGATTTAGAACCACTTTCAACCAGCTTGGAAATTCATAAAATTGGCTGAAAAAGACAATGGATAGTGATTCACTCTATAAAGAATTGGGACAGTTAACACCTCATGCACCATTCTTGAGGAGGGATCATTTGTGATGAGCTTCTTGGTAAAGTTGAAGTTGCCTAGAAATCCATGGGCTAGCATAGATATTGCTGGATATTCCTTGAAGCTCCAAAACATGTGGCTCCAGGAGTTTAGAATTTGAGCTTGATGATAGGGCATCATGGGGAGATAGGAGAACAGCTAATTGTAAAGATAACTCCTATACCCATCATGGCCTACGCCTGTGATCTCAAGTTCATCATCATCTTTGTCTTCCTCTTCTTCTCCATCTTCTTTTGAGGATTCCACTATGTCAATGACTTCCTTTTGACTTTCTTGCTCAGGCTCTCCCTCATTTTCTGCATGAGCAGCTTCTTCTGTAAAAGGGATATCATAAGGCTCCCCCTCAACATGATCATCCATCTGTAGGACTAATGGCTCCCCGTCAGCTGAAGCACTTTCTATCATGAGAACTTCAGGTATTTCCTCAGCTTGAGTATTTTCTAAGGTGAGAACTTCAGGTGTCTCCCCCTCAGCTTGAGCTATGTCCTTTTGGCTTTCTTTGGATAGTTCCTTTTTAGCATCCATCTTTTTGTCTTCATCTTTGAGTACTCCTTCATTAATAAGGATGTACTTCTTGACCAAATTTTCATCTTGGTTTTCTGGGTTGAGCCACAGCCTTAAGACTTCCTTGAGCTTCACTCATTCCGTTGATCGGTCAGAACTTACGCAAAGCAACTTCCTTGTTTGAGGTTGATCACCGTCTCTACGATTGGTAGAGACTCTACGATCGAAGAGACAGATGGTCTCTTGGACTTGTGACTGATTTTGTTCTTCTTCAGCAGCTATGATATGGTAGCTCTATCTTCATCAGCCTCAGCCTGCTGTTCTTTCCTTCTTAGGATCCTTAGAGTCTCAATATCAAAGGACTCTATAGGTATGTCAATGGTGGACCCTTGAGGTTCTTCTACCATCCTAGTCTTTAGCTTCCTTTTGCCCTTGCTTTTTCTGATGAGGGCAGTGGGTTCTCCCTTGTTGGTTTCTTCTTCTTCTTCTGCAGTCACTTTGATGACTGACATGTTTCCTGGAATCCCTGATTCCTTTAGATCACCAGTTCTTCCACTGGATTTAGTCATCATGCGTACATACTCAGCTGGATTCTTTTTCCAATTCTCAAATAGTTGTTGGGTCATTCATCTGTTTGGATTGATGGACTCTCCTTCATTGTCCCCAATCTTATCACCCAATGCAGATTGTAAGATGATGCTTATAAATCGTCTGTAGAGCATCTTTTGAGATCCCTTTGTCCTCTTAGAGTTGAGAATCCATTTTCCTATCCATTCTAGCAGTAGAGCTCCATAGTTAAGATGTATTCCACAGCTTATGGCAGTCATGAGCTTTAGTTGCACCTCATTTATAGAATCATGCCCAGTGCTTTTGCAACATATACACTTCCCAATAATGTCAGCCAAAAATTCGTACCTCTGAGGAAACTCCTTCTTCTTGTATCCTTTGACAGTGGGGGATTTCTTGTGATGCATCTTCTTAAGCCCTACATGGAAATCGATGCCATTTAAAAACCAAAAACCTTCAGATTTGAAGCCTAGGGCTTGGTTGATGTTCTCAGCCTTTAGCTTGATTTCCACATCCTTGACTCTCGTCGTGAGGATTTCATTTTCATATACTCCATTTTTGTAAAACTCCTTTATTAACTTTGGGTAGATCCATGTGCTCGTACCCAGAGCATCTTTGAGACCAACCTTCTTCAACAATGTCAGAATCTTGTGAAATTTGGGTTCAGCGGTTTTGAAATCATCGAAGCATAGGGCTTTGGAAATGGGTTTTGTACCGGGTTCAAGGTCGATACAAAATTCAACTTCACGCTCTGGGGGTAGTCCAGGAACTTCTTCATGGAATACGTCAGGAAATTTATTAACAATTGAAATATCCTTCAAATCTGACGTATTTTTGTTTAAATCTATGACATGAGCTAAGAAAGCTTGACATCCATTTTTCAATAAACGAATAGCTTTATGGCTTGAGATGACCGTGATTGATTTTAATGGTTTGGTCACTTGAATTCGCATAATAGGTTGATTAGGAATATGAAAGCTAACAACCTTACGAAAATAATCAATTTTAGCATGATGAGTAGTTAACCAATCAATCCCTAGAATCACGTCAAATGCAAGTATTTTTAAGGAGATAAGATCGACAGGTAACATGCGGTTACCGATTTGAATTAAACAAGACTTATAGACAGTGGATGTAATGAAGGTTTCTCCCACGGAGTTTCAACAGAAAAGTCAAAGTTTAACTTCTCTGGAGTCAAATTTAAATGTTGAGCGCAAGTAGAAGAAATAAAAGAATGGGTAGAACCGGTATCAAATAAGATATATACTTCACTAGAGTTTATGATAAGCTTACCCGTGATGACCTCGTTTGGGTTCCTTGCTTTCTGGGAGGTCACGACAAACGCTCTCCCTTGAACTACCGGTTTTGACTTTTCTGGGACGGCCTTTGGTGCCTCCATCCCAGTTGGACTTGTCTTTGGTGCACGAAAAAATCGGGCTAGGTGACCTTCTCTTCCACAATTATAACACGCTTTGGACTGCATCGCGCAGTTTGGACTGATATGTCCCTCCCCTCCGCATTAAAAGCATATGATAGGTGGTCATTCTCCTTCCTTAACAACGGGTACTGGTGTTGACGTCTTTCCATCATTGTTGAATTTCCTTTTCTTGAAATGTCCATTTTAACTATCTTGGCCATGATTACCACTGAAGTGGTTACCATTTCTGGCATGTTGATTCCCTCCACGTTTGTTGTCGCCGTTTCGATGACTGATACCACTGGTATTTTCATGATGTCGGCTGCTTTCTCTTAGTTGGGTTGACTCGTTACCGCGCTCCAATAATTGAGCCCTATTTACAACATCTGAGTACAAACACAGTTTATGAGAAATAAGATATTGACGTATCTCCGATTTCAAACCTCTTAAAAACATTCACGTCATTCGCTCCTCATTATCGACCAAATGGGATGCAAACCGGGATTACTCCGCAAATTTAGCCTCGTATTATGACACGATCATATTATTTTGTTCCAATTTGATAAACTCCACTTCTTTCATGTGACGAATACTCTCGGGAAAGTACTTGTCATTGAATAGCTCTTGGAACTTCTCCCAAGACATCTTGAAGCGTCGTCGGAGTACGCTTTTCTGATTCCCACCAAGAATCGCTTCTTTCACGCAACATGAAGGTGGCAAAGGGAACCTTTTGCTCCTCGAAGCATCCCAAGACATCATCAAATATCTTGGTGATCTGCTTTATCCATGCTTCTTCCTTAAGTGGTTTTGGCTCTCCTATAAACTCCGGTGGTCCCAGCTCCTTGAACTGTTTAGTAGTGACCGTCCGAGAGTTTCCAGTGTTTCCACCTACATTTTGGACAGGAGCCGCTCTCGCCTGATGTTGCAAGAATTGCATAAAGCTTCTGAACAGTCCATCATTTATCATTTGGTCAATGTTGTTGTTTGCATGAGGATTGTCGCCTTCCTGATGCACATTCTCCTGATTATTGATATGTGGAGACTCAACGGTCTCTTGTGCTCCATTGCTATTTTCAACATTCTTGGATGTCATTTTCAGATACTGCCACAAAACAAAGGTTCATTAACATATGACTACTACCACTGGTATTTTCATTCTGCCGGCTGCTTTCTCTTGGTTGCATTGACTCGTTATCGCGCTCCAATAACTGAGCCCTATTTACAACATCTGAATACAAACACAGTTTATGAGAAATAAGATATTGACGTATCTCTAGTTTCAAACCTCTTAAAAACATCCACGTCATCCTTTCCTCATTATCAACCAAGTGGGACGCAAACCGTGATAACTCCACAAATTTAGCCTCGTATTGCGATACGGTCATATTGTTTTGCTCCAACTTGATAAACTCCACCTCTTTCATGTGACGAATACTTTCGGGAAAGTACTTGTCGTTGAATAGTTCTTGGAATTTCTCCCAAGACATCTTCAGTGCGGCAGGTTGAGTACGCTTTATTGATTCCCACTAGTAATATGCCTCTCCTCGCAACATGAAGGTGGCAAAGGGAACCTTTTGCTCCTCGGAACATCCCAAGACATCAAATATATTGGTGATCTGCTTTATCCACGCTTCCGCCTTAAGTGGTTTTGGCTCCCCAATAAACTCCGGTGGTCCCAGCTCCTTGAAGCATGTTTAAGCGGTGGCCGTCCCGAGAGTTTCGATGTTTCCACCCCACATTTTGGACAGAGCCGCTCACCTTTGATGTTGCATGTATTTCATAAAGCCTCTGAACATTCCATTGTTCATCATTTGGTCAGTGTTGTTGTTTGCATGAGGATTGTCGCCTTCCTAATACACATTATCCTGATTATTGATCTGTGGAGACTCAACGGTCTCCTTTGCTCCATTGCTATTCTCAACATTCTCGGATGTCATTTTCAAATACTGCCACAAAATAAGGGTTAATTGACATGCAACATATTATCCATATACTCTAACCGACCAATTAAATACCAAATAAACTTAGGTATGTCATACTAGCAAAGGAATTCCCTGTTTCTCCCCTCCTAGTTCTAGTCTCACATCTTAGCCAGGATCATATCCCAAGCTTTGATACTAACCGTGGACGCCCCAAAATAGGTATACATCACCCATCTTGAGTCGTCAAATACATGGTACAAAATTCAAATACAACTTAATTATACAACAGTCGTGTAAAATACGACAAAACATAATCTAAGAGTTTTATAAGAATATTGTCATCTAGACAATATACAAACTCAATGGAGTCCTCATTACATTTATTGACACACTATTTAACAGAATAGTGAGGACTACTAATGCTATCATCTGGACCATCACTCCGTTCCGCGACTAGTCCTGGCTATGTTCTCATTTCCTGAAGAGAACAGTGAAAGAAAGGGTGAGCTCAACTAGCCCAGTAAGAAATATTATGACTAAGATAATGCAGAATAAATTATCATTAGCCTTTAACAGTGTTAAAGTGATAAAATATAATAAACATCAAGTTTAACTGCAGCGGAACAAGCAATCCATTAGAAGAGTCACGTAGAGAATAAAATCTACTATCTTCTATGATTTAAAAGGTTTTTCATCACTTTTATCATTTTGAGACTCAAATTTTAATAAATAAACCACATCATCCCCGCACTACTGACCAAGGATATTCATTAGTATCACGACCACAAATTATCCATGCACTACATGTGCCAAGGATATTCGTGTATTCATCAATGGTAATGATCATGCCAACAACTGTCCATCAATGCACTTCGGCCAATGAGGACTTTTACCACATCATTTGTAACATTACGGTCATGATTATACCGGCAAGTGATGAAGACTTGTTGTTTATTTGATGATGTATTTTGTTTAAGACTTGGTTTAATGATGTTGTTAAGACTTATTTGTTTATGATTTCAGATGATGTTTAAGGTTAGTTTAAACAGGATTGTATTATTATTATTCAAATGTTGTAACCCTTAAGGGAAGATTTTTATTCTATCTATTGCATGGCTTGCATTTATTATGGGTAGATAGATAGATGATATTTATCTGATGAACACCAAATCTCGTGGAATTGAAGTACCGGATTTGGGGTGTCACAAGTTGGTATCAAAGTTGTAGGTTATGAACCTTAGGTGGGGAACAACCTTAGGTAGTAGCCTTATAGAAAGAAGATAGTGATGGAAAACTCTTATCGAGTTATAAGAAATGAATTTCTGTAATTCATTGAAGATAATAAAAGACCTTATATGTTTATGTGTTAAAGTATGCGTTAGATGATACGACTTAGTAACTAAAACTTAAAATTTTGTTGTCAGGATGTCGAATGTTGGAGAAGCTAGTCAAGCTGGGGAGGAAGAACCCCGTGTACCTTATATAATGCAAGAGGAGGAGCCCCAGAGACATTCATGTCGTTAGGGAGCGGTAGTGCAGAGGGAATCATCTCCATTGATCACTGTTGTTGGTCAGGAGCATGAGCCCGAGACTGATCCTGAGGAGGAATTTGTTGAGGAAGAAGAAGAGGAAGAAGAGGAGTTACCACGGTACACCGTTGATGCTGAGATGTATGACACGTTATACGATCGTAACGTGGAATTACGAGATGAGGTGCAGGATTTGACCAAGCGAGCGGTTATTCAGCATATTACTCTAGAGCAGAAAGAGAGGGAGATTTTGACTCTTCACTCTCGACTGGCAAATGTAGAATGGGACTTGTTCCATGAGAAGGATCAAACTGAAGATAAGACCGATGAGATAGAGAAACTGAAGAAGGAACTGAAGGAAACCTCCGAAAAGCTGAACATAGCAGAGGAAAGCTGGGTAAGAGAATCGCATCGAGCTGATCATGCAGAGGATGATAGTCGTGCAAAGAAAGCAAAGATTGGGGAAACGTACTCTACACTTAACAAGGCAATGAATGAGACCCAAGATCGAGTTTTGAGGTACCCAATCCAGTTCAAAGGACTACTATTGTACATGATGGATCGCAGGACGATGCATCGCATCTTAGAAGAGGAGCGTAGCAAGGATAATCAGTACCTTGACCGACAGTGATAGGATTTATTTAATTATGTGAAGAACTTAAATAGTTTTTAGATGTAAATTTTGATGTGTTTATGAATGAAAGAATATTTGAATGTTTTAAATCCAGTGAATTCTTTATTCCAGGATAGTTGATGTAAATAGCAGTTATGCTATCGTTTAATGTTAAAACTTTGATTTGAATGCAAATATATCAAGTTGTTTGAGATGATGTGTTAAGTGATATGTTAAATTGTTGAGTAATGCCTTAACTATTTAGAGAAATAAATAAAATTCTAATAAATGTTTATTTAATAGAAAAATGCCGCCAAGGAGAAGACAACAACGTCAACCGGCTCAAGAAGAGTCAACCAATAATAACAATAATGTCAACGCTAATCCCGTGCAGCAGTTAGTTAACTTACTGACCGGAGCCATGAATAATCAACCGCAAGCTCCACCAAACACAACGTTTAAAGACTTTAAGGCGGTGGGTCCGCCAGAGTTTAAATTCTTAGTTATGAGTAGATGAATTCATAAGAAATTTCATGAATTAACTACGAATTGATATGTAGGATAATGGTAACATGTTAGTTGAGTCTATGTAAATGTTATAAATGCAATGCGATAGTGTTCAAGCATGTTCCACGAAGAAGTTAAATTTTGGTTAGGAAGCTCTGCATATTGCTGAAAGCCTCCTGTCTTGAATCGGAGTGGTACTAATCACTAGCGCCACTCCTCAAGATAAAAGCAATAAGAAGAATGACAGCAAAAGCCATCCCTGCAGAAATGGAAAATGACTTTTGTGTAATCTGAATTGTTGAGCATGCTAGTTAGACTTCAATAAGTGTATAATTGAGTCTGACATGTGTATTGAGATTGACATTCGTGTAATGAATGTTAGTAGTTGGTTTAGCATGATTTTCTAAAAGAAAACTTATAATTTTTGAGAAACAAAAGTTGATGAATTTGGTGTCCTTTGATTTATAACCTTGGACCCTATGTACACAAATCAACGTGCATGAGATGTAGTTATTAAGTTACCTTGCATATACTATATCGATATAGCTTGGTTTAAAATGTTTTGAAAGAAAACTCGGAGGTTTTGAGAACTAATAGTTTCAAACATTTTGTAAATGGTATTATGGCTTCTCAAAGCATGTATACTAGGACGCTTTATGCCTCTAGAATGTGTCTAGTTTGTTCACCATCTAGCTAGACATGAATTAGACCTTGCAAGTATGGTTTAAAATAAATTTCAAGTAAATGAACTATGATATGTCCATATAAATGAGATAGATACATGTGAACATGTGTATTAAAGGCTTGTTAGTACCAATATAAGGTTTAAAAGCTTATAAACATTGAACCTTTGTTAAAAGAAGTTGTTAAGCCTTGTTGATGTAAATAATTCAACATAGAGCTATGTAATTCAAAACTAAAAGATTTGAAATATGAATTTGAAGAAATATCATAACCTACTTGATGTATGTTTATAGTATGTATCAGAATGCATAGTATGTTAGGACTAGACTGAGTAATAAAAAGCTCAAGTCTGGTTTTCGCAGGGAGTAGTGTGGCCACGCCACTCCCAAGCTTATATGCAGCGCAGTCGCGCCATTCTGCAGAGCTTCCAGGAGCAGTTTGTTAACTGCCTGGTCTTAAGTTATGTTTATATGTTTTCCTTAAAGACCCTAATGACTGTAACGGTATGGTTTCAATAGAATAAGTATGAAAGTATTATGTCGTAACATCGTGGTTATCCTAAGGTAGAGTGAAACGGAATAAAGATTAGAAAACAATATACGAATTTTTATTCTATTAAGAGCGTATGAAATGTATGACTGATGGATATAAATCCATAATTATATAACTATGTAGGAATACATGAAGTGCAGATAACTTTAAGCAGTTAAGTCGTAGTTGATAAACTACGAATCAGGCAAGTCTTTCAGTTCCTATTTGATATATGAATTTGATAACTGTTAGTTGAGCTATATTATGCTATGAGAATGTTGATGCATATATATGAAATGCATATGAGATATGTATGAAATTTGAAAGTTGATCTTTGATGATATGCTTGTGAAGTAAATCTCTATGCCTGTTATGTGAAGAAGTAACATGCGTAGTAAAGATTATTTGATTATGAATTCATGAACTGAGTATGTTATTATATGCTATGTGATGCATGAAAACTGTTAGAATTGCTGAGTTGTCGAGATCACGCTTGCAAAAAACCACTTTTGCCGGTTAAGGACTCACGATAAAGATTACGTGCTACTTGATTGATAGAGTTCAAAGTATCAAAGGAGATTGATTTATTTATTTAAATATATGCTCTTGGAACTATGTTTAGGTTCTAGGATATGTATATGATAGTAGTTTACGATGTGTAATACATGATGAGTTGTAAAGTTGTACTATGTGATGCATATAGAGGAATTGGAATCGAGATGTAAAAATTTATACAGTAATTCGAATAGAATGAATCATAACATAATTTGATTCAAGGATATGTAATTGATTCAAGTTAAGAAATCAATAAAAGATTTTATTCAAATGAGATTGAAAAAGTTTAAATTATTCTGCATTTTTATAACATCGAATATGATGTATAGACAGGAATGGTAAATGACCAAGATTTGAAACTTAGTAAAGTTTGGGGTCATTATACAGATCCTGGAAATGGAATGAATTTATATTCTAAATTTTAATAAGGAAAGTTATATTCATTAAGTTATGAATAAAAGATATAAATAGTTTGACGATAGTAGTATCGTGGCGGAACGGATTCGAGGTTCGAAGGGACCTGGATTTGGGGACGTCATAGTAATAACGCGTTTAATGAGGCGAATGAATTGTTCATGGCATTGAACATATGGTCTTGTCTTGCCGCCAGTCGGGACATGTTCCTATTTGCGTCTTTGACTCTTTTGTCCATATGGCGCTAAAGACTACGGAACTGATTGCTAAACATATACTTGTCAGTCCTGCTACTCCCCGCAGTCTCCTCTTCTCCTGTCATCTCATCATTTCTGAAGTCATCATCCTCTGAAGTGTCCTCAGCCTCTTCTTCTTCCTCATAAGCCTATGGAAATACGAATTCGACACCTCGTGGATGCGACTCCCCTCCAGCCCAGACAATATATCATACAGTCATCCTGGAATCTAATAGTTGGAGAGGCTGCTGTACAAGCTCATCCCCTGACCATCAAACGCCTGATTTCCTGCACAACCCACATATGAAGGATGGGTGTGGCAGTCCGCCTGAGAATGGCCCTCAAAGACATCGTTGTATAGAGAAACTGATGATGGAGCCTATGTTAATGTCGAAATCTTTCACAATCGCGTACAGCAGTAGCACTTTCTCCCTTGTCACCTCACTGGTATGCGTCGAAGGAAATAATTTTGCGCACAGAAACGCATACCAGATCTTGCCGTAACGGCTCAAGTCCTTGCTCAAGAAAATAATGCCATCCTTTCTGCCTTTAACCCAAACTGTGCCCGGTTTAGAAATTTTTGTCAAGATCTGGTCATAGTTGGGATTGTCGTCATGTAACTGAACATACTGGCATAATGCAGGGGCTCGTATATTATAATTCTCATTGATTGCTTCTGGACTGAACGGAACTTATTTACCCCTCACAAATGCCATATATGGTGCCCTGTCCTCCGCATTCGCGTAGAATTCTTTCACAATGTTTACAATAGTTGGGTCAGGATCATCTGTAAGCACTTCCCAGCCTTGCTCATGTATTTGCCTCCTCATCTACCCGTTAAAGGAATCCGGTGCCAAACCCTGCTCAGGTGTTAGTGCTTTGGGAGCTAAGTAATCATACTTATCTGCGGCGTTTGCACTAGTGAATTTCTATCTGTAAAAAGCTTGGACTGGTGGTGAAGAACCTGAACCTTCGCCCCTTTGGCGCTTCGATGGTCTCTTAGGTGCCATTCTTTTCAATTATAGTCATAGTATCCCCCAAACTTGTTTTGAGCAATTTGACAAACACTTGGTGTGCACACACTCACAAACTCCCAAATTTGATAACTGTAATCCTAACTTGTGATGAAAAATTGTAAGCAAGAACTTACCCACTGATTTTCCTCCCAATTGAATGTTATAGTTGCAGTAAGTGATGCCAATTTGAAGTTTTCCCCCTTCCTTGTTGCTATCAAAGTCAAACTTGGTGAACCTTAGCTTTTTGATGATTGAATTTGAAAGTTGGATGTAGAGTAATGTGGGATGGAATTGGTGATTTAGGGTTTGTATTTATAGAGAGTGATAGTGGTAGTTGAATTCGTGGGTTAATGGAGATGGATGTGTCAAGTTCGTGGGTGTATGGAAGTATGAGAGTCGGGTATGAGAGAAAAGACGTGGAGAAGTGTATTCGTTTTGTTGCAGAAAAAAATTCCAACTTCCCGTACCCCCGTCGGGGCGGGGGGTAATTGTTCTAAAAAGGCCCATCAGGGCTGGCATATCCAAAGGACCCTCCTAGCAGGGCGGGCATGTCAGGCTGGTAAACCCCCCGCCGGGGCGGGGGTCCCTTTGCTGCACAACTTTGATTTTTATGCTTCTTTTCCCCGTATGCATGACCAATGACATCCTAAATACCTGAAATTCATTGAAACACTAAATATAAGATAACGTCATGGAGTATGAGCAAGAACAATGAAAATTACAGAAAATCATTAACTAACTAGCTAACTATTATACCGAAATGAACTAAGTGATACTAGAATTAAGAACTAAACTACAAATTGAATAACATAACACAAAAATACTGTAAATTAAAACAAAATTGGATTGCCTCCAAATGAGTGCTTGTTTTTGAGTCTTTCAGCCTGACTACTCCATGTTCATAGCGCATCGGCAAGTGTGATTGTAGTGGATTCGTTGTCGATGTCGCCACCCCAGTAATGCTTTAACTGTTGCCCGTTGACTTTAAATGTCTCGAGGGGATTTCTGATGTACACTTCAACGGCGCCATATGGGAAAATAGTTTTGATCATAAATGGCCCCGACCATCAGGATTTGAGCTTTTCGGGGAATAACCTTAGTCTTGAGTTGAACAATAGCATAGATTGTCTCGGTTCGAACCTTCTCTGCAAAATTTTCTAGTCGTGCCACTTCTTAACCTTTTCTTTGTACAGTTTTGAGTTCTCGTAGGCTTGTAGTCGAAATTCATCGAGTTCATTCAATTGGAGTAATCTTTTCTCTCCTGAGTTCTCGTATGCCTTATGTTGTAATTCCACTGAGAGGTGACAAGCTTTCCCGTAGACCAATTGATACAGAGACATCCCAATTGGTGTCTTGTATGATGTCCTAGAAGCCCATAACATGTCATCTAACTTTAGAGACCAATCCTTTCTACTCGGATTCACCACCTTCTCTAAAATTCTCTTCACTTTTCTGTTGGAAACTTTCGCTTGACCACTCGTTTCGGGGTGATGCGTTGTTGCAACCCTATGATTGACCTCGTACTTTTCCAAGAGAGCTGTAAATGACCTATTGCAGAAGTGACTTCCCTCGTCACTTATGATTGCTCTTGGCGTGCCAAACCTTGTAAAAATATTCTTCTGAAGAAATTTTAGAACCACCTTGGCATCATTGGTAGGGAGTGATGCATCTTCAAACCACTTTGACACGTAATCCACAGCTAGCAGAATGTACAAGTTATTGAATGATGGCAGAAATGGTCCCATAAAGTCCATCCCCCATACATCAAAAACCTCGACTTCCATGATCGTGTTGAGCGGTATCTCATTCCTTTTTGATATATTGCCCACCCTTTGGCATCTATCATATTTTTTCACGAACTGGTGGGCATCCTTTAACACAGTAGGCCAATAGAATCCTGCCTGAAATATCTTGGCCATTGTCCGCTCACTCCCATAATATCCCCCATACGCAGATGAATGGCATTCATGCAAAATATTATTCACTTCGCTGTAAGGCAGACATCTACGGATCATTTTATCTGAACACTGTCTGAATAGATAGGGCTCGTCCCACATGTACCACCTGATGTCATGTAGGAACTTCTTTTTCTGTTGACGTGTCAAATTAGGGGGAAGGATTTTTCTCACCAAATAATTGGCAAAATCCGCATACCATGGAAACTCAGAGTTTACTCCAAATAGCTGCTCATCCGAAAATGACTAGTTGATCAAACATTTATCTGCCCCGTCCTTATTCGGATTTTCTAATCTCGAAAAATGATCTGCCACTTGATTTTCTATCCCCTTCCTATCCTTTTTTTCCAAATCAAATTCTTGAAAGAGTAGAATCCATCTGATGAGTCTCGGCTTAGCATCCTTCTTTGAAATCAGATAACGAATCGTCGAGTGATCCGTGTATACCACTACCTTTGTTCTTATCAAATAAGCTCTGAATTTGTCAAAGGCATATACTACTGCGAGTAATTCCTTCTCAGTGGTTGTATAATAAAATTGAGCGTCTGTGAGGGTTTTGCTTGCATAGTATATGGCATGGAATATCTTCTCTCAGCGTTGACCCAAAACAGCCCCTACCATGTAGTCGCAAGCATCACACATTAACTCAAAAGGCATTATCCAATTTGGTGCTACGATCACGGGAGTTGTAGTCAATTTCTTTTTCAACTGCTCAAACGCTGTCATACACTCCTCATTAAAGCTGAAAACTGTATCTTTCTCTAATAGACTGCATAATGGTTTAGCAATCTTAGAGAAATTTTTAATGAAACTACGGTAGAATCCGGCGTGTCCAAGAAAACTACGGATTCCCTTAACTGTAGTCAGCGGTGGAAGATTCTCGATTATGTCTAGCTTTTCCCTGTCAACTGCTAAACCCTTTGCAGAGACTTTGTGCCCAAGAATAATTCCTTCTTCAACCATAAAGTGGCACTTCTCCCAGTTTAGCACCAAGTTGGTTTCCATACATCTTTTTAAAACCATGACCAGATTTTCAAGACACATATCAAAAGTGTTTCCATAAACTGAGAAGTCATCCAAGAAAACTTATACATTCCTCTCTACCATGTCTGAAAAGATGGCCATCATACATCTTTTAAAAGTCACCGGTGTGTTACATAACCCAAAGGACATCCTCCTGAATGCAAAGGTGCCATATGGGCACGTGAAGGTGGTCTTTTTTTGATCCTCAGGAGCTATGACTATCTAGTTGTACCCCGAATATCCGTCTAGCAAACAGTAGTATTCATGCCCAGCCAACCGGTCCAACATCTAATCAATAAAGGGTAGATGAAAGTGGTTCTTCCGGGTTTCCTTATTAAGTTTTTGTAGTCCATGCAAACCCTCCATCCGGTCACTGTCCTCGTCGGAATTAATTCATTGTCGTCGTTCATCACAACTGTCATTCCACCCTTTTTCGGGACCCGCTAAACTGGACTAACCCATGTACTGTCTGAAATCGGGTAAATTATTCCCGCATCCAACCACTTCAAAATTTCCTTCTTTACCACTTCTTTCATGATTGGATTTAGTCGTATCTGTTGTTCCATTGTTGGCTTTGAGTCCTCTTCCAGGAGAATATTATGCATGCAAAAAGGTTAAGCTTATCCCCTTTATATCTGCAATTGTTCATCTTATAGCTGACTTGTACTCTCTAAGCACCCTCAGCAACTTACTTTCCGGCAGTTCATTAAGCGCAGATGCAATAATAACAGGTTAATTATTAGAATTACCCAAATAAGCATACCTGAGGTGTTTAGGAAGAGGTTTAAGCTCAAGTGTGGGTGGCTCCTCCAGTGAAGCTTTCATCTGTGCCGAAGCTTTTTCTTTCGTGTGTAATGGCTCGAATGGTACCTTGAACCTGCTAACTCTAAGCAAAGAATCCAGCGTATGCAAGTAGTCTACGAACTCTGGATCATCCAAGTCCTTATCCCCCAGTAGAGTATTTTCCAACGGATCCCTGACCAAACCTTTAACCAAGTCTTCATTTACTATTTTGTCGATCACATCCAATCGAAAACACTATTCCCCATCGGTCGGGAACCTCGTGGCTTTGAACACATTGAATTTGACTTCTTGGTCTTGAACCCTCATGGTTAATTCCTTTTTCTGAACATCGATGAGAGTCCTACCCGTAGCCAAAAATGGCCTCCCTAAGATGATTGGGATATTTTTGTCCTCTTCATAATCCAAAATTATAAAATCTGTCGAAAAAATAAACTTATCCTGTAGGGTTTCGGCCCAAAAACGCAGCGGTAATATAAAATAATCAAAGCAATTTTTGAAACCCAAAAACAGGATCCATGCGAAACAGAAATTAATTTAGTGGTTTAGATATTATACCGATTATGAAAGAGTTTTGAAACGGCTTCGAATCCCTTATGCAATCCAATGTAACTCGCACTCTACTGCAGATCCACATTTAACGCCTCGCGAATCGTCGCACGATCTACAGTGAAGAGAACTGCGGTACTAGCCACCAAAGATTAGGATTTTCGAAATTTTTCTCTAGTCTCTCTCTAAGAGCGGCTAGGGTTTTTTAGGTTATGATTCGTTACCTAAAATGGTTGCTACATATCATATATATAGTAGTTAATAGGAATTAATTAAAACCCTAATCTAATTAAAATAAAATCTAAATTTATATATATATATATATATATATATTTATATATCTTAATTAAGTCTTAATTAATATACCTATATATAAATTATCCTATTAATTTAAATTTGTAATTTAAATTCTATCAATCATATTGACATATTTAAATCTTTACGATTTAAATTAATTCCATTTTAATTGCGTTCTTTGTGTGTGACCCTATAGGTTATTATTACGTTGGCAATAAATTTAAAATTATATTATAAAATTATAAACAGTGAGCGGCATCTAGTAATGCATCACTACTACCCAAGTAATAATAAGATCGATGATTCGATGCAACCTTTTCGTGACCAATGTTTCAATGTAATTTAATCCTTTTAACCTTGATAGCTTAGATTAAACACGAGTCATGGAATGTGTCATACTCTTCATAATTTAATCTGAGTTTTCTTGATCAATGAGTAGACTATATGAAACAAATCACTATTTGAGCATGGCCATGCATTTCATAGTCCTACTCAATCAAGAGGCCTATGGATATCACCCCTAATAAATAGGAGGGTTAAATTCCATCTAGATCACTCATATTTCTCACACGATTCATGATGTACCCAATAATCACCTTTATAGTCCACCATATTAAAGGTGACTTTGATGATATCAAAGTACATAAATTCTCGTGTAGTAATATAGTGATTTTGTGCCTGAGGACCATTACATCAAGTTGTCACTATGAGAATCACTAATGACACTTCGATGCTCCACATAGAATTCTCATGGTGGGTCTGTCCAGTACATCGTTCTCTAACACATACATATGCATTGACTTAATATCTCATATATTTATGACCAATGAGATTTGGTCATCAATCAATCCACATACTAGTCTCAATGCATCATTGTTGTCCTATCAACAATGATACTCGACTAGGGACATTTAAGAGCAATGATACTAATTGTAATTATATAATCTCATGTCCAAGTCACATACTTGAAACTATATAAATTGTATCACTATTCTAAGGAATTTTATTATGTTAACATTTATATAACGCAGTAAATAAAACCATAATAAAATCATTCATTTATTTAATAAAATATAATATCAAAATGTTAAGCAATTATATCAAATAATTGGCCTCTAGGGCATACACTCTAACATATCCATCTTAACTAAAATTTTTTCCACAATTCCTCTTGGATAAGTCACCGATCTGTCCACTAACTGAAGTGAAATGTTTATAAGCTTCGGAGCTGGCAAACCCAACTGAGTATATATTGACAAAGGCATGAGGTTCACACTTGCCCCCAAATCATACAAACACTTTTTGAAGGCCATGTTACCGATTGTGCAAGGAATGGTAAAACTCCCCAGATCCTACAACTTTGGAGGTAAATTTCTCTGTAAAACTGCATTGAATTCCTCTATTAAAGCCACAGTCTTGTAATCCTCTAACTTCTTCTTCCTCGACAGAATACCCTTCATAAATTTAGTGTAGCTCGACATTTACTCTAGGGATTCTACGAAAGGAATGTTGATGTGAAGTTTCTTGAAAACTTCTAAGAATTTCAAGAACTACTTATCTAATTTATGTTTGTGCACCCAATGTTGGAATGGTGGTGGAGGATAAACAACGGGCTCAACATCTGTCTTACTCTTATCCAATTTCTTGTCCTCGCCCTATTTCTCTTTAACCACTTTGTTTTCACTATCTTTGACATCTTTCTTTGCTGAATTTTCTATATTCTATCCCTCAAGATGCTTTCCATTCCTCCAAGTGATTGCTTGACACGGTTCGTGATTCCCCTTTGGATTCTTCTCTGTGTCACTAGGTAGAGTTCCTTGAGGCATGTATAATTTAATCCAGATAATATAGATTTCAACATTAATCATAAAAGAATATTTAAGTAAATAGTTACCATACAATTCAATCCTTCCACCATACAATGTCCCAATTAAATATAAGACGTGGAATTACTGTCAAGTCTTATTTTATTTAATTATATGTATTTCAATTCTTAAATGCACAACTCCAAATAATGCAAATTAGAAACTCCTTTATCTAATTTCATTTTGCCTTTGCCAAGTACTACTGGGTTGTCATTTATCGAATCACATAGTATATTTCCCTTCTTTTACTAGAAGCGGTAGATTCTTTATTAATCATACATTATCTCCATGTACAACTTATTATACCCAAACATACCTTTTGATATACCCTAAGGGTCTTAAGAAATAAGTCAAAGTATAATTCATCATACACAAGATACTATGATGATCTCAAGTTCAAGGATCACGTGTACTACTATCACTACAAGAATTCATATTGACAGGCAAGTAAAACTCTGGTCATTAGGTATTCCATAGCGAGCCACGTTCAGTGAACTTATTCTCAAATAAGAATCTACATACTTGCTTTAGTGTCTCCACACAAATGATCATGAGATCAATCATCCTCATCCAATGAGCAAGTAACATATGTATCAATCTATCCGGATTCACTAATCCCCTTTTTAGTAATCCATCGATTGGGAACATTTTAGTTTTTTATTATTAAACATGCGAAGCATGTTTGGATAATATAATATATATATATATATATATAATACTAGCATGCATATATAGAATACTATATTCTACCCGGATTGATTATGGACTTTATTCTAGTTCGGTTCACTAGAGCCACCAAGTGAACCAAAAGGTCAAACCTAGGGTGCAAGAATTAAATTTATCTATAACTGTAAGACCCCAACTTTTTGAATAAAGATGAATTTTCTATAATTATCATTTTTGAATATTATGATATAATGTTATAGTTGTGGGTAATAATTATAAATTTGGCAAAGTACGCAAGTTGTTCGATTGGTCGGGGAATATTCGTTTTAAACAGGAAATATTCGTACGACGGCACAATCATTGGTGGACCCCACAACAGAATTATTTTCGAATTGAGAAAACGACAAAAATATTTTATTGAAATAACGACAGAAGTTTTACCGTTGATACTGTTGATCTACTCGGTAGTAAAAGTACAGTAATACGTGTGGTTGCATAGTAGTACACGGTATTGATTATTGATGCTTACGTGAGAAGTCACTCAGTTTTGTTCAATTATTGTTATAGTAATTGTTGTAAGTTTTGACGTATTTTATGGACCCCCATTTATCCATTTTTCAAATTGTCGGTAGAAGTTATCCCAGTTTTGTTACTTATATATATATATATATATATATATATATATATATATATATATAATTCTTATATATATATATATATGTGTATAAAATGATGAATCAGGAAAGTTTTGGTGGAGTTATGGGTAAAATCTTGCCAGAAGGGTAAGATACGTAATATATATATATATAGATATTAAATAATAGTCTTGTGTGGGGGAGGGGGATATGACATTGTCGGAAGAAAATTGAAGTGTGAATAAATGGTGGGTGTGAGTGATTATGATATTTATAGCATGTGTTTATATTTATATATATATTATTTTAATTTTTGTTTGTGTTAGAAAGTTCAATTGAATTCAATCAACCAAAGGATTCAGTATGATATGAATTATTGCATCCGTAATAAATCCTCACACATGATGTCTTTCCATTCTTCTATAAATAGAAGTTCATTCCTTCATTAATTCTTACTTAATTCACTAAAACTCTAGAGAGAGAAAATTATAGAGAGAAAGAAGAAAAGATTTCGCTACTTAACTACTCTTATATTAGGTTCTTTTACGGTACGGGTGTTATTCTTTCTTATTCATGAAGAGAAACTGTTCTTATTCCATTTCTTATTATCTTTGTTGGAATAACTTTGTATATGCTGCGGTCTACCCTATACTTGGTGACATTCTTCTATTATTTCGTTTTATTATTACATTGGAATATCACATGCATATGCTTTTCTACGGACCGATTCCGTCTTTATTATTCTCGTTAGAATATCACATGCATGCGTTTTCTACGCCGAAACCGGGTTCCGTCTTTATTATTATTATTCGTTGGAATATCCATGTCATGCATTTTATCTGGGACCGATTCCGTCCTTATTAGTATTCTCTTGGAATAACATGTCTATGCGAAGTACCGCATAGAAGGTGATTTCTGTTGTTATTCCATTCTTTATTATTACATTGGAACATCTGCCGGTGTAATTTTTGCTCGACCTAGTTTCGTTATTTAGTATTCTGTTGGAATAACCTGTCCATGCGAAGTACCGCATGCATGGTGATTTCTTTTGTTATTCCATTCTTTATTATACTCAGTTGGTTAAAGTTTTAACTACTATACTCCATGAAATTAGTGGAATATCCTTGATATTTGCGCTTCATCCAGAATCTTTTCATGGAAATATTCTTCTGAGCATTCTTGAATTTTACTCTATAAAGCAGTATCATGTTGACAATTTGGACATTATTAGTTCCTGGATAAATTAATTCTTGAACTTGTTTTATTGAATTCTTATATCATTGTCATCATCCTCATATTTATATTTTTTGAAAGTCATATGTGGCCTGTAGTGCATAGATGGACTTGGTATGATTATGACTGAGGATTATTGATTGTAATCATGGACCGTAATGTTACAAATGATGTGGTAAAAATCCTCATTGGCCCGTAGTTCATTGATGGACAGTTGTTGGCATGATCATGACCATTAATGAATACACAAATATTCTTGGCCCGTAGTGCATGGATAATTGTGGTTGTGATACTAAAGAATATCCTCGTAGTAGAAAAGAGGGGTGATTTGATGATGTGGAATATTTATTAATTTGAGTCTCGTGATAATAAATGATGAAAACCTTTTAAATCATAAAAGATAGAAGATTTTATTTTCTACTTGACTCTTTTAATGGATTGCTTGTTCACGCAGCTTAAAATTGATGTCTATTATATTTTATCGGTTTAATATTATTGGAGACTAATGATAATTTATTCGCATTATCTTAGTCATAATATTTCTTCTTGGGCTAGTTGAGCTCACCCTTTCTTTCACCGTTTGTCTTGTGAAATGAGAATATAATTTGAACGCAGTCGGGGAGCGGAGTGATGGTCCGAAGGATAGCATTAGTAGTCCTCACTATTCGTGAAATAGTGTGATAATAATTGTAATGAGGACTCCTTTTGAGTTTGTATAATCTCTTGTAGACAATATTTGTATTCAAACTCACAGTTTATGTTTTGTCGTATATATACCTACGCAGTTGTATTAGTAAGTTGTATTTGAATTTTGTACCATGTATCTGGCGACCCAAGATGGGTGATGTATACCTAATTTTGGGGGGCATCACGGTTTGGTATCAAAGCTTAGGGATATGATCCACGGCTATGATGTGAGACTAGAACTAGGAGGGAGAGACGGGGAATTCCTTCGCTAGTATGACCTACCTAAGTTTATTTGGTATTTAATTGGTCGGTCAAAGTATATGGATAATATGTTATATGTTAATGAACCTTTGTTTTGTGGCAGTATCTGAAAATGACATCCAAGAATGTTGAAAATAGCAATGGAGCACAAGAGACCGTTGAGTCTCCACATATCAATAATCAGAAGAATGTGCATCAGGAAGGCGACAATCCTCATGCAAACAACAACATTAACCAAATGATAAATGATGGACTGTTCAGAAGCTTTATGCAATTCATGCAACATCAGGCGAGAGCGGCTCCTGTCTAAAATGTAGGTGGAAACACTGGAAACTCTCGGACGGTCACTACTAAGCAGTTCAATTTGGGACCACCGGAGTTTATAGGAGAGCCAAAACCACTTAAGGCGGAAGCATGGATAAAGCAGATCACCAAGATATTTGATGTCTTGGGATGCTTGAGGAGCAAAGGTTCCCTTCGCCACCTTCATGTTGCGTGAAGAGCGATTCTTGGTGGAAATCGTAAAACGCACTACCCGACGCGACTCAAGATGTCTTGGGAGAAGTTCCAAGAGCTATTCAACGACAAGTACTTTCCCGAGAGTATTCGTCACATGAAAGAAGTGGAGTTTATCAAATTGGAACAAAATAATATGATCGTGTCATAATACGAGGCTAAATTTGCGGAGTAATCCCGGTTTGCATCCCATTTGGTCGATAATGAGGAGCGAATGACGTGAATGTTTTTAAGAGGTTTGAAATCGGAGATACGTCAATATCTTATTTCTCATAAACTGTGTTTGTACTCAGATGTTGTAAATAGGGCTCAATTATTGGAGCGCGGTAACGAGTAAACCCAACTAAGAGAAAGCGCAAAATGGCATGAAAATACGGTGGTATCGGTCATCGAAGCAGCGACAACAAACATGGAGGAATCAACATGCCGAAATGGTAACCACCGATGGTAATCATAGCCAAGATAGTAAAATGGACATTTCAAGAAGAGGAGATTCAATGATGATGGAAAAGCGTCAAGACCAAGCACCCATTGTTAAGGAAGGAGAACGACCGCCTATAATATGCTTCAAATGCGAGGAGAGGGACACATCACCAAAGCTGCGATGCCATCCAAAGAATGTTATAATTGTGGAAGAAGGTCACCTAGCCCGATTTTGTCGTTCATCGAAGACAAGTTCAGCTAGGATGGAGGCAAAGAAAGGTCGTCCCAGAAAAGTCAAAGCCGAGTGCAAGGAGAGGCGTTTGTAGTGACCTCCCGTAGAAAGCAAGGAACCGGATGAGGTCATCACGAGTAAGCTTATCATAAACTCTAGCGAAGTCTATACCTTATTTGATCTGGGTTCTACCCATTCTTTTATTTCTCCTACTTGCACTCAACGATTAAATTTGACTCAGGAGAAATTAGACTTTGACTTATCTGTGGAAACTCGTTGGGAGAAACCTTCATTACATCCACGGTTTATAAGTCTTATTTGGTTCAAGTTGGTACCACACATTACTGTCGATCTTATTGCATTAAAATACTTGAATTTGATGTAATTACTAGGATTGATTGGTTAACTACTCATCATGCAAAAATTGATTATTTTCGTAAGGTTGTTAGCTTTCATATTCCTAATCGACCTATTATGTGAATTCAAACAATCAAACCATTAAAATCAATCATTGTCATCTCAAGCCATAAAAGCTATTCGTTTATTGAAAAAGCGGATGTCAAGCTTTCTTAGCTCATGTCACGAGATCTAAACAAAAATACGTCGATTTTGAATAATATTTCTATTGTTAATGAATTTCTGATGTATTCCTTGAAGAACTTACGGCCTACCCCAGGCGTGAAATTAAATTTTGTATCGACCTTGAACTCCTAAGATAAAACCCATTTCTAAAGCCCCATATCTAATGGCTCTTATTGAACTTGGTGTTAAAGACCCAATGCAGGAATTGTTAGATATTGGCTTTATTCGTCCCCAGTACTTCTCCTTGGGGTGCTCTGTTCTATTAGTGAAGAAGAAAGATGGGAGTATGCGACTTTGTATTGATTATCGGGAGTTGAATCATGTCACCATCAAAAATAGGTACCCATTGCCACGTATTGATGACTGTTTGACCCGATTTGCAAGGAGCCAAATTCTTTTAAAGATTGATCTTCGTTAGGATATCACCAATTGAAGATTAGAACCGATGAAATTCCAAAGACGGCTTTCAAAAACTTCGAGACGGGCATTATGAATTCCTAGTCATGTCCTTTGGATTGACTAATGCTCCGCCGACTTCATGGATATGATGAACCGAGTATTCAAGGAATATTTGGATCACTTTGTGGTCGTCTTTATTGATGACATCCTTATTTATTCCAAAAGCCGTGAAGATCATGAGCAACACTTGAGGCTGATACTCCAAAAGCTTCGTGAATATAAGCTTTATGCCAAGTTGAAGAAATGCGAGTTCTGGCTTGAGGAAGTAGCATTCCTTGGGCACGTGGTACCAAGTCATGGAATATCTATTGACCCAGCAAAGATTGAAGCTATTCAAAGCTGGGAGCAACCTAAATCAGTGACCAAAGTACGTAGCTTTCTCGGCTTAGCTGGTTATTATCGGAGATTCGTAGAAGGGTTTTCTCGAATCGCTACTCCACTAACTCAGCTGACTCGGAAAGATACAAAGTTTGGTTGGAGCGAGGAATATGAGAAGAGTTTTCAAGAACTCAAGAAGAGACTCATTTCAAAGACATTACGACAATACCATCCGGTTCGGAGGATTTGTCATCTACAGTGATGCTTCGGGCAAAGGGTTAGGATGTGTTCTCATGCAACATGGGAAAGTCATAGCCTATGCCTCATGACAACTCAAAAAATATGAGAGGAATTATCCTACTCATGTCCTAGAGTTAGCAGCTGTGGTCTTCGCACTTAAAATTTGGAGGCATTACTTGTATGGGGAGAAGGTGGAGATATTCACGGATCATAAAAGCCTCAAATATTTCTTCACTCAAAAGGAACTCAACATGCGACAACGATGTTGGCTTGGCTCATTGAAAGATTATGATCATACCATCCAATACCATTCGAAAAGCGAGCGTGGTAGGCGACGCATTGAGTAGAAGATCATATGCGAAGCACGAAGCACGATATTGTCAACACAAAGGCTCATTTTGTGTGACTTGAAAAGGATGGAGATAGAGTTAAAGACTCCAGGGACCCATGTGATGATGGCGAATATACGAGTAGAACCAACTTTAATTGATAAAGTTAAAGCTGCTCAAGCTACAGACCTGGAGCTGATGCGTATGAGGAAGAAAGTGCAAGAAGGTGCTATGCCAGAAGCAAAAATCGATGAAGAAAGAATACTTCGAGTCAACTCCAAACTTTGTGTTCCTAACGACCCTGATTTAAAGTATAAAATCATGATGGAGGCGCACAACACACCGTTTGCAATCCATCCTGGGAGTAACAAAATGTATCATGATCTTGACATACATTTTGGTGGGCAATATGATATGAAGAGAGATAGCGCTTTTTATCTCAAGGTGTCTAACTTGTCAACGAGTCAAGGCGGAGCATCAAGTACCAAAAGGTCCAATGCAACCACTTGAAATTCCAAAATGGAAGTGGGAACACATTACCATGGATTTCGTTACTGGTCTTCCCAAGGTTTCTCAAGGCATTGATGCAATTTGGGTCATTGTTGATAGATTGACCAAGTTTGCTCACTTCTTACCAATACGAGAAACTTATACACTTGAACGTCTTGCTCACATGTACATAAATGAGATTGTAAGACTGCATGGTATGCCAGTATCCATTGTTTCTGATTGAGACCCAAGATTCACTTTACGATTTTGGGTTAGTTTGCAAAAAGCTATGGGCACGGATTTACGATTTAGTTCGGTATATCATCCTCAGACGGATGGACAGTCGGAGAGAACTATTCAAACTCTTGAAGATCTATTAAGACTTTGTGTCCTTGATTTCAAGGGAAGTTGGGATAAGTTCTTACCATTGGTGGAGTTTTCCTACAATAACAGTTATCAAGCAAGTATTGGCATGGCTCCATTCGAGGCGTTGTATGGATGGAAAAGTGTCGTTCTCAAAGTATCTTTGGGATGAGGTGGGTGAAGCAACGTTGTTGGGAATGGGAGTTGAATACGTATGACTACGGAAAAGATTCAAACGATTCTACAATGTATAAAAACCTCACAAGATCGACAAAAGAGTTATGTTGATCTTCATCGAAAGGACGTGGAATTCGATATAGGAGATCATGAGTTGTTACGTGTTGCTCCATGGAAAGGAGTTACGAGATTTGGAAAGAGAGGAAAGCTCAATCCTCGATTCATTGGCCCATTTTTAATCCTCGATCGAGTAGGGACTGTAGCCTATAGACTTGCTTTACCGCTAAGTATGTCTCATGTTCATAACATTTTTCATGTATCCATGTTACGTAAATATGTGAAAGACCCGAACCACATTATTGAGTTAGAACCGGATGAAATAGCGGAAGATTTAACGTATGAAGAGGTTCCTGTTCAAATCTTGGATAAGAAGGAACATATTTTACGCTCCAAGGTTATACCTCAAGGCAAAGTGTTATGGAGGAACCACGATGTTGAGGAAATGACCTGGGAATTAGAATCTGAAATGAAATCAAGGTATCCTTACCTCTTCGATATACCAAGTACGTACCCTAATTTCGAGGGCAAAATTTCTTAAGAATGGGAGGTTGTAAGACCCCAACTTTTTGAATAAAGATGAATTTTCTATAATTATCATTTTTGAATATTTTGATATAATGTTATAGTTGTGGGTAATAATTATAAATTTTGCAAAGTACGCAAGTTGTTCGATTGGTCGGGGAATATTCATTTTAAACAGGAAATATTAATGACGACTGAAGACAATCATAGTGGACCCCTAATGTAATTATTATCGGATTGAGAAAAGCGACAAAAATATTTTATTGAAATAACGGCGAGAAGTTTTACCGTTAATCTTTGTTGAACTACTCGGTAGTAAAAAAAGTACGATGTCGTGTGGTTGCGTAGTAGCACTGCAGTATTGATTATTGATACTTACATTGAAGTCTTTCAGTTTTGTTCAATTATTGATATAGTAATTGTTGTAAGTTTTGGCGTATTTTATGGACCCCCATTTATCCATTTTTCAAATTGTCGGTAGAAGTTATCCTAGTTTTGTTATTTATATATATATATATATATATATATATATATAATATATATATATATATATATATATATATATATATATATATATATATTATATGTATAAAATGATGAATCAGGAAAGTTTTGGTGGAGTTATGGGTAAAATCTTGCGTAAGGGTAAGAGATCGTAATATATATATATATATATATATATAGATATTAAATAATAGTCTTGTGTGGGGGAGGGGGATATGACATTGTCGGAAGAAAATTGAAGTGTGAATAAATGGTGGGTGTGAGTGATTATGATATTTATAGCATGTGTTTATATTTAGATATATATTATTTTAATTTTTGTTTGTGTTAGGAAAGTTCAATTGAATTCAATCAACCAAAGGATTCGTATGATATGAATTATTGCATCCGTAATAAATCCTTGCACAGTGTCTTTCCATTCTTCTATAAATAGAAGTTCATTCCTTCATTAATTCTTACGAATTCACTAAAACTCTAGAGAGAGAAAATTATAGAGAGAAAGAAGAAAAGATTTCTGCTACTTAACTACTCTTATATTCAGTTCTTTTACGGTAAGGGGTGTTATTCTTTCTTATTCATGAAGAGAACTGTTCTTATTCCATTTCTTATTATCTTTGTTGGAATAACTTTTGATCATGCGGCTCACCCTATACTTGGTGACATTCTTCTATTATTCCGTCTTTATTATTTTGTTGGAATATCACGTGCATGCGTTTTACGCCTGCACTGATTCCGCTCTTTATTATTCATTGGAATATCACGTCACATGCGTTTTCTGTGGGACTGGTTAAAATCTTTATTATTATTCATTTGAATATCCCACATGCATGCATTTTCATGGGACTGATTCCGTCCTTATTAGTATTACTGTTGGAATAACATGTCTATACAAGTACCGCATACAAGGTGATTTCGTTGTTATTTCATTCTTTATTATTCATTGGAACATCACTTCGGTCTTAATTTACTTTGACCGTTCCGTTATTTAGTATTCGTTGGAATAACTTTGTCCATGCGGTACCGCATGCATGGTGATTTCTTTTGTTATTCCATTCTTTATTATACTCAGTTGGTTAAAGTTTTGACTACTATACTCCATGAAATTAGTGAAATATCCTTGATATTTGCGCTTCATCCAGTATCTTTTCATGGAAATATTCTTTTAAGCATTCTTGAATTTTACTCTATAAAGCAATATTTGAATAATATTATTAGATAGCATTATTGGCAATGTCTAGAAAGTTCTGTCAAGGAGAGGTTTGGTAACCTAATTACGCGCTAGTAAGGAGAAATCCTTATCGGAAAGCCCCTTCTTTCCTGGGAACTGCCTGGTTGTCATAATTCTGATTCTGTAATATTATTTGTGAATAATTAATTATTGATTTATATGATAAGGAAATATTTATTTGATGAGGATTTAAATGTTGGATATATTTATGTGGTTATAAATGAAGGAATTAATGTTGAGGTATTTTATCAGTATTTTGCCGGATTGGAGGTATTAAAAGATCAAATCGGTGTTCTACTGACTTTATTGTGTGAGTTACAATTTTTAATCAATAGTTGGATCGTTGTGATTTTTGGATATGTTATACATATATAAGCTGAGTATATGTCCACAAATTTTGAACCGTTAAAAATGAACGAATAATTTGTTATGAATTTTAAGAGGTAACTGATTCGAAAATTAGGTTTTAGTGGAAAATTCTAGAATTGAGTGGACCCCACTTTTGGTTGTTGGGGAAGATGGCTAATTTTTGGTGGGTGGAATAGTAGCGGTAAAAGCCATCGCAGTAGTGTCAAGTCCGCTTTCTGGCGTGCTAATATTTTCCTATAAATAGAGGGCTAAGTTAGAATTAAAAATCACACCAGAATTCATAAGATTTCTCTCTTTTTCTCTCTAGATTATCGAGTGTATTTTGTGAGTATTTAGATACTTGGTGAGTTGCTATTCATCAGTGCAAGTTTTCTTTAGCGTCATATCCGATATCCAGTTAGAAGTGCTGCTCTTTTGAGGTAAGGGATAGTAAGGGATTTTAAGGGTTGTTATGTTTTTCATGTTTCGTAACTTTTTAGACCTTCAAAAATTCTAGAAAAATTTGAAATGATACTTTGATGAGTTTTATTGATTGTGTCCAAAAATGTTGATTTTTGGATGTATATATTAAGAGTTATGAATTTTATGAGAAAAGACTATTTTAAAAGTAACCGCTTATAACTCCTTGTGGTTAACTCCAAAATTGATGAAATTTTTATTGGGAGTACATCTATATAATATCAGTGTACTCTGTGAATTTCGGAATTTTTGGATAAAAGTACAATTTATGATAAATGTCTAAATATTCAGAAATTTTGGCCATATGAAAAATAGTAAATGAATTTTAAAAATTCTGAGAAAAATATATGTTCAATATGGAACTATATTCGCTAAATCACGTAAAAAAAAATATTTTGGAACCGATTTGGTATTTTTCATGAAAATGGACTAGTTATGAGTAAATGAATTAAATATGTTATGTGAAGTAAGAAAATTGGAAAATATGATTTTATGGCTTGAAAATCATACATGAGTTATATACAGATTTTTGATGAGGGTTTTGGTTATTGGTGATGAAATCTTATGAGTTTTAGAATGATTAAATGCATTATTTAGTAAAGTGTAAATAATTAAAATAAATTGTTTATAAGTTCAAGAAATGTTATTTCAATATCATTATACCGAAATATTGGTATGGATTTTATTATGGAATTTTTCCCTTTTTGTGTTGGGTTTACTATTCATGAGTTACTTTTCACGAGTTACTATTCATGACAAAATTGGTTTCCTTTTCTAACCAAATTATAGTTGATTTATGAATATTACTCTTGAGATTAAAACTCTATGTTGATCATATTATTTTTATTATCATATATAACATTTTTATAACCCTAATGATGATATTTCTCTTTGACTTGAGTGTAAAGATGTGTAGATTTTTGGTATGATCATGACTATGGGTTCTCTTTGGCCAGTAGTGCAAAGTTGAATTGTTGACTGGTATGATCGTGACCATTGAATTTATAATTGATTATCTTTAGCTTAAGTGCAAAGGTGAAATGATCAACATGGTTATAATTATTGTTTATATAAATTCTGAAATGATTATATATTTCTTTGAGATAATAATATATTTTGCCTGTAGTGCAAATATGAACTGTTGATGAATATATTTGGCCTGTAGTGCAAATATTAACTGTTGAGGAATATCTTTGGCCTGTAGTGCAAAGATGAATTGTTGATGAATATCTTTGGCCCATAGTGCAAAGATGACATGTTGTTGAATATCTTTGGCCAGTAGTGCAAAGATGAACAAGCGTTGAGATGAACATGACCAACTGGTGATACAAATGAATATCTTTGGTCCGTAGTGCAAAGATGACATGTTGTTGAATATCTTTGGCCAGTAGTACAAAGATGAATAGGTGTTGAGATGAACATGACTAACTGGTGATACAAATGAATATCTTTGGCCGTAGTGTAAAGATGAAGTTATTAGTATGATTATGAACAGGAAATGTGATTTGGTGTAACCATGATCTTTGATGTTTCAGGTAAAGATAGGTGACGAAAATTATCTTCGTCCTAGATGAGAAGAGGAATTTAGAACTACAATTATGATTATGAGTTATTCATATGATTGTGGACCAGAATTGTTGATTGATGTTACGGGGATAAAACATTGTTGGTGGATTTTTAACATAGAGAAGATAATAGACTTCATAGTCTATTTGACTCTTCTAAAGGATTGCTCGTTCCGCTCCAACTATTGTTGAAATTTTTATCATCTACCATATGTTCTAAATCTCTGATTTATTACTGATGAAGGTTATTGATAATTTAATTATCTTTAGTCATGATATTCTTTACTGAGCTAGTTGAGCTCACCCTTTTGCTTCACAATTCCTTTCAGGTAATAAGAGTGTAACTGGGTCGAGCGGGGATAACAGGGGAATTGAACGATGGTCTCTAGCTATGGAGGTTCTCCCTAAACAGTATAGAAAAGTGTGTTGTATTTTATACATCATTTAGAAGTTATATTTGGTGAATCAATTAGGGTGAGGTGAACCCAACTTTGGAAGGGTGTTTTGCCACTATCATACAAGATGTCTAATGACATACAACCTTGTGTTATCATAAGACAAGGTTGTGCACATCCACTTGCTGAGTATATCTACGTGTTATCCAAGTTGGTGTCAAGAGTCACAGTTGGTATATATTTGTATCAAAACTCACAACACATGAGTTGTTGTATTTTGCACGACAATGGTTGTAATAAAGTTGTAGTTGTTTTCTGTACCATGTATTTGGCGACTCAGAATGGGTTGGATGGAATGGACCTATTTTGGGGCGTCACATTTGGTATCAAAGCTTAGGGATATGATCTCTGGCGGAGATCGGGGAATAGGACTAGGAGGGGAGAGATGAGTAAATCCTTCGCTAATGTGTGTCCTACCTAAGCTGAATTTTATTACTTAAGTTGACAAATTGTGATATATCAATTAACCTTTATTTTAAAGCTGTATTCTAGAATGATATCTGAAATACAGGAGATGAGAAATGGAGAAATTATGATGACAGGGGAGATAAAATCTAAAATGAAAGCAAGGTATTCTCAACTTTTGAAATACTGAAGCACGTAAAATTTGGGGACGAAATTTCATAAGAGAGGAGATTATAAGACCCTAATTTTATGAAATAAAAATATTCAATTTTCTTATAATGACTATTAAAAGTAAATGGTTAAATTGATAAAAGGTTAAAGTTAAGGGTGATATATGAATTTTTTCAAAATACACAAGTGGTTATAAAATATTCATTGTTGTTTGGGAATATTCGTTTAGTCGTGGAATATTCTTTACGTTGGGAATATTCGTATTTACGCACGCACCATTTATGGGCCCCATAATGTAATAAGCGTCGGGATGAAGAAAGCGACAAATTTGAGTTTTTATAAATAATTGGCGTAGTTGTTTCTCAATTAATAATTGTTGGAATACCGGTGGTTAAAATACAAGAATACGTAGTAGTCAGCACAAGAGTATTACCAGACGGTATTGCAGATATTTTTTAACAATTGATTCTTAAATAAGAAGGCACTACTCAATAATTGTTACAGTAATTACTGTTCAATATTTTATTTTATTGATTCAATAATCTTTGCGTTGATATTTTATATTATTGTTGTTCAATAATTATCATCGACAAGATCTTCATTATCGATCAATAATTCATATTATTTGAATAATATTATTAGATGGCATTATTGGCAATGTCTAGAAAGTTCTGTCAAGGAGAGGTTTGGTCACCTAATTGCACGCCAGTAAGGAGAAATCCTTATCGGAAAGCCCCCTCTTTCCTGGGAACAGCCTTGTTGTCATAATTCTAATTTTGTAATATTATTTGTGAATAATTAATTATTGATTTATATGATAAGAAAATATTTATTTGATGCGGATTTAAATGTTGGATATATTTATGTGGTTATAAATGAAGGAATTAATGTTGAGGTATTTTATCAGTATTTTGTCGGATTGGAGGTATTAAAAGATCAAATCAGTGTTCTTACAGCTTTATTGTGTGAGTTACAATTTTTAATCTGACCGTTAGATCGTTGTGATTTTTGGATATGTTATACATATATAAGTTGAGTATATGTCCACAAATTTTGAACCGTTAAAAATGAACGAATGATTTGTTATAAATTTTAAGAGGTAACTGATTCGGAAATTAGGTTTTGGTGGAAAATTCTAGAATTGAGTGGACCCACTTTTGGTTGTTAGGGAAGATGGCTGATTTTTGGTGGGTGGAATAGTAGCAGGTAAAGCCATCGTGTAGTGAGTCGAAATGCCTTGGCGTGTTTAACATTTTCCTATAAATAGAGGCTAAGTTAAAATTGAAAATCACAAGAATTCATAAGTTTTCTCTCTTTTTCTCTCTAGATTATCGAGTGTATTTTGTGAGTATTTAGATACTTGGTGAGTTGCTATTCATCGCTGCAGCAAGTTTCAAATATCATATATCCGATATCCGATCAAGAAGTCTTTCTTCTTTTGAGGTAAGGGATAGTAAGGGATTTTAAGGGTTGTTATGTTTTTCATGTTTCGTAACTTTTCGGACCTTCAAAATTCTCGGAAAAATTTGAAATGATATTTTGATGAGTTTTATTGATTATGTCCAAAATGTTGATTTTGGATGTATATATTAAGAGTTATGAATTTTATGAGAAAAGACTATTTTAAAAGTAACCGCTTATAACTCCTTGTGGTTAACTCCAAAATTGATGAAATTTTTATTGAGAGTACATCTATATAATATCAATTTGTACTCTGTGAATTTGGGAATTTTGGATAAAAGTACAATTTATGATAAATGTCTAAATATTCTATGATTTTGGCCATATGAAAATAGTAAATGAATTTTAAAATTCGAGAAAAATATATCTTCAATATGGGACTTATTTCGCTAAATCCCAAAAAAGAAATATTTTTTGGGCGATTTGATATTTTCATGAAAATAGACTAGTTATGAGAAAATGAATTAAATATGTTATATGAAGTAAGAAAATTGAAAAATATAATTTTATGGCTTGAAAATCATACATGAGTTATATGCAGATTTTTGATGAGGGTTTTGGTTATTGGTGATGAAATCTTATGAGTTTGGCATTTTAGAATGATTAAATGCATTATTTAGTAAAGTGTAAATAATTCAAATAAATTGTTTATAACTTTAAGAAATGTTATTTCAATATCATTATACCAAAATATTGGTATAGATTTTGTTGTGGAATTTCTACCTTTTTGTGTCGGGTTTACTATTCATGAGTTACTATTCACGAGTTACTATTCATGAGTTACTATTCATGACAAAATTGGTTTCTTTTTCTAACCAAATTATAGTTAATTTATGAATATTACTCTTGAGATTAAAACTGTATGTTGATCATATTATTTTTATTATCATATATAACATTTTTATAACCCTAATGATGATATTTCTCTTTGACTTAAGTGTAAAGATGGGTAGATTTTTGGTATGATCATGACTATGGGTTCTCTTTTGCCAGTAGTGCAAAGTTGAATTGTTGACTGGTATGATCGTGACCATTGAATTTATAATTGAATATCTTTAGCTTAAGTGCAAAGGTGAAATGATCAACATGGTTATAATTATTGTTTATATAAATTCTGAAATGATTATATATTTCTTTGAGATAATAATATATTTTGCTTTAGGGCAAATATGAAACTGTTGATGAATATATTTGGCCCGTAGTGCAAATATGAAACTGTTGAGGAATATCTTTGGCTGTAGTGCAAAGATGAATTGTTGATGAATATCTTTGGCCCGTAGTGCAAAGATGACATGTTGTTGAATATCTTTGGTCAGTAGTGCAAAGATGAACAGGTGTTGAGATGAACATGACCAACTGGTGATACAAATGAATATCTTTGGCCCGTAGTGCAAAGATGACATGTTGTTGAATATCTTTGGCCAGTAGTGCAAAGATGAATAGGTGTTGAGATGAACATGACCAACTGGTGATACAAATGAATATCTTTGGCCGTAGTACAAAGATGAAGTTCTTAGTATGATTATGAACAGAAAATGTGATTTGGTGTAACCATGATCTTTGATGTTTCAGGTAAAGATAGGTGATAAAAATTATCTTCGTCCTAGATGAGAAGAGGAATTTAGAACTATAATTATGATTATGAGTTATTCATATGATTGTGGACCAGAATTGTTGATTGATGTTACAGAGATAAAACATTGTTGGTGGATTTTTAACATGGAGAAGATAATAGACTTCATAGTCTATTTGACTCTTCTAAAGGATTGCTCGTTCCGCTGCAACTATGGTTGAAATTTTTATCATCTACCATATGTTCTAAATCTCTGATTTATTACTGATGATGGTTATTGATAATTTAATTATCTTTAGTCATGATATTCTTTACAGAGCTAGTTGAGCTCACCCTTTTGCTTCACAATTCCTTTCGGGTAATAAGAGTGTAGCTGGGTCGAGCGGGGATAACAGGGGAATAGAACGATGGTCTCTAGCTATGGAGGTTCTCCCTAAACAGTATAGAAAAGTGTGTTGTATTTTATACATCATTTAGAAGTTATATTTGGTGAATCAATTAGGGTGAGGCGAACCCAACTTTGGAAGGGTGTTTTGCCACTATCATACAAGATGTCTAATGACATACAACCTCGTGTTATCATAAAGGCGGTGGTTGTGCACATCCACTTCTTTGAGTATATCTACGTGCTATCCAAGTTGGTGTCAAGAGTCACAGTTGGTATATATTTGTATCAAAACTCACAACACATGAGTTGTTGTATTTTGCACGACAATGGTTGTAATAAAGTTGTAGTTGTTTTCTGTACCATGTATTTGGCGACTCAGAATGGGTTGGATGTTATGGACCTATTTTGGGGCGTCACAAGTATTCTGTTGGAATAACCTGTCTATGCGAAGTACCGCATACAAGGTGATTTCTGTTGTTATTTCATTCTTTATTATTCTGTTGGAACATCCTGTCGGTGCAAATTTTTCTTGACATGGTTCCGTTATTTAGTATTCTGTTGGAATAACATGTCTATGCGAAGTACCGCATGCATGGTGATTTCTTTGTTATTCCATTCTTTATTATACTCAGTTGGTTAAAGTTTTGACTACTATACTCCATGAAATTAGTGGAATATCCTTGATATTTGCGCTTCATCAAGTATCTTTTCATGGAAATATTCTTCTGAGCATTCTTGAATTTTACTCTACAAAGCAGTATCATGTTGACAATTTGGACATTATTAGTTCTTGGATAAATTAATTCTTGAACTTGTTTTATTGAATTCTTATATCATTGTCATCATCCTCATATTTATATTTTTTGAAAGTCATCTACGTGTATTCATAGTGCATAGATGGACTTGGTATGATTATGACCAGGGATTATTCGGTGTAATCATGACCGTAATGTTACAAATGATGTGGTAAAAATCCTCATTGGCCCGTAGTTCATTGATGGACAGTTGTTGGCATGATCATGACCATTAATGAATACACAAATATTCTTGGCCCGTAGTGCATGGATAATTGTGGTCGTGATACTAAAGAATATCCTTGGTCAGAGTAGTGTAGTCGGGGTGATTCGATGATGTGGAATATTTATTGTTTGAGTCTAGCGATAACAGTGATGAAAAACCTTTTAAATCATAAAAGATAGAAGATTTTATTTTCTACTTGACTCTTTTAATGGATTGCTTGTTCCGCTGCAGTTAAAATTGATGTCTATTATATTTTATCAGTTTAATATTGTTGGAGACTAATGATAATTTATTCTGCATTATCTTAGTCATAATATTTCTTACTGGGCTAGTTGAGCTCACCCTTTCTTTCACTGTTCTCTTCAGGAAATGAGAATATAGCTGGGACGAGTCGGGAAACGGAGTGATGGTCCAGAGGATAGCATTAGTAGTCCTCACTATTCTGTGAAATAGTGTGATAATAATTGTAATGAGGACTCCCTTTGAGTTTGTATAATCTCTAGTAGACAATATTTGTATTCAAACTCACAGTTTATGTTTTATCGTATTGTATACCGATGATTGTATTAGTAAGTTGTATTTGAATTCTATACCATGTATCTGGCGACCCAAGATGGGTGATGTATACCTAATTTTGGGGGCGTCACAATAACTATTACATTTAAATCATAGGCTCCATTACAAATGGGTCTTCAAGCGCTCCTTGTTCCTTGATCTCCAATTCTTCAAAATTAATTCTAACTATTCATATTATAAAACTATTAAAAATAAATAGAAACCTTGATCAGCAGTCAAGGGGAAGTACATAGAAGGGAGATAGAATTTACATTAAGAAAAATTAGAGAAGACGAGGTACGCAGACCCCATTTAATAAAACTCATACATTCATGCATCCAACTAAAATAAAATCCAATCACGTTTGGTTGATAGTCCATAATCAATCCCATTTATTATCATACACATCACCATATACATTAATAAATAACATTCATCTCGTGAATAATAAACATTCAATATATATATTGATATCATTTAATGGGCAAATTTAGTTAGTATAAAATCTAATTTTAAATCAAAATAAACTCCTTTATTTTAATCCAAATTTAAATCAAAATAAACTCTATTATTTTAATTTATCTAATTTTGAATAAAATAAACTATTTTATTTTAATCAAATTCTATAATCAAAATAAACTCTTTTATTTTAATTAATTATGGAATAAAATTCCAAGTAAAAAAAACTCCTTTATTAAAGGAAACACGGAATCTATTTCCTATTAACAAATAAACTCATTTATTTTGAATAATATGAAATCTTATTCCATATCTAAATAAACTCCTTTATTTAAGAAAATACTGATTCTCTTTCCTATTCACAAATAAAATCCTTTATTTTGAATAATATGAAATCTTTTTCATATATAAATAAACTCCTTTATTTAAGAAAACATGGAATCCAATTTCAACTCCAGGTTAGTTATCATGGAATCCAATTCAAATTCTAATTAGTTAGCATGAAATCTAATTTAAAAATTAAAATAAATCTTTTATTTTAAGATTAAAATAAACCTTTTATTTTAAAATTAAAATAAACTTTTATTTTAATTATAAAATAATTAAGAATTATATATATATATATATATTAGTAGTATATATTTATATCATATATATATAATACATACTAACTTATGAATCAAGCATGTAATACCTCAACTCATATGTAGTTTTGATATGTATATATAATATATCATATATATAATATATACTAACACGTTCATGGATGATGATTTATATATATATATATATATATATATATAATAGACATATAGTAACGTGATTTTTTGAATAAACCACTTGTTCCATGATTTTTTTTTATTTTTTATTTTTTTAAATAAATTATGCCCAATTAAATTATTCTAAACACATATCAATATACATATCGATTTTGAACAATTAATAATTTGCATAAAGGTTTGGCTCTGATACCACTGTTAGGTTTGTAATATTCATGAACGCAATCAAATTGCACCAAAAAAACGGAAGTATGAAAAATCAGAGTTTTAAAATTTTACAAACCATATACCTGGACATTCTTTATGCGCAATTATTAATTAAACAAAAAGATAAATAACAAGAATAATACCCTTGAAGATTCGAGCTCCCCCAGGTACAAGTTCACCTCCAAAAAAATTTTGTGTTCAACTTGAATCCACCGAGTTTGGTTCCTTCCTTTGATCAACGTTAGCCACCCAAGTGTTTGGCCTCTAGAGGTGATCCACCAAGGAAGAAGAAAAATTCAAGAAGATGAGTATTTGGCAAAAGCCTAATTTTTTTATCTCTCATAAAAATTGGTGTACTCTCCCAACTATTGGAATTACGTCTGTTGTAAAAAAGTCAACAACAACTCTACACCCATAATAAGACTCCTCTTATTTATAGATGTAGGCAACCCTCCTTAACAATTAAGGAATTATGTTTTATTTTAATTAATTAAACTCCTTTAATTAATTAGGCTCCCAATCTTATTAGGAATAATTAATTAAACTCTTTTAATTAATTAGCCCCCTAATCTTATTAGGATATTTGAGAGTACTTTTATTAATTAATTCCCAAACTCCTTTAGGAATTAAATTATAATAATAGTAATAATAATAATAATAATAATAATAATAATAATAAGACTCTCTTATTAATTTATATTTAATATTTCTAAAATATTAAATAATAAATATTAAGCTATTTAATTTATTCTATCGCCATAGATTAAATTAAATATACTTAATTTATTATTACGATTATGTCATTAACTTCTTAAATAATTATTCTTCCTTTTATGGTGTGACCCTTTAGGTTCTTCATATTAAATCAGTTGTGAATAAATCAATTAGAACAATTCTTATCTTATTTAAATAAATAAATTAAACTATTATTTATTTAATTAAATAATATTTATTATACAATAAGAATAAGCCTCCCTAGCGATTAACGACTTTCGAGATAATATAGATTTCAACATTAATCATAAAAGACCATTTGAGTAAATAGTTACCGTACAATTCAATCCTTCCACCATACAATGTCCCAATTAAATATAAGACATAGAATTACTGTCAAGTCTTATTTTATTTAATTATATTTTTTTGACTCTTAAATGCACAACTCCAAATAATGCAAATTAGAAACTCCTTTCTAATTGCATTCTGCCTTGGCCAAGGACTATTGGGTTGTCATTTATCGAATCACATAGGATATTTCTCTTCTTTTACTAGAAGTGGTAGATTCTTTATTGATCATACATTATCTCCATGCACAACTTATTATACCCAAGCATACTTTTTGATATACCCTAAGGGTCTTAAGGAATAAGTCAAAGTATAACTCATCATACACAAGATACTATGATGATCTCAAGTCCAAGGATCATTTGTACTACTATCACTACAGGAATTTCTATTGACAGGAAAGTAAAACTCCATTAGGTATTCCTTAGCGAGCCACGTTCGGTGAACTTATTCTCTAATAAGCACCTACATACTTGCTTTAGTGTCTCCACACAAATGATCATGAGATCAATCATCCTCATCCAATGAGCAAGCAACGTATGTACTAATCTATCCGGATTCACTAATCCCCGATTTAGTAATCCAACGATTGGGAACTATTTTAGTTTTAAGCTTTATAAGAATTTAGATATTATTAGAATGATCATCATCATTATTCTAAAAGCATTTCTTAAAACTATAGGTTTATCACATATTATAAAACAGCATCATGTAGATAATTAAAACCCTTTAATAAATTAATACTTTTTATTAATAAATGAATAAGATTGTTACAAAGTATATGTTTTATCATCAAACATGATTGGCTTGTGTGCATACTACTTTCAATAATAATATGAATAATTGTGTTATCTCAATTATTGATTTAATAATATAAAATATTTTGTAGATGAAATTGTGACAATAATTGAATCAATAATATGAGATACTATGCAGTAACTACTGTGGCAATTATTAAATAAACTGAGTGACTTCTTACGTAAGCATCAACAATCAGAGATACTGTACAATATCGTGTACTACTATGCAACCACGCGTATTACTGTTCTTTTATCACCGGTATTTCAACAGTTAACGATAAAAGTTTTGTCGTTATTTTTATAAAAAGGTTATTTTTGTCGCTTTCTATACCCGACAGTCATTCCGTTGTGGGGTCCACCAATGATTGTGTTGTCGTACGAATATTAATTCCTCGATAAAAAAGAATATTCTCCGAACAAACAAATATTTTATGACAACTTGCATACTTGCAAAATTTGCACATATCACCCATAACTATAGCATTATATCAAATCACACCTTATTATTCAAAATAATATTTAAAAAAAATTAAATCTTTATTCATAAAAAGTTAAGGTCTTATGTGACAACCCCAAAACAGGTCCATTCCATCCAACCCATTCTGAGTCGCCAATACATGGTACAGAAAATAACTACAACTTTATTAATACAATTGTCGTGCAAGATACGACAACACTTAAACTGTGAGTTTAAATACAAATATATACCAATCGTGACTCATGTCCCAACCGTGGGCAAAGACACCTCATAATGACACCTTACATAAAGGTATAGTCGAAAACTATTTTAGAAATTAGAATCTTTGGGAAGTGCTCAAGGAAACCTTCGTACATGGGAGGTCATGCTTCTAGGTTATGATAAATATCATATGGCCACAGAATTATCCTTGGTTGACCCAATAGACCCCAAAGAAAAATGAGAAGATTACTATCATATTCTTTCCAATGGTGAGTCTTCTCTTAACATATCATTATCTCCACTGTCTCTAATTGGGAATTAAACTCCAAACAAACACCAAGATTATATAGGTAGTGCTCGTAAATATACTCAACGAGTGGATAAGCACAACCATGTCTTATGATGATACGAGGTTGTATGTCATTAGACATCTTGTATGATAGTGGCAAAACACCCTTCCAAGTTAAATTCACCTCACCCTCAACATCTATAGACCACCGATTTCTATTCCCCGTTATTCCCCGCTTGTCCAATACACTTTTATTTACCGAAAGGAATTGTGAAGCAAAAGGGTGAGCACAACTAGCTTTCGATAAAGAATATCATGACTAAAGATAAATAAATTATCAATAGCCTTCAACAAGAGAATAAATCGTAGATTTAGAACATATGGTAGATGATAAAACTTTTCAACCATAGTCGCAATGTAAGCAAGCAATCCATTAGAAGAGTCAAATAGACCATAAAGTCTATTATCTTCTCCATGTTAAAAGTCCACCAACAATGTTTTATCCCTGTAACATCAATCAACAGTTCCTTTCCACAATCATATGAATAACTCATAATCATAATTGTGATTCTAAATTCCTCTTCGCATCCAAGACGAAGATAATTTTCATCACCGTCTTTTACCTGGAAACATCAAAGATCATGGTATACCAAATCACCAGTTCTGTTCATAATCATACTAATAAATTCATCTTTGCACCACGGCCAAAGATATTCACCAACAGTTCATCTTTGCACTACATGCCAAAGATATTCAACAACAAGTCATCTTTGCACTACGGGCCAAAGATATTCAACAACCGATCATCTTTGCAATACGAGCCAAAGATATTCATCAGAAATCATTCATCTTTGCATTACGAGCCAAAGATATTCAACAACAGGTCATCTTTGCACTACAGGCCAAAGATATTCATGTCTCAAAGAAATACATAATCATTTCAGAATTTATATAAACCATAATTATAACCATGTTGATCAATTCACCTTTGCACTTAAGCTAAAGATATTCAATTATAAATTCTATGGACATGATCATACCAGTCACAATTCAACTTTTCACTACTGGCCAAAGAGAACCCTAGTCATGATCATACCAATAATTTACCCATATTTACACTCCAGTGAAAGAGAATTTCAACATCAGGGTTATAAAAATGTTATATATGATAATAAAATCAATATAATCAATACATAGTTTTAATCTCCAGAGTAATATTCATAAATCAACTATAATTTGGTTAGAAAAAGAAAACAATTTTGTAGTGAATAGTACCCGTGAATAGTAACTCATGAATAGTAACTCATGAATAGTAACCCGTCGTGAATAGTAACTCATGAATTGTAAATCGTGAATAGTAACTCGTGAATAGTAACTTATGAATAGTAACCCCGACATGAAAAAGTTCCAAATTTGATAAAAAGTTCAAACCAATATTTCAACATAATGATATTGAAGAAATAATATCACTTACGAAGAAAATAACATCCCTTTCAATCCCTTAAAATCTCTTACTATCCCTTACCTCAAAAGAGCAATATTTCTGACTGGAATAACGCTGAACGAACTTGCACCGTATAGCAACACTCAAAATATCAAAATACTCATAAGAATACACTCGATAATATAGAGAGAGAAATAGAGAGAAAACTTCAGTTTCTGGTGTGATTTTCAATTCTAACCTAAGCACCCTATTTATAGGAAAATGCTTAGAACACCAAAGCAGAAAGTTTAATAAAATATAATAATTATTAAAATTTGTCTACGCCAACTTTTGAATTCAGATTTCAGCATGCTTAACAACACATGATCCCACCAACCAACCACAAAAACGTTTTTCTTTTAAAACAAATTTAAAACTTTTAAAAAATAATTATTTCGGAACTTCAGAACTTCAATAATTCATAATAAATAGTTCTTTTATCCGAAAATTTGAATCTCGCGAGTTTTTATAGGAAATTCAATTCTCTACAACTTTGCAGAAGAAAGTTTTTCCAAATTCCAAACCAAAATTGACCGAAATCCACATACGGACGATTTTACAGGCTATAGTCAAATTTCAGTCAAGAAATGGGGTCTACCGACATGTTTAACATGTTTTAAACAACTTTTGCAACAAAAATACTCTTCCTCCTCATATACTCATATATACCACATTCATTGTAAAAATATCACCATTATTATATTATTAAAATATAATAATAAATTATTTTATCAAAAAAGATAAAATATCGATTTTCAACAATTGTCACTTTAAAAAAAAAATTCTCCATCTATATCCACATAAAATGAATATTTTCCTTATCATATAAATCAATAATTAATTATTCACAAATAATATTACAGAATCACAATACTGACAACCAAGTCGTTCCCAGGAAAGAGGGGGCTTTCCAATAAGAATTTCTACTTACTGGCGCGCAATTAGGTGACCAAACCTCTCCTTAGACAGAACTTTCTAGACATTGCCAATAATGTTATCTAATAATATTATTCAGATAATATGAATTATTGCTTCGATAATAAAAAATACTGTGTTGTGACAATTATTAAAACAACAGTAATATAAAATATCAACGCAACAATTATTAAATCAATAAAATAAAATCCGAAGCGAAGAATTATCGTAACAATTATTGAGTAGTGTCTTCTTACGTAAGAATCAATAATTGGTGCAATACTGAGTGTCTTCTATCGCAACAACAACGCAGACATCGTATTTTAACCCACGGGTATTCCAACAGTGTTGTTAATGGTCAGAATAACTACGGCTTATTTATAAAAACTCATACTTGTCGTTTTCTTCATCCAACAGATTATTATTCATTATGGGGCCCATAAATGGCTGCTGGGTCGCATTTAATATTCTCAATGAAGAAAGAATATTCCACGACCAAACGAATATTCCTCGATAGAAATGAGTATTTTATAACCACTTGCACATTTTAAAAAATTTACATATATCACCCTTAACTTTAAACTTTTATCAATTTAACGATTTACTGAATAGTAATTATAAGAAAATTGAATACTTTTATTTCATAAAATTTGAGGTCTTACATCTTACAATAGTTGTCTACTACTACCAGTGAGTATCTTTTACCTCCAAGACTAGTTGTTGGAATAGGCCCAAAGAAATCCATATGAAGAACTTGTAGTGGCTTTTCATTTGAGTTTGTCATCTTGCTTTTGAATGAGCTCTTGGTCTACTTTTCTAGTTGACAAGCTTTGCATGGTCTATCCTTGATGAAGTTCAATTTGGGTAGACCTCTTACTAGATCCTTTGATGCAAGCTTTGACATGTTCTTAAAATTTAGATGAGATAATCTCATGTGCCATAACCAACTTATTTCTTCTGAAGCTTTTAAGAAGAAACAAGTTGATACAGAGGAACTTACTTCAGAGAGATTCATGTTGGGTAAATTCTAGATACGCTCTACACGCAAGTGTACATGGTCAACAAGTAATATAGTGATGAATTGAGTATCGTTCCCACAGAGACTAGTATAAAATTTATTCTAACAATTACCAATTTTATATTATTTGAATTTTATTAAACTATTCAAAATTAATGATTAAAATTAATAAAAACTAAAAAACTAAAAAAAATCAAAATTAATCATCACAAATTAATAACCGTAATTTCAATCAGATAATGGAGAATTAGGCTTACAATTTCACTTTAAGTTTCACTCTGATTATCACACCTTTTTCCAATTTAATTTACTATCTCAGTTTATTAATCAAGAACATTCAAGTAGAATTAGCCATCTCTCGATGCACTAACATCGTATTAACTTAAATCCACAATTTGATAGAATTAAGTCAAACACCCTAATTAACTAATTCATGTGAATTAAAATCAAATAAGGTTTAAATTCCAATTTCTTTACGCGATTACATGTGATGTTAGGTATATCTTTATCCTAAACATTCATCAAGAAATCCATCAAACACATAATTCAAGAACAAATGTTATTGCAATTAGGTCTAGATTCATACATCATCTCTCGAGTCCATAAAAATCCACACAGAATTGGTGATCAAGTAATTCATAAATTAAAGTATAAATCACAATAGATAAACTGAATTAATAGTATTATTAAACTGAAATTAAAGCATTGCAATCATTATTCAACACTAAAGATCCATTGCAAGTCTAAAAAGTAATTTAGTTCATCATAAACGAATTAAAAACTGAAAAGATAGAGAAATTCATCGTCCCAATTACAAAATTCGAATTGAAAGTCAAAGAATAGTAAAACACCACCCTTATCCTCGCTCAAATCTGCAATCTTTGTGATCTTGACCTTCAACTCTGTTCCTCCAATGTTCTTTAGAAAATTAGGGCTCCAAGTATGATTGATTGATTGTTGTAATTCCAAGTCTCTGTTAACTTGTGTTAACTGATGTATATCTCATGTAATAGTTCATAAACGACACCCAATAGCAATCCCAATCCATGCCCAAGTCTTCCATCCACCAGCTGCAGAGTTCTAATCAAATCCAAAGTCTTTATCTCTCCCCGTACCCCCGCCCCGACGGGGGTTTTACTCTTGACATAGCCCTCCCCCGCGTGGGGTGTTACTGTAGTTGGCCAAGGCACCCCCGCCTCGGTGGGGGTATTCTTCATTATAAGGCCCGCCCCGGCGAGGGGTCATTCTGCAGAAATACTGATTTTTAGCTTTTGTATGCCAAATCTCACCATAATGCAACCAATAAGCCACCAATACCACGTCATGCAACCTAAACACAAAACAAAACAAAAACAAGTAAAATTGTACAGAAATAGATAGGATCAACACAGTTTAAGTCCATATCAGAAGTCGATTCGTAGGTATAAAACCCACTCATCAATTCATCACACAAATATTTTCTTCTCTGGATCCAGTTAGCTTGACAGAGTTGGTTTCCAGATCTCGAACTTAAAATTTATTATTAAGGAAGATGACTTGATGACCCTTGTTACATAGTTGACTTATGCTTAGTAGAATGTGCTTCGGTCCATCAACGTAGGCTACTTTCGTGAACAAAATGGCTCCTTTTCCTATAGAGCCATATCCTATGGTTTTACTATAGTTGTTATCTCCAAAGATAATGACTGGACCATCTTTATCTTTCAAGTCTGTCAGAAGAGCTTTGTTGCAGTCATATGCCTTGAGCACCCACTATCAAGATACCAAATGGATTCAGTTGACCTTGGTACCTACATGCATAATCATTGTTTATTTTGGTACCCATACTCTTTTGTGATGAATTGATGAGTGGGTAACTAGAAGAGACGCTATTTTTGTTTGTTTCCGAATATTTTTCCATACTTAAATTTGAGGAAGGCAAACCATCAAATCCTAATCCTGATATGTTAGAAACCATTCTTTGACTTGTGATCAATGAGTTCATTGATGAAGAAGATTGATTTCACATGGAGATTATCTTTTCCAATTCTTCTACTTTAGATAAGAAAAGATTCTCTTAAAAAGTTTAATTCAGTTATATTTCTCAAATTCTTTTTTTCTATTTCTAGCTTGGATAAAGAGACAGTGTTTCGTAGAGAGGTTTCCAATTTTACTTGCACTTTCTCTTTTTCCTCTTGAAGAAAAGAATAATCCTTTGATAGAACCCTAAACAGTTTCATATATCTATTCAATTCAAAAGTAATATCATGCAAGTAGATCTAAGATCATTCATGTCAACATCAGGAGAGTTAAAATCAAATACCTCACTTATATCAATTTCTTGACGATCAGTGGTTGAGTTGGACTTTTCTTCTATGGCCATCAGACATATGTTAGCTACTGGTGGCTTTTCATCATCGCTTGAGTCTGAGCTGGTATCATCATCTGAGTCACTCCATGAGCTGTTAGCTACTAGACCTATTTCCTTCTTGTAATACTTCTTGTATTTTTTGTATCATTTCTTCTTATCATGCTTCTGCTTTTGATTTTTGAGATCCTCTCATAGAGGTTTGGTGCATTCTGCTATAAAGTGATCAGGCTTCTTGCAGTTGAAGCATAAGTCATTTTCTTGTTCTCTCTTGTTGAATCCTTTGTTGAAATTTCTTCTTGGTCTCCAGTTGCTGCCTTTTCTCATGATTTTTCTCAATCTTCTAGCAAGCAGAGCGACATCATCATCATCACCATCTAATCCTTCTTGATCATCTTCTTTGGCTTCGATTGGAATTTTCGATATTCCTTTAAAGTCTTCAAGAGTAATATTTGTGTCTTTTCTTTTATTCTCAAATAGAGTTTCTGCACTTTGATTTAGCTCCAACTCATAAGTAAGAAGATTACCATAGAGTTTCTGCACAGTCATTTCATGTAAATTCTTTTATTCTCGAACTGGCGTGGTCTTGGCATCCCACTTGCTGGGTAGGGCTCGCATGAATTTGATATTTTGCTCTTTGTTTGGATACACCTTTCCATATGACTTTAGAGCATTTAAGAGTATAGTGAATCTTTTATATGTTGCTGTAATATTTTATCCAGAAACATGAGTAAACATCTCGTATTGTTGAGTTAAGAGAGATTACTTTTTTTCTTTAACTTTTTTTTGTTCCCTCATGCATTACCAGCAATGTCTCCCACACTTCCTTTGCAATGGTGCAGTTTACAACATTTTTGAAAAGTTCATCCTCCAAGACCATGAATAGAATATTCTTGGCCCTTTTGTCCAGCTGCACATGCTTCTTCTCATTTTTTGTCCATTCTTCACGCATCTTCACAACCTCCTTGTTGGGATCATCTGTTGTGGGAGCGAGCTTTGTAGGAATGTATGAACCAGAGAGAACAGCTTCAAACAAATCATCATCGATGGCATCCATGTATGTCTGCATACACATTTTCCAGTTAGCAAATTTTTCTTTGTTTAAAAAAGGTGGCTTACTTCAACCACCAAGGGTCCAAGCTTAGAGCCATTTTTTTTGTGTCATAGATCTAATCAAAGTGTAAGGTTTGTGTTAGTGAGAGCCTTGCTCTGATACTATTTGTTATTTCCCAAATGCACTTATAGACCTAGAAGGGGGTTAAAAAGATCTTTAAACTTTCTTTTTATCAAATAATTAATAAACTTATTGATATAAGCACAGCGGAATATGTTCTTTTGAAAAACCCCTTTTAGATCTAAAACAAATATTAGTTTCAGATTTAAGCAGTAAAGACACATGCAATTTATAAGTGGTTTGAAGACTGAATAACTTCTACTCCACTCTTCTACTCCTCAGTAGGAAATTTATTAGAATTTAATCACACAAACAAGGACACTTTGCCCTCTTCAAGCCCATCAGACTTGGATATTTAGTCACAATGACTAGGATAATTTTTCCCTCTTCAAGCCCCTCGGACTTGGATATTTAGTCACAAAGACAAGGATGTCTAGCCCTCAGATGCTCTGATGATTGATATTTGTTGTGAGGTGCTGCTAAGTTTGCGTTAAGCTTTTCTTCTTAGGTACTTAGCAACTCGAACTTTGTGTATTGGATCATTGAGTTCATTCTTTAAATTTTACAGAGTTTTTGGCTTTTTGATCTTGATGTTCGGCTCTTTCAAAGTTGAATCCTTGTGGCCCTTTATACTCTGCTAAGAAATTTTCCCGTTGCAAAATGCCCGTTTGAGCAATTAATGTTCAGATGTACTAGGATACTTGATGTTGACATTTTAAACCTTGGAGACAGTTATTTTTTCCTTGCATGTCACATCGGTCTACTTTTTCACCTAACGCCCTTGACGTGTCACTGTCACCAACTAGCTAGTATACACATAATCTGAACTTCAATTTTTGCCAAGGATATTTTGAGAATGCATTAGGACCTTCAACTTGCAACGCTCCAATGTTAGTCAGTTTATCAGACTTGATTGCTCTACGATCGAGTCTTAATCAACGATCGTTTAGCTGGCTGGGAGAATCACTTGTTCACTTGACGATTTGAAGTGACTTTACGAACCAAAGTTTTGGTTACTCCAAGTAGTTCGGCGATCCCCTTGATGTTTGTGTGATCTTGATTTGGCTCCTTAAGTAGCAGGGTAACATTACGATCCTATCATTTATACATCAACTCAGCTTCTTTTAAGATCAATCTAACATTATGTTATCTTTATATTCTAAGTCCTTGTACAATTGATCAATTTCTTATAAGGATTGTACAACTCATACTGATACAAATATACATTAAGCTCATTCATCATCAAATTTATCATGCAAATTCTAACACAGCTACATCGTCAAATTACTCAGAGATTCTCGCAATACATGAAGCAAAGTCGAGAGTGTGTTTGGTTGAGGTGATCAATTGTTCAGCATAACCAAGAGTTATGTAGATTACCATCAATCAAATATATTTTGATAATTTTGTATGAGGATAACGTTGCCTTCATTGCTCAACTTAGAGAATGATACATCAAGAGAGATAGAATAAAACACATTTTACCTAAATTCTTCTACACACATGAGCTGCAAAAGAAGGGTGATATAGATGTGCATCAAATTCGATCATGTAATAATTAGCCAATTTATTCACAAAGTCACCACCAAATGCAACGTTTGTAAAACTTCAGAAAAAGATCGGAATGCATAGACTAAAAGACTTATCACAACATTGATGGGGAGATTGTACTCTTTTTCCTTAGTCACTATTTTTATCCCAATGGGCATGGTTTTCAGACCTAGACCGAACCAACAGTTGAACCGAAAAAAATGGGAATCGGTCGGCTCTCCAATCCGGTTTGGATCAATGACCCTTTTTGTTCAGAAATTGTTCAAACCTGATGAACTGGCGGTTGAATCACCTGACCCAATGAACTGGTGACTAGTTTGCGAGTTGGAACGGTTCCTACTTTATCTTCTTCACTCTGAGATTCTCTGAAATTGTCAATCGTATGACAGTTCTGATATACTCTACGAAATGAGTCAACAGTTGAGTGATGAGTAACGTAGAGTATGAGCTCTACGTTATGCTCTACGAATGGAGCTCTACAATCTTCCGCTCTACAATCTGTTTGAGCAGACTCTACGAACTTCTCTTCGTACTGCAAATATTTTAACAGCTCTACAATTCTAAAAACCGCTCTAGGAACTAACTGAAGATTTTGCTATCTCTTTGCAGCTTTATGATTACCCAGTTGATGTTTTACGAACACTTAGATTACTCTGCGAACAATATTAACACTTTGAACATGCCGAGTAACTCTACGATCGTTTAACAATATTATTCGATCGATTTAATTCAATTGCATATTCATTTAATCAACTCAAAGGATCAATCTAACAAGTTTGATCGTTCTATTTCTAAGTTCTTGTACAAATGTCAAAATAAGGACTTTACAAAACTACTGAACAATTATACATTATAATCACATCATCAAAATTAAATATACATGACTTAACCACTCTTAACAATTATAATGTATAGCAGACTAAAGGGCAAATTGGGCAAATGCAAAAGTATGAATTGATTCCTTATTTTTTGAAGGTATAATCACGTTGTTACTTTTACGTGTGCAATGTAGAGGTTTCAGCACATAAAAGCAGCGGAAATTTAAAATTATCAAAACAATTTCCGAAACCCAAAAACAGGATCTATGCGAAACAGAAATTAATTCAGTGGTTTAGATATTATACCGATTATGAAAGAGTTCTGAAACAGCTTTGAATCTCCAACGCAATCCAACAGAACTGCGCCTCTACGGTATCCACATGAACGCCCCGCGAATCGTCACACTGTCTGCAGTGAAGAGAACTGCGGTACTAGCCACCAAGGATCAGGATTTTCAAAATTTCTCTCTAGTCTCTCTCTAAGAGCGACTAGGGTTTTTAGGTTATGATGATATTCTACAAAATTGTTGATATATCGTATATATAGCAGTCCAAAAGAATTAATCAAAACCTAAAACAATTATAAAATCCGAATTTATATATTATATCTTAATTAAGTCTTACTTAATTAATATACATATATATAAATTATCCTATTAATTTAAATTCGTAATTTAAATACTATCAATCATATTGACATATTTAAATTCTTACAATTTAAATTAATTACTTTTTGAATTACGTTCTATGTGTGTGACCATATAGGTTATTATTACGTTGGCAATAATTTTAAAATCATATTATAAAATTATAAATCGTGAGCGGCATCTAGTAATGCATCACTGCTACCCAAGTAATAATAAGATCGATGATTCGATGCAACCTTTTCGTGACCAATGTTTCAATGTAATTTAATCCTTTTAACCTTGACATCATAGATTAAACTCGAGTCATAGAATGTGTCATACTCTTTATAATTTAATCTGAGTTTTCTTTATCAATGAGTAGATTATATGAAACAAATTACTATTTGAGCACAGCCATGCATTTCATAGTCCTACTCAATCAAGATGCCTATGGATATCACCCCTAATATATAGGAGGGTTAAATTATATCTAGATCACTCATATTGCTCACATGATTCATGATTTACCCAATAATCACCTTTATTGTCCACCCTATTAAAGGTGACCTTTGATGATATCAAAGTACATAAATTTTCGTGTAGTAATATAGTAATTTCAAGTCGGAGGATCATTACATCATTGTCACTATGAAAATCACTAATGACACTTTGCATAATGCTCCACGTAGAATTCTCATGATGGGTCTGTTCAGTACATCGTTCTCTAACATGTACCTATGCATTAACTCAATATCTCATATATTTATGACCAATGAGATTTTGTCATCAGTCAATCCACATACTAGTCTCAATGTATCTTTGTTGTTCCATCAACAATGATACTCGACTAGGGACATTTAAGAGCAATGATACTAATTATAATTATATAATTTCATGTTCAAGTCACATACTTGAAACTATATAATTTGTATCACTATTCTAAGGAATTTTATTATGTTAACATTTATATAACGCAGTAAATAAAATCATTCATTTATAAAATCAAATATAATATAAAAATGTTAAACAATTATATCAAATAATTGGCCTGGGGCATAAACTCTAACATGCAACTGCTAATCTAGGGTTTGCAGATTGCACCACCAATAACTTATTCATTATTTGTCTTGCCATTAAATTAAATTAAAATATTATTTAAGTTTTGATTTTAGAATTCTATTTGGATTAGTATTCTAATTAAATTCTGAATGTTGTTATTTATTATAAAAAAATTCGGTCAAATTATAATTGTAATATACATACATAAATCATCACATATTTATTAACATGTGTATCATTTCTCATAAAAATTTTAAGAAAAAAATAGTTTATATGCTGACAAATTTTATAACCATATACGCTTATATTTGATATTCATTTTCGTACTATTCCAACTAATTTCAAAGGGCCTAGTTTAACTGTTGATAATCAATCAAATTCTCGAGGAAATAAGACAAATTCCAACAAATATTAAAAAAAAAAGAAGAGCGAAAGTCGAAATATAATCATAGAGTGAAATAAAGTAAAATCATTTCAAACTTCTACATATGCTACCCAAATATGATAGAAGATTTTTAGTTTTCAAAATAAAATAAAATAAATTAAAAAATAAGTCTATTTTATTATTACCATTTGAAAAAAATTTAATTTAAAGAAACACTATTACCACATTTTTGATATTTCAACAATATTCTCTCTTACATAAGACGGTAGTAAGTCCCATGTACGTGAGAGCTAACCTTGTAGAAAAAAGAAAAAAAAAAACACAAGCGGAAATATCATTTCCCTAAATTTATGGCATGCCGTTAACAAAATAAGCAGGTGAACTACCACAAAAACATATTACTGGAATAAATACTCCAGATTTATATGCCATTTAATAATTACAATCCCCCTCTCTTTTTCTCCCCTCCCTTCTATATTATCATGCATTCTCCACATTTAGTTGTTTTGTTCTCCCATTAATTTCATTATCATGAAACATTTCCATTTCTTCAGTTATGAAAACTGAAGCCTGGCTTAAGTTTTCATTGCCAAAAGTCTTAGAAAAGGACTTTCAAAAACATCTTTAGAAGTCGATTAGGCCTTCAGCTTTAATGTTAATCCACTTCGTTACTGCTTCGAGCGCTTTAAATAAACCAACACGCCGATGCCCGTCAAAACCACTGCACTGACCAAAACCCCAGACTTGAGAGATATCCATCGTCTTTTCTCTTCTGTAGTTTGAGTGGTGGCTGTGCCAGATTGTGATTGTGATTCGGTTTTCTGTTGACTTAACTCGGAGTAATCTAGATGCAACCTCAACACCTGCAAAAGATCGAGGAAATTATAAGGTAACTTAAAAAATACTACAGTTGATAAATTCAAGCATCTTTTTCACCAAAATTATTTGCAGTATTTCTCCATAAAAGTTTATTTAAATAAAGAGAATGAATTAAAGTCTACTATTTTATGTCGAATGTGGATTGCGACAAACGTAGAACTATAAACCACAAAATAAAATAGTAATATGTGGATCCCTATCCATGTATCATATATAGCAACACTCTTTAAAGAAAGTAACGAAAAATTTAGTTAATCAAAATTCCTTGAGTTCTCAAAAATAATAAATACCCCAGTATCAATAAAGTAACAAGATGTTCAAAAAAAAATTTGACAAGGATGTGTATGAAAATCATCATTGCTACAAGTCAGTAAACCACGCCTGCTCAGGGGCTAGACTCACTCAAAAGTGCTACTAATTAGATTCTCACAAAATCCTATGCCATAAATGCCCAAATCCTTCTCTGTAGACCATGGTTCTAGGATCTCAAAGGTGAACATGCTTTATCATTGACGCCCTTGGAGTGAATTCTACTAAATCAACCTATTAGGACGCCCCATTGATCGACTCCACTATCAGTGGGCAAGTTTGAACGAAAAGGGTGAAAATCCGAGTACACTCTAACATAGTTGTTAAGGCGCTAAGTCGAAGCGAGTCGGTGGCTAACCGCTTAAGCGACTGGTCGACTAGGCGCCTGACTAGTCATCATATGATTATTTACAATGTGCATTTTATAATATAGATATTTCAATTAACAAGTACACTAAATATAAAAAAAAAACTCACAAATATATTATATATACCAAGTATATGCAATTAATACTATATTACAATTCATAAACTCAAACATATACTAAAACAAAAATACCCAATAGATCGATAGTGAAATTTAACTTCAATAATAAAATAAAAAAATAAATCACTTATGAAAATATTAAAATTAAAAGTTAAAATCACTATTGGTTATATTAAATAATAATTACTTTTCATGAATAACAAATACAATATATTATAATAAAAGTAAGAAATAAATATGATATCATACTAATATAATAAAGTATAATAAATAAATAAAAATTATAATACTAATCTATTGTGCTACATTTATAATATTAATATTTATTGATCATGTGTATAATATAATATTAGTGCAAACTATGTGTAATTTACTTTATATAATACTTACATTTAGTGGTATACAGCTGTGTTGGTTACTGGTTAGGTTGAGTGAAGTCTATTCAGAGTACCATGTGTCTCATTTGCACGAGTGGAGTAACATGGGCCACATGTTTTAACTGATGGGTCCTGTTAGTGGGCAACAAAAATGCCCAACAAAAAAACTCATTCATCTTTTTCTCTTAAATTACCACGTCGCACTATCGGAAGAGATGAACGAAGCAAAGTTTGGCAGTCACAACTCTCTCTCTCTCTCAAGATTTCGCATGAGCAGCTCTCTTGATTTAATTTAAAGCTCATTAGCTAGGTAGCAAACAAATCATTGTCGTGGAGCCAAAGTGAGTCGTCGGAGTCAGTTGAGGTACTCACCCAATCTATGTCTTAATCTCTGTCTTTGCTCGACATGATTGATCGATCGATTGGGTCTCTGCTCTTGCCTCTTTTCGTTTCTCCCTCTCTAAAGTTCCAAAGTTGTGAGCGATCGATTAGGTTCAGTCAAACTTTAGTCTATTTTTTTCTCTTTTTTACCTAGTTAAGCTTCGGGTCGGACCAAACCCGCTCCGAAAGTCCGAAAGTTCGACCGCTTATCAATATAGTCGTCCAATTCGTTCACCAGTAGTCCAAGTAGTCCAGCTCGCCTATCTACTCTCCCACCAAGTCGCCCTGCCACCTTGGAAGAAAACAATATGTACACCTATCAAATGAGATTATTGTCACTCCAAAATAACTAAGTGGGTGCTCTGGAGATGCTAGACAAGTATAAGGCAAGCTCTTGTCCAGGCAGATAACCAACGTGGAATATCAGACCACTTTTAGGCTTTGCTGACCCTTCAAGAATGACAAACACAAGTGTCATAAATAGATTTGATGATCTATTATGCTTTAATATGCTTATTTAAGGACTTATTTAGTTAGACACAAGACATGCTTGAAAAATAATCACAAGGCTTCAACATCTTTCATAGAAAAGAAGATTTTATAGGAGTGAGAGAGAGAGAATACAAAATTATGAGCAGAAAACAAGAAATCCACCTAACTAGAAAGGCAGAAAAATACAAAGCCCTTAGAAGAGGGTAGCCCTCCGGTCCCTCTGCTAATCTGAACACAAAATCCCACCAAAATTACCCAGCACTGAAGACCACAAAGAAGCCAGGAAATGACATATTGCGGTGATACTTTTGAGTTCTGACAAGTGTCATTTGACCACTTATGCATTTCAAATTTAAGTGTAGTATGACAACACTTCATATTGATAGACAAGTTCTAAAGAGGTACAACATAGTAAAGATATAAAGCATAATATCACAATGTGCACACATAAATTATCTGTAGCAAGCAGATCCGTGTCACCTTTAGTCCCACAGATCTGGCATGGCCAACAGAAATGGCAAGATCACCATCCGTAGTAAGCAGAACTTTATCACCTTCATCATCTTCATACTGCAGTACATCTAGAAATCAGATCAAGAAGTTTTGTTTGAGACAAAAGTACATCATGTTCATAAACATCTCACTCACCAAAAGCTGAGGGCGGTTTTGATCATTAGCAGTGCCTATCCTTCGCATAACAGCAGAAACAAGCTCATCCAAATTTTCTGTCCCTGAAGATTGGGAAAAAAAAATGAACACATTGAGCATGTGTGTGCATATAAGAGAGAGAAGATCTAACAGAACAATCTTATATATACAATCTCTGTTCCCTTCTGAAACTGTTGTGCAACCAATCATATGCACAGAAATCTACCTTCAGCGTATGACCAACACCACCATTGTTGTTTCTAATGATCACCTTCCTCAAATAAAACGTTCTGTTTTTTACAAACCCAGTCTCTATTTTCTCTTTCTAATAGCGGTATATATACACAGACACATACACACACAAGTGTATGCGAATGCGCTCGTGTATACACAAAAAAGAAAATAATAGGAAAGAAATACAACAGCATACTCCTTCCAGCTAATATTAATGTTTGCATATAGGACACATTTTTACTTATTTTTTATCAAACAATAAATTTTAGTCTATAAAGTTTCATATTGGAAAAAGATTGTCCAAAAAAATATCCTCTTGGGGAGGGCGGTAAGGATTCTCACTAGTCTTCAGCACCTTTTATTACTTTCTGTTGTACTCTTGATACTAACTATCAAACCGTGGGATATACTGAAGAATATAAATATATATATATGTATATATAAGGGAGAGGGGTGAACAAAGAATTTGATTCAAAGAACGTCATATGGTGTTCCCTATAAATAAATAAAATAACTCACCAAAATTAAAGCGGTGTAACCGTCCCTTAAGGTCCTCAACTTTAAAGGCAAACGAATTACCAAGACCAAGAGATGGATATGTTGACTTCGCAGGTTCTGAACCATCTAATGTGTTTAATCCAGACATTGACATTTCACTATAGACAAGACTGTACAGGGTTAGTTGTTAATTTATACAACTACACCAACAAACATATTTAAGGAAGAAATGGTATACCTTTGAGTGTCATAATCATCTGGTGGTTCTAGGCTAAGTGTTGAATCCCAGAACTTTTGCATCACAGTGTTTGCCACGTCATTAACAGCACCAGAGCTATTTTCAACCTTTAAAAAAAAAAATATATATATATATATATATATACACACACACACCGTGCTCAGTTCCCCAGCAGCATCTTTTTTGTTTTTTCAAATAAAAATAAAAAAGAGATTTTATTTACACAGTACAAGCTGTTGGATATTTCTTCCTGTAGGCGTTAGTTGAAGCATATATTGACATGGTACTAGTACAAACATATCAAGCAATAAGAAGCAGGGACACTCCCACAAGCTCAACATGTTCCTGTCAACACACGTCCAACATTGACGCTGTATGGACACTCATGGATGTGTATCCAAATTTTAAAAGAGAATAAATTATATAAGGGTTGCCTGTAGAACTATTGTTTTACACCATCCAATAGCAATATGTCACATAGGTAGTTTAGGAGAAATTTAAGGAGTTTGAATTGAATTGACTGATTGTAACTACTAACTACCATTTATCATGGTAAAACTGTTAATTAATCATACGGGATCTGTTAATAGAATTTAAACTCCTTAAATTTCTCCTAAACTACCTATGTGGCATATTACTATTGGATGGTGAAAAACAATAGTTTTACAGGTAAATCTTATATAAACTATTCTCATTTGCGAAAATAAAAATTTCCGTTTACCCAACTAAGACACTAAGATATACTCTGTTCCACTTTGAATGTCATGGCTCATAACCATGTTTGTGGCACGGAATTTAAGACGTGTCGTAGAAACATATAGATATAGCATTCTATATGTTTTTCTTGTTTAAAATTGTATTTTAGATGCTAAAGAATCATTTTTAAATTAGTGTTTCTTGAATGTCTTAAAATCTACGCCACAGATTTTGAACCATGACATTCAAAGTGGAAAGTACTAACATTTTAACTAGTCAAGGAAGTTCTGCTGGTGGAGAAGAAAATGGTGTACCATAACATGAGTAATTGAGTATAATAAGAGAAAATTAACAGAAGTAACAGGTAAGGGAGGTAAAGGTAGAAATCATTACAAATCAGTGTATATCACATTATTTGGTGGTTTACATTCCTTTAGCAGTTATTGAGGAGAAGGAAGACAGAAGACTTCTGTGGGGATTTAGGGGAGAGAGATGGGTTTCTCTATTTCTACCTCCATCCCCAGTAAGTTATCCAATTTTATTAGGTATTTAACAAGTGGAGTCGTGGAATACACGTCTCCTTTTTGAGTCTCCTTGTCCTTTCCCTTCCAAAACCCCCCAAAATCTGCTGACAAGAAGCTCCTCCGCTCTCTCCACAATACTATGGAACAATGGACTGGAATGAGATTCTGAGAATGAGTACCTCTCCTTCATACACATCACAAGCACCACCCAAACATCTGATAAGGATTTGCAAGTTTCATTGCATATGATACTGCATTTGCATTAAGCCTACAGAGAACTAGTGGATCCATCACCTTAAAAATGAACAAGTGCAAAGGAAACTGAAAAGATGACCAAGGAACCAAAAAAAAATAAAGACCAACAAGAGAAGATTAGAGGGGCCTAGGGACCATGTGAAACAAGGAACAAGAGCAGACACCTCATCAGCCTCAATCATTCTAATTTCAGAAGAAAAGAGCATTTCAAGAAATGGAATCCACAACCCTACCAATTATGCTAGAAACAGGACCACTGTGACCGGAGTAGGATATAAGAGGTGTGGAAAAATTCACCAAAACAAAAACATCAACCACCCACACATCTTCCTAAATCTGGATGCAATTATCCCCTACTCAAAGATGAGCTAGAGAATGAAAAGAGGGAACCCAGATGAATTTCCCAGGCAAGAGTGGGTGACAAATGATGACAGGAATTAACATCTCACCTGTAACGCTGAAGACCAAACTTACTTTCTATTACCTGATGCCAACAAGAATTAGATTTCCTTATATATATATATATATATATATATATATATATATATATATATAGGGAAATGATCCGTGCACTACGTTAGCTGTGAACCCTTTATCAGCTAACGCTCATCCAGCCGTCCAAAATTGAAGTTAATGGCCCAGATGAGATCACAGCCGCTAGAAGGAGTAGCGGCCAGCAATAAATTAAAAAATCCTCTCTGCTGGCCGCTAGAGGGAGAAGCGGCCAGTCAAAACGACTAATTTGGCCCATGGCCCAGTCGCTAGAGGGAGTAGCGGCCAACAAAAAAGAATTGGCCAATTACTGATTATCCTAATTATTCTCGTACACGCTACTTATTAATTAGTAAAATAAAATAATAAAAAATTATAAGCATAATTATAAGGATAATCAATAATTATCTTTATACTTATCCTTATACTTATTAACAAAATAAGTATGCATAAGAATAATTACTGATTATCGTCTTATGATTTTTAATTATAAATAGGAAATAGTGATTTGAGTTAATATATTTGAGTAGGAATATAATATAAATTTAATCACTATTTTCTATTTATAATTAAAAATCATAAGACCATAATTATTAATTATCCTTATACATACTTATTTTATTAATAAATATAAGGATAATTACTGATTATACTTATAATTTTTTATTATTTTATTTTACTAATTAATAAGTAGCATGTATGTGAATAATTAGGATAATCAGTAATCGACTCTAGCGGCTGGGCCATGGGCCAAATTAAAAACCCTCTATGGCCATCAAAACGACGACGCTTTTCGGGCCGCTACATCTCTAGCTGCCAAAGAAAGAGGATTTTTTAATTTATTGTTGGCCGCTACTCCCTCTAACGGCTGGGCATTCATCTCAGCCATTAACTCTAATATTGGACGGCTAGATTAGCGTTAGTTCAAACAGTGCTAATAACTAACGCTTTCCACGGATCATTTCCCATATATATATATATATATATTACATCATGAGGCAGATGATGAGAAATCCTTTTAAACTAGAAAAGAGTACAACCACCTTTGAACAGGGCTGCCCTCTTCCCTATGCATATCTCGATACAAAATCACACCAAAACTCCCTTTCTGTCCCAACTCTCTTTCTTCATTCCTTATTTTACATTCCAATTTTATTGATCAATAAGAAGAAGGGAAATATTATCCTTGCAGCTTTTGTTTTAATCGTTTGGAATTGGGAATTCTTATAAACTTCGTACAAAGAAAGAAACAACAATTATACATTAAACATATACCAATACCTCAATACCCACTCACTCAACGTTTTGATATTCATACGTGATGCTTCAGACACTGACCCTTGGACTTAGGTATATCATTATACTTTTACCTAAATACCATGACATACCATACTACTTACAGTCACTTTTAACATTGTATCATACATACAGTCTCTAACTTTTAGTACAGTAAATTCGTCTTTGAATTTACAGAATTCCACCAAACAATCCAATCAACAAAGTACATGTAAGAATTATACAAATTACAACATTGAATTAAGGCTTCTTACCATGGAAATTGCAGCATGAGTTATCTGCAAAACATCCACACATGCAGCAATGCATCCTTCTGCAATAATTATGTTGTTAAGAATTTGACTTTTAAATTGTGTTCTTCAATAGAAATACGAGAGCTTACCTCTGTCTACAACAGGAAGATGTAAGAATTTTCCGTCATGCATTATATGCAGTGCGTCAAGGATTGAAGTATCTACTGTAGCACATGCAGGGTTCGGCGTCATTACCTAGAGAAAGAAGAATTGCAAAGGAGGTCATGCTAAGTTAATGCAACTTGAATTTTTGATATCTTCTAAGGCTGCAGTGTAAACCCACTACAAGGGAAAAGATAGACAAAATGAATCGAGGGTCTGGGAAGAAAAGAATGGGTTCTGGGTCGTACAAGGGCAACTGTCGCAAGAGCAGGTGGCTCAATACATGGCTAGTCAACAATGGAGCAGGTTAACTCAATTTATCTCACACTCCTCTTTACAATAATTATGTTAGACCAACTTTAAAATTTTGGAACCCAAATCACAAACCCTTTACCTTAAAGTTGTGAAGTTTACCTAGTACCCAAAGCTACCGAACTTAATGTGGCATTGTTTAAAGCTACATGCCTTCTTGATGGGTGAGAGTCATAATGCCCCAATTTTTTTCCTTTCATTTTTGATTTAATAGCAGAAAGTTGTCCGCATTACTCTTTTGATAAACAACATATAACTCACGAAGTGGGAATATTGGCGGGTGTTCGACGTCATTACCTAGAGAAAGAAGAAGTGCAAATAGGGCCATGCTAAGCTAATGCAACTTGAAAATTTAGTATCTTCTAGGCTGCAGTCTATGGTCTACCTCTTAACCCAATAAAAGGAAGTAGAAGACCAAATAGATTCACGGTGGGTTGTACAGGGTCAACTCTGTAATGAAACATGCAAAAGAGGTGGAGCGGGTAGGTCAATACATGACCCGTCAACAATGGAGTGGGTTAACCCAGAGTCTCTCTCTCATCTTTAAAATAAAGGATAATGATAGGGATCTGGAATTGTTTGTCTCAAATGTATCTCAAATGATGTGGTATTGAATCAAGACAAAAGGTGTTTTATAACATAACCATAATTGTCACGGCGCCACGGCGAGTCATGGCGGTAGCCAACTGCCAGGACGCCTAGGCGACAAAGCGACCGCCATAGCGTCCGTACAGCGATAAGTCGTTTACATTGTGCAATTTATATATTATTTATTTTACTTAACAAATATGTTGATAATAAAATTTCATATACATTAAAACCCAAAACATAATACTATGGAATAACATTAAAAACACAATTATGTAAATACTTGGCAATAACAATTAAAAAATAAAGCACATAAATTGTACCACTATAAACCACATCAAGTAGATAAATGTTACATATCAATGGATAAAATATAAAGAGTACATATATAAAATATAAATAAATATACACATATATATATTTATATTATTATAATTTATTTATATTTATATATATAACTTATTATTATTATATTATATTATATTATTATATATATATATATATATTAATATTAATATATTATAGTAATAATATTTATATATTTATAATTTAATAATAATATTTATAATAGTTTATATTTATTATTATAATTTATAATTATAATATAATAATTATATAATTATAATTATTAATAATATTTATATATTTATAATAGTTTATATTTATTATTATAGTTTATACTTATTATTATAATTTATAATTATAATTATAATAATTATATTTATTATTATATTATTATAATAATTATATAATTATATTTATATATAATTATATATATATAACCATCAGTTAACATAAAGGATAAGTATATATATATATATATATATATAACCAATAGTCAGCAGAAGAAAGGACAAGGATAAGCATCTGGGGAACAAAAAAAACAAAGCAGTCAGCATAAAGAAAAGAAAACAGTAAGCAGTATGCAGTAAACAAGGAGTAGCGCAACCAAGAGTAAAGGAGAAAAAAAAGAAGAACCTGCCGATCGAGTCGCAAGCAGCGCCGCCGTCGCCAGTAGCGCTGCCGTCGCCGGAAGACTCTCGCTCTCACAGTCTCTCTCTCGGAATCTCAGTCGACTTCACAATCTTGATCTTCTTCTAAGTTCTACTGCGCAAATCGACTTTACTGTGATGCAACGTCGTTTCCTTTTTTTAACCCAGCTGACATTTTGGTCGATCCGGAGTGGCCAAGTCGCTCGATTTGTCGGAATGTCGTCAAAGTCGACGCCGAGTCATCCATGGCGATGACTGCCTTGGCTAGTCGCTCGACTTTCAACCCAAGACCAAGTCGCTCGGTCGCCTTGGATGCCTCCTGCCGACTGGACGCCTTGGCGTCGCCTAGGCGACGCCTTAACAACTATGAACATAACCAATCACAAGTGATTTACCCAACCAATGTATTGATGCCACATCATTTGAGACATTTTTGAGACCAAAAATTTGAGACCCCTAGCATTACCCTTAAAATAATTATGTTAGACCAACTTTAAAATTTTGGAACCCACTCAAACCCTTGACCTTAAAGTTGTGAAGTAAACCAAGTACCACCAAGCCACCAAACATGATGTGGCATTGTTTCAAGCAAGTGATATGTATCTATCTGCATTGATGATGGATGAAAGTCATAATTGAAGAACATATTCTTGAGCCTTCTCATAGAAGAACACACATTCTCATCCAGCCTTCATAATTTATTGCCTCTTCTTATGATAAGTATAAAGTATGTTGTACCAAAAGGAAATAATGTGTGTAATGTTCTACAAATTCAAACATTTGAACAACCACTTGCGTTTGAAAAGAGGAACAAGAAAGAAATATTTCTGCTTCACAAGTAAAATGTAAAAGATGTTTTTACACGTTTTAGGTCCTAGCTTCAGAACCAATGACACCATTACAAAGGCAACCAAATAGGAGCGGAATCAACATATTAAAGAGCAAAAATTAGTTAAAATCCTTTTCCGCATTTCCAAGAAAATATACAATTCAAATTGCAGGTAGCAATCAGACAATTCAGCAAGGACGTGCAACTATAAATACAAAAATATCAAACTCTTTAAATGCTCTAGAATCTTTAATTGCTCTATAATTTTGTGCACCAGCTAAAAACAGTAAATTAGTAAGCAGAAAAGATAAGCTGCATATTACTGAAAGTAGAACTGATGGTTGTAAGAACCTTTTCGACGAGTGTTAACTCAGGAGAAAAATTTTGGGCCACCACTCGCATGAGAATATCCTTCGAACTGCAGTTCAGTCACAAAAAACAATTATAAGCAATCATACTACGAACACCAAGAAAATGGTAGCCAAAAAGCATCGACCCGGTCATATTAATTAATATTAACATAGCAAGAAAGAGAATTTTAAGTAAAAAACAATACGTCAGTATTCCCTGAATCTCGTTTCCCGTCGTAATGATAACGGAATTGACCCTCAACTCCCGCATCCTTTTAGCAGCAACATGAACAGGATCTGATGGTGATACTGCTGCAACCCTGAAAACATTATAAAGCAACAAAACTTAGAGAAGCAGCCCACATAGTCAAAAAGAAAAGCCCTTCAACAAGTTTGACAGTACTTGGAATTTTCGGTAATGATAGTTGACAAAGAGGGCTTGAACATTCGCTCTCTCAGTGTTTCTATAAAGGCAGTCGGAGCTGAAAAATAGGTTGCAAACCATAAGAATCGATTTAATGCACCAATCATAAGAAAAAAAGTTAGTGAAGAATATACAAAATTATCATTAAAACCTAATGGGCCTGACATATTCATGATTCAATTATGTAAATGTTTTTCTTACTTGTAAACGTGACACAGAGGCATCTAAAAAGTAAGAGTAGAGCACATGTATATGTGGTGAGTACATGTCACATTAAGAGTCAATAAACTATGAACAATTAAACAACTGAAGAAGAAGTAGGAGTGTGCAATATGAGTATTCATCTAATATCCCAACATGACTTGAGAAATCTACGTAAGGTCAATAATACTCGAACAAAAAAAAGACCAAATAAAAATAGTGGACTATATTGAAGGGGAAGCTCCAACTACAAGTAGGGTTGACGATATCTGACCAAATCATCCACCTGAACCCAACCCAATGCATTCACTAATTTTAATTGTTAGGGTCAATGTTTCAATCCACTAAATTTAACCGGTCAGCACCCAATAAGTCCTTAATAAATGGGTTAGATCTTGGTAAAACCCACCTAACCAAATATACCTGAATGGTTTTCGTTGTTCTTTCCTCTCAGTCTCCCTTCTCACACTTTTTCTCTCTACTCTGTCTGTCTCTCCTCTCTCGTCCCTTTCTCTTGCTCTCACGGATCATCTACTTGACCAAAAAAAAATTCCCCACTTTCTCTTTCTACTCAATTTGCACCCTTCACTGTCTTTACTCTGTTCATCTCTCCTTACTATCTGTCATAACTAGAACTAGTTAACTGGCACACACAAATGTGTGCAAATAAACAAACAAATAAAATTTAGTGGGAGAGAATAGTTAGGGGTGATGGATAATGGGGGTCGAAACCAAGAGTCCAAAAAAAATGTCCCTATTGCTCTTCCTTAATAATATAGATAGTTTAAGATTAGTATTAGAAGTTACTTTCAATATAATTTTAAGTAGGAGCTATTAGCAGTTATTTATAGTTTTATTTTGAATACTTGTACAAGGAGTTTACAGGACATGGTGAGAATTATTGTAATTCAAATATTTTTCTTAAAATGAATTTTCTGTAATTCCCTCTCTAATTTTCTCTTTGTTCTACTTTTCTTTCTCTAATTTCTTTATCCCTCTCTAATTCTTTTCTTTTGAATACCTGTACTAGGAGTTTGCAGGATATGATGTGGTTTATTGTACTTCAGAGATGGGGAGAAATGTTTGAAAAACAACATTAATACCATTTAGAGAAGTAATATATTATTATATAGAGTCTGAATAAATAAATAAAGATAACTTGTAGTATGTGAAACTTTATCAAAGATAAACTAGATGAAAGTTAGTATTGTTCTGCTGATGAAATAGACTCCTCTGTCCCATAAAAAAGATGTCTTAAGTACATTTTTCACACAAATTAAGAAAAAAATCAATGTAGAGGAAGGAGTATAAATAAGTTACAATTTTTACCCACAATGAACCCCAAGTACTCTTTGATTCTTTCTTTTTCCTGAAAGTAGTGGACCCTGAAAATTAGTCTTAACAAAAAGAACTTATATTTGAAGTGCGTAATTTAGACGTCTTTTGTGAAATGGAGGGAGTACTTCTTTTATAAGCCATCATAAAATATACATGTATAAAAATAATGTGATTCCATTCTATCTCCGTACTTCATATATCAGGCTCTGGGCACTTTCTTTCATTTATGGATACAAGGTATCGAACTTCAAATCATATTAAGTGCAATTTACAACAGAAAAGGACAAGGCTACATAATGACAAATTACATTATGCAGCAAATAGAATCAACACTTTCATACAGTAATCATACAAAGAAGTTAGTTTTTCTTTCAGTTTTTTCTCTCTTTTTTTTGACAAGTATCATATAACAAAGTTATTTCATATCCTATATAAATGGTAAAAATGATATTGCAAAACATAGGGCATCTTATTTACTGAATCAAAAATCAATGCTGTTTACTAAAAGAAAAACGAAAGCCGTGTTTTTTGAAATAGCACAAACATGTGAATTTTCATAAAAGTTTCAAAAGGACAATACCATCCTTGCACACAACTAGTATCCTACACAAGTCCATATAAGAGTTAACTAACCAGAGAAGTTACTTCCCCATTGTCGTTCCACTCCTTCAACAGCTGCTGCAATGGCACTTCCCTGCTCTGCAGCTTTCTCCATCCTAGATATGGCATCATACAGGCATTTTGTAATATCCAACAATGCAATTACTTCACCATTTTCAACGACAGGGAGATGCCTAAATTTTCCTGTTCAAATTGCTATAATTGATGAATTTGTCGAATGGTTCACTAAAGATGTATAAAAAGGAAAAATGGAATAAAGATGCAATTTCCTGAACAGTTAAATTAGCAATAAATTAACAATAGCACAAAAATCTGAGCAAAATTCACTGAAAAACAATGTCACTACAATATAAAAGGAGAATGAAGGATTGCATATACGGAAAAACATGGAAGTGAAAGAAAGGGAAGAAACAAAAGAAACAAAAGTAAAGGGATCATGTAATTCGTGCAAGGACTTTTTATCAACTAACCATATAATCTCGGAACAAATAACCATATTTGGGGTGAGGTGGGGTGGGGGAGTGGGGTGGGGTGGGGCTGGGATAACTGTTATCATTTTTGGGAGTTTCATGAGATGAATATTCCAACACGGCATGCAGATGCTTCATTATGGTTAATTCACAAAACTGGTGTTTTCTCAGTCAACTTATTATTGTGCTTTTCTTGGTCATTCACATGGAAGCTTTCATCAAACTATATTTGGAGGCTAAAAGTCACCCCTTAACACCATGTTTGTAAGTTTTATTTTGAGGGGAAAGGAAGAAAAGGGAAAATAATTAAAATCCCTTCAAATCCCATATTTGAGTTTTTTTCAGGGAGGAATGGAAGAGATTTGGAGATAAAAATTTATTTCATTTTTTGCTCAAAATTTTCCCCCCAAAATTGGAAGGATGAGAAAGCTAGATTTTTTTTGTTGCCAAAACTAACCTTTTAAAATAAATAATATGACAATCTTGTTCCTAACTATTATAACTCCCAATTTTTAGAAATACTAATTTTCCCTTTCTCCCCCTCCCCCTCAACCCCTCCCCCTCCCCTGCGCTTTCCACTGTACCCCTTTCCATTCCCTTCCCTTTTGTTGTTCACTTGTTACGTAGCAAAATGGCCCACCCATTCATGCAAATTAATTAAGAAGTCCTACAGAGATCTCCCCATCATTAATTCGGGTATGCTTTTCTTTTTTATTCAGTTGTTTGAATGGTGGTGTCAACTTTGTAAATAACATCCAAGAGCAGCTTAATTGAATTTCTTTTTTTTTTTAAACCTTATTTGATTGTCGTGTTCTTCTATATACCTTCTTCTAATCCCAACTAGTCTACGTGCATGTGCATGCGTAAGAAAAATCAGAGTTTTTTTCCCTGAATTTAAAAATTAATATTTTTTAAGAAAAAAAATTCAGGCAGCTTTTTAGTCTCTTTCCCCTGCTTATGATGGTCATATCATCATCAATATATATGTTCTTCATCAATTTAAATAAATATAAATAAAATGATACATTTGTGATTCCCGGCAGGTCTGATTTGGGTTTATGTACTTTTACCATTATTATCCTTCAATATATAATCATGATTGCAAATTTGCATTAATACACTTCAATAAACCAATTCCTCCCTTCTTAATTACTTATTTCCTCTATCCAAATTGTTGTATAGACTTTATTTGCATAAACTAAAATCATGCTTTAAAATATTAAGTTTCTTTTGAAGTATTAAGGTTAACTATAATTAATTATATGCTCATCGTATCACCACAAAGGTTTGATCATATATTCATAATAATAAACTAGTGTGTGTATATATATACACACGTGTGTGTACATGTGTGTGTGCAGCAAAACATAAAAAAAGACTAAGCAATTAAATTCATAGCTAGACATTGTTAATCATATCATTTGTTACATTTATAAGTAAGGGTAATATTGTAATAGTGTAGTTTAAAAATAAAAACCCTTTCCCTACTTCTAAACTCACAAACATGGGAAAATATAATTAAAAATCCCATCATTTCCCTTCCTTTCTAAAACTCACAAATATGATAAGGGAAAATTATAATCTTTTCCCATCCCTTCCCCTCTTATACTTTCCCTTCCCATCTCATCCCTCCAAACTTACAAACGCAGCATCAAGTAGCTTATTTAAGTGGACACCAGCATATGATGGGAATCTGACATTGACAACCTGAAAACAGAGTAAATAAGAGGAAACAATGGATCAATTACACATTCTCTTTAAGATGTCCAGGAGACTGGAAATTCTCTTCTGTCCTTGATGTATGTCCTATGACTGCTTGACACAACTATGCTCTTTTGCTGGCAAGGGATCGTTAAACAAGAAACAGTTGGGAAGAGATGGAAACTTGATCCTTTTCTGTTTGGAATGATAGAAATTAGAAACAGAAGGAAATATTAGGAAGTGGAAATGTCGGGTTCTCGTTTGGGTTCTGTGGTTTGGAGTATTCGTTTCTCTTGGTTCAACGAAGAATATTTAGGATTGAACTTTCATTTACAGATTTTGGGGGAGCTGAAGTTAGGCTTGTGATGTAGGTTTATCACAAGTGAGTTGGCTAAGTACATGGAATGATAATTGAATTCTAAGACTCTCTCTCTTATCTGAGTTTTGTTCCTTCTCTTTACTTTCTCTCTCTATATTTCTTTATCTATACCTGACTTCTCTCTATCTCTCTTCTCATTCTCTAATCTTGCCCTGATCTCTCTGGAGTATCTCTCCAATCTCTCTAACCCTTTTCTAAATCTTGTTAAATCAAATAGGAAATCTAATAACATTTGAAATCTACAAAAAGCAGGAAAACATAGAAAAACTCAACTTGCGCCAATAAAGACTAAAACAACCAAGAACACCCCTCCCCCTCCAAGGGGCTGTGAGGCAAACTCTACTATAAAATCAATAAACTAACCATGGATTGATTTGGGTGTTCTCGGTTGTTTTAGTCTTGGAGAGTTTGTTGCAAATAAGATTTTGAGAGGCAAAGGGATGCCAATATTCTTCGGAGTTTTGCGTTTTTATAGTGTATGTAGACTGAAAAGAGCATTAGAATTTTCAATGATGCCCATCTCTCTTCTCCTCTTCTTTGGCATAGAGTTTCAGTTTTAGTATTTCATTAGTTTTTTCTTTTTTATCTTCCCAAATTTATTTCTTTGGATAACTCCTTGTCCACCCTTCTCGTACTCTCTTCTATCTAATAAACTTTTTCTTTCTATCTAAAATAAATAAATATTTTAATTTACTCAGGTTTCACTGCACAAGCTTATTGATGAAAACTTACCTTTCTAACATTTAAAGTTCCCTACTGAGTGGGAAAGGCAAGGTTCTAATCTGGTAGACATAAATTTAAACAAATTCAGTAATCTGCTTGGGAACTGAGGGTACAGATCAAAACAAAAAGGGAGCGATCATCAGTCCCAATTTACGTGAGTGGACAGAATTGCCCCACATCAGCGATTAGATGCATAATTTGTGTAAGGCTATCATTCCCATTTACCCACTGACATCTGCCAATCTTTTATCTACACCAGTTAACATATTATTTAGAAAAATGAGTGTGTTCTCAAGTGGGTGTGAATGGTCAGGTTTTAACTCATACCGCTAGGCTTGGATCTTAAGTAAAAGATAGTTATATTTAATGTTTACCACTACCACCTCACATTAATTATTGCATAGACTCACCCTGCATTGGATCATATTCAAGCTAGAACAGGTAGTTGGGCTAACCATAAAGAACCTTATAAAGGGTTGGCTAGAACAATCACAAACACACAGCTTTTCTCATTGTTCTCAATAATTCATTCCACTAAATTTTGAGTTATAAAAATTTGAGCACAATGCAGGAAACCATCTGTGGTTTACCTTGATTCTTGAGTTACCACTTGTGGTCCGGAAACTACTGTTTCACCACTTGTGGTTTCACATCCATTTTCACAATGCCTCCTATTAAAGATTTTTGCCTAAAGTTGTTACTTTTTGTGAAAGATTATCCTACCCTGCACTTTTTATTTAGCATTTTCGTCATTTTTTTTTCCTCTTCCATATATCTCAAATCTGCGGAAAAAATAAAAAACTATTAAAACGAAATTACAATTAAATTCAATTCTACCTAAACAAATTTAATTCATGCACTTAAAATAAATATATAATATGGAAATGATGCAATAAATTGCCCATTTAGAAATTAAGATATAATGTTCTAAAATCAATAAATTGTATACATGAAAAAAATTTAGTGTTATAAAAAGAGAAGAAAATGATAGAAATTGTATTGCATATTTATATATGCAAATGTGATAAACTAAATGGAAAATATTTATAAAAATAAAACAATAGGGAAAATACAAACTAAACTTGATAAAGAGAGAGGACCAACAGATAGATGAAAATGTTTATGAATGCTAGGGTTCTTTTCTATCCTTCTCCTTGCATAACCTTTTATCAAAGCTATGAAAATATATTTCTCTAAACGTGGAACATTTCAGCAATAATTGAAGCTGCTTAGTTTAATTTAAACCTTCAGGTTAAGTTGCATCATGTTTCTTGATTTATTTGGTGTTCAACTTCCACAAATTATCGTTCTTTTTCATACTCCCTCCGTCCCATAGTTATAGGCTGATTTCTTTTGGCACATTGTTTAAGAAAATCAGTTTAAGTGGCAATTTTTAACAGAAATTTTTCACATATACCCCTTAATATGGAATTAATGAATAAGTTAATTACTCCTTATCACACTGGAACTCTCAATTTAATTGATTAACGTGTACCGACCATTAAAATCCTTAACCATAGAACTTTAACCAAAGATGGAGTTTTTAATCTACATAAACTTTCAACCAATTGTCTTTTATACACAAAATATGTTAAACTAGTAAAGCCTAAAAAGTTGAATTCTTTTATTGAGAATACGACAACATTAAATGTAGTGATAAAAATAATGCAATTGAATGTTGTTTCTAAAATAAAAAAAAGTAATTGTTGAATATTTATTATAAGGGCATAAAAGTAAAACAATGAACCATCTAAATTTTATAAATAGTAAGTAGCCTATATATTGGGACATTCCAAAATGAAAAATCAGCCTATAACTATGGGACGGAGGGAGTATTATTCTACTCTATGACAAGTAGGCACATTCCCAATTTAGTAAATTATGTTATTAATGTGATCTCATTCATTCAAGTCGCTTTCTGAAAATGTAAATTTAAAATTGTAAAACACCTTGTTTTTCATCCTGGGTACAGAGAGAAACGGTTCAGTAATTTGAACAAACAGCTGTTGGGCTTACTGTATGGTGGGTGAGAGGACAAGGGCAACAGATTAAGCTTCACAATTCAAAATAAATTAAAAGAAAGCACTATTTACAGAAAAAAAAAATGGCTAGGCAAAATGAGGTTTTATGAATTGGCTTTGTTCTGTTTGACCGTCACTTTAGTCATATTAGTCCCTTGGCACAAGGTGATCTAATTAAGCCCCTTCTCTCTCTCTTCTACCACCCACTTCTCTTTAAGCTGGTTTTTCATCATTCCCATTAAATTCTGACTACATATTTTAAAGTACTATATGTTTAATTATCCCCATATATGTATAACAGAGAGGTTAAAGTAAGAGATATAGAGACGAGAACTAAGTTAAATTCCAAATGAAGTGTGTATTAAACTATTTGTGTAGAAAACAGTGTTAAGTTTGAATCCCAAATGAGGTGGGATCAAATTGGTATTTTTCTGGGTTTGATGTGTTGTAACTTTTGGAAAGTAATCTCAAGAAGAATAGTAATTTGTTGGAAGGACTATTTCTATGAGAGGTATGTTTTCTTAAATTTTAGGGAGACTAGAGGGTATTATTGTCATTAGAACATTAATTCTCATTTCCTGATAGAACTTCAAACTCTTTTTGGAGAGTATAGTCCACTTGCTGTCAAAATGGATGGAAATGAGGCAAGGTGCAGACCCGAAAATTGGTATAAACCACAAGTGTTTTTTTTTTGCATTTTACTCTTAAGTTCATATGAACTAGACTACTTTAACTGCTCCAATACTAGGATTCAGAATTACAAATAAGGAAATAGCCATAATTTCAAACTGAATCTACTATAAAATTCAGTAATAAAATAATAATAACAATACACTACCAAAGAAATTTCTTGTGGGCCAAAACTAATGCACAACTTCTGCAGTCTGATCTTAAAGCTGAAATTAGGTTTAGTTTGAGACCCATTTGCCTGTGAAAAAAAAAAAGCATTCTTGTTTTCTACACAACTTGTAAAACATCCAAATAATAGCTACACAAGTACAAAATACCCTAATAGTCTGTTACTCAGTTACTCTAGAGAAGATAAGGCTGATGGGAACCCAATCCTTCTACACCTATCAATTTTTGTTTCTAATCCGGGTGTAATTGAATGAAATAGTGATAGGTATAATGTGATAAACAAAAAGTATAGAATACAAAAGGATGCCTAATTGTTTATACTCTCATAATATAAACAATACCTAGCTAGGTATGAAAAGATTTAACCAACCAACCAACAAAATCTCGAGATAGTCGCCAAACGACATTTTAAAACTTCCTAAAGCCAAAGACACCACTTAAGTCATGAGAGTGTTACCCACTAAGAACATCTTTTATTTCTTTTCTTACAATTACTTCTTTCAAGGTTGCAGCAAAAAGACGAGAGGTGATATAGTTGACTATTTCTCGTGTAAACTTAAGTAAAGGTGGTTTTGTCAAGTACTTGCAGTGGAAGTGTCCTCATCAAGCAAGGAAATCAACCAAGAAAAGCTTCAAGAATCTGAGTGTTACACTGCTACTAAATCCTCTCTACTATGCGTACAGATAAACATAGCATGTTTTTCCCTTCCTACTGAGCAAACCCTTCCACTAGGCATAATAAGACTGACTATATGAAACAGACAAAAAAAGGTTAACCTTGGACCATTTTCTGAAGAGCCTCAATTGCCAATGAATCCGAAGTAACAAAAGTGGGATTCCTCGTCATAACTTTTGAAACTATCGTCTGGTCTGGCCTCAACTCTTCCGCAATAACTCTGGTCACAATATCCTAAGCAGAAAACACATTCATCAAGAACAAAGTTAAAACAAACAGAATTACATAAATAATCTAAACAGTATAGTTATTAGAAGTCATTTCATCCAAATTTTGTCAGTAATGGTGCCAGTAGCAAAGAGCTGCACTTTAAAGTCAAATTCTTTAGAAAAGAAATTATTTTTCTTAAATTCTCCCTCTAGTATTCAAGTGATTTCAAAGCACTAGAGTAGGGACAACCACAATGCACATATTATGTTTCCTTTTTAGACGAACAAAGTTCAAAAAGTAGTTACGTTAGTTAATTTTACCAGCTATAAGAAAAAAGTAAGTTGAACCCATTTTAAAAATAGATTTTTGAACTTTTAAGAATCTAAAAATGTGATAAAAGGAGAAACATGGCCCATTTACGGTAACAAAAAGAGGTTTGTCACATGAAACTCCATTATTTCCTATATAGTAATAGAATGACTATGTTTATATAACACCTGCTCAGAAATAAATGCTATAAAATGACATCACTTATGAACCAAACTAATACTATTTAATAATAAACCTTGTCTGTAACAATGCCCGAAAGTAAAGCATTAGCATCAGTCAATAGAACCGCATCAATCCGGCGAGCTGCCATCCTCCGGCAAGCATCATAAACTGTGGTCCCCTCGGGAATTGTTAGGGCTTTCGACAGCCTCAGCTTCTTCACCGTCCTTTCCCCACTAACATACCCAAAATCCCAAAATGATTCAACAATCAAATCTCATCAAAAATACACAAATTGCAAAAATAAACAATAAAAAAAATCAATTAATAGAAATGAACTCACGATGAGTGAACGGGCGATGTTGACTTGGCGAGGCTTCCATTGGTGGTGGCAGCGGAAGTTCCATTCTCCGATTGACTCGATGATTTCTTCACAGTCGTTGAATTACGTTTCTGCACCAAACTGCTCCGTCTAGAAGCTGGAGGAACTTGTCCACTCATTTTCTAAACGATTATGAACGGAAATGAACGGCAGATTCTCTGAAAAAACCCTAGAAAGCCGAAGGAGAGAGTTAAACCCTAGATTGTGAATGAATGAATGATATAGTATAGAGAGAGAAAGAGATGGAGACGAGGGTTTTAATGGAAGCTGCAGCTAATTTTTGTTGCCCTAACCCTCTCTTTCTCTCCAGTTCAGGAAGCAGAGAGAGGAGAGAGAAAATTTAAGCTGCAAATTTTGTTGGTTTGGTTTAAATTTTCAAATAAAAATTTGGATAATGAACGAATTAACTACCACACTCACAATTTGCCGGGTTTTCTAGAGATTCTCCGGTCCTCTCGTGTCTTCCCACTTTGACACATATCTCTTGTTTAATACTCTCTCGATTCTTAAATAAATATCATTATTACATAAAACATACTCCCTCCATTCTTTAATATAGGTCGTTTTAGATATGTGCACAAAAATTAAAAAAATGATTGAAAAGCATTAACTATAGTATCAATTGTCTATAATACCCTTCACCTCACTTATCTCATAAATATAGATCAAAAGATTAGGTGGAGTAATAAGGGGCAATTTGGAAAAAATAATAATCAATTCTCCTAGATAATCACAAACGACAAATAATTAGGAATATAAAAAAAAGTCTAAAACGACTTACATATAGGAATGGAGGGAGTACATATTAAGAATATCATTACTTTGTAATTAATATAGGTCCCATTTTCCATATTTACCTCCTATGTGTTGTAGTCTCCCTCCTCCAATTAAGGTGCAAACTAACATGTATCTCTCCTTAAATAAGAGAGAGAATAGAATGGAGTAAGTAGTATTTTTATAGGGTTGAGGGGTCGTCCGGTGTTAATGACCGGTACTAACGACCAGTTCCTTTAATTATTTTTTTTATTTTTTTATTTTTTTTAACCACAATTATGAGAATAATAAATAAAAAATAATAGAGCAAGTTTGAACAAAAAATTGTAAAAAATAATAGAGCAAGTTTCAATCAAAAATATACTTTCTTTTACAGTTTTTTGTTCAAACTTGCTCTATTATTTTTTATTTATTTTTCTCATAATTGTGGTAAAAAAAAAATTAAATGACCGGTCGTTACAGGTCATTAAGCATCACCGGACGCCCCCCCAATTAGTTTTTAAAGGAATAAATTTCTTTGGAAAGTGGAGAGAAATTAGGTGTAGTGTTTTTATGAAAATAAATTTACTTGGAAAGTGTTACACTTGAAAAGAGAGATATTTAGGGGTAAATTAGGAAAATATGAGAAAATTTCTCTTAAAAATTTGCAAACGACACTTAATTAGGAATCAGTTTTTTTTTTCTCTAAAACAACACTTAATATGGAACCGAGGGAGTACCAATTAACTCTAAAATTAAATAAAAGGACATGTGTTAAAATATAAGAGGGAAGACACAAGGAGGACATGAGAATTGGGGATAGAAGATCTACTCTCGTTTTTTGAAGATCCGCTTACATTTGCTCTAGCCGAAACTCTTTGGTACATGTATTTATTTTAAAACTACTTGTGAGTTAAAATCTATATCTATATTTTATATTAATAAGATATAACTTATTTTGAATTTAGACAGGAAAATATAAAAATGATTCAGATTCATTTTAATTTATTTGGGCAGAAAAATATAAAGATGGTTCAGATTTATTTTAATTGATTTGGACAAAAAAGGATGGTGGGAGAAGAAAGAGGAGAGAGAAGAAATGAAACTGGGATTGTTGAAACGGAGAATTTCGTTATGTCACGAGCAATTACTAGTTTAAAATAATTCATAAGTTATTTTAAGCTCTAATAAATACAAAAGTATTTGAAATTATTTAAATTTATAAATTAGAAATTAAGTTAAAATAAATTGTGAAGATAATTTGGTTAAAATGACTTTTAAATTAAAATAAGTTGTAAAAATTATTATAAATCTACTTATTTTAACATAACTTATGTAACAACCCGATATTTTTTATATAATTAAATCAAAATTTTAAGTATAAAATTCTTTTTTATTATTATTTTAAGGATGAGAATTTGTACAAGATAATGTGTGTATGTAATTATGTAATAAATAAAATATATTTATTACATGAATATTTACAAATAATTTTATTTTAGAATTATTGATTATTATAAAGTTTATTCTTTTAATAATTAATTTTATAGTAATAATTAATTTTATAGTAGAAATGTTTTTATTATTTATTTTCTATGAAAATATAATTATATATTATTTAAATAATATATGAAATGATTATTAGAATTATTATAATAATTAATCTATTTTAATATATGAATTTATGTTAGTCTAATTATGTTAATTATTTTAACTTAATTAATAATGTTAAATATGAATAATAAATCGAGATATGGAATCCAAACCCTAATTTTGGATTTTTGATCAAGGAATGAGAATAATATTATTATATTATAATTTGTCAGTGTTATAGATATGTGTATTATGTGTGTAAGGTTAATGTAGGGAAGCTGTTTTAATATTACTAATAAACCCTAATTTCAGTTGCGGAACAAGGAATGATGATAATAATATAATATTAATTATATTTTAATTTTTCAAATCTTATAGATATTGTAAGACCCCAACTTTTATAAATAAAGATGAATTTTCTATAAAAATTATTTTTGAATATTATGGAATGAATTTGATATAATGTTATAGTTGTAGGTAATATTTATAAATTTTGCAAAGTACGCAAGTTGTTATATAATATTCGATTGCCTGGGGAATATTCGTTTTAGCAGGAATTATTATGGATCGAGAAAACGACAAAAATATTTTATGAAAATAACGGTGGAAGTTTTCACAGATTATCTTGTTGAACTACTCGGTAGTAAAAAAATACAAAGATGTCGCGTGGTTGCATAGTAACACATGGTATTGATTATTAATGCTTACGTGAGAAGTCGTCTCAATTTTGTTTTATTACTTATATATATATTAGAGTTATATATATATAAGGTATGTATTTATATTATATATACATACATATATATATATATATATATATATAATGTTGTCAAGTTGACAAAGTGGGTGGGGGGTGGGGGGTGGGGGGGGAATATGGTGTTCACGTGGGAGGGGAGTACAATTATTATATATATATATATAGGTTTTTAACATGTGTGGATTATATATATAGATATGTTTTATAATTTTTGCTTTATTCTTATTGGTTGGAGGATTGACTATTGCTAGCTTTAGTTGGCAGATTGTGGGATGCTTTTTCAAACCTAGACATTCATTGCCAACTCCTTGAAAATGTGTACTGATACGTAGGAACCGTGAAGTTGTGTTGTTCATCCGTAAATAATTGTTGCGTCTGTTTATTAACAGTACCCCTTCAATTCTCCTATAAATAGAAGCTCATTCCTTCATAATTTATTACGAATTCACTAAAACTCTAGAGAGAGAAATTATAGAGAAACCATAAAAAAGTATTCTGCTACTAAAACTCAGTTTCTTTTACGAATTCACTAAAACTCAGTTTCTTTTACGGTAAGGGGTATTATTTCTTTTGTATTCATGAAGAGAACTTCGTTATTCCATTATTTATTATTTCATTGGAATAACTCAGATACTGTGAGCTACCCTATACTTGGTGAAATTCTTACGTTATTCCATTCGTTATTATTACATTGGAATATCTCGTGCATCGCGTTTTGTGGGACTGATTAAAATCTTTATTAATTTGTTGGAATATCATGCATGCATGCGCTTTTACCTGTGGGACCGATTAAAATCTTTATTATTTTGTTGGAATATCATGTTCATCATGCGCTTTTACGCCGCACTGCATTAAAATCTTTATTATTCTCATTGGAATATCCGTCTCAGGCGCGTTTATCTGGGACTCGGGTTCCGATTAATTATTATTCATTGGAATAACTCGCGCTTGCATTTGGCCTATCGCACGTCTGGTGATTTCTTTTGTTATTCCATTCCTTATTATACTCAGTAGCTTAAAGTTTTGACTTTTATACTCCATGAAATTAGTGGAATATTCTTGATATTTGCGCTTCATCCAGTATCTTTTCATGGAAATATTCTTCTGAGCATTCTTAAATTTTACTCTACAAAGAAGTGTCATGTTGACAATTTGAACGTTATTAGTTCCTGAATAAATTAATTCTTGAACTTGTTTTATTGAATTCTTATATCATTGTCATCATCCTCATGTTTATATTTTTTAAAGTCATCTGTGGCCTGTAGTGCATAGATGGACTTGGTATGATTATGACCAGGGATTATTCGGTGTAATCATAACCGTAATATTATAAATGATGTGGTAAAAGTCCTCATTGGCCCGTAGTACATTGATGGACCATTGTTGGCATGATCATGACCATTGATGAATACACGAATGTCCTTGGCCCGTAGTGCATGGATAATTTGTGGTTGTGATACTAAAGAATATCCTCGCCGTAGTAGTGCGGGGTGATTCGATGATGTAGATTATTTATTGTCGAGTCTCAATGATAAAAGTGATAAAAACCTTTTAAATCACAAAAGATAGTAGATTTTATTCTCAACTTGACTCTTTTAATGGATTGCTTGTTCCGCTGCAGTTAAACTTGATGTTTGTTATATTGTATCAGTTTAACAATGTTTAAGGCTAATGATAATTTATTTCGCATTATCTTAGTCATAATATTTTTCTTTGGGCTAGTTGAGCTCACCTTTCTTTCACCGTTCTCTTCGTGAAATGAGAACGTGATTTGGGATGAGCCTCAGGAAGCGGAGTGATGGTGGGATGATAGTATTAGCTAGTAGTCCTCACTATTACATTAAATAGTGTGACAATAAATGTAATGGGGACTTATTTCGAGAGTGGATATTGTGTAAGTAAGATGATTTGTATTTAAACTCATGACTCTCTTGTTGTATAATTAAGATTATATTTATATTCGCACTATGTATTTGGCGACTCGTAATAGGTGATGTATACCTATTTTGGGGCGCCACGATTGGTATCAAAGCTTAGGATATGATCCCCGGCTAAGATGTGAGACTAGAACTAGGAGGGAGAGCGGAGAATTCCTTCACTAGTATGACCTACTTAAATTTATTTGGTATTTAATTGGTTGGTCAGAGTTTAGAGATAATATGCTACATGTCAACTAACCCTTGTTTTGTGGGCGATTTGAAAATGACATCCGAGAACGTTGAGAATAGAATGGAGCACAGGAGACCGTTGAGTCTCCACATATCAATAATCAGGAGAATGTGCATCAGGAAGGCGACAATCCTCATGCAAACAACAACGCTGACCAAATGATGAATGATAGAATGTTCAGAGGCTTTATGCAATTCATGCAACAGCAGGCGAGAGCGGCTCCTGTCCAAAATGTAGGTGGAAACACTAGAAACTCTCGGACGGTCACCGCTAAACAGTTCAACGAGCTGGCACCACCGGAGTTTATTAGTGAGCCAAAACCACTCAAGGCAGAAGCATGGATAAAGCAGATCACCAAGATATTTGATGTCTTGGGATGCTCCGAGGAGCAAAAGGTTCCCTTCTTAGCTTTTATGTCATGAGGAGAGGCAGACATTACTAGTGGGAATCGGTAGAAAGTACTACTCAACTTGCCTTGACATGAAGATGTCTTGGGAGAAGTTCCAAGAACTGTTTAATGACAAGTACTTTCCCGAAAGTATTCGTCAAATGAAGGAGGTAGAATTCTTCAAGTTGGAGTAGAATAATATGACCATATCGCAGTACGAAGCCAAGTTTACTGAGTTGTCCCGGTTTGCGTCCCACTTGGTGGATAATGAAGAGAGAATGACGTGGATGTTTTTAAGAGATTTGAAGCCGGAGATACGCCAACATCTTATTTCTCATAAACTGTGTTTGTATTCAGATGTCGTAAATAGGGCTCAGTTAGTGGAGCGTGATAACGAGTCAACGCAACCAAAAGAGAGCAGCTTATAAAATGATAATACCAGCGAGAGCAGTCATCGAAGCGGTGACAACAAGCGTGGAAGGAATCAATAGGCCAGAAATGGTAACCACTTCGGTGGTAATCAGGGCCAAAACAATAAGAATGGACATTTCAAGAAGAGGAGATTCAACAATGATGGAAAGACGTCAAAGACCAAAGACCCGTTGTTAAGGAAGGAGAACGACCACCTATAATATGCTTCAAATGCGGAGGAGAGGACACATCGGTCCAAACCGTGCGATCTGCCAGTCAAAGCATGTTATAATTGTGGAAGAGAAGGTCACTTACCCCGATTTTATCGTTTCATCAAGACAAGTTAGGGCCTAGGATGGAGGCACCAAAGGTCATTCGAAAAAGTCAAAGCCTTAGGTGAGTCTGAGGAGAGCGTTGTTGTTGAAAAGTAGTATGCACACAAGCCAATTATGTTTGATGATAAAGCATATACTTTGTAACAATCTTATTCATTTATTAATAAAAAGTATTAATTTATTAAAGGCTTTTAATTATCTACATGATGCTATTTTATAATATGTGATAAACCCATAGTTTTAAGCAATGCTTTTAGAATAATGATGATGATCATTCTAATGAGATCTAAATTCTTAGAAAGCTTAAAACTAAAATAGTTCCCAATCATTGGATTACTAAATTGGGGATTAGTGAATCCGGATAGATTGGTACATACGCCGCTTTGCTTCATTGGATGAGGATGATTGATCTCATGATCATTTGTGTGGAGACACTAAAGCAAGTATAGGTGCTTATTAGAGAATAAGTTCATCGAACATTGGCTCGCTAAGGAATACCTAATGGAGTTTTATTTGCATGTCAATAGGAATTCTGTAGTGATAGTAAAAGACAAGTAATCCTTGGACTTGAGATCATCATAGTATCTTGTGTATGATGAGTTATACTTTGACTTATTCCTTAAGACCCTTAGGGTATATCAAAGGGTATGCTTGGGTATAATAAGTTGTACATGGAGATAATGTATGATCAATAAAGAATCTACCACTTCTAATAAAAGAAGAGAAATGTCTATGTGATTCGATAAATGACAACCCAAAGAGTCCTTGGTTAAGGCGAGAATGAAATTAGAAAGGAGTTTCTAATTTGCATTATTTGAGTCAGTGCATTTAAGGATCGAAATACATATAATTAAATAAAATAAGACTTGACAGTAATTCCATGTCTTATATTTAATTGGGACATCAGTATGGTGGAAGGATTGAATTGTCGGTAACTATTTACTCAAAGGTTCTTTAATGATTAATGTTGAAATCTATATTATCCGGAAAGTCGTTGATCGCTAGGGAGGCTTATCCCTATTGTAGAATAAATATTATTTAAATAAATTAATTATTTAATTTATTTATTTAAATAAGATTAGAATTGTTCTAATTGATTTATTCACAACCTAGGTTTAATATGGAGAACCTAAAGGGTCACACCATAAAAGGAAGAATAATTATTTAAGAAGTTAATGGCATAATCGTAATAATATGTTAAGTATATTTAATTTAATCTATGGTGATAGAATAAATTAAATAGCTTAATATTTATTATTTAATATTTTAGAAATATTAAATATAAATTAATAATAGAGTCTTATTAATATTATTACAATTATTATTATTTTAATTTCTAAAAGAGTTTAGGAATTAATTTAATATATGTATTCTCATTTATTCCTAATTGGATTAGGAAGAAAAATTAGTTAAAGGAGTTTAATTAATTATCCCTAATAAGATTAGGGAGCTTAATTAATTAAAAGAATTTAATTAAATAAATTCCATTTCTTAATTGTTAAGATGGGTTGCCCACATCTATAAATAAGAGAGTCTTATTATGGGTGTAATGGGGTTGTTGACTTTTTCAACATACTGACATATAATTCCAATTGTTGGGAGAGAGTACACCTTTTCTATGAGATAGAAAAACTAGGGTTTAGCCAACCACCCTTCTTCTTGAATTTTCTTCTTCCTGGTGGATCACCTCTAGAGGCCAAACATTTGGGTGGCTAACGTTGATCAAAGGAAGGAACCAAACCCGGTGGATTCAAGTTGAACGCGAAAAGGATCGAGGTGAACTTGTACCGAGGAAGCTCGATCTTCAAGGGTATGATTTTATTCCTTATACTTTTTCGTTTAATTAATAATTGTGCATAAAGGATGATCCGGGTATATGGTTTGTAAATTTTTAAACTCGATTTTTACACGCCTCCGCATTATTTTGCAATTTGATCAAGCATATGAATATTACAAACCTAATAAGTGGCATCGAGCCAAACCTTTATGCAAATTATTAATTGTTCAAATTTGATATGTATATTGATATGTGTTTAGAATAATTTAATTGGGCATAATTTTATTGTATAAAATTTATTTAAAAAAAAAAAAAAAAAAATCAAGGCCACGGTTTTTTTTGAGGCAACAGGATTTTGCAGGCTTGAAAGTTAACAAGTTTATTTTTGTTGCAATGCAAGGAATTTCAAGGCATCTGATAATCAAAAAAAAAAAAAAAAAAGCTGGCACGGATTTCAAGAGAAACATAATTTTTTTTTAGATTGCACGGAAATCAATGACTGCATGATTGGTTAATGATTGCATGATTGGTTAATGATTATCACGGAAATCAAGGACAGATTAATCATTATCTAATGATTATATAATGATTATATATATATATATATATATATAATACTGTTATGCACGGAATTTTAAAAAAAGGTACAAGCTGCCGGTTTTTTTTTTTTGTTCAAAGGATGGCACGGTTTTTTATATATATATATATTGGTTATTATATTATATATATATATATAATAGTTATATATATATACACTATATATATATATATTATTCTTTATTATTTTATAATTAAAATAAAATATTTATTTTAATTTTAAAATAAAAGTTTATTTTAATATTAAAATAAAATGTTTATTTTAATTTTAAAATTAGAATTTCATGCTAACTAATTAGAGTTGGAATTGGATTCCATGATAACTAATTGGAGTTGAAATTGGATTTTATTTTTTCCTAAAATAAAGGAGTTTATTTGTGAATAGGAAGTAAATCCATCTTTCCTTAAATAAAGGAGTTTGTTTAGATATGAAATAGATTTCATATTATTCAAAATAAAAGAGTTTATTTGTGAATAGGAAAGAGAATCCATATTTCCTTAAATAAAGGAGTTTATTTAGATATGAAATAGATTTCATATTATTCAAAATAAAAGAGTTTATTTGTGAATAGGAAATATTATCCGTGTTTCCTTTAATAAAAGATTTTTTTTATATACATGGAATTGGATTCCATAATTAATTAAAATAAAGGAGTTTATTTTGATTAAAGATTTTGATTAAAATAAAATAGTTTATTTTATTCATAATAGGATAAATTAAAATAAAATAGTTTTATTTTGATTTAAATTTGGATTAAAATAAAGGAGTTTATTTTGATTCAAAAATTAGATTTTATACTAACTAAATTTGCCCATTAAATGATATCAATATATATATTAAATGTTTATTATTCATGAGATGAATGTTATTTATTGATGCATATGGTGATGTGTATGATAATAAATGGGATTGATTATGGACTATTGACCAATGCGATTGGATTTTATTTTAGTTGGATGCATGAATGTATGGGTTTTATTAAATGGGGTCTCTGCGTTTCGCCTTCTCTAATTTTTCCGAATGTAAATTCTATCTCCTCCTATGTACTTCCCTCGATCACGATCAAGGTTTCTATTTATTTTAAAATAGTTTTGTAATAGGAATATTTAGAATTAATTTTGAAGAATTAGAGATCAAAGGACAAGAAGACTTGAAGACCCGTTTTGTAATAGAGTAGGGTTTAAATGTAATAGTTATATTTAAATATTATTTTCGCACCCCTAGGGTTTGACCTTTTGGTTCACTTGGTGGCTCTAGTGAACCAAACTAGAATAAAAGTTCATAATCAATCCGGAGTAGAATATAGTATTCTATATGTGCATGCTTATACTATATATATTATATATTATGCAAACATGCTTCGCGATGTTCATTAATACGACGCGTATTTTATATATATATGTGTAATGCGCTAAACAAGATGAGACAAATTAATAACAAACCCTCAATTTTTATATTAAGTCCTAAGCGTTCAAAGATATTTGGAATATCGAACGTCAGCTTTTCTAGCATGATAAAATTAATAGAGTATTAAATATTTAATATGAGTTTGTTGTGTCACCACAAGGCAAGTATTAAGTATTTAAGATGTTAATTTATCACATTTGATGCTTATAAAGAAAATTGAACAATATTGTTTTGTTGTGTCACCACAAGGATGATATTTTCTTTTTGAATATATGGAGTGCTAGGTTGGACTTAACTTGGATAATTTTGATTCGGATGTGCCACCACTTGATCAAAATAATCTAAGAGGCAAAATACAAGGAGTTGCATAGTTGATGTAATTGACAAAAGTTGTCTACCTATTTATTTATATATAGTTTGTTGTGTCACCACAAGGCTATATACATTTGAAATGGGATCCTTATTCTCACTAGCAAATCTTTAATTAGATTTTTCTTAGAACTATATAAGTGAGGGTAATATAGTTTGAAGAAAATAGTGGGAGATACCAATTTAAAACAAGACCCCAATTTATTTTGGTAATTAATAAAAGAATGTATGTTAAAATGTTGTTAATTACAAATTCATTTCTGTAATTTTACAATGTCTAAAATTACTATCATCTGCGAAGCATATTAGATGCTAAATTAATCGAATCAATTAAACGGATTGGTTAAGGAATTTGAGAATAGTTCTCATGGTTGAAAAAGCTATCTTATGTCCTTAATACGCCTATCCCTCGCAATGGTTGCAGATAATGCCTCCGAGGAAGACATTGCTACTTTTAGAAAGTGGCAAGATGATGCATGATTGGCTCAATGCATCATGCTCGCATCCATGAAAGTAACGAGCTTGCCACGTCGGATGAAACTATGGATGCTCTTACTATATTCCTGCACATCAAGTAGTTGATGGTGAGGAAAGTAGGACTGAAAGATATCAGATATCTAAGGAGCTCTTCCGATCTAGAATGACCGATGACACTACAGTACAAATACATGTCCTTAACATTATCAATTTGATTGATCAATTAGGACAACATGTTTTGTCATGGATGGAGAGATGAGCCAAGATTTGATCTTGCACTCACTCCCGGACTCCTTTCATAATTGTTGTGAAATTTTCATATGAACAAGCTAGATATCAGCCTCGCTGATTTGCTTAACATATTGAAAAATGTTGAGAGTCACTTTCCAACCAAGAAAGATCAAGTCTTACTGGTAGGGGCCAAAGGATCTTCCTCAAAAGAAGAACGATTCAAAGAAGGTATATAGAAAGGCATAAACAAAGGATAATAAGAACAAAGCGGATGCGGAAAAAGGAGTTTGCTTCCACCGCAATAAGCCCGACAATCGGAAAGAAAGCTGCGAGAAACATCTTGCAGAGGCTAACCAAAGAAGCTTAGTGAAGTTTCGATATAATACAAATTTGTTCATGATTGAAATAAATTTTTCTTTAAGTCAAGGTTCTACTTGGGTATTGGATACCGACTTTGGTTATCATAAATATAGATTTATGAAGGACCAAGGTAAGTAGAAAGTTAAACAAAGATAAGTAATCCTATATGTGGAAAATGAAGCAAAGGTTCTTTGATTAGCTATAGAAACTTATAGTTTAGCAATGCCTACAGGCAAATCTATTAAGTCAATAAGTTGTTATTGTATTCCAGTTCTTGTTAAAAATATTATTTCCATTTTATTGTTGGACAATGAAAACTTTGGTATTATATTTAAGAACAATTGTTGTTCTATTTATAATAATAATGTTTTGTATAGAACTGGAATATTACTTAATAAATTTTGTATACTTGACTTACATGAAAATAATTTTGCATATTGAACAAATTAGTATAAGAAAAGGAGATTATCATTCAAAGAGTTGAATATATGTATTTGCTGAAATACAAGTGTGAATTATTTGAAAGGTTCAAAGAATTCAGAAGTGAAACAAATTGACAAAGTATTAAGATTCTTTGATTAGATCAAGGAATAAATACTTGTGCAATAAATTTCTAGATCATCTCAAATGGTTTTCTCATAATGGACACATCCTGATACGCAATAATTGATTGATGTATCTGAAAGGAAAAATCTTACCTTGTTGGACATGGTGCGGTCCATAATGATTTTACCGACATTCCAAAGATATCCTTCAGGGTCATGTCCTAGAAATGGTCGTGACATATCACGAAAATGGTAACCTCAAAATCCTACCCCAAGACTCCATAAAAGTTATGGACGGGGAGGATTCATAATCTTAAGTATGTTAAGATAAGGGTTCCAACTTATGTGAAAAGGTTTCAAAAGGATAAGCTTGGGACAAGATTTGACAAGTGTCGATTTGTGGGACATCCTAAAGTAAGTTTAGGGTATATGTTCTATAATTCTACTTAGCAAAAGGTGTTTATTTGAACAAACACGCCTTCTAAGATAAAGGCGTTTATCATTGAAGGGGCTAGTGGGAGGATAATTGATCTTGAAGAGTTCAAGAACCACAAAATACTATAAGTCAAATAAGAGGAACCTGTAGATAGACCTATTGTACCACAACCGAATCATAAGTCTGGAATAGTACCAAAGATACCTAGGAGGTATGGATTCATCATGGATGATGATGATGAGGTACGCATCATAGAAGATGATGATCCAGAGTTATATACGATGAGGTAAGAGTTCTAGTGTGTACAAAAGGTCAGTGGGAGCATCGTGACATTTCTAGTATTATATGTTGATATACTACGGATAAGGAATGACATACCAATGCTACAATCAGTAAAGATAAAGTTGTCTAAAAAAAAATCCTCCATGAATGATTTAGGAAGAGTATCATTATTGGGGATGCAAATCTATATAGATAGATTTAAAAGGATGCTCAACTTAACCCAAGGAACGTATATTCATTTGATGCTAAAGTCGTTTAGCATGGCAAACTCCAAGAGATGTCTCATGTAGATGAGCTATGGAGTGTATCTCTCTTATTAGTCCCCACAGACTCCTGAAAAGAGAGGTCACATGAGTGACTATCATGTATGCAATGAAATATACGAGACACGATGTTGATCGATCATATTCGGAGAAGTTCACTATGAGTCGTTGAAAAACATCTTAAAGTGCTTAACAAGTACTAAGGATGTGATCATATTCATGGTGGGTCTAAATTAAAACTAGAGGGCTTAACAGACTCAAGTTTTTTTCGCATGCACTCAAGACGACAGAAAAATCCACTTTAAGGTAAAGGGTTACCTTGAGCAATTGGTGCGTTGAATTAGAAAGGTTCCAAACAAAGAAAGAGTTCACGCTTTAGTGATAAAGACAAAGTATATAGCTATAAATGAAGTCGCAAGTTGATTGTTTGGATTAAAAGTTCATTACGTAACTAGGAATAGTTCCTAAGTCTCATCTTGGATCTAAACATGTGTTGTGGCACTTTCATTTGATTATAAGAATCATTGAAAGAAGGAAATCACTATAGTAGATGGTGGACTCTCAAGAACAACATTACATATCCATTAACTAAAGCTTATCCAACAAACAGGATAATCGTCACTTAGAGAAGAAGAGTATAAGATACAATGGCGATTGGCTTTAGTGCAAGTGGGAGATTGAAAGTAGTATGCACACAAGCCAATCATGTTTGATGATAAAGCATATACTTTGTAACAATCTTATTCATTTATTAATAAAAAGTATTAATTTATTAAAGGCTTTTAATTATCTACATGATCTTTGTTTTATAATATGTGATAAACCCATAGTTTTAAGCAATGCTTTTAGAATAATGATGATGATCGTTCTAATGAGATCTAAATTCTTAGAAAGCTTAAAAACTAAAATAGTTCCCAATCATTGGATTACTAAATTGGGGATTAGTGAATCAGGATAGATTGGTACATACGTTGCTTGCTTTCATTGGATGAGGATGATTGATCTCATGATCATTTGTGTGGAGACACTAAAGCAAGTATGTAGGTGCTTATTAGAGAATAAGTTCACCGAACGTGGCTCGCTAAGGAATACCTAATGGAGTTTTATTTATTCGTCAATAGGAATTCTCAGTAGTGATAGTAATCAAGTAATCCTTGGACTTGAGATCATCATAGTATCTTGTGTATGATGAGTTATACTTTGACTTATTCCTTAAGACCCTTAGGGTATATCAAAGGGTATGCTTGGGTATAATAAGTTGTACATGGAGATAATGTATGATCAATAAAGAATCTACCACTTCTAATAAAAGAAGAGAAATGTCCTATGTGATTCGATAAATGACAACCCAAGAGTCCTTGGCAGTTAAGGTAGAATGAAATTAGAAAGGAGTTTCTAATTTGCATTATTTGGAGTTGTGCATTTAAGGATCGAAATACATATAATTAAATAAAATAAGACTTGACAAATAATTCCATATGTTATATTTAATTGGGACATCAGATGGTGGAAGGATTGAATTGCACGGTAACTATTTACTCAAAGGTTCTTTAATGATTAATGTTGAAATCTATATTATCCGGAAAGTCGTTGATCGCTTAGGAGGCTTATCCCTATTGTAGAATAAATATTATTTAAATAAATTAATTATTTAATTTATTTATTTAAATAAGATTAGAATTGTTCTAATTGATTTATTCACAACTGTTTAATATGGAGAACCTAAAGGGTCACACCATAAAAGGAAGAATAATTATTTAAGAAGTTAATGGCATAATCGTAATAATATGTTAAGTATATTTAATTTAATCTATGGTGATAGAATAAATTAAATAGCTTAATATTTATTATTTAATATTTTAGAAATATTAAATATAAATTAATAAGAGGAGTCTTATTAATATTATTACAATTATTATTATTTTAATTTCTAAAAGAGTTTAGGAATTAATTTAATATAAGTACTCTCATTTATTCCTAATTGGATTAGGAAGGAAAATTAGTTAAAGGAGTTTAATTAATTATCCCTAATAAGATTAGGGAGCTTAATTAATTAAAAGAATTTAATTAAATAAATCCCAATTCCTTAATTATTAAGATGGGTTGCCCACATCTATAAATAAGAGGAGTCTTATTATGGGTGTATGGGGTTGTTGACTTTTTCAACATACGACATAATTCCAATTGTTGGGAGAGTACACCTTTTCTATAGAGATAGAAAAACTAGGGTTTAGCCAACCACCCTTCTTCTTGAATTTTCTTCTTCCTTGGTGGATCACCTCTAGAGGCCAAACATTTGGGTGGCTAACGTTGATCAAAGGAAGGAACCAAACCCGGTGGATTCAAGTTGAACGCGAAAAGGATTGGAGGTGAACTTGTACCTGAGGAAGCTCGATCTTCAAGGGTATGATTTTATTCCTTATCTTTTTCGTTTAATTAATAATTGTGCATAAAGGATGATCCGGGTATATGGTTTGTAAATTTTTAAACTCTGATTTTTACACTCTTCCGCATTATTTTGCAATTTGATTGCGCACATGAATATTACAAACCTAACAGTTGTGACCTCCCAGAAAGCAAAAAACCTGAATGAGGTCATCACGGGTAAGCTTATCATAAACTCTAGCGAAGTCTATACTTTATTTGATATCGGTTCTACTCATTCTTTTATTTCTCCTACTTGCGTTCAACAATTAAATTTGACTCCGGAGAAATTAGACTTTGACTTATCTGTGGAAACTCCGTTGGGAGAAACCTTCATTACATCCACTATTTATAAGTCTTGTTTGGTTCAAATTGGTACCCTCACATTACCTGTCGATCTTATTTCATTGAAAATACTTGCATTTGACGTAATTCTAGGGATTGATTGGTTAACTACTCATCATGCAAAAATTGATTGTTTTCGTAAGGTTGTTAGCTTTTATATTCCTAACCAACCTATTATGCGAATTCAAGCAACTAAACCATTAAAATCAATCAATGTCATTTCAAGCCATAAAGCTATTTGTTTATTGAAAAACGGATGTCAAGCTTTCTTAGCTCATGTCACAGATCTAAACAAAAATACGTCAGTTTTGAATGATATTTCTATTGTTAATAAATTTTCGACGTATTCCACTGAAGAACTTCTGGCTTACCCCCAGAGCGTGAAATTGAATTTTGTATCGACCTTGAACCCGGTACAAAACCCATTTCCAAAGCCCCATATCGAATGGCTCCTATTGAACTTCAGGAGTTAAAGACCCAATTGTAAGAATTGTTAGATATTGGTTTCATTCGTCCTAGTACGTCTCCTTGGGGCGCTCCTATTGTATTCGTGAAGAAGAAAGATGGGAGTATGCGACTTTGTATTGATTATCGGGAGTTGAATCATGTCACCATCAAAAATAGGTGCCCATTGCCACGTATTGATGACCTGTTTGACTAGTTGCAAGGAGCCAAATTCTTTTCAAAGATTGATCTTCATTCTGGATATCACCAATTGAAGATTAGAACCGATGACATTCCAAAGACGACTTTTCGAACTTCGAGACGGGCATTATGAATTCCTAGTCATGTCCTTTGGATTGACTAATGCTCCTGCTGCCTTTATGGATATGATGAACCGAGTATTCAAGGAATATTTGGATCACTTTATGGTCGTCTTTATTGATGACGTCTTTATTGATGACATCCTTATTTATTCCAAAAGTCGTGAAGATCATGAACAACACTTGAGGCTGATACTCCAAAAGCTTCGTGAATATAAGCTTTATGCCAAGTTGAAGAAATGCGAGTTCGGCTCGAGAAGTAGCATTCCTTTGCACGTGGTATCAAGTCATGGAATATCATTGACCCAGCAAATATTGAAGCTATTCAAAGCCGGGAGCAACCTAAATCAAATGATCAAGAAATCTGAAGCTTTCTCGGTTTAGCTGGTTATTATCGGAGATTCGTGAAAGGATTTTCTCGAATCGCTACTCCACTAACTCAGCTGACTCGAAAAGATACAAAGTTCGGTTGGAGCGAGGAATGTGAGAAGATTTTTCAAGAACTCAAGAGGAGACTCATTTCAGCACCTGTTCTGACAATACCATCCAGTTCGGAGGGATTTGTCATCTACAGTGATGCTTCAGGCAAAGGGTTAGGATGTGTTTTCATGCAACATGGGAAAGTTATATCCTATGCCTCACGACAACTCAAAGAATATGAGAGGAATTATCCTACTCATGATCTAGAGTTGGCAGCTGTTGTTTTCACACTAAAGATTTGGAGGCATTACTTGTATGGGGAGAAAGTGGAGATCTTTACGGATCATAAAAGCCTCAAATATTTCTTCACTCAAAAGGAACTCAACATGCGACAACGACGTTGGCTTGAACTGTAGAAAGATTATGATTATACCATCCAATACCATCCTGGAAAAGCAAACGTGGTAGCTAACGCATTGAGTAGAAGATCATATGCGGGTACGAGTGCGATATTGTCAACGCAAAGGCCCATTTTGTGTGACTTGCAAAGGATGGAGATAGAGATAAAGACTCTAGGGACCCACGTGATGATGGCGAATATACTAGTAGAACCGACTTTAATTGATAAAGTTAAAGTTGCTCAAGTTACAGATCCGGAGCTGATGCGTATGAGAAAGAAAGTGCAAGAAGGAACTATGCCGGAAGCAAGAATTGATGAAGAAGGAATACTTCGAGTTAACTCCAGACTTTATGTTACTAAAGACCCTGATTTAAAGTATAAAATCATGATGGAGGCGCACAACACACCGTTTGCAATCCATCATGGTAGTACCAAAATGTATCGTGATCTTCGTCATACATTTTGGTGGAGCAATATGAAGAGAGAGATAGCGCTGTTTATCTCAAGGTGTCTAACTTGTCAACGAGTCAAGGTGGAACATCAAGTACCAAAAGGTCCATTGCAACCACTTGAAATTCCAGAATGGAAGTGGGAGCACATTACCATGAATTTCGTTACTGGTCTTCCCAAGGTTTCTCAAGACATAGATGCAATTTGGGTCATTGTTGATAGATTGACCAAGTTTGCTCACTTCTTATCAATACGAGAAACTTATACACTTGAACGCCTTGCTCGTATGTACATAAACGAGATTGTAAGACTGCATGGTATGCCAGTATCCATAGTTTCTGATCGAGACCCAAGATTCACTTCAAGGTTTTGGGTTAGTTTGCAAAAAGCTATGGGCACGGATTTACGATTTAGTTCGGCGTATCATCCTCAGACGGACGGGCAGTCAGAGAGGACTATTCAAACTCTTGAAGATTTATTAAGACTCTATGTCCTTGACTTCAAGGGAAGTTGGGACAAGTTCTTACCATTGGTGGAGTTTTCCTATAACAACAGTTATCAGGTAAGTATTGGCATGGCTCCATTTGAGGCGTTATATGGAAGAAAGTGTCGTTCTCTAGTATACTGGGATGAGGTGGGTGAAGAAACGTTGTTGGGACCGGAGTTGGTACGTATGACTACGGAAAAGATTCAAACGATCCGACAACGTATAAAAACCTAACAAGATCGACAAAAGAGTTATGATGATCTTCATCGAAAGGATGTAGAATTCGATATAGGAGATCATGTGTTGTTACGTGTTGCTCTATGGAAAGGAGTTACGAGATTTGGAAAGAGAGGAAATCTCAATCCTCGATTCATCGACCCATTTTTAATCCTCGATCGAGTAGGAACTGTGGCCTATAGACTCGCTTTACCGCCAAGTATGTCTCGTGTTCATAACGTTTTTCACATATCCATGTTACGTAAATATGTGGAAGACCCGAACCACATTATTGAGTTAGAACCGGACGAAATAGCGGAAGATTTGACGTATGAAGAGGTTCCTGTTCAAATCTTGGATAAGAATGAACATATTCTACGCTCCAAGGTTATACCTCAAGTCAAAGTTTTGTTGAGAAACCACGATGTTGAGGAAATGACTTGGGAGTTAGAATCTGAAATAAAATCAAGGTATCCTTAACTCTTCGACATACCAGGTACGTACCCTAATTTCGAGGGCAAAATTTCATAAGAAGGGGAGGTTGTAAGACCCCAACTTTTATAAATAAAGATGAATTTTCTATAAAAATCATTTTTGAATATTATGGAATGAATTTGATATAATGTTATAGTTATGGGTAATATTTATAAATTTTTCAAAGTACGCAAGTTGTTATATAATATTCGATTGGTTGGAGAATATTCGCGTTTAGCGGGGAATATTCAATATAATGGCACAATCATTGGTGGACCCCCTACGGAATTATCATCGGATCGAGAAAACGACAAAAATATTTTATGAAAATAATGGCGGAAATTTTCACGTTAATCTTTGTTGAACTACTCGGTAGTAAAAGTAAAAGAATGTCTGGCGTGGTTGCATAAAGTAGCACACGGTATTGATTATTAATGCTTACGTGAGAAGTCATCTCGCTTTTGTTTTATTACTTATATATATATATTAGAGTTATATATATATATATATATATAAGGTATGTATTTATATTATATATATATATATATATATATATATATATAATGTTGTCAAGTTGACAAAGTGGGTGGGGGGAAATATGGTGTTCACGTGGGAGGGGAGTACAATTATTATTATTATATATATATATAGGTTTTTAACATGTGTGGATTATATATATAGATATGTTTTATAATTTTTGCTTTATTCTTATTGGTTGGAGGATTGACTATTGCTAGTTTTAGTTGGCAGATTGTGGGATGCTTTTTCAAATCTAGACATTCATTGGCCAACTCCTTGAAAATGTGTACTGATACATAGGAACCGTGAAGTTGTGTTGTTTATCAATAAATAATTGTTGCGTCCGTTTATTAACAGTACCCCTTCAATTCTCCTATAAATAGAAGCTCATTCCTTCATAATTTCTTACGAATTCACTGAAACTTTAGAGAGAGAAATTATAGAGAAACTATAAAAAAGTATTCTGCTACTTCCCTACTCTTATATTCAGTTTCTTTTACGGTAAGGGGTATTATTTCTTTTGTATTCATGAAGAGAACTTCTATTATTCCATTATTCATTACATTGAATAACTCAGATACGCAGCTACCCTATACTTGGTGAAATTCTTACATTATTCCATTCGTTATTATTCATTTGGAATATTCTGTCTGCATGCATTTTATGACGGACCGATTTTCGTCTTTTATTATTACATTGGAATATCGTATACATGCATTTTACAGGACCGATTCCGTCTTTTTATTATTCTATTGGAATATCCATGCTCATGCTTTTACTGTGGGACGGACCGAAAATCTTTATTATTCTCATTGGAATATCACATGCATGCGTTTTACGTGGGACCGGGTTAGATTAATTATTATTACATTGGAATAACTCGCTTGTATGCGGCCTATCGCACGTATCCGGTGATTTCTTTTGTTATTCCATTCCTTATTATACTCGGTTGGTTAAAGTTTTGACTTCTATACTCCATGAAATTAGTGGAATATTCTTGATATTTGCGCTTCATCCAGTATCTTTTCATGGAAATATTCTTCTGAGCATTCTTAAATTTTACGCTACAAAGAAGTGTCATGTTGACATTTTGGACGTTATTAGTTCCTGAATAAATTAATTCTTGAACTTGTTTTATTGAATTCTTATATCATTGTCATCATCCTCATGTTTATATTTTTTAAAGTCATTTGTGGCACTGTGAGTGCATAGATGGACTTGGTATGATTATGACCGAGGATTATTGATTGTAATCATAACCGTAATATTATAAATGATGTGGTAAAAGTCCTCATTGGCCCGTAGTACATTGATGGACCATTGTTGGCATGATCATGACCATTGATGAATACACGAATGTCCTTGGCCCGTAGTGCATGGATAATTTGTGGTTGTGATACTAAAGAATATCCTTGGTCAGTAGTAGTGCATGGGTGATTCGATGATGTAGATTATTTATTGTCGAGTCTCAAATGATAAAAGTGATGAAAAACCTTTTAAATCATAAAAGATAGTAGATTTTATTCTCTACTTGACTCTTTTAATGGATTGCTTGTTCACCGCAGCTTAAACTTGATGTTTGTTATATTGTATCGGTTTAATTCGTTTTAAGGCTAATGATAATTTATTACGCATTATTTTAGTCATAATATTTCTTACTGGGCTAGTTGAGCTCACCCTTTCTTTCACTATTCTCTTCAGGAAATGAGAACGTAGCTAGGATGAGTCGGGGAACGGAGTGATGGTCCGGATGATAGTATTAGCTAGTAGTCCTCACTATTCTGTTAAATAGTGTGACAATAAATGTAATGAGGACTTATCCTGAGAGTGGATATTGTCTAGAAGACAGTATTTATATTTAAACTCACAGCTCTCTTGCTGTATAATTAAGATTGTATTTATATTCTGTACCATGTATTTGGCGACTCAGAATAGGTGATGTATACAGATAAGTGGATTTTTTATACACTTATTCGGTATCTTTTACTTGAATTAATTGCTTATATTCATGCGTCTTAGTTACTTTTCATGCATTTTGTGTTCATTTTGTAGGTTGTATGTTTGGGAGCGGTGTGAGCGATTATTGGTAAGGAAAAGCAAAGAAAATGCAAAGTAAAGGCAATCCGGACATCATTTGGGCTTTCATGTTACTTCATGTTCTTGGCTTGGAACTTGGACTACATTGTAGAGCGTCTCCGTAGCTTTTCGGAACATCTTGAATCTCTCTAATCGGAGTTTGGATGCAAGAGTTATGATCGTTGTACCAACGGACGTCAAACTTCGCTGTTTTGGTTAGCCATTTTCATAGAAGTCCCTTCCAGCAACATTTCAACCTTCATTCGGCCAGAATTTCTCAATCATCAAAGAATGAAAGTTGTAGAGCTCGTCGATATCTTCGATTTGATAGGTGGCAGGTCCTGTAACTCTTCCCGGATCAAACGTTATGGCCATTTTATCGAGCACAGCATTGCGCAAAAAAATCACCGGTAGCGAATTGGCGGCTGCAGCGATTTCTTCCGGTCTTGACAATCACCGACTTTTCATTAAAGCAAAGGCAATTGATGGCGTAACGGAGAGAGGGATTCAATTAGGGCTTATATATTAGACATATTTTCACCATATAAACAGATTCCACCCCTTGGGGGCTGAAGCTATTGTCTTCTGCTCTCTTTAATTTCAATAATAGAATAGAGTAGATTAGTGTAGGTATTTTCTAGAGTTGATTGGATTGGAGACTGGAAGCAATTGGAAATCATTAGAGATTCAACCTTGGCTCAAGAGAACTGATTTGAACTACAATTCTTTATCCTTATTCTCTCTTTGATTGCTTCTTGTATCTCATGATGTGTCTTCAATATGTGGATAATAGCATTAATTCAATTATGACTTAACTTCTATTCTGAGATTGCAATGGATTCTATGGATTAGTTATTTTTGATATGTTTCATTGTTAGCCTTATTGATTTCTATGGATTTGTCTAGTAAGATTCATGCTTAATTGCTTAGTTGATTGGCCATCAATTACTGTGATAACCCATATGAACTTGAAAGACGAAGTATGGGTTTAGATCTGATCTTGATAGCTTGTGATTGTATATTCTACGTTGTGATGGGATGTATGATTTGTGCTTAGGATAGACATATACCAAAGCACCACTCGTAGTCAATTGAGAACTTGGAATTAAACCCTAATTATTTGTAAATCACATAGACATATAGTGATTTAGGTAATGTGGGTGTTCATGTGTATTCTATCAATTGTGGATTATATGTGATATGGGTATGGTGCATTGAAAGATGGCTATACTTTACTTTAGTGTTCTTGACTAACAAACCGGTACAATTAGTTTGGTTTAACATGAAATGTATGAATTTGAATGAGTCAATAGATGAAATTGTAATCTCAGGTCTTTATTATCTAGTCTCACTCTAGGAATAGTTAGGTTTACTTAATTTCGTAGTTTAAATACAAAATATAATATCATTCGTTTAAATAAGATTAAGATGGTTATGGATTAATGCTTGGTGAACTTTGTTAGTTAATTCTCCGTGGGAACGATACTTTACTTACTCTTTATTACTTGTTGACCACATATACTTGCGTGTTGTGCGTAACTAGAAATTACCCAACAAGTTTTTTGGCCTTGAATTCTTGGTAATAATTATTTAATAATTTTTGCCAACATTAATTTCAATCAAATTAGTCTTAATTTAAACATTTTATTTTATTTTATTTTGTTTTAATTATCTTCTTATATTTCTCTCTTTTCAGGAACCATTGGTGACTTTTCTTATTAATGGCCTTATGCAAATAGGACTCAACCAAGGGACATAAGCACTGAGGGACTCAATGTATTTTCTACATTGTCAGCACAAATTAAAACACTTTCGGAGAGGTTGGATATTCTTGCAGCCCAACGCACTCGAGAGATAGTAGTTACATATGAATACTGTGCTGGCGAGCATCCGAGTTATCAGTTCAACATCAAGGTTGGACAAGTGCAGTTTGGGGGTGATTACTTCAACAACGATGTTTATCCCAATTATCAACAAGGTTGGGGGTATCACCCAGATTATGAATGGGGTTATAACTATCAAGACCAACACTACGTTCCAAGTCCAACACATCCATCGGATTTTTCATATCCACCTCCAATGCAACAAGAAAAAAATTCAAGATTGGAGGATTTGTGGTTCAAATTTGTAGCATCAACTGAGGAGAAGATGATGAGAAAGAGAGGTCAATTCGTAATCTGCGAGAATCAAATGGATCAAATATCGAAACTTGAAGCGAGCAATCGCCTCAAAACAATTGGTACTATGACATGGATGATGAAACCGATGGAAGTTGGAAGTGTGCATGCCAACGCATGAACCTGAAAGGAGTGGACGTTGAGGATACAACTGCGAGTTTGGAAAATGAAGAATATCATATCACCTATATTAAACCCCAAGTGCCTTCTCGACCAGAGTTGAAAAATCCAGTGAGTTTTGCACATCCATGTCCTCTAGGTAGTCACATTCAAGGAAATGAGCAGTATGATAAAGATGCCTTGTATAAACCATGGTGGGCTGAAGAAGAGAAAATAAAAGAGGAAGAGTCCGTTGTACTTTCCATACCTCAACGCAACAATTTATTCCCAATTACAACGGACGAGACACCTAGCTATGCAATGGAACTAGAGACATCATGGACATGAAATATGCTAGGTTGCTTCGATTCACAGAGACATGCATGATGGGGAATCTACCAAAACACATAGCGATTCTAATGGATGGAGGGTTCTTAGCTTATCGTAGAGGAATTAGATAGCGGTGTCAAGAAAAGAGTCCAAATTTTAACGGACTATGCTCGTCGGCGCTAGATGGGAGGCACCCCATCCAATCTTTCTCCCTCCTTGTTTAATTCTTATTTACCTTTTCATATTTAGTAGATGTTAGATAGTGGTAAGTCGTAATAATAGTTCTATTGTTTCTTCTCTCAGGTTTAATCCAACTTCTATAAGCATTCAGGATCAAACATAATTCAAACAAAAATTGGAGCTACCAGAGTACAGGGTCGCGCGACCGTGCCCAACTACAAGCCAAACACACTTGGCTATAGCTAGCGAGAGAGCTTAGTCACAGAAAAAAAATGCTAAATTTTTAGAATTTATGACTCAAGCATTCGGACAATTAGAAGCCCACACTCAGTCTCCAACTATAGAATATCTCAAACTTAGCCATCGCCTGATATACCATCGGATCATGAGGAGGAAGTGACGGAGATGACATTGCCACTTAGGGAGTATTCTTTCACTTTTAATTACAATGAAGGCATTGTTTATTTTAAGTTTGGGGGTATTGGGTTGTAGTGAATAGTTGTTGCATATAGTTTGATTGCATGTTAAGTTGCATAGTAGGGGTATTTTAGTATGATTTTTTTTTAGTTTTCTTTTTTCTTGTTTACTTAGTATGTGTTTAGTTGCATAACATTGCATAATCCCAGGCTTTTAGTTAGTTGAATTCTAATTTGGCCAATGATGAAATAGAAATTTGATAGATTTTTGAATTCAGTGGATATCTTGAGCTTAGTTATAATTTTATACAGGATATAATTCATACTTGCTGTTTAGATGTTACCAGGTAGCACGACATTGTTCCTATTTGCTTGTTGGTTAAGATTAGCATGCTTGTCTGTTGAGAGGAAAATGTTGTTTTTAATGATAGAATTGTGTAGGAAGTGAGTAATGACTATGAAGACACTTAAACTCAAGTTTTGGGAACGCATGGGTATGCTTGCTTTATAAAAAAAAAAGAAAAAATTTGAATAATTACAGTGGCTAGTCTTATTTCGGGGCCTTTGTTACTTGAGTAAGTACGCCCGAGGGGATTGTCTCTACACCTAGCGCCCTAAGGTCTTAATGGTCTGGGAGTCGTTAGTTGAAAGCTCGCTAAGGGGTAGCACTGTTAGCCTAATGGAATGAGATATTGCACAGTCATGGGAAATATATATAAAAAATAATAATAATAATAAAAATCAATAAACACCACGGGAAAGTGCGAAAATTGCCCCGTGAGTAAAAATAAAGTAGAATAAACCCTTTGTTGAACCTTAGCTTGTACTGATGTGTTGGAGTAGTTGTTGTTTCATTTGTATGCATAGTTCTTGGTTTGAACCTCAGTTTTATTTCTTAAGCAATATAACATGTGAAATCCTCACATTTATCAAGCTTATATGTGAACACATCACACACACACACAACATCTTTATAGCAGGTTAGGATTATATGATTGTATGTCATTATGCCTTTAGCTTAGTTTGATGCTTTGTTCTTGAATCTTGATATTTCTATGAGGCATATCTTATTGGAATTCTTAACATGGCTGGAAATCTGGGGATTCATTGTCATAGTAGCGTAGCTTGCATAGCATGTAGATTGCATTATATTGTGTTGCTTGGGGACAAGCAACGGTTTAAGTTTGAGGGTATTTGATAAGTGGATTTTTTATACACTTATTCGGTATCTTTTACTTGAATTAGTTGCTTATATTCATGTGTCTTTGTTACTTTTCATGCATTTTGTGTTCATTTTGTAGGTTGTATGTTTGGGAGCGGTGTGAGCGATTATTGGTAAGGAAAAGCAAAGAAAATGAAAAGAAAAGACAATCCGGACATTATTTGGGCTTTCATGTTACTTCATGTTCTTGGCTTGTAACTTGGACTAAATTGTAGAGCGTCTTCATAGCTTTCTGGAACATCTTGAATCGCTCTAATCGGAGTTCGGATGCAAGAGTTATGATCGTTGTACCAACGGATGTCAAACTTCGCTGTTTTGGTTAGCCATTTTCATAGCAGTCCCTTCCAGCAACATTTCAACCTTCATTCGGCCAGAATTTCTCAAACATCAAAGAATGAAAGTTGTAGAGCTCGTCGATATCTTCGATTTGATAGGTAGTAGGTCCCGTAACTCTTCTCGGATCAAATGTTATGGCCATTTTATCATAGCACACTGCAGTGAAAAAAAATCACGCGCGGAGCTCATGAATTCAGCGTGCACGCGTGACTTCTGATAGCAAAAGACGCGATTTCCAGCTTTTTCTGGTAGCGCGCAAACTCAAGCCAATTCTCGCCTTGCAGCAGCGCGACTTTGGTCTTGACCAACACTGACTTTTCATTAAACAGTGCAATTGACGCGTAACGGAGAGAGGGATTCAATTAGGGCTTATATATTAGACATATTTTCACCATATAAACAGATTCCACCCCTTGGGGGCTGAAGCTATTGTCTTCTTCTCTCTTTAATTTCAATAATAGAATAGAGTAGATTAGTGTAGGTATTTTCTAGAGTTAATTGGATTGGAGACTGGAAGCAATTGGAAATCATTAGAGATTCAACCTTGGCTCAAGAGAACTGATTTGAACTACAATTCTTTATCCTTATTCTCTCTTTGATTGCTTCTTGTATCTCATGATGTGTCTTCAATATGTGGATAATAGCATTAATTCAATTATGACTTAACTTCTATTCTGAGATTGCAATGGATTCTATGGATTAGTTATTTTTGATATGTTTCATTGTTAGCCTTATTGATTTCTATGGATTTGTCTAGTAAGATTCATGCTTAATTGCTTAGTTGATTGGCCATCAATTACTGTGATAACCCATATGAACTTGAAAGACGAAGTATGGGTTTAGATCTGATCTTGATAGCTTGTGATTGTATATTCTACGTTGTGATGGGATGTATGATTTGTGCTTAGGATAGACATATACCAAAGCACCACTCGTAGTCAATTGAGAACTTGGAATTAAACCCTAATTATTTGTAAATCACATAGACATATAGTGATTTAGGTAATGTGGGTGTTCATGTGTATTCTATCAATTGTGAATTATATGTGATATGGGTATGGTGCATTGAAAGATGGCTATACTTTACTTTAGTGTTCTTGACTAACAAACCGGTACAATTAGTTTGGTTTAACATGAAATGTATGAATTTGAATGAGTCAATAGATGAAATTGTAATCTCAGGTCTTTATTATCTAGTCTCACTCTAGGAATAGTTAGGTTTACTTAATTTCGTAGTTTAAATACAAAATATAATATCATTCGTTTAAATAAGATTAAGATGGTTATGGATTAATGCTTGGTGAACTTTGTTAGTTAATTCTCCGTGGGAACGATACTTTACTTACTCTTTATTACTTGTTGACCACATATACTTGCGTGTTGTGCGTAACTAGAAATTACCCAACAAGTTTTTGGCGCCGTTGCCGGGTAATTATTTTAATAATTTTTGCCAACATTAATTTCAATCAAATTAGTCTTAATTTAAACATTTTATTTTATTTTATTTTGTTTTAATTATCTTCTTATATTTCTCTCTTTTCAGGAACCATTGGTGACTTTTCTTATTAATGGCCTTATGCAAATAGGACTCAACCAAGGGACATAAGCACTGAGGGACTCAATGTATTTTCTACATTGTCAGCACAAATTAAAACACTTTCGGAGAGGTTGGATATTCTTGCAGCCCAACGCACTCGAGAGATAGTAGTTACATATGAATACTGTGCTGGCGAGCATCCGAGTTATCAGTTCAACATCAAGGTTGGACAAGTGCAGTTTGGGGGTGATTACTTCAACAACGATGTTTATCCCAATTATCAACAAGGTTGGGGGTATCACCCAGATTATGAATGGGGTTATAACTATCAAGACCAACACTACGTTCCAAGTCCAACACATCCATCGAATTTCTCATATCCACCTCCAATGCAACAAGAAAAAAATTCAAGATTGGAGGATTTGTGGTTCAAATTTGTAGCATCAACTGAGGAGAAGATGATTGAGAAAGAGAGGTCAATTCAGAATCTGCAGAATCAAATGGATCAAATACTCGAAACCTTGAGCAATCGCCCTCAAAACAATTGGTACTATGACATGGATGATGAAACTGATGGAAAGCCAAAAGTGTGCATGCCACTGCATGAACTGAAAGGAGTGGACGTTGAGGATACAACTGCGAGTTTGGAAAATGAAGAATATCATATCACCTATATTAAACCCCAAGTGCCTTCTCGACCAGAGTTGAAAAATCCAGTGAGTTTTGCACATCCATGTCCTCTAGGTAGTCACATTCAAGGAAATGAGCAGTATGATAAAGATGCCTTGTATAAACCATGGTGGGCTGAAGAAGAGAAAATAAAAGAGGAAGAGTCCGTTGTACTTTCCATACCTCAACGCAACAATTTATTCCCAATTACAACGGATGAGACACCTAGCTATGCAATGGAACTAGAGACATCATGGACATGAAATATGCTAGGTTGCTTCGATTCACAGACATGCATGATGGGGAATCTACCAAAACACATAGCGATTCTAATGGATGGAGGGTTCTTAGCTTATCGTAGAGGAATTAGATAGCGGTGTCAAGAAAAGAGTCCAGCTAACGGACTATAAATCGAGCGCTAGATGGGAGGCACCCCATCCAATCTTTCTCCCTCCTTGTTTAATTCTTATTTACCTTTTCATATTTAGTAGATGTTAGATAGTGGTAAGTCGTAATAATAGTTCTATTGTTTCTTCTCTCAGGTTTAATCCAACTTCTATAAGCATTCAGGATCAAACATAATTCAAACAAAAATTGGAGCTACCAGAGTACAGGGTCGCGCGACCGTGCCCAACTACAAGCCAAACACCGCGCGGCCGCTCGAGAGCTTAGTCACAGAAAAAAAATGCTAAATTTTTAGAATTTATGACTCAAGCATTCGGACAATTAGAAGCCCACACTCAGTCTCCAACTATAGAATATCTCAAACTTAGCCATCGCCTGATATACCATCGGATCATGAGGAGGCGAACGGAGATGACATTGCCACTTAGGGGAGTATTCTTTCACTTTTAATTACAATGAAGGCATTGTTTATTTTAAGTTTGGGGGTATTGGGTTGTAGTGAATAGTTGTTGCATATAGTTTGATTGCATGTTAAGTTGCATAGTAGGGGTATTTTAGTATGATTTTTTTTTTAGTTTTCTTTTTTCTTGTTTACTTAGTATGTGTTTAGTTGCATAACATTGCATAATCCCAGGCTTTTAGTTAGTTGAATTCTAATTTGGCCAATGATGAAATAGAAATTTGATAGATTTTTGAATTCAGTGGATATCTTGAGCTTAGTTATAATTTTATACAGGATATAATTCATACTTGCTGTTTAGATGTTACCAGGTAGCACGACATTGTTCCTATTTGCTTGTTGGTTAAGATTAGCATGCTTGTCTGTTGAGAGGAAAATGTTGTTTTTAATGATAGAATTGTGTAGGAAGTGAGTAATGACTATGAAGACACTTAAACTCAAGTTTTGGGAACGCATGGGTATGCTTGCTTTATAAAAAAAAAAAAAAAAATTTGAATAATTACCGTGGCTAGTCTTATTTCGGGGCCTTTGTTACTTGAGTAAGTACGCCCGAGGGGATTGTCTCTACACCTAGCGCCCTAAGGTCTTAATGGTCTGGGAGTCGTTAGTTGAAAGCTCGCTAAGGGGTAGCACTGTTAGCCTAATGGAATGAGATATTGCACAGTCATGGGAAATATATATAAAAAATAATAATAATAATAAAAATCAATAAACACCACGGGAAAGTGCGAAAATTGCCCCGTGAGTAAAAATAAAGTAGAATAAACCCTTTGTTGAACCTTAGCTTGTACTGATGTGTTGGAGTAGTTGTTGTTTCATTTGTATGCATAGTTCTTGGTTTGAACCTCAGTTTTATTTCTTAAGCAATATAACATGTGAAATCCTCACATTTATCAAGCTTATATGTGAACACATCACACACACACACAACATCTTTATAGCAGGTTAGGATTATATGATTGTATGTCATTATGCCTTTAGCTTAGTTTGATGCTTTGTTCTTGAATCTTGATATTTCTATGAGGCATATCTTATTGGAATTCTTAACATGTACGGGGAAATCGGGATTCATTATCATAGTAGCGTAGCTTGCATAAAGCATGTAGATTGCATTATATTGTGTTGCTTGGGGACAAGCAACGGTTTAAGTTTGAGGGTATTTGATAAGTGGATTTTTATACACTTATATTAGGTATCTTTACTTGAATTAGTTGCTTATATTCATGTGTCTTTGTTACTTTTCATGCATTTTGTGTTCATTTTGTAGGTTGTATGTTTGGGGGCGGTGTGAGCGATTATTAGTAAGAAAAGCAAAGAAAATGAAAAGAAAAGACAATCCGGACATTATTTGGGCTTTCATGTTACTTCATGTTCTTGGCTTGTAACTTGGACTAAATTGTAGAGCGTCTTCATAGCTTTCTGGAACATCTTGAATCGCTCTAATCGGAGTTCGGATGCAAGAGTTATGATCGTTAGTTTGTTGTTGTTTTGTTAATGTTTTGCAATGGATCTATTAAGTTGCATGCTCGTTATAACATGGAATCATTATATCATAAAAACATTACAAACCTAACATGTAGTGGAGGCTGGAAAGTGGCACCCTCGACTGTTCTTCATTTCTGGGTAACCCAGAAATGAAGAACATGTCTGACAAGAAGTTTAAATCATTATATCTTGTAACTGTTTTATGATATGAACATGTTGATGGTTTGGATCGTGTAGTCTGCAAGACGAGTACTACAAGCTCGACCAAGATCGTGCCGAATCATCACATTTTAAAATCTATGGTGGGTCAAACAAGCTACCTCGTTAATCGGGCATGGGTTTACGGACGAATTTCGAAACGACTTTCAAGAACACCTATATGACGACGGTTTAAATCGCTATAAGGTCCTTTAATGACGATTATTAATAAAATTAATTAATTTTATTAAATAAATAGAAAAAAGTAGTTTTAATTATTAAAAATATGAAATAAATTATTAAAATTGTTTTAAAATCCAAAAATTAGTTTTTGATTATTTTGAATATATTTCATAAATATTTAATATTTTGGAATATTAAAAGTATTTAATTTATTTAATTATAATATTAAATAAATTATTTAAAATGATTTTAATATATGAAAAATCATTTAAAATTATATTATGATATAAGAAAATAATTTAAGTTATTTTTAATGACTTTTAATATTTTGTCATAAATTTTATTAATTAATTAATATTAATGATAATTAATTTATTTATTGAATATATTAAATAAATTATGAAAAATAGAATTAATGATTTAGAAATTATAGAAAAAATGATTTAAAAGTTATAAAAGTATTTTAAGTTATAAAATATAACTTTTGATATTTTGTCATGAAAAATATTAATATTTTAATATTAATGATATTAGATTTATTTAATAATTATATTAAATAAATTAGTTTAAAAATGATTTTAATATTAGAAAAATTATTTTAAATGAAAATAAATAGTTTAAAAATATTTTAAGTTATAAAATATAACTTTCAATATTTAAAGGTAAATTTCATTAATTATTTACTATTAATGATATTAGAATTATTTAATAATTATATTAAATAAATTAGTTTAAAAATAATTTTAATATTATAAAAATCATTTTAAATGATAATAAATTGTTTAAAGATATTTTAAGTTATAAAATATAACTTTTAATATTTAAAGGATAATTTCATTAATAATTTAATATTAATGATATTAATTTAATAATAAATGATATTAAGTTTATTTAATGATTATATTAAATAAATAGTTTTAAAATGGTTTTATTTATTTAAAATTCATTTAATAAGGATATTAATGAATTAAAAATATTTTAAGTTATAATTAATGACTTTTAATATTTTGATAGATAATGCGATAATATTTTAATATTAATGGTAATTATTTAAAAATGATTTCAATTGTTTTAAAAATCATTTAAGGTAATATTAATACTTTAAAGTATTTTGAGTTATTATAAATAACTTTAACATTTTGGCAATGGTTTCATTAATAGTTTAATATTAATTAAATATTAATGATAATAGAATTGTTTAATATTTAAGTCATTTAATAATGATTCCGGTGTTTGAAAATTCATGCTAAATTATAATAAATGTTTAAAAATTATTATAAGTCATTTAAAAATAATAGGACTGATACTTACAGATATTGAACTACATGATAGAGTCTTAGACTCGATAATTACCCGATAAAATCGTTCGTACACCGACATGTTTCAGAAATTGATCTGGACTTAGATAATTTGATTAGATATGTGTTTATTTATGATTCAATGGTTGTGGAACATATGTGACAATGTGATTAGGTTATGTGCTGATTGCAATAAGTAGTGCTATGTGTTATAGTATGTTATTCTATTCGATCAAATGATCTTATTACTGATAGGTGTTATATAAAGATAGAACTAAGTTACGAATCGTAGCGGTAGCATCGTCAAAAAAAGTATCTTACATTTGCATTTCCTTTATGCTATGGACATGAGTAAGAAGTTTCAGAATTATATTATTGTACCAGATTATTAACTTTATTGTCATATATATTATATTCGATCATTGTTTATCAACATGATATTATATTATATAACTCATATATATATTCTGATCGTTAATTTTGAAATATGGTTATACAAGTGTCCTCACTTGGATAATCATTGTATTTAATCACATGTTGATATATATATATATATATATATATATATATAAAGACGTCTAAGCTATTTGACCCAGCTAGACATAGATTCAGAAATATCGTTGAATAAGATAAAACCTTTTTGTATCTAATTAAATTGTTTTGGTTCGGATTCCAGACTAAGTATGAACATCCCGATCACAGGAAAACTTTTATGCGCCCATGGCGGACAGAGTGAACGATCATATCGTTCTTGTAATGTAGTATTGATCAATACAGGGTCCATGGGAAGTACAACCTAACGCCCGTAAGTTATGACGGTTTGCAGATGAAGTTCTGCTAAACCTTAACGAAAACTAAAAAATAATGTTCATAATCTGTCGACTAATACCTATATATATAGTCAATACGTAGTTTCAAAAATTTGAGATAGAATTGTTATGTTGTTATTATCGGTTCAGTTTACTTCACAACTATAAATTTGTTGTAGAAGTGATGTACAAAGAAAATATTTATTTCTTTCAACTAATTATATTCATAATTGTTATTACTTGCTGGGCACCCAAATTCTCACCCTTGCTTAAATTTAAAATATTTCAAATTTAGGCATGATCAACTCGAAGGTTCGATACGAGAACAAGTGAAAAGGAAAACAAACAAAACATGTTCAATGGTGTCTTTTGTAATAGTTAGATTGTATTAAGATAATGATATGTACTATATATCATGTAAAGAATATAGTAAAGGTTACGTACTTAGGATAATCATTGTATTTAATCACATGTATATATATATATATATATATATATATATATATATATATATATATATATATATATATATATAAAGACGTCTAAGCTATTTGACCAGACTAGACATAGATTGTAAATATCGTTGAATAAGATAAAACCTTTTTTGTATCTAATTAAATTGTTTTGGTTCGGATTCCGGACTAAGTGTGAACATCCGATCACGAGAAAACTTTTATACTTAATGGCGAGATGAGTGAAACGATCATATCGTTCTTGTAATGTAGTATTGATCAATCTGAGGTCCATGGGAAGTACAACCCTACCAGTAAGTTATGACGGTTTGCGAGATGAAGTTATGCTAAACCTTAACGAAAACTAAAAAATAATGTTCATAATCTATCGACTAATACCTATATATATAGTCAATACGTAGTTTCAAAAATTTGAGATAGAATTGTTATGTTGTTATTATCGGTTCAGTTTACTTCACAACTATAAATTTGTTGTAGAAGTGATGTACAAAGAAAACATTTATTTCTTTCAACTAATTATATTCATAATTGTTATTACTTGCTGGGCACCCAAATTCTCACCCTTGCTTAAATTTAAAATATTTCAGCTAGGCATGATCAACTCGAAGGTTCAGACAAGAACAAGTGAAAAGGAAAACAAACAAAACATGTTCAATGGTGTCTTTTGTAATAGTTAGATTGTATTAAGATAATGATATGTACTATATATCATGTAAAGAATATAGTAAAGGTTACGTACTTAGGATTAGACTCTGATAAATGTAAGTTAAGTTGGATTTTTATATTATTGTTATTATTATTAGTATTATTCCGCTCATAGAAATGGTATCGTGAAGCACCGAGTTCGGGTTTCAAGTACCCGAGTTTGGGGGCTTTACAAGTTGGAATCAGAGCTTAGGGTTAAAAACCTTAGGTGAGTTAGACCTTAGGCTATAACTTTGGAACAAAGGGAAACGTTGAAAATACAAATAACTCATATAGAGTTTAAAAAGGGAGATGAATTGAATAAGTTCATCGTCAAATCAAATAAATGATAACTTATATAAAACTATTAATTGTTGTGTGTTTATATTAAGTGATAATCAAGATAGTTTGTGTGTAGATGTCAGATAGAAAAGGATTAGGATACCCTCAAATTGTAAAGAAGAAGTCAACCTCCATAATTGAGTCAATATCAAAGTCAATAGCTGAAATAGAGGCTCACATTGAAAGCTACCTCAATGAGGTGGTTGTTTTGAAAAGTATAGTACCGGACCGTGAAACGATAGTATGACTGATATGTAAAGTATAGTTAAAGAATATGTGGTCAATGTCGAGTTCTTAAACTCATATGTTTGTGGTGAGTTCTTAAACTCATAATGTATGGTAAGTTGGACGAACTAGGTGTAGTTAGGTGTGAATGGATTATTGAGGATAATGGGAATAAACAGATTTCTAAGCAATTGATCCTTAGTGGAGGCGTAAGAAATAAGTAGTACTAGTATTACTTGAATATGTATGATTCTATGTTATGTACATGATAGGTATATTTGTATAAGGTAATATTTTTCAAATTTTGTATAAGTTGTGGCAGCGATTCCCGACTTTTGAGTCATAAAGGGATAGCAGATGAATAAAGCAATATGTGACATGGTGTATGTCAAGTGATATGAGTATGAATTTATATGGGATTAATGAAATAAGTTGGTATAAAGATAGTAGTTAATTATATGAGTACTGGTTAACGCAAAAAACCAAAATTTCAAAATAAAATAATATTTTGAGTATATGATAATCAGAATATAGAATTTCATGTTATATGATTATACGTATACGATAAGGCTTATAATAAAGAATAAATTGTGATAATGCCTTGAGGAGATGAAAAGCGAAATACAGGCGAAGAACACATCAACAAAATTTGGAAGACAACCGGACCCGATCTGTAATTTTGCGAATATGGACGATCAAGCTATGCAGAACGGAATACCAGTCGCCGAAAGATCAGCCAGATAATCGATCGATGAACGTCAAAGACTTCAAGGCCATCGTACTGCCAGGATTCGGAAGATCAACTGACCCTGTTGACGCGTTCGTGATAGCTAGGGTAACGAAGGGGCAAAAGATAGTTTTGTCACCTATACGATAAAAGGAAAGGAGATAAAGGGAAAGTCTGTGTGTTATAAGTGTGGGCAGAGGGGACATATATCTCTCTCAACTGTCCCAATTCAAGAATGTACAGTAGGTGTTTTAAGTGTGGATCAATGGAGTATAAGGTGAAAGATTGTCCAAGAAGGAGAATGGAGGCAAAGAATGCGAATACGAGGAAAGGAAGCAGAACATTGGCGATAACGGGACCAACATTAACAATCAAACCAACGAAATCAACTGCAAGCGTCTTCAACATGACCGTTCAAGAAACTGTAGTAGCAGGGGATGCAACTCCAGGTATTACTTAAACCAATTTTATTTCGTATATATTATTTTATTATATATATTAAATTATTTTATAAATTATTTTGAAGGAGGAAATTGAGTTCTATTAGAAATCAATTTTCCGTATAAGCAGATAGATAAGCTTTATACTGAATAGTTAAAGATCAATTTGATCAATTTTGATCGAGATCTACTCACAATGATTGTGTATGCTATGTACCCTGGTATGTATAGGTTTTAAAACGGTGATTCCGGGGACGGAATCTTTATAAGGGAGGGTGAATGTAACAACCCGATATTTTCTATATAATTAAATTATAAATTTTGCGTATAATTTTTTTTTATTATTATTTTAAGGATGAGGATTTGTACAAGATAATGTGTGTATGTAATTATGTAATAAATAAAAATATATTTATTACATGAATGTTTACAAATAATTTTATTTTAGAATTATTGATTATTATAAAGTTTATTCTTTTAATAATTAATTTTATAGTAGAAATATTTTTATTATTTATTTTCCATGAAAATATGATTATATATTATTTAAATAATATATGAAATGATTATTAGAATTATTATAATAATTAATCTATTTTAATATATGAATTTATGTTAGTCTAATTAAGTTAATTATTTTAACTTAATTAATAATGTTAAATATGGATAATAAATTTATATGGAATCCAAACCCTAATTTTGGATTTTGATCAAGGAATGAGAATAATATTATTATATTATTATTTGTCAGTGTTATAGATATGTGTATTATGTGTGTAAGGTTAATGTAGGGAACAATTTTAATATTACTGATAAACCCTAATTCTGGTTCTGGAACAAGGAATGATGATAATAATATAATATTAATTATATTTTAATTTTTGAGTGCTATAGATATTGTAAGACCCCAACTTTCATAAATAAAGATGAATTTTCTATAAAATCATTTTTGAATATTATGGAATAAATTTGATATAATGTTATAGTTGTAGGTAATATTTATAAATTTTGCAAAATACGCAAGTTGTTATATAATATTCGATTGGTCCAGGGAATATTCGTTTTAGCAGGAATATTCGCACTAACCAAGACAATCATTGGTGGACCCTATTAGCGGAATTATTATCGGATTGAGAAAACGACAAAAATATTTTATGAAAGCTCTTGGCGGAAGTTTTACCGTTAATCTTTGTTGAACTACTCGGTAGTAAAGTAAAATCGATGTCTGGCGTGGTTGCATAAGAAGCACTACGGTATTGATTATTAATGCTTACATTGAGAAGTCATCTCGGTTTTGTTTTATTACTTTATATATATATATATATTAGAGTTATATATATATATATAAGGTATGTATTTATATTATATATATATATATATATAATGTTGTCAAGTTGACAAAGTGGGTGGGGGGAAATATGGTGTTCACGTCGGAGGGGAGTACAATTATTATTATTATATATATATAGGTTTTTAACATGTGTGGATTATATATATAGATATGTTTTATAATTTTTGCTTTATTCTTATTGGTTGGAGGATTGACTATTGCTAGCTTTAGTTGGCAGATTGTGGGATGCTTTTTCAAACCTAGACATTCATTGATTGACTCCTTGAAAATGTGTGTCTTGATACGTAGGCCCAGTGAAGTTGTGTTGTTCATCCGTAAATAATTGTTGCGTACATTTATTAACCGTACCCTTCAATTCTCCTATAAATAGAAGCTCATTCCTTCATAATTTCTTACGAATTTCTTTGAAACTCTAGAGAGAATTATATAGAAACTATAGAAAAGTATTCGCTACTTCCCTACTCTTATATTCAATTTCTTTTACTGTGAAGGGTATTATTTCTTTTGTATTCATGAAGAGAACTTACATTATTCCATTATTTATTATTCATTGGAATAACTTTTGTATCTGTGGGCTACCCTATACTTGGTGAAATTCTTACATTATTCCATTCGTTATTATTACATTTGGAATATCACATACATCGTTTTACGCCGGACCGATTCCGCTCTTTATTATTTTGTTGGAATATCTTTATGCATGCGTTTACGCCGGACTGATTTTCGTCTTTATTATTACATTGGAATATCATGTATGCATGCGCTTTTCTGGCGGACTTGATTCCGTCTTTATTATTATGTTGGAATATCACATGCATGCGTTTCTGGCGGGACTGAATTCATTAATTATTATTACGTTGGAATAACTTTTGCTGTCTTGATTATCGCGATGTATCGGTGATTTCTTTTGTTATTCCATTCCTTATTATACTCAGTTGGTTAAAGTTTTGACTTTTATACTCCATGAAATTAGTGAAATATTCTTGATATTTGCGCTTCATCCAGTATCTTTTCATGGAAATATTCTTCTGAGCATTCTTAAATTTTACTCTACAAAGAAGTGTCAAGTTGACAATTTGGACGCTATTAGTTCCTGAATAAATTAATTCTTGAACTTGTTTTATTGAATTCTTATATCATTGTCATCATCCTCATGTTTATATTTTTTAAAGTCATTTGTGGCCTGTAGTGCATAGATGGACTTGGTATGATTATGACCAGGGATTATTCGGTGTAATCATGACCGTAATATTATAAATGATGTTGTAAAAGTCCTCATTGGCCCGTAGTACATTGATGGACCGTTGTTGGCATGATCATGACCATTGATGAATACACGAATGTCCTTGGCCCGTAGTGCATGGATAATTTGTGGTTGTGATACTAAAGAATATCCTTGGCCGTAGTGCATGGGTGATTCGATGATGTGGATTATTTATTAAAATTTGAGTCTCGTGATAAAAGTGATAAAAAACCTTTTAAATCATAAAAGATAGTAGATTTTATTCTCTACTTGACTCTTTTAATGGATTGCTTGTTCCGCTACAGTTAAACTTGATGTTTGTTATATTGTATCAGTTTAACAATGTTTAAGGATAATGATAATTTATTCTGCATTATCTTAGTCATAATATTTCTTACTGGGCTAGTTGAGCTCACCCTTTCTTTCACTGTTCTCTTCAGGAAATGAGAACGTAGCTGGGATGAGTCGGGGAACGAAGTGATGGTCCGGATGATAGTATTAGCTAGTAGTCCTCACTATTCTATTAAATAGTGTGACAATAAATGTAATGAGGACTTATTCTGAGAGTGGATGTGACGCCCCCAAAATTAGGTATACGTCACCCATCTTGGGTCGCCACTTACATGGTACATAAATTCAAATACAAACTTAATTATACATCCGTAGGTGTAACATACGACAATACATAAACTGAGAGTTCTAATAGGAATATTGTCATTTAGACAATATCCATACCCAAGGAGTCCTCATTACATTTATTGTCACACTATTTAACAGAATAGTGAGGACTACTAATGCTATCTTCGGGACCATCACTCTTTCCCCGACTCGTTCAAGCTATATTCTCATTTCAAGAGAACAAAGTGAAAGAAAGGGTGAGCTCAACTAGCCCAAAGAAGAAATATTATGACTAAGATAATGCGAATAAATTATCATTAGCCTTCAACAAAGATGTTAAACCGATAAAATACAATAGCCAACGGTTTTAGCTGCAATGAACATGCAATCTATTAAAAGAGTCAAGTAGAAAATAAAGTCTACTATCTTTTAGGTTTTAAAAGGTTTTCATAAATTTTTATCACTAAGACTCGGTTTAATGAATAAACCACAATATCTAATCATCCCGCATCACTGGCCAAGGATTTACATCAAATTATCAATGGTCATGACTATACCGAATCACCCCCGGTCATAATCATACCAAAAACTATTCATCAATGCTACTGTGCCAATCGAGGACTTTTATCACATCATTTATAACAGGTCATGATTATACCGAATGATCCCTGGTCATAATCATACTAAGTCCATCTATGCACATAAGCCAAAGATGACTTTCAACATAATATAATATGAGGATGATGTCAATGACATAATAATTCAATAAACAAGTTCAAGAATTAATTTATCCAAGAATTATTAACGTCCAAATTGTCAACATCATACTGTTTTGTAGAATAAAATTCAAGAATGATCAGAAGAATATTTCCATGAAAAGATACTGGATGAAACGCAAATATCAAGGATATTCTACTAATTTCATGGAGTATAGAAGTCAAAGTTTTAACCAACTGGGTATAATAAAGAATGGAATAACAAAAGAAATCACCATGCATGCGATATTGCGATAGACAAAGTTATTCCAATAGAATAATAATAACGGAACCAGTCAGTGAAATTCACATTCGGCTGTGATGATCCAATGAATAATAAATGTGAATAATAAACAATGGAACCAGTCCGGTGTAAAACACACGCATGTGATATTCCAAATGTAATAATAAATGCGAATAATAAACAATGGAACTGTGTCGGTGTAAAACATACACGAGATATTCCAATGTAATAATAAAGAATGAAATAATGTAAGAAGATCACCAAGTATAGGGATTCAGCAGATACAAAAGTTATTCCAATGAATAAATAAGAATGGAATAATATAAGGATTTCACCAAGTATAGGGTCTGCGTATCTGAGTTATGTATAGGGTATGCCACTTTTACGGAGTTATTCCAACAGAATAATAATGAATGGAATAATGTAAGTTCTCTTCATGAATAAGAAAGAATAACACCCTTTACGCACAACAACAAATAATATCCCTCTTAGTAAAAGACTTTGGATATCAAAGTAGTGAAGTACCGTAATACTTCTTCTTCTCTCTATATAGATTTTCTCTATAGCTTCTCTCTATAATTTCTCTCTCAGAGTTTCAGTGAATTAAGTAAGAAAATAATGAAGGAATGAGCTTCATTTATAGGAAAATAGAATGCATAGTAATTAATCCATGAACGATCCAGATTGATTTACTTTAATCTGACGGTTCATATTTAAAGCAAAATCTTTTAAATAAAATATCATATATTCTATTTATATAAAAACATTTTACTATGCAAACACTATGCAATACTATGCAAAACACTATGCAACACTATACATAATAAAATATAATATATTCTATTTATAGAATAACTTTAATAAAGTATTACATTTTATATATAAAAGATGTTTACATTTTATTACGTTAATAATACTGAATAAAACAAAACGTCATTATCATTATAATAATTCATATTATTAATCGACAATAATGGAATCAAACCGAGTGACTTCTCACATAAGCATCAATAAATCTGGTATGTCTTCTTATGCAAACCACACGTATTCATTTGTACTTTTACTACCGAGTAGTTCAACAAGATCAACCGGTAAAACTTCCGCCGTTATTTCAATAAAATATTTTTGTCATTTTCTCAATCAAACAATAATTACATTTGTAGGGTCCACCAATGATTGGTAGTTATGCGAATATTCTCTACTAAACCTAATATTCCCAGACCAATCGAATATAATATAACCACTTGCATTCTTTGCAAAATTTATAAATACTACCCACAACTATAATATTATCTCAAATTCACACCATAATAATAAAAATTATTTCGACAAAATTTAAATCTTTATTGATAAAATCTGAGGGTCTCATGATGGATATTGTCTAGAAGATGATTTGTATTTAAACTCATGACTCTCTTGTTGTATAATTAAGATTGTATTTATATTACATACCATGTATTTGGCGACTCAAAATAGGTGATGTATACCTATTTTGGAGGCGTCATGATTAATATCAAAGCTTAGGGATATGATCCACGGCTAAGATGTGAGACTAGAACTAGGAGGGAGGCGGAATTCCTTCGCTAGTATGACCTACTTAAATTTATTTGGTATTTAATTGGTTGGTCAGAGTTTAGAGATAATATGTTACATGTCAACTAACCCTTGTTTTGTGGCAGTATCTGAAAATGACATCCGAGAATGTTGAGAATAGCAATGGAGCACAGGAGACCGTTGAGTCTCCACATATCAATAATCAAGAGAATGTGCATCAGGAAGGCGACAATCCTCATGAAAACAACAACACTGACCAAATGATGAATGATGGAATGTTCAGAGGCTTTATGCAATTCATGCAACAGCAGGCGAGAGCGGCTCCTGTCCAAAATGTAGGTGGAAACACTGGAAACTCTCGGATAGTCACCGCTAAACAGTTCAAGTAGTTGGGACCACCGGAGTTTATTGGTGAGCCAAAACCACTCAAGGCGGAAGCATGGATAAAGCAGATCACCAAGATATTTGATGTCTTGGGATGCTCCGAGGAGCAATAGGTTCCCTTTGCCGCCTTTATGTTGCGAGGAGAGGCAAATTACTGGTGGGAATCGGTAAAGCGTACTCAACCTGCCGCACTGAAGATGTCTTGGGTTAATGCTTGGTGAACTTTGTTAGTTAATTCTCCGTGGGAACGATACTTTACTTACTCTTTATTACTTGTTGACCACGTATACTTGCGTGTTGTGCATAACTAGAAATTACCCAACATATACCTATTTTGGGGGCGTCACAGTTGGTATCAAAGCTTAGGGATATGATCCCTAGCTAAGATGTGAGACTAGAACTAGGAGGGGAGAGACGGGGAATTCCTTCGCTAGTATGACCTACTTAAATTTATTTGGTATTTAATTGGTTGGTCAGAGTTTAGAGATAATATGTTACATGTCAACTAACCCTTGTTTTGTGGCAGTATCTGAAAATGACATCCGAGAATGTTGAGAATAGCAATGGAGCACAGGAGATCGTTGAGTCTTGACATATCAATAATCAGGAGAATGTGCATCAGGAAGGCGACAATCCTCATGCAAACAACAACGCTGACCAAATGATGAATGATGGAATGTTCAGAGGCTTTATCACAATTAATTCAATGTAACAAGAATGAAGAGAGCGGCTCCTGTCCAAAATGTAGGTGGAAATACTGGAAACTCTCGGACGGTCATCGCTAAATGAATTATGTTATGTATTATAGAATTTAATGTTAATTAGAGAAACCCTAATTAATATTTAGAAATTTTAATTTCTAGAAACCCTAATTTCATAATTAGTAAATCTAATTTGCTAAATTGGTAACCCTAATTGTTAATTGCAAGCTAAATGCTAATTAGTGGACATTAAAATCATAATGTTCTTGTATAATGTAATTAGAAAATTAAACACGATTAACCCTAATTTTAAAAAAAATTAGAAATTAATATTATTTTTATTTTTGTGCAAACCGTAATTAGTAATTTTAAAAACCTAATTACTAATTATAAACCTTAATTGTTTAATGATCAAGGTTAATTATAATTAGTAAATTTTAAACACAAATGTTCAAGTAATCGAATTAGAAAACTAATTATATTTAGTAAACTCTAATTTATATTTTTGGAAACTAAATTGTTATTTATTTTTAAATCCTATTTTTGGAAATCCTAGAATTTTAAAACCTAAAATGGTTCAAACCGTAAACCCTAACCCAAACCCTAAACGCTAAGGGTTTGACAAGTTACCAAAATGCCATTAAAAATAAAAGTCAAAAGACTATTTTGCCCTTATATTATTAAAGCTTGAATTTTAGATCTTGACCTATGTGGAGTTGTTGGCCAACCCTAGGGAACCCATGTGATCAAAATCTCAAAGAAATCGCCAGATAATAACTCAAATTCTTCATTACAAATCATTGTATATATAGAATTAGAGAAAGAAAATGTTACATTATTGCTCATTTATTCACAACTCTCTTCCAAGACCCCCTCTCTCTCTAACCTACGAATTAATGTAGTAAATCAGTTCCCTAATCAAGCCCCACGAATACCATCAACAGATCAGTAGCTAGAATCAAGAATTTGCTCAAAAGAGGTAGAACCCTAATTTTAAAAATCTGACTTTGATTCTTAGTTAGATGTTAATTTTTTTGTGTTAAACATGTTGTTTATAGTGTATAATGATGATCTGGGTTGATAGATGTTAGATCCATAACATCTATAGGCTCGAATTTGACATTTTTCAAAATCTGGAAAAAGTTCAAACTGCGGTCTGACAACGAATGTCAGTGGCCACCAATCGTTCTCTGTTAGATGTTTTTGTTGTTTCAAGCTTTGAATGTGTAGCCTGTTATGTAGTTTGTGATCTAGAACAAGAATCAGTCTTAGATCTGGTCTATATTGCAAGATATTGTTAGTCAAAGGTCGTTGACTGACCATGACTGGACAAAATCTGGGTAACCCAAATCTTGCCCAGAAATGGTCTGACAAGACTTTGAACGCCTCTGATCTTGAACAATGTTGTAGATTTGTGTTTGTTGTTGTGATAAGGTTATTGTGTGGTAGCTATACTACATGTTAATACTCTTAGATCGTTTTTATCACAAACATACCGGAATTGGGGGATGGTCAAACCAAGCAGAAAGTCCACGGATGAGCTTTCTGGGTAACCCAGAAAGTTCATGAGCGTGGCTTCTGACATGGTTTGACCGGACAAGATCTCGTTAGTTTGTTGTTGTTTTGTTAATGTTTTGCAATGGATCTATTAAGTTGCATGCTTGTATAACATGGAATCATTATATCATAAAAATATTACAAACCTAGCATGTAGTGGAGGCTGGAAAGTGGCACCCTCGACTGTTCTTCATTTTTGGGTAACCCAGAAATGAAGAACATGTCTGACAAGAAGATTGAATCATTATATCTTGTAATTGTTTTATGATATGAACATGTTGATGGCTGGATCGTGTAGTCTTGCACGAGTACTACAAGCTCTGACCAAGATCATGCCTAGAATCATCACATTTTAAAATCTATGGTGGGTCAAACAAGCTACCTCGTTAACTGGCATGGGTTTTTGGGCAACTCAAGAACAACTCAAGAACACCTATAGCGACAGTTTCGTCGCTATAGGGTCCTTTAGTGACAGTTATTAATAAAATTAATTATTTTTATTAAATAAATAGAAAAAAATAATTTTTAATTATTAAAAATACAAAATAAATTATTAAAAATTGTTTTAAAATCCAAAAATTAGTTTTTAATTATTTTGAATATATTTCATAAATATTTAATATTTTTGGAATATTAAAAGTATTTAATTTATTTAATTATAATATTAAATAAATTATTTAAAAAAGATTTTAATATATGAAAAATCATTTTAAATTATATTATGGTATAAAAAAATAATTTAAGTTATTTTTAATGACTTTTAATATTTTGTAATGAATTTTATTAATTAATTAATATTAATGATAATTAATTTATTTATTGAATATATTAAATAAATTATGAAAAATAGAATTAATGATTTAGAAATTATAGAAAAATGATTTAAAGAATATAAAAGTATTTTAAGTTTTAAAATATAACTTTTGATATTTTGTCATGAAAAATATTAATATTTTAATATTAATGATATTAGATTTATTTAATAATTATATTAAATAAATTAGTTTAAAAATGATTTTAATATTAGAAAAATCATTTTAAATGAAAATAAATAGTTTAAAAATATTTTAAGTTATAAAATATAACTTTCAATATTTAAAGGTAAATTTCATTAATTATTTACTATTAATGATATTAGAATTATTTAATAATTATATTAAATAAATTAGTTTAAAAATGATTTTAATATTATAAAAATCATTTTAAATGATAATAAATTGCTTAAAGATATTTTAAGTTATAAAATATAACTTTTAATATTTAAAGGATAATTTCATTAATAATTTAATATTAATGATATTAATTTAATAATAAATGATATTAAGTTTATTTAATGATTATATTAAATAAATAGTTTTAAAATGATTTTATTTATTTAAAAATCATTTAATAAGGATATTAATGAATGAAAAATATTTTAAGTTATAATTAATGACTTTTAATATTTTGATAGATAATCTTGATAATATTTTAATATTAATGGTAATTATTTAAAAATGATTTCAATTGTTTTAAAAATCATTTAAGGGTAATATTAATACTTTAAAAGTATTTTGAGTTATTATAAATAACTTTAACATTTTGGCAATGGTTTCATTAATAGTTTAATATTAATTAAATATTAATGATAATAGAATTGTTTAATATTTAAGTCATTTAATAATGATTAGGTGTTTAAAATTCATGCTAAATTATAATAAATATTTAAAATTATTATAAGTCATTTTAAAATAATATGATCGATACTTACGGATATTGAACTACATGATAGAGTCTTAGACTCGATAATTACCCAAATAAAATGGATTGGTACACCGATATATTTTAGAAATTGATGCATTTTAGATAATTTGATTAGATATGTGTTTATTTGTGATTGATGGTTGTGGAACATATGTGACAATGTGATTAGGTTATGTCTTTGTTGTAATAAGCGGTGTTATGTGTTATAGTATGTTATTCAAATCGATCTAATGATCTTATTCTCGATAGGTGTTATATAAAGATAGAACTAAGTTTCTGAATCTGTAAGCGGTAGATCGTGCAAAAATATCTTACCTTTGCATTTCCTTTATGTAATGGACATGAGTAAGAAGTTTTTAATTATATTATTATTGTACTAGATTATTAACTTTATTGTCGTATATATTATATCCGATTATTGTTTATCAACATGATATTATATTATATAACTTCATATATATATTACATTCGTTAATTTTGAAATATGGTTATACAAGTGTCCTCACTTGGAAAATCATCATATTTAATCACATGTTGATATATATATATATATATATATATATATATATATATTACAATATTACAAAGATTCTCGCTACTTCACTATTAGTTATCCAAACCTTCTACTAAGGTAAGAGGTATTATTTCTTTCGTATTCATAAAGAATACTACTTTTCGTTTTCATCCTTTAATATCGAGAATAACTTTTGTTTACGCGGATTACGTCTGTAGTATGACGGTGAAAATCCATTCTGATTCAGTATGTTATTTCTTTTCATATTCTTAAATCTAAACTTACTATGGTAAGTATTGCTTCTATAATCCTTGAAATTAGTGGAATATCCTTGAGTTTTACGCTTCATCCAGTATCGTTGCATTGGAATATTGATCTGAACTTTCTTATTAAATATTAATATTTTCACCCGGGGTACTATTCACGGGTTACTATTCACCCGATTACTATTCACTATAATATTATTCACTCAGGTATTCGGGACACTTTTTATGCCAGGGTACTATTCACGAGTTACTATTCATGGGTTACTATTCACCCAGTTACTATTCACCCAAAAAATTGATATCTTTTCTGTCCAAAATATTTTTGATACATGGATATTATTCTTGAATTTTACTCCACAAAGCAGTATCATGTTGACAATTTGGACATTATTGAATACTATATAAATTAAATTATGAATCTTTAAAATTTATCCTTTGCTTTCATTTAATTAAATGCTTATATCATTGTCATCATCCTCATACTTATATTGTGATGAAAGTCATCTTTGGCTTACGTGCATAGATGGACTGTTGATTGATATGATTATGACCAGGGATTGTTCGGTATAATCATGACCATTGATGATTACATGAATATCCTTGGCCCGTAGTGCAGGGATGATTCGATGATGTGGTTTATATATTAAGCTGAGTCTCAGCGATAAAGTTGATGAAAACCTTTTTTAATCATAGAAGATAGTAGATATCATGCTCTACTTGACTCTTCTAATGGATTGCTTATTCCGCTGCAATTAAACTTTTTGTCGATTATATTCTATCAGTTTAACATTGTTGAAGGCTAATGATAACTTATTCTTCATTATCTTAGTCATAATATTTCTTACTGGACTAGTTGAGCTCACCCTTTTACTTCCATTGTTCTCTTTAGGAAATGAGAACGTAGCCGGAACTAGTCGGTGAACGGAGTGATGGCCCGGGATGGTGTTATAGTAGTCCTCACTATTCTATAAAATAGTGTGACAATAAATGTAATGAGGACTCCATTTGAGTTTGGATATTGTCTAGAAGACTGTAACGCCCCAGAAAATCTAACCATTTGTAAATACGTTTATAATGAATAAACTAATATTATTTATTATTATTATGTGTTAATAAGATGAATGTAGTTCTATAACCTAGAAACGTCGGAACATCGTAGTATTTGAACTGTGTGAGGGAATTAAAGTGTTTGAATTTCCAAGACGAAAATAAAAGCTTTCCGAGAAATTTTTCGAAAAATACTATTCATCATTCATCGCTCGAGAATTATTTTTCAACTTTCGAGAAATATGTAACGTTATAATATCGAGGTGAGATGGATTAAGTAATAATAATCTAAGTATGGAAAATGCAATATTTCGCAAGCGGACTTAAATTGAGAGTGATGGGAAATTAATGTCTAAGGAATGAACTTGTGTAATCTTGTAGGATGTGCAAGTTCATTAAGCATTAAGGGACAAGCCCAAATTGTAGTAATGTTTAGCCCAAGTGTGGAGTAATGGGAAGCCCAAACCAAATTAAAGCAAGCCCACAAGAATAATCTAATTAGTTAAGTCTAAGCCCAAAGGATGATCTAATGGGTAAAGTAGGATCCATGGGGCAACCCATGGGTGAAGTGGTAACCAAGTACTTTGTGTGATGGGCAAGAATTAAGGGTGATAGCCAAGTTTACTTAGGGATTAAGGAAGGAATAGTAAGGAGGTTAGTTAAGGAGGTGGATGGTCTTAATGACCATTATGCCCTAGCTTAGAGACTTCTATAAATAGCTAGCTCACATTTTTATTGTTGCTTGTTATTTTATCCAACCAACTCTCCTTACAAACAACTTATTTGTTAGAGCTAATAAGCACTGTGAAGCTTAACCTTCCATTATTAGATTTTCAAAGAAAGAGAAGTTAGTCTTCAAAGGTAATTGATCTTGTCTCTTCTATCTCTATCATAGTAGGGTGATAAGAGAAGTGTAACCTAATGAACTTATATGCTAAGAACATATGAGAAGTGAATAAGCAATGGACTTAAGCCGAGTAAGTCGTGAATAAGTAACTTAAACTTAAATAAGTTATGAACTTATAGAATACACATATGAACTTGTCATGTGATTAACTTAAGAAGTTGGTATGACTAATAAGATGTAACCATGTAGCTTAAATGACTTAATTAAGAGTAAGTAATAAGGAAATGAAAGTTTTGTATTGTATAATTTGTTAAGTTATGAACTCATAAGAAATAAGCTATAACCTAATTTGGATGTAAGTTGTTGTATCATGAAAGTTGAGATATCTAGTTAATGAAATGAATGTAATTGGAATGATGAACAAATCACTAGTAATGAAGTTTTGCCGGAATTCACACGATTGGACGATAATCGTCGAATTCGTGAAATTCTCGGAATGGAAGTCGTATTTTTTGTTTGAACTCGGAAACATTGATTTTCGATGGAAATAAGTCGTATTTGGCGTTATAGAGTTGCGGACTCAAAAATGACCGGATTGCGACTTAGAACGAAGAAACGAGCATTGAACGTTCACGAACGTTTATCGTTTTCGTTAAAAATGAACTAATAGGTAAATTTTTAGCAAACGAAGTAGAATAGATAAAATTCTTACATGAACACGTAGAGTATGTAATTTGTGAATCGTAGGCTCTTGAACGAGCCAATTCGGACTTATAACGAAGAAGTTATGAGTTTGGGAATCTCACAAGTTGAAAAAATCATTAAAATTATTTTGTAGCACGAGTTCGGCCGTGCATGACGACTCAAGCCAATTAACCGTCATCGCAATACCAAAATAAGCCTTAGCCCCTGCAAACTCATGCCGTAACGTGACTAATAACTTGAAGGACTCTGTGTGCAAAGACTAAGTCCGGTTTTAGCAATAATGGGTGATGCCAAGAATATTACACCAAGAGTAATAATCGGCGTCCACACAAAGACCAAAATTTCATGAACTAGATAGTGAAAAATGTTTACATGTTGAGCATGAAGATTAAAGGATTAACAATTAAGTAAGAATCTTAATGTAATATTGTTAAGACATAATTACGCCTTAAGTATGAATACTTAGGATTAAGATTAGTCAATTTCATATGAAAGTAAGAACGACATAGCTTGAAAGCGGAACTAATAATAACAAATCTAATACGTAATTAGATTGAGAAGAAGAGTAAGATTCTTTATGAACCATGTATGATTATTCATGACCTAATGTGCTATGTGATGTATCATTTACTATAGAGACTTAAAGTGCACGTGTTATAAACTGTAGCAGACGCTAAAGGCAAGTACTCTAACCCTTGTTCCGGTTCGATCTGGACAAGTCTTTGTGATTCATGTATTCTTCGCATGAGTTAATGTCTAATGAAGTCAAAGCCAATTCTTTCGGCTAGACTTATGCTATGTTGGATTTCTTATAATCTATCAAGTATTGACAATGATTTACCAAACTAATATTGTTGTGGTTTTCAAAAGGAGACTGAGTATGCTAAATTATTTTGTCATCAAACGACAGGCACGTGAGGTTGCCACAACTTAAACGTATACACGTTTAATGAATATTGTGTTGATCAACATAGAGTACTTATAATTTGATCACCTAGCGTGCTTTCGTAAGCTATCTTGGGACTTAAGGACTTCGATCTTGGAATGTCCTTTTCAAAGTACTTATGAAATTCTCATGGTCTTCAACCGAAATTGATGTTTTATTGAATATTATTGTTGTAAAACGTTCTGAAAGAAAAGAATTGCTATTTTGAATTATCAATAGTACTTTGTAACTATTGTTCAGTTATTTACGATATATGATTTCTATGTTTCAAGCATGCTATTTTACTAAAATTGTGGTACTTGCTGAGCTAGTTAGGCTCACTCTTGCTTGAACCATATGAATAAATTAAGACCAAAACGGGATCGAACGGATCCGGCAAGGATAAAGGGAAGGCGAAGGCGAACCCGTAGATTACTTATGTAATAGTATAGTTTTGTAAGAATAATATCTGATATTATGACAATGACAATTGTAACGGTTATATAGAACCTGGGAAACGTTAATATTATTTTGAATAAATAGAAGACATATTCGTTTTTTGAGGCATTTCAATTGAATGATTGTGTGAACTGTAGCACCTTGTAGCACCATCTGTCGGGTTGGAAGATACCCGAATTTGGGGGCGTCACAGGTTGGTATCAAAGCATTAGGTTATAAAACTTAAGGGGGGATTTAAACCTTAAGTCATAACCTTAAGAAAAGTCAAAGAATAAAATATGTAAATTAACCTTATAAAAATGCATTATATATGTTATGTTTTTTTATTATTCTACTGACGTGTACTAATCAAACTTTTTGTGTTGTTGTAGATGTCAGGAGAAAATAGAGACGTACAGGTAGTCAGTGAAGGGTCAGTAAATCAGATAGAAATTATACCGAACCCCATAGCAGCAAATCCCGAAGTGGTAGTGGTTGAGTCTGGAGACTCGAAGAGTCTAGATATCATGTCCGTGTTTGACGGCATGTTAGAAGAAGAGGTGGAGGTGGTGTCCTTCAACCCTGTAGTGATAGCAGCAGAGATGGCTCCAGAGGAGTCGATGATGTCACTTTTCATGTCAGTTCTGGATAGAAACATCCACTACTGTCAGGAGGTTACGAAGCTGAAAGCCGAGCTCCAGGCAGTTATAGAAGACAAGATGGACGTGGAGTCCATGTGGGAGCAGGAGCATGATGAAGGGGTTTTGGCTAAGGACAAGGTCCACGAGCTAAAATAGGAGGTCTTTGAGCTCAGGGGTGAGCTAAAGACTAAGAAACAAAAGATAGGGAGAATGTCCTATATTCATAGAAGTTCTCATGCAGATTTCCAGCAGCAGGTAGCTGGTTATCCCGTAGAGACAGGGCAGACACGACATACTATCAGTCGTGATATTATTGCCGGTCTTGCCAATGCGGATTTTGAGAATGCCTTAAGGAAGATGTGATCTAGTAGTGGCTAGAGTAGGTTAGATATGTAAATATTTTGTATCTAGTAGTGACATAAAACCCTCTTTTGTATAACAAAGGGTAGTCTTTTGTAAATTCCAATTTTTGGAAAGTAATTGCGGGAAAGTAATGTAATCAGCTTAGGCTGTGTAATGTAACCGATGTAGTGTTATACTACGATAAATTAATATAAGTTTCTTTTTCGAAACATGTTGAGTAATGAATGTTTGAATTATTGTTTAAAATTGAATAATAATTAACTAACAGGAATTGAATAATAACGAAATGTGTTGTTTATTGTAACAGCAAAATGCCGCCAAGAAGAGTACCACGTAATCAGGGTGCGAACTTAAATCATCCGGAGGGAGGTCCGGTTAACCCCATGCAGGAGTTTGTGAACCTTTTAACAGCCGTGTTTAATAGAACTGGGGCTAACATCCCCGTAAATCCTTGTAACGCCCCGAAATCCGGTCTATTCTCACACCTGGATTCCATGCATCACGGTCCCACTTCTTACCAAACATACCTCATTATATAGTTAAATATAATAACATATATTCTCAAATCCTAGGTTCTGGAAACCTTAAAATCTCTTTCATTGCAAATAATGATAATTACATTATTCTTTACATCGTACAAGAGTGACTTTTATCCGCCACCAAGGATACATATCGGTTCATTAAACTAATCTATAGTTCAATTAAACTATTCTATATTACAAGTCTTCACTTGATCTTCACGCTCATTCATCTAATTAATGACACTTCGTCTGGATACCGATCAGCTTGATCTTTATGGGATCCTTAAGTTCTTTCTAATATCGTACGCTGAAAATGTTTTTCATTTAAAGCAAGTGTGAGCATTCAATTGCCCAGCAAGTCATAACAGTTGAACAAACAACTTCAAGAGTTTAAACATTCTTCAGAACTTTAATAACCGAATAAAGGTTATGAAGCAGCTTGAATAATAGGAATAGTCTCGATTCCTATCATCTTAAAACATTAGTCATATTCACTTTGAAATACTTTCATTCCTCTACCTTTTTCATATACATCTTGTCTGGCTAGAATCATTAGCACATACTTCACAATAACGGTTCATGTATAAACCAAACATACTTATATTGAACAGTTTAATCACAGAACAGTTCATCTCATAGAAACACCGAAGTGTTCAAATTGTGGCACAAGGCCTCATACATAGTACCACCTTGTACATATATCGCACATATACACATAGACGAGACTTCTCAAGTTCAACATCTGAGAAGTCTAAGAAACTAGCATTCATATAATATGAATGAAGTTAGGAAACTTGCCTTACGCACAACTATAGCTTATAGTTTACGCTGAACTGCTCATTCCAATTCCTATATAGCACATAAGGAAATAACACATACACCAATTAGTCATATACTTGACTTTACGCATTGGTTTACTTAACTTTACTTCTTAGGGTTCGCGTTCTTATAAACTAAGCTTACGCGACTAACTTTCATTACCGGTTCACGGCTTCATGACATACGAAGATGACTTACTCAAAACGTTCATCATCTTTGATGATTTACATTCTTATCTTCTTCTTATAACTTTTCTAGGACTCAGCACACATCGCGTCTCTGTTAGTATTCCATATGGTACTCTGAGTGGTTTCCCACAAACAACCAACAAACAAGTTCCCGTCTCATCTACACTGCCCATAACAGTGAGTTAGATCGGTTGCCAGTTTCGTGTATACCTTCGCTCTTTGAAGGAATTGTTTAGCCCAACTCCCATATGTCAACCATCAGAGGTTACGATTGTACCACAACCTAAACTCATATTAACTTATTCAAACTATTAAACTATAATGTTCGTTAAGTCAAATTCTTATTCCTTACGGCTTTCTGACAACTAAATGCCATACCTCCGGATTCATTTCTTTATTGTCCAAGTCATACAGTCTTTTGTATACTCGAAATGATCATTCAATGTCAATACTATGAGGTTATAGCGTTAAACATTTTATATTAACTTATTCGTATCTTACAACGTCCGGTTCATTCAACTCGGAACGTTGTCCAAGTTATACTTATTAACTCGGCTTCTTAACGTTATACGTACTTATCTTAAATTCAGCTTCTTCATCGTTCAAAGGTTTAATCAACATTCTTCATTACCTTACGGTCAAATCATACACGGGGTGTAGGTTCTGCCCGTTTAATAATCGCGTACACTCAACCCTCACGTTGGCTAAAGGGTTTAATGCTTACTTTTCATTATAACATTCTCTATCCGACTCATGCTCGGACTTTCATTATTCTTATTACCGTTCGATACGGCTTTTTATGATAATTCATATCTTACTTATTACTTTCGTCAACATCCAAGTTATACAACCATTGTACACTTAGATCGTTTGTCCGACTCGAATACGATTCACGAGGATTGTTTACGTAATTCGTGTTCACGTTGCTCGTCTCTTAATCTCTCATTCAACCTTTACTCAAGGTTTTAATTGCATTCAATCGTTATCCAACCCATGAACCCCATGTTTATTATTCTTTCTAAATGTCGAAGCCATACTGTTCATTGTATGCTAAGACCAATCGTTCATCGCAACTGAGTTGCGTTCACAGCGTCTATACGTTTTACATTAATATCTCATTACTATAACATAACATCAAAATGTTATTCATTACCTTCATCACTCAACGTCTAAGGAATCATAATCATAGCAATCCCTCACATTTGTTTATTGCGACTACGGTCCCTGGATATCGGTTACGTAATCCGCACCTACAATCTTTGTCTTTTAATCTCGTTTAATCTTTTTGTTCAACCTTTACTAAAGATTTAAAACACTTGATTAAGTGTTACATTAGGTGAACTATATGTTCATATTTCTTTCTTGCACATCCCCCAGTAATTGAGCAATAAAAATCTCATTTCTGGGCATTGCCCTGCACCGGCACTGCGACACCACCCTCCTCTTTCTCTCTCGTCACTGTGGCCATGAGCCCTACGTCACCCCTCTTCCTTGGTCCATACATGGCGGCCAAACTCTTCGTTACCTCTCGCATTGCGCACGGCCACTCGCCAAGATGGTGATGGTCGAAGCTCACGCTCTGGCGTGCGTCTCCCAAAGGCTCAAATTTGGTCATTTGGCCTGCGAGCTTAAACCTTAGAAAATTTCTCTAAGTCTTTTACAAGCTTTAATCACTTACTTCGAAATTTTGTAACTTATTCGTTATAACTCAAAACGAGGTCGTTCCAAAGCCATTCTCTTCCTTATTTTACGTGCTTCAATACCCATCAGACAGAACTTCGTTCTGAATCCGTTAACGTGCCATTTGATTGGCTTAATCTTCACCCTTAGTTCATTTTACATTTTTAACGTTCTTTGTTCGTTCGTTCGTAATTCGATCATCTGAACTCGGAACTCGTTCGTTCTTGAGTCCATGACTCATGTTTTCTACGTTCTCTTACTTTCTTATGAAACCCTACACGTTCGGGTTCATTTACTAACTTTCTAATTCTCGTTCGTCCTTTACAAATTTTTTGCCATAACTTCGTTATAGCTAAGTTTAATCCGTTCTTCGTGAACGTTTCTACTGTTCCTAACCAAGCAATAATCATCTAACTTATACGCGATGGTTTTAAACTTGTCCATCAACAACAATTATCCTACGATGGTTTTAAATTTGTCCATCAACAACGTTCTTCGTGTTCTTCGTTCGTTCTTCATTTTTAATCGATATTTTGGATTACGATTTCCCTTTTTCTTGGAATTTGATGTTATAGAACACCATTCCTTACCTATTTCACCTACTCGTTCATAAGATTCATTCGGATCGCTCAAAATCTTTACGAATCTTATACTTTCTTAAGAAATTTATAAACTAAACTTCTAATTCTTATTTCTTTGTTTTCTCATGATTTCAACCATATGAAATCATTCTTATCATCGATTACTTCTTATTCTCATTAAGTTATAGAAACTTAAAGAAAAACTATACGAAACTAGTTTTCGGATTACCGTTCTTCTTTAATCTTCTTTCGCTAGACAAAGTCGGCGATTCGCTAGCTTTTCTATTTCACAATCTCCCTTGATCCGAGCATTCATGCTCATGCTCTTCCTTCTCCCTCTTCCTTCGAGCTCTCTCTCTTTCTCTAGTGTTATAGGATTTTCAAAATCCTAAAAAAATGAAAGTTAGTTTCCTATTTATAGAAAATCCAAGGCTAGGGCAATTTGGTCGTTCGCCCCCCTTAACCTCCTTACTATTCAAGGCTTAAGCCCTAAGTTAACTTGGCCTCCACATTAACTTTGCCATTAAGTCTTCTTAGCCCTTAAGTTTGCTTAGCCCTTAAGTTTACTTACTCATCACTTATAAGCACTTTACTTAGCCATTAAGCATAAGCACTTTACTTAGCTATTAAGCATAATCACTTTACTTAGCTATTAAGTTTACTTAGTCCTTACTCCACCTCCTTACTATTCACAAAGCTTCCCTTGGAAGCTTCGTGCTTCCGTCTTGCGGAATTCGTCCGACGGTTCGAAAACTGATATCCTCGGAATTCAAATATTTTTGGATATTTCGTCTTTCTTTTACCGATTAACTTTTACGTATTCTTCAGATTTCTAAAAAACAGAAAAATACTTTTCAGCGTTAAGCGTTTTCCTTCACGTTTTCCCCTAACGTAGCTAAATGAATGAAAAGTACATAGCAGTACTTTTCATCGTTTTTATTTTGTTCGATTTCTGCACGTTTTTTGAGAAAAACTTTTATCGACTTACTTAACTTTTCACGATATATTATCGTCAAATCTTATGACAGAATGTCATTTCGACATACCGAACTCTCGAAAAGGCTTAGGTTATTCAAACCCTAACCCTTAGGATTTCGTCGGGTGAATAGTGCCTATTTCGTCTTTTTCCCAAAAATATTTTGTTCCCGAAATTTTTTTATTTTCATCTTGAAAATTCTTACTCGTTCAGTCTAGCTCGTAGCCAGAATCCTCCCGACTTATAATCATCCTAGGTTATAAAACGATTAATAAACACATAGTACATAATAGTATTAATAAAAATTCATTTTTATTAATAACTAATTCTTTAAACGAAATTTCTGGACAAACAAAATTTTCGGGTTGTCACAATCCTGGTGTAGCACGAGCTACCACTTTTAAGGATTTTAAAAGCGTGGGTCCGCCAGAGTTCAGGGGAACTACGGACCCTATCGAAGCCCGAACGTGGGTGAAGGAAATCGAGAAGGTATTTATGATAGCAAATGTCGACGAGTGGGAGCTGTCGTTTAGACTCCTAAATTAACATCACTTTCACTTTATAAATTTAAACAATTAGCACAGTAGTAAGCAAGGATCGATCCCACAGAGAGTGATTTGTTTTATATTTATCCTATGAATTCTAATAAAAAGGGGATTTTGAATTAATTAATTAAATTAACAAGAATAAACTAATAAGAATAAACAATGAATAAAAAGCTTCAGTTCTTCAGTTCAGTATCACCTTTTTATAATAATAGATTAATCAAGTGTAACATTATTTACCCTTCAATGAAACTAATAGCCCTAGGTAACAACAAGCTATGTTACCCAAAACTCTCTTTAGATTGTCACTCAATGAAACAAGCTCTTCACAAGATTCTAACAATTATATAACCTAGAACAAGCTCTCTAGATTTAATATAATAGCAACATTAAGAACTAGGGAATTAGACTATTCCAAGTAACAAACACATAAGCTCGGATTATTTAACTTGTCTTCTGATAATCATAGCAATACTCAAAAGCTTGTTCACAATCAGGTATTACTAATTACTACTTGTGATTAGAAACAATATCAATTACACGTAATATTATTCTTTGATCTAGCATATGATATTCGTTAACCAACTCAATCCTCGCAGTAAATCAAATCGGTTAAGTTTAAATAGCATTCGTAAATTAAATCATATTATCAAGAATGAATTTCATGTGAGAAGGAATAAATAATGAATACTCAATTAACCATTAATTATAAATAAGGTTTAACATCCCTTAGAACTGAATAAAAAGAACTTAGCTCATGTCTGCAATCCTCCAATGTTGTAGATGAGAGAATGTAGTAGATGATTGAATGCATAAATCCCTGACTATCATCCTCTATTTATAGTGTTAGACAAAGTCCTTAATCCTATGAGAAGTAGAAATCCAAATCCTAAAAGGAATTACAAATCATAACTAGTTTCCATAAAGAAATAGAATCTAATTTGGAAATAAATCTTAGTCTAAAGGAAATCCTAAAGCTAATAGAAATATCAATCCAATTCCATGTAGAAGTCTGCCAAAATCTGCATTTAGAAACTTTCCAAAAATCAAAGATTTTCCAATTTTCCCGCTCAAATTCGCTGGGGCGAATTTCTATTTCCTGCTCCGACGTCCTTTGGTAAAACAATCATAACCTTTGATCCTGGAGGAGTTACGGGGCCTGCTACCTATCAAAACGAAGATATCGACGAGATCTACAACGTTTATGCTTTTAGAATTCACAGATTCTGGCTGCATCAAGGTCGAAATCAGTCTCCAAGTGACTGCTGTGTAAATTGCAACTTCCAAACTTTGAGGTTCAACGTCCATTTAGTAAAAAGATCATAACTTTTTCATATGAACTCCGATTGGGACGGTTCAAAATGTTCCAGAAAGCTAAAGAAGAGCTCTACAATAAAATTCAAGTCGCAAGCCAAGACCATGCATCCAACATAATGCTAAAAACCCTGCAATTTTATCTTTTTTCTCATTTCAGCTCCAATCCTCCTGAAATCATTAAACACCTTAATAAACTCATATACACATGAAACATGCAATAAAACTAAACATAAAGGAATCAAAATAAATGAATAATATACACTCATCAAATTCCCCCACACTTATCCTTTACACGTCCTCGTGTAAACCAAAAGTTTGATTTCCAGAAAAATTCTATTCAACCATCATGTCAAAAGATTTCAAGGTAAAAATCATGATTATCAACACTAAATTTGCAAAAATCTAATCAACGCCTTATCAATCAACTCACAATTACCAACCTTACAATTTCACCAATGAATTTCATTAAATCAAACTATAACCACATAAGTAACTTTCCCAAAATCATCATACTTTCTTAACTTAGTTACCATGGAGCAAAAACTGTGCACACTAACTCACAACCAAGAAAATTTTTTTCTTGCTTTTTATGTTTTTTCATGGAACCTTCTTTTTAGCACAGATGAATGTATTTTCATGCTTTTTTTTTTTCATATATTTTTTTTCTTTTCTTGACATGTGCAATGTCTCCTTTTCTTAGGCTTTTCAGAGTTACCCATTAGCGAACTTTCCACCAACGACTCCCAAACCAGATGATCTTAGGGCGCTAGGTGTAGAGACACCCCTAAGGCTTACTTATTCAAGTAACAAAGGCCACAAAAGTCGACTAGTCAAGCTGCTTTTATCCATCACACTTTTCAAAGTGAATACCGATGCTTCCTGAGGCTTGGATACCCAGTTATTTCGCACAATGGACATTGAAGAAGATTTTCAATTTACATTTTTTGCTTTTTTTTTTCATTCATCATTTTTTCACATGGTTCTGCAACAACATAAGCAAGTGAAACTGTTCTAAGTCATGAAATCAGTGCACATAGACAACTCCACAAATAGCTTAGCCAAATAAACATGTTTCTTATATTCAAGTACTCATGTATCACAAATTTAATTTAAATCAGTTACTATGGATCATGACTTAGTCTTCATCATTCATTAACCAACTAAGCATTAAATAGATTTTGAAATTTAGCATTAATTTTCAATCTTTGACTTTAATCTTTTAACACATAGCCAGATAGAATCATGAAATCAAAATTTTCAAAAATTATCAAAAACATTAATTTTTTAAATTTCCCATCAAAATCGGATCAATATTCCTAAATAAAATAAAAGCCTAAATCTTCCCCCCACACTCAAACCTTACATTGTCCCCAATGTAAGAAAATCATGCAAAGAAGAAAATACTACTAGCTAACATGCAATAAAAAAACTAAAAAGTGAAGGGATAGAAAAATCAAATCGGAGATCTTAGGTTGCCTCCCAAGCAGCTGCCCTTGTTTATTGTCATTGGCTTGACATCATCCTTCTCATCCTATGTAATTGGACTTGTGTACTTCAAGTGGACTGATAATAATTTCAATTCTTCAGTAGGAGCATCCTTCGGATCCCGATTTTGCTCCATTCCACCCTCAAATCCTCCTCAGATATTTGCTCAAGATATTCACGCAGACCTTTGTAGAGTCAACAACATCAATAGCAAAAATAGAATTAACATTACCAAGATACCTCTTAACTTTATATATGCCGAACTGGACATGTGCGTCGTCTAATTCCACGTGTAAGGTCTCATGGTGTTTATCATCGTGTGTTGTTGCTGGTACAAGGAAAGTATCATCATCTATGTCCTCCTTATAGAAATCTGCAGGAATTATTAATTCTTCCATCTCTACCTCTTGTTCATCCTTTTTCAGACTTTGAACACCTGATTTCTTCAAATTTAGCAGTAGTCTCGAGCACATCCAAATGGTTTCCACTAGTGAACTCCTTATCATTTTTAAGTTTGTGTTCCCTATTCGCCATTTCTTCAAGGAATTTTTCATTAGACTCTGTATACCACGTTGACTTTTTTCCAACTTTCCAATTCCTTGTTAGAACTTGGGGAAAAGGTAGTTTCGGTTTATAAGCTGAAAGAGGTGGAAATTTGTGCTTGAGTATATCATTGCTGCCTATTTCACTATTGTCGGACTTACTTTGTATTGACTTTTCTTGCTGATGATCCTCTGCACCACATCTCAATGTTATGGCACTTACATTTTCAACAGTTTGAGAAAGTGACTTTCCTACTGTGGTTGCAAGTTGACCAACTTGGTCCCTCAGATCTGTAACAGAAGTTCTTGTCTCCTGCTGGAATTGTTGAGTCTGACTTATGAACTGTTGTGTTTGGTTCATGAATGCCTTGAACATATCCTCCATAGATGTCCCAGAATTGACAAGTACTTCTTGGTTTTCTGTGTGGTACTGAGGTTGTGGTTGCTGAATACCTTGCGTATTCCTTGCAGCCATTTGTCGAACCAAAGCAGTTAAATCAGAAATCTGCTGCTCCAAGTTACTCGTGCTTACCCCATTTACCCTTTCTGGTGTGTGATTCATCTTAGTTCCATACTGTTGTGAGTTAGCTGCCATGTTTGCAATTAAGTTCTTTGCAGCGTCTGGAGTTTTGTCTACCAGTGCTACTCCACTAGCCGCATCGATCATACTTCTTTCCATTGGTAGCAACCCCTCATAGAAGTACTGGATCAAGTGATGGTCATCAATTCCGTGAGGTGGACAGCTGGTACACAACTTCTTGAACTTTTCCCAATACTCATAGAGAGTTTCTCCATTGAACTGCCTGATTCTACATATCTCATTCCTTAGGTGGGTGACTCTTGATGCAGGAAAGTACCTTTCCAAGAATAGCCTTTGCATATCAGTCCATGATCGTATTGATCTTGAAGGTAGATAGTATAACCAGTCTTTAGCCAAATCTGCTAATGAGAATGGAAAAAGTCTAAGCTTGATTTGCTCCTCTGTCACTCCTTGTGCTTTCATCGCGGAACACACCACATGGAACTCTTTTAGGTGCTTATATGGATTTTCACCTGTAAGACCACAAAAAGTAGGCAAAAGATGAATTAGTCTAGAGTTAAGTTCAAAAGCAACATCTAAAGTAGGATACTCAATACAAAATGATGATTGATCAAGATCGAGAGTAGCTGGTTCTTTTAAAGTCCTATTTTTGTTTGGCACCGCCATCTTTTCCTCTTCAAGTGATGGAACAAGAGCTTCTTCTATATCTGCAGTTTTCTCTATCTCTTGAACAAAATTTTAAGTCAATAGAGCAAGAGGATTAAGTTATAAAATAAAAATAAAAATAAAATAATAAATAAACGAAAACAAAGAATAAACAAAAACAAATAACACTCCCCGGCAACGGCGCCAAAATTTGGGAGCTGTCGTTTAGACTCCTAAATTAACATCACTTTCATTTTATAAATTTAAACAATTAGCACAGTAGTAAGCAAGGATCGATCCCACAGAGAGTTATTTGTTTTATATTTATCCTATGATTTCTAATAAAAAGGGAATTTTGAATTAATTAATTAAATTAACAAGAATAAACTAATAAGAATAAACAATGAATAACAAGCTTCAGTTCTTCAGTTCAGTATCACCTTTTTATAATAATAGATTAATCAAGTGTAACATTATTTACCCTTCAATAAAACTAATAGCCCTAGGTAACAACAAGCTCTGCTACCCGAAACTCCCCTTAGATTGCCACTCAATGAAACAAGCTCTTCACAAGATTCTAACAATTATATAACCTAGAACAAGCTCTCTAGATTTAATATAATAGCAACATTAAGAACTAGGGAATTAGATTATTTCAAGCAACAAACACATAAGCTCAGATTGTTTAACTTGTCTTCTGATAATCATAGCAATACTCAAAAGTTTGTCCACAATCAGGTATTACTAATTACTACTTATGATTAGAAACAATATTAATTACACGTAATATTATTCTTTGATCTAGCATATGATATTCGTTAACCAACTCAATCCTGTAGAAATCAAATAGTTAAGCCAAATAGCATTCAGAAATTAAATCAGATTATCAAGAATGAATTTCATGTGAGAATGAATAAATAATGAATACTCAATTAACCATTAATTATAAATAAGGTTTAACATCCCTTAGAACTGAATAAAAAGAACTTAGCTCATGTCTGCAATCCTCCAAAGTTGTAGATGAAAGAATGTAGTAGATTATTGAATGCATAAATCCCTGACTATCATCCTCTATTTATAGTGTTAGACAAAGTCCTTAATTCTATGGGAAGTAGAAATCCAAATCCTAAAAGGAATTACAAATCATAACTAGTTTCCATAAAAAAATAGAATCTAATTTGGAAATAAATCTTAGTCTAAAGGAAATCCTAAAGTTAATAGAAATATCAATCCAATTCCATGTAGAAGTCTGCCAAAATCTGCATTTAGAAACTTTCCAAAAATCAAAGATTTTCCAATTTTCCCGCTCAAATTCGCTGGGGCGAATTTCTATTTCCTGCTGCGACGTCCTTTGGTAAAACAATCATAACTTTTGATCGTGGAAGAGTTACGGGGCCTGCTACCTATCAAAACGAAGATATCGACGAGAGCTACAACTTTCATGCTTTGATAAGTGACCGGTTCTGGCTGCATCAAGGTAGAAATCAGTCTCCAAGTGACTGCTGTGTAAATTATAACTTCCAAACTTTGAGGTTCAACGTCCGTTTAGTAAAAAGATCATAACTTTTTCATATGAACTCCGATTGGGACGGTTCAAAATGTTCCGGAAAGCTAAAGAAGAGCTCTACAATAAAATTCAAGTCCCAAGCCAAGACCATGCATCCAACATAATGCTAAAAACCCTGCAATTTTCTCTTTTTTCTCATTTCAGCTCCAATTCCTCCTGAAATCATTAACACCTTAATAAGCTCATATACACATGAAACATGCAATAAAACTAAGCATAAAGGAATCAAAATAATTAAATAATATACACTCATCAACGAGGCTCAGAAGGTTGCCTTTGCAACTTACATGATGAAGGGAGATGCCAACTTTTGGTGGGAGGCCAATCAAGCTAGGGCCGGGATAGAGGTTCTAACGTGGGCAAGGTTCAAAGAAATATTTTTCTAGAAATAATTTCCCACGGGCATGCAGGGAAGGATGGAGATGCGGTTTCTGGAATTGAAGCAAGGGGACATGACGGTTCCCCAATACGCCGCCAAGTTTAATGAACTGGTAAGGTTCGCTCCACACCAAGTGGACACCGAGGTTAGGAAGGAGCGACAGTTCGAGCAGGGCTTGAAACCCTGGCTCTATAACCGCATATCCGTGTTCCAAAGTACTTCCTTTGGAACCATTTTAGAGAAGGCAATAATTGCCGAAGGTGGTAGCGAGGCGTTGAGCCAGTACCATAAAGACAAGAAGAATAAGGGGAAAATAGACAGGAGAGTGAAGATCGAGGGAGCCAGTGGAAGTGGCGAAGGGTATAAACGGAAGGTGGTTAGCTCTGGGAATACCGGAGTGAAACAAGGAGACCCGAAGAGGAGGATGGAGGCCTACAAGACCCGTGGGAAGACTCATTTAGGAGTCTGTCTCAAGGGTAAGGCCGTATATTACAATTGTGGACAGGAGGGTCATATTGCGCCTAACTGTCCGAGTCCGAAGAAGAACCATGGATGCTTTGTGTGTGGGTCAACTGACCACATGGCAAAGAACTGCCCAAAGAAGGGGACAGATGGGAATAAGGGCGCTAATAGTGGTAAGTTAACTATTGGGGGTCCAGCGCAGCTGGGTAGACCGATGGCCCGTACATTTAACATGACCGTCCAAGATGCGATGGCCTCAGGGGACGTAGTCGCAGGTATTATTCCGATCAACGATTTAAATGCATGTGCTGTTTGACTCGGGTGCTACTTGTTCGTTTATCGAATGTGATTTTGCTAGACGATTAAGATTACTTCCCAAAAAGTTGCCTATACCTTTAAATATTAAGGTAGCAAACGAAGAGATAATTCCGGTTGAAGATATTCATACGAGTTGTTGCGTAGATATACGGGGTTGTAAATTATCGGTAGACCTGATACCGATAAAGTTAGGAGAATTCGACGTAATTCTCGGAATGGATTGGTTGGTGAACCATGGAGCAATAATAGATTGTCAAAAGAAATGTGTAAATATTAGAACGTTAAAATAACCTCAAATAGTATTTTACGGTAATAAATCACCGGGACGTTCATGTTGTCTTACCATGACACAAACTAGGAAATTATTGAGGAAGGGGTGTGTAGGCTATTTGTGTCATGTGGTTGATACCCAGAGAATGGGAGCAACCATGGAATAAATACCGGTAGTGAGTGAATTCGTAGATGTATTTCCGAGTGAATTGCCGGGTCTTCCACCGAATAGAGAGACCAAATTCGTAATAGACATTGTGCCAGAAGCGGCACCAGTTTCCAGGGCACCGTATCGTATGGCGCCAGTGGAGATGAAGGAGTTGATGGTGCAGTTGCAAGAACTGTTGGACAGAAAGTACATTCAACCGAGTGTTTCACAGTGGGGAGCACCAATATTGTTTGTCAAGAAAAAGGACAGATCGTTAAGACTTTGTATCGACTATCGAGAGTTGAACAAATTGACAATAAAGAATAAATACCCATTGTGTAACACCCCCTTCCCGAAAAGGAAAGGGAGGTCACGTGCAAAGCACAACAAACCTCAAAATAAATAAACAGAGCACTAACAACCTCAAAATATTAATAGTAGTGTTCCAATAATAAAGTAATAAGTACAATTCTCCAAACTGAGTCAAAATAATCAAACTTAAAATTCGAATCATCCTAAATGGTCAAAGGCAAAACTCTCATCACACTAGCCTTGAATCACCCTTGCAAACCTGCCGGAAGAAAAACACAGCATGAGCCAATTGCCCAGTACGGATACAAATATACAAAAGATATACAACTGATATACGAAAATAACTGAGATAAAATACTGAACAAGCCTCAAGTGCAAATACGAAATAAAATATAATATCCAAAGATCTGAATGGAATATAGCTGAATCAACATAATTGACGAAACCAATAAAAGAATAAAGAAATAATTAACTGAAGTAACTAACTCAATGAATTGAACTGAACAGAAACCAACAAAACTAATCCAATAAAATAATAGGCTGAAACAATGGCTGGAGTTATTTCATACTGAATGAGCTCAGAAATATATCTTGCCACACATGCAAGTCAAACTAATGCCACACAAGCAAATCAAATGATGTCACACAGGAAACCAAAATAATGCCACACAGACAAATCACACATTGGACCGCAAATCTAAATGTACGCAAATCGGATAGTGTGTTTGGCACAACATCATCAATCCGTAGAACAGAAAACTAGGGTTAACCCATACGCCTCCCACAACAAAACACCAAATGGCCCACTTCCTCCAAGAGCCCCAAACAGACGCGCAGTGGACTAATCTGCCGCACGGAAAGTGTGTATCTCTCGTGTTAGAGACGACATGCTGTGGTACCCCACAGGTGGTTATAGTTTCGGGTATACCTTATGGTATATTCTAAAAAAATACCATGTCACAACACATGCGACATAATACCAACAAAAAGGGTTTTATATGTACATGTTGAACCAAATCAAATTATAGTCACAAGATCTCAAAAAAGAAGGTAGCAACATGTACCGCTCTATAATTATCAAAAATAAATACTAAACATGATATCCTAATTCAAAGAGTACAAATACGAGTCATATATATCAATTCCAAAATGAAACTATATACGAATTTCACAAGAAACAATTATGTGAAATAATAACGAAATTCAAAATAAGGGACAAAACAAACAAATCAAATTTAACAAGAATGTCGGTGAAAGAGTACGAAATCCGTACCTGATACTTCCAACCCATTTATAGCACACTCCACAAAATGTTACCCTTAAATGCCAACGATATCAAATACGAAACGTTATACACCACCTAAACATATTCACCTCAAATTAAAAATAATCCAAACTAATAATTCCAAAATAATTCATAATCTATTTAATATGCCTTTAATCATCGCCTTATATCAGTTATTAATACTCCAAAATTTATATTTCAAATATAACTCTTTAAATTCCCTCCGTCCGATCTAATAAAAAGTAATAATAATACAATTATAAGTTACCTACTAATATAAATTATATTAATATGAAATTATTTTCCCCAACTACATCAAGTTACAATACAAACTCAAATTAAATTATATTAATCATTTAATGATTAATTCTCTTTTTATTTTGACAATCAAGTATTACTATTATATATATATTTACATAACTTCCATCATTCTTTTATTGGTTCTATGATTTCTTATGTACAAAATCCTTATTTGTGTGTGCATGTGAACTTAAACCTTCGTTGTTGTTATATATATACTCCTCATTTACCAATTTATAAAGTACACTCAATAATACTAATATATATATATATATATATATATATATAATAAAATCCTCATGTAATGATAACATATATAATAAGCCTGCAACCAAGGTTTATATATATATATATATATATAAATCTGCCAACTATGATTTCATACTTGTTACGGTTTTTTTTACATAACCATTCTTTTATATATATATATATATATATATTTTCATGATCAGTTTTCATTCCATGAACCCTTGCTATTTATATATATAAATAAGTACTTTTCATTCCAACAAAAAAAGTTGCACATGGATCATTACTATTATATTTCTCTCTCTATATAGCCCCTGACATAGCAATCAAAAGTATCCCAATACAATAAAAGCATACCTGAGATTTCTTTTCTTCCGTAGAGCCGCACAAGTCTTCCTCCTCTCTTTCCCTCAATTCGTATAATGAAATAAAATTAGGTCGAGCTGTTTATTAACTAAGAGGCCTTTTTTTTTTATAATAAACTTCTAATTAGGTTCAAATAATAATAAAGCCCAAATTGTACTAAATTAATTTATCCATCTCTTATTAATATTTATTAGCCCACACAAATTAAATAACTAGTTTGACCCAAATAAATGACAAAGTCCAAACAATATGTTTTAAGAATATAAATTTAATATTATTATTTTTTCGGGATATTACACATTGTCCAGGATCGATGATCTTTTTGATCAGTTAAAAGGGGCAAAGTATTTTTCTAAAATAGATTTAAGGACGGGGTACCATCAGCTGAAGGTTAGGAATGAAGACGTACCAAAGACGACATTCAGGACTCGTTATGGGCATTACGAGTTTCTGGTGATGTCATTTGGCTTGACTAATGCACCAGCTACATTTATGGATATGATGAACAGAGTTTTCAAACAATATTTGGACAACTTTGTTGTGGTGTTTATCGATGACATTCTAGTCTATTCTAAGACGCCAAAAGATCATGCTGAACACCTAAGAATAGTTTTGGAGACATTAAGGAAGGATAAGTTATATGCGAAGTTCACTAAGTGTGAATTCTGGTTAGAGAGGGTACAGTTTTTAGGTCATGTCATTGACCACGAGGGGATTTCAGTAGATCCAACGAAGGTGGAAGCCGTAATGAATTGGGAACAACTGAGAACGCCGACAGAGGTACGGAGTTTCCTAGCGTCAGCGGGATACTATCAGAGATTCATTCAGGATTTTTGGAAGATAGCTACTCCGTTGACTAATTTGACTAGGAAGACGGTGAAGTACGCATGGATGGAGAAATGTGAAGACATTTTTCAAGAACTGGAGAAGAGATTGAGCGAAGCGCCTGTTTTATCATTACCCGATGACACATGAAATTTTGTAGTATATAGCGATGCTTCACATAGAGGACTTGGTTGCGTGCTCATGCATTATGGCAAGGTCATTGCGTATGCGTCTAGGCAATTGAAGGATTATCAGAAAGTTTACCCTACTCATGATCTGGAACTGGCCGCGGTAGTGTTTGCCTTAAAGATATGGCGACATTATCTTTATGGGGAAAAGTGTGAGATATACACGGACCACAAGAGTCTAAAATATATCTTTACACAGACGGAGTTGAATATGAAGCAGAGGAGATGGCTGGAGTTGATAAAGGATTACGATTGTGAAATCCTGTATCACCCTGGAAAAGCTAATGTAGTGGCCAATGCCTTCAGTAGGAAGGGTCGGGAGAAGTTGTCTATGTTAACAGCTCAAACTGAGTTAGTAACAAAGATGGCTAGGATGGAGTTAGAGGTGAAGTTGCCGAGTGAGGCAGATCAGAGACTATTTGCGACAGAGATACAATCTACCATCGTAGAGAGAGTCAAGAGGTGCAGCTCAAAACTGATGAGTGTGACTAGATGAAGAAGCGGTTGACCAATGAAAAATATATTAAGTTTAGTCTTGATAATGAGGGATTATTAAGATTTAAAGGAAGAATTTGGGTTCCAAAATGAGACGAAATTAAAGGAGCAAGTGTTACAAGATGCTCACAGTTCGAGGTACTTGATTCTTCCTGGTAGCACTAAGATGTATAAAGACCTTCGATAGAGTTTTTGGTGGTCGAACATGAAGAGAGAAATAGCCGAGTATGTGAGTAGGTGCTTGACTTGTCAGAAAGTTAAGGCCGAACATCAGCGCCCAAGTGGCTTGTTACATTCATTGGAGATTCAGGAGTGGAAGTAGGAGCATATCACGATGGACTTTGTGGTGGGACTTCCGACTACTCAGAAGGGGTATGATGCAATTTGGGTAATAGTGGACCGGTTGACGAAGTCGGCTCACTTCTTGCCAATTCGGGTTTAGTATAACTTAGATCAGTTAGCTAAACTTTATGTTAAGGAAATTATTTCTAGACAAATAGTACCAGTTTCGATTGTGTCAAATCATGACCCACGATTCACATCGAACATGGGGACGCAGTTGAAGTTGAGTACGATATATCATCAACAAACTGATGAACAAAGTGAGAGAACAATTCAGACGTTAGAAGATATGTTAAGATCTTGCGTCATGGATTTCAAGGGTAGTTGGGATGATCATCTACCATTAGTAGAGTTTGCGTATAACAAAAGTTATCATGCAAGCATAGGTATGCCACCCTAAGAATCTTTATATGGAAGGAAGTGTTGAATGCCATTGTATTGGGATGAAGTGGGAGAACGCAAAATGCTGGGACCAGAATTGGTGCAGCAAACAATGGATATAGTGAAGCTAATACGAATGCGATTGGTGGCAGCTCAAGACAGACAAAGAATGTTTACAGATTTGCATCAAGTGAATAGGGAGTTCGAAGTAGGCTCGTATGTATTCCTAAAAGTATCTCCCTGAAAAGGAAAGATACGATTTGGAAAGAAGGGAAAATTAAGTCCCAGGTTTATAGGACCTTTTGAGATATTAGAAAAAGTGGGAGGGGTAGCCTACGTGGTAGTATTGCCTCCAGACTTAGAACGAATACATAACGTGTTTCACGTATCGGTATTACGACCCTATAAGCCTGGTTACAAACACATAATAGAGTATGAGTCGATTCATATTGAGAACGACTTAACCTATGAGGAGGTGCCAATTCAAATCATCGATCGAAAAGAGCAAGTTCTACGAAACAAAGTTATACTGTCTGTAAAGATGTTATAGAAGAACCACGATGTCGAAGAAGCAACGTGGGAATTGGAAGAAAAGATGAAAAAGAATTACCCTCAATTGTTTGTGTAATTTTTTTTAGCGAGATTCTGGGGACAAAATCCTTATAAGGGGGAGAGAGTGTAACGCCCCGGAAAATCGAACCATTTGTAAATACGTTTATAATGAATAAACTAATATTATTTATTATTATTATTATGTGCTAATAAGATGAATGTCGTTCTATAACCTAGAAACGTCGGAACATCGTAGTATTTGAACTGCGTGAGGGAATTAAAGTGTTTGAATTTTCAAGACGAAAATAAAAGCTTTTCGAGAAATTTTTCAAAAAACACTATTCATCATTTATCGCTCGGGAATTATTTTTGAACTTTCGAGAAATATGTAACTTTATAATATCGAGGTGAGATGGATTATGTAATAATAATATAAGTATGGAAAACGCAATATTTTACATGCGGACTTAAATTGAGAGCGTTGGAAAATTAATGTCTAGAGAATGAACTTGTGTAATCTTGTAGGATGTGCAAGTTCATTAAACATTAAGGGACAAGCCCAAATTATAGTAATGTTTAGCCCAAGTGTGGAGTAATGGGAAGCCCAAACCAAGTTAAGGCAAGCCCACAAGAATAATCTAATTAGTTAAGTCTAAGCCCAAATGATGATCCAATGGGTAAAGTAGGATCCATGGGTGAAGTGGTAACCAAGTACTTTGTGTGATGGGCAAGAATTAAGGGTGATAGCCAAGTTTACTTAGGGATTAAGGAAGGAATAGTAAGGAGGTTAGTTAAGGAGGTGGATGGTCTTAATGACCATTATGCCCTAGCTTAGAGACTTCTCTAAATAGCTAGCTCACTTTTCTATTGTTGCTTGTTATTTTATCCAACCAACTCTCCTTAGAAACAACTTATTTGTTAGAGCTAATAAGCACTTTGAAGCTTAACCTTCCATAGTTAGATTTTCAAAGAAAGAGAAGTTAGTCTTCAAAGGTAATTGATCTTGTCTCTTCTATCTCTATCTTAGTAGGGTGATAAGAGAAGTGTAACCTAATGAACTTATATGCTAAGAACATATGAGAAATGAATAAGCAATGGACTTAAGCCGGGTAAGTCGTGAATAAGTAACTTAAACTTAAATAAGTTATGAACTTATAGAATACACATATGAACTTGTCATGTGATTAACTTAAGAAGTTAGAATAAATAATAAGATGTAAGAATGTAACTTAAATGACTTAATTAAGAGTAAGTGTAGGACCCCAACTTTTATAAATAAAGATGAATTTTTTATAAATATCATTTTTGAATATTATGGAGTAAATTTGATATAATGTTATAGTTGTGGGTAATATTTATAAATTTGAAAAGAAACATGAAGTTGTTATATAATATTCGATTGGTCGAGGAATATTCGTTTTAACAGGGAATATTCGTACAACGACACAATCATTGGTGGACCCCACAACGGAATTATTGTCGGATTGTGAAAACGACAAAAATATTTTATTGAAATAACGACGGAAGTTTTACCATTAATACTGTTGAACTACTCGGTAGTAAAAGTACAAAGAATGTCTGCTGTGGATGCATAGTAGCACTGCGGTATTGATTATTGATGCTTATGTGATAAGTCACTCAGTTTTGTTTTATTGGTATTATTAATGTAATAAAACAGAAAAACTTTTTATATAAACAGAATACTTTTATAAAGTTATTCGTTTTATTAAACTAATAGTAAAATCTTTTTATATAAAAATGTAATACTTTTATAAAGTTATACATTTTATTAGACAATAATTAGAATATATTATATTTTATTATGCATAGTATTTGCATAGTAAAATCTTTTATAAAGTTATTCGTTTTATTAGATTATAAATAGAATATATTATATTTTATTTAAAAGATTTTGCTTTAAATACGGACCGTCAGATTAAAGTAAATCAATCTCAATTGATTCATGAGTTGAATTCTTATATGCAATCCATTTTTCTATAAATAGAAGCTCATTCCTTCATTATTTATTTCTTTAATTCACTTTGAAACTCTAGAGAGAAATTATAGAAAGTTATAGAAAAGTATTCTCGCTCCTTCCCTACTCTTATATTAGGTTTGTTTTACGGTGAGGGATACTATTTGTTGTACTTGTAAAGGGTATTATTTATTTTGTATTCATGAAGAGAACTCATTATTCCATTCTTTATTATTCTCGCTTTGGAATAACCAAAGATATCGTGAACTACCCTATACTTGGTGACATTCTTCTAATATTCTCGTGTTTATTATTATTCTTTGGAATATCCTGCATCATGCGTTACGCTTGGGACCGGTTCCATCTGTATTATTATTACATTGGAATATCACATGCAATGCGTTCTGTGGGACCGGTTCCATCTTTATTATTATTCGTTGGAATATCCACATACGTGCATTTACGCTTGGACCGGTTAAAATCTTTATTATTACGTTGGAACATCCTATCGGCATGCAATTTTCTTTCGATTCGTTCCGATTACTTATTAATCTGTTGGAATAACCTATCATGTCAAATACCGCATGCATGGTGATTTCTTTTGTTATTCCATTCGTTATTATATACTCGGTTGGTTAAAGTTTTGATTTCTATACTCCATGAAATTAGTGGAATATCCTTGATATTTTGCGCTTCATCCAAAGATCTTTTCATGGAAATATTCTTCCGAGCATTCTTGAATTTTACTCCACAAAGCAAAGATCATGTTAACAATTTGGACGTTATTGGTTCATGGATAAATTAATTCTTGAACTTGTTTTATTGAATTCTTATATCATTGTCATCATCCTCATGTTTATATTATGTTGAAAGTCATCTCGTGGCACATGAGTGCATAGATGGACTTGGTATGATTATGATTGTGGATTATTCGCCACTTTTATATAAATAAAGATGAATTTTCTATAAATATTATTTTTGAATATTATGGAATAAATTTGATATAATGGGTAATATTTATAAATTTTGCAAAGTAAGCAAGTTGTTATAAAATATTCGTTTAATTGGGGAATATTCTTTTTGTTCGGGAATATTAGACGACTACCAATCATTAGTGAACCCCATTAACGGAAGTATTGTCGTAGTTAGAAAACGACAAAATTATCTTTCTATAAAAATAACGCGGAGAGGTGTTACTGTTAAAACTGTTGAACTACCCCGGTGGTAAAGTACAAGAATACATTAGTGGTTGCATAGTAGCACACGGTATTGATTATTGATGCATACGTGAGAAGTCACTTAGTTATACTCAATTATTGCTACAGTAATTGCTGCATCATATCTCTTATATTATTGATTCAATTATTGTCACAGTATCATCTGTATAATATGTTATATTATTAATTGAGACGACAAGTTATAAATGATTAATAATTGTTGAAAGATTAAATATGTGTTGATTAAAAATAAAAAGATTTATGGTAATATTTATTCAATCCTTGATGTATATAAAGAGTCTGTTATGAGACGTTTGTGGTAAGTTTGATTATTTTATGGGGGGGCCCATATGTCATCATCTAAGAGTCTCTTCGTCAATAGTATTTACCTTTGTGAATAGTAATTACCTTTGTGAATAGTAATTACCTTCGTCAATAGTATTTACCTTTGTGAATAGTAATTACCTTTGTGAATAGTAATTACCTTCGTCAATAGTATTTACCTTCGTAAATAGTAATTACCTTTGTGAATAGTAATTACCTTCGTCAATAGTAATTACCTTCGTCAATAGTAATTACCCCTTCGCAAATAGTAGTTGTCCCTTCAATATTACCAAGAGTTAACTCCCTCTTCGGTGTTCCAAGGGTTAATTACCCCTTCGCAAATAGTAGTTGTCTCTTCAATATTACCAAGAGTCATTTTGACCCTTCGTTAAGACGAAGAGCCACTCTCAGTTTTTCTATTAATAGAAAGCTCATTCCTTCATTATTTCACTTAATTCATTGAAACTCTCAGAGAGAAACTATAGAGAAAGAAGAAAAGTATTCTGCTACTTCACTTTTCCAATATTCGGTTCTTCTAAGGTAAGGGATATTATTTGTTGTACCGTGTAAGGGTGTTATTCTTTCTTATTCATGAAGAGAACTTCATTATTCCATTCTTTATTATTCATTGGAATAACTCGATATATCTGTATACCCTATACTTGGTGAAATCCTCTGTTATTCCATTCTTTATTATTACATTGGAATAACTTTTGTAAAAAGTGGCATACCCTATACATGACTGTGTATATGCGGAATACCCTATACTTGGTGAAATCCTTTATATTATTCCATTCTTATTTATTCTCATTGGAATAACTCAGATCTGTTGAATCCCCTATACTTGGTGACATTCTTCTACTATTTTATTATTCCGTTTGAACATCCCGTGTGTGTGCTTTTACGTGGGACTGGTTCCGTCTTTTTATTATTATTCATTGGAACATCTGCATCGTGTGTTTTAATGGGACACAGTTCCATCTTTATCATTCTGTTGGAATATCCTATATCATGTGTTTTTACAGGATCCGGTTCAATCTTTATTATCTGTTGGAACATCCCGCCGATTGTGAATTTCACACGACTGGTTCCGTTATTATTATTATTTGGAATAACTCGCCTACATCGCAATACCGCATGCATGGTGGTTTCTTTGTTATTCCATTCTTTATTATACCTAGTTGGTTAAAACTTTGACTTCTATACTCCATGAAATTAGTAGAATATTCTTGATATTTGCATTTCATCCAGTATCTTTTCATGGAAATATTCTTCTGATTATTCTTGAATTTTACTCTACAAAATAGTATCTTGTTGACAATTTGGACGTTAATAATTCCTAGATAAATTAATTCTTGAACTTGTTTTTATTGAATTCTTATATCATTGTCATCATCCTAATGTTTATATTATGTTGAAAGTTATCTTTGGCTTACGTGCATAGATGAACTTAGTATGATTATGACCAGGGTTCATTCGGTATAATCATGGCTTGATATAAATGATGTGACAAAAGTCCTCAAAGTGGCACTGTAATGCGTTGATGGGTAGTTTTGGTATGATTATGACCGGGGTGATTCGGTATAGTCATGACCATTGATAATTTGATGAAAATCCTTGACCGTGGTATAGGGATGATTAGATATTGTGGTTTATTCATTAAACTGAGTCTTAGTGATAAAAATTGATGAAAACCTTTTAAAACCTAAAAGACAGTAGACTTTATTTTCTACTTGACTCTTTTAATGGATCAGATATTCATTGCAGATTAAACCGGTTGTCTATTGTATTTTATCGGTTTAACATTGTTGAAGACTATTGATAATTTATTTCGCTTTATCTTAGTTATAATATTTCTTCTTTGGGCTAGTTGAGCTCACCCTTTCTTTCACTTTCTTCTCTTGAAATGAGAATATATTTGGGACGAGTCTGGGAAGCAGAGTAATGGTCCAAAGGATAACATTAGTAGTCCTCACTATTACGTGAAATAGTGTGATAATAATTGTAATGAGGACTCCTTTTGAGTTTGTATAATATCTAGTAGACAATATTTGTATTCAAACTCACGGTTTATGTCGTATTGTACACGGCAGTTATATTAGTAAGTTGTATTTAAATTACATACCATGTAAGTGGCGACCCAAAATGGGTGGACGTATACCTAATTTTGGGGGCGTCACGATTAATATCGAGCTTAGGATATGATCCTAGCTAAGATGCGAGATAAGAACTAGGAGGGAGAGACGGGAATTCCTTCGCTAGTATGACCTACCTAAGTTTATTTGTTATTTAATTGGTCGGTCAGAGTATAGGGATAATATTTGATATAATAATTAACCCTTTTACTTCACAATTCCTTTCAGGTAATAAGAGTGTAGCTAGGTCGAGCGGGGGTAACAGTGGAATAGAACAGTGGTCATCATTTAGTAGTTATATTTGGTGAATCAACTAAGGTGAGGCGAACCCAATGTTGGAAGAGTGTTTTGCCACTATCATACAAGATGTCTAATGACATACAACCTCGTGTCATCATAAGACATGGTTGTTCTCATCCACTTGCTGAGTATATTTACGAGCACTACCTATATGATCTTGGTGTTTGTTTGAAGTATAATTCTCAATTTGAGACAGTGGAGATAATGATAAATCAAGAGAAGACTCACCATTGGGAAGAATATGATAGTAATCTTCTCATTTTTCTTTGGGGTCTATTGGGTAAACAAGGAGGATAATTACGTGGCCATATGATATCTATCATAACCTAGAAGCATGGCCTCCCATGTATACGAAGGTTTCCTTGAGCACTTCCCAAAGATTCTAATTTCTAAAAACAGTTTTTGACTATACATTTATGTAAGGTGTCATTGTGACGTCTTTATCCAAAGTTGGGATGAAAGTCACGGTTGGTATCAATGTAACGTACTTATCCAAGTCTTGGATAAGAGTAGCGATTTTGAATGATATTTCTATCATTAATAAATTTCTTGACGTATTCTTGAAGATTTCCTAGCCTACCCTAGAGCGTGAAATCGAATTTTGTATCGACCTCAAAGATAAAACCCATTTCTTAAACCCTCAAATATTTCTTCAACTAAAATGAACAGTTTACATGGTTTATGATGAAAGTCATAATAAAAGCATTGGACTAATGAAAATCATGGGTATACGTGGTATTAGTAAGTGTTATGATGAGTTATGTTGGTTAGTATGTGAAAACATGAAAGTTTCTTAAAAATCACAAGTAGTTAAAAACCAGATTTTGGTGAAAAACGTAACATCAAATTTAATTGACCAAATCTCTTATTATATTTTGAATTTTTGAGTGTGGTTAAGTCCTAGAGTTAGATCTATGAGTTACCTAACTAATCCAAGTGGAATCAATGAAAAAGGTGTTGTAGATTTTCGTGTGGACCGATTTTAGCAAAGGAGTCAAAACTTCAAAATATCCAAAAAGCTGCTGCCACGTTTTTGTAAGGGCTGTTTCGGACACTTAATTAGTGAGAAAAATTCAGGCCTTTTGGGACATAAAAGTATATGGTATAAAGAATATCGTGTCCAAAAATGAGCTCATTCCGACTTAAAATGAGCAAGTTATGACCATTTCAATATTTAGGTTTTTTTGACGAAAAATGCTATAACTGGAGTTCTATAACTCCAATGACCATGAAATTTAAACTGGAGGCTCACATTAATATGTGTAAGGTCCTGCCAAGATTTGGGAATTTTTGGAGTTAAACTTGAGGTAGCTAATTTCTTAAGGAATTAATTAGAAATTGATTTTTGAAAAATAGTAAATGAATTTTAAAAATTTCGAGAAAAATATATTTTCATTATGGGACTATATTATGCTAAATCCCAGAAAAGAAATATTTTTGGGACTGATTTGGTATTTTTCATGAAAATAGTTTAGTTACGAACATATGAGTTAAATATGTTATGTGAAGTAACAAAGTTGAAAATAGGATTTTATGGCTAGAGAGAATCCTATATAGAGTATATGCATATTTTTTTGAGGATTTGATAATTGGTGATGATATCTTATGAGTATGGCATTTTTGAATGATTAAATGCATTATACGGTAAAAAGCGTAAACAATTGAGATAAATTGTTTATAAATTTAAGAAGTGATTAAAATATTGTTATAATATTAATGATATTAGATTATGAGATTATTAAGTGATTGATAACATGGGGATATTCTTGAATCTCGGATAAATTATATTATAAATGTTTAATATTTATCCTTTATCTCATTTGATTGATTCTTTATATCATTATCCTCATGCTTATATTATGTTGAAAGTCATCTCGTGGGTTCGTAGTGCATAGATGGACTTGGTATGATTATGATGTGGATTGTTCGGTATAATCATAACCGTAATTGAAAACACGATTATCTTTGGTAGTAGTGCATGGATAATTTGTGGTCGTGATACTAATGAATACACGATTATCTTTGGTCGTAGTGCATGGATAATTTGTGGTCGTGATACTAATGAATACACGATTATCTTTGGTAGTAGTGTATGTATAATTTGTGGTCGTGATACTAGTGAATACACGATTATCTTTGGTAGTAGTGCATGGATAATTTGTGGTCGTGATACTAATGAATACGATTATCTTGGTAGAAGTGCATGGATAATTTGTGGTCGTGATACTAATGAATACACGATTATCTTTGGTAGTAGTGCATGGATAATTCGTGGTCGTGATACTAATGAATATCCTTGGCTCAGTAGTGCGGGGATGATTCGATGATATGGATTAATTATTGAAATTTGAGTCTCAAAGAATGAAATATTAATTCATGGATGTGGTAAAAGTCATCTTTGGTAGTAGTGCATTGATAGACTTGGTATGATTATGACCACGGATTATTCGGTATAATCATGGATCAGATTGAAAACACGAATATCCTTGGCCAAGAAGTGCATGGATAATTCGTGGTCGTGATACTATTAAGTCGCGTCTCGGCATTATTGGTTTTACTGAGTTGTATATCTTTAGCTTTGTAGTGCAAAGATGAATTGTTAATGAATATCTTTGGCGGATTGCGAAGATGAATTTAATATTTTAACGATAAAGGTATTCAAGGTATCCTCACCTCTTTATCATATCGTGCACGTACCTCTAATTTCGAGGGCGAAATTTCATAAGAAGGAGGTTGTAAGACCCACTTTTTATAAATAAAGATGAATTTTCTATAAATATTATTTTTGAATATTATGGAATAAATTTGATATAATGGGTAATATTTATAAATTTTGCAAAGTAAGCAAGTTGTTATAAAATATTCGTTTGGTGGGGAATATTCTTTTTGTTGGGAATATTCGATGACGACTACCAATCATTAGTGAACCCCATTAACGGAAGTATTGTCGTAGTTAGAAAACGACAAAATTATCTTTCTATAAAAATAACGGCAGAGGTGTTACCGTTAAAACTGTTGAACTACCCGGTAGTAAAAGTACAGTAATACGCGTGGTTGCATAGTAGCACACGGTATTGATTATTGATGCTTACGTGAGAAGTCACTTAGCTATACTCAATTATTCACTACGAAGAATTCTTCGCATCATATCTCTTATATTATTGATTCAATTATTGTCACAAGATCATCGTATAATATGTTATATTATTAATTGAGACGACAAGTTATAAATGATTAATAATTGTTGAAAGATTAAATATGTGTTGATTAAAATAAAATGATTTGTGGTAATATTTATTCAATCCTTGATGTATATAAAGAGTCTGTTATGAGACGTTTGTGGTAAGTTTGATTATTTTATGGGGGGCCCATATGTCATCATCTAAGAGTCTCTTCGTCAATAGTATTTACCTTTGTGAATAGTAATTACCTTTGTGAATAGTAATTACCTTCGTCAATAGTATTTACCTTTGTGAATAGTAATTACCTTTGTGAATAGTAATTACCTTCGTCAATAGTATTTACCTTCGTCAATAGTAATTACCTTTGTGAATAGTAATTACCTTCGTCAATAGTAATTACCTTCGTCAATAGTAATTACCCCTTCGCAAATAGTAGTTGTCCCTTCAATATTACCAAGAGTTAACTGCCTCTTCGGTGTTCCAAGGGTTAATTACTCCTTCGCAAATAGTAGTTGTCTCTTCAATATTACCAAGAGTCATTTTGACCCTTCGTTAAGACCAAGAGCCACCCTCAGTTTTTCTATAAATAGAAAGCTCATTCCTTCATTATTTCTTACGAATTCATTGAAACTCTAGAGAGAGAAACTATAGAGAGAAAGAAGAAAAGTATTCTGCTACTTCACTTTTCCAATATTCAGTTCTTCTAAGGTAAGGGATATTATTTGTTGTACCCGTAAGGGGTGTTATTCTTTCTTATTCATGAAGAGAACTTCTGTTATTCCATTCTTTATTATTCTGTTGGAATAACCTGTATACGCGGCATACCCTATACTTGACCGTGGTACAGGGATGATTAGATATTGTGGTTTATTCATTAAACTGAGTCTTAGTGATAAAAATTGATGAAAACCTTTTAAAACCTAAAAATGAAGAGACTTTATTTTCTACTTGACTCTTTTAATGGATCAGATATTCATTGCAGATTAAACGGTTTGTCTATTGTATTTTATCGGTTTAACATTGTTGAAGACTATTGATAATTTATTCGCTTTATCTTAGTTATAATATTTCTTATTGGGCTAGTTGAGCTCACCCTTTCTTTCTTTGTTCTCTTGTGAAATGAGAATATAGCCGGGACTAGCTCTGGGAACGAAGTAATGGTCCAGAGGATAGCATTAGTAGTCCTCACTATTCTCGTGAAATAGTGTGATAATAATTGTAATGAGGACTCCTTTTGAGTTTGTATAATATCTAGTAGACAATATTTGTATTCAAACTCACGGTTTATGTCGTATTGTACACAGCATTATATTAGTAAGTTGTATTTAAATTACATACTACGTAAGTGTAGTACCCAAGATGGGTGACGTATACCTAATTTTGGGGGCGTCACACCAGGGATTATTCGGTGTAATCATGACCGTAATGTTACAAATGATGTTGAAAAAGTCCTCATTGGCCCGTAGTGCATTGATGGATAGTTGTTGGCATGAACATGACCATTAATGAATACACAAATATTCTTGCCCGTGAGTGTATGGATAATTGTGGTCGTGATACTAAAGAATATCTTCGTCAGAAGTAGTGAGGGGTGATTCGATGATGTGGATTATGTATTAAAGGAGTTTCAAATGATAAAAGTCATGAAAAACCTTTTAAATCATTGAAGATAGTAGATTTTATTCTCTACTGACTCTTCTAATGGATTGCTTATTTTCGCCTTCTGATTAAACTTGATGGTTATTATATTGTATCGTTTTAACATTGTTTAAGGCTAATGATAATTTATTTTGCATTATCTTTAGTAATATTATTTCATCGGGCTAGTTGAGCTCACCCTTTCTTTCACTTTGTTCTCTTGTGAAATGAGAATATAAATTTGGACGAGTCTGGGAAGCGGAGTGATGGACCGGATGATAGTATTAGTAGTCCTCACTATTCATTAAATAGTGTGACAATAAATGTAATGAGGACTTATTCTGAGAGCGGATATTGTCTAGAAGATAGTATTTGTATTAAAACTCACAGCTCTCTTGTTGTATATTAAAGATTGTATTTGTATTCTGTACCATGTATTTGACGACTCAGAATAGGTGATGTATACCTATTTTGGGGGCCTCACAGTAAGTCATAAGGAAATGAAAGTTTTGTATTGTATAATTTGTTAAGTTATGAACTCATAAGAAATAAGTTATAACCTAATTTGAATATAAGTTGTTGTATCATGTAAGTTGAGATATCTAGTTAATGAAATGAATGTAATTGGAATGATGAACAAATCACTAGTAATGAAGTTTTTTCGAAATTCCCACGATTGGACGATAATTGTCGAATTCGTGAAATTCTTGGAATGGAAGTCGTATTTTGTGTTTGAACTCGGAAACATTGGTATTCGATGGAAACAAGTCGTATTTGGCGTTATAGAGTTGCGGACTTGAAAATGACTGGATTCCGACTTAGAACGAAGAAACGAGCATTGAACGTTCACGAACGTTTATTATTTTCGTTAAAAATGAACTAATAGGTAAATTTTTAGCAAACGAAGTAGAATAGATAAAATTCTTGCATGAACACATAGAGTATGTAATTTGTGAACCGTAGGCTCTTGAACGAGATAATTCAGACTTATAACGAAGAAGTTATGAGTTTGGGAATCTCACAAGTTGAAAAATCTGTCATAATTATTTATGGCATAGAGTTCGCACTGCGGCGCGACTCCAAGCCAATTAACCGGCGTCGCAGCGCCAAAATAAGCCTTAGCCCCTGCAAACTCGTGCCGCAACGCGACTAGTAATGAAGGGACTCGCGCCGCAGCACCAAGTCCGGTTTCTAGGCAATAATGGGTGACGCCGCAGCGCGGCACCAAGAGTAATAATCGGCGTCACAGCACCAGCTTCATGAACTAGATAGTGAAAAATGTTTACATGTTGAGCATGAAGATTAAAGGATTAACAATTAAGTAAGAATCTTAATGTAATATTGTTAAGACATAATTACGCCTTAAGTATGAATACTTAGGATTAAGATTAGTCAATTTCATATGAAAGTAAGAACGACATAACGGAAAGCCGGAACTAATAATAACAAATCTAATACGTAATTAGATTGAGAAGAAGAGTAAGATTCTTTATGAACCATGTATGATTATTCATGACCTAATGTGCTATGTGATGTATCATTTACTATAGAGACTTAAAGTGCACGTGTTATAAACTGTAGCAGACGCTAAAGGCAAGTACTCTAACCCTTGTTCTAGTTCGATCTGGACAAGTCTTTGTGATTCATGTATTTTTCGCATGAGTTAATGTCTAATGAAGTCAAAGCCAATTCTTTCGGCTAGACTTATGCTATGTTGGATTTCTTATAATCTATCAAGTATTGACAAGGAATTACCAAACAAATATTGTTGTGGTTTTCAAAAGGAGACTGAGTATGCTAAATTATTTTGTCGTCAAACGACAGGCACGTGAGGTTGCCACAACTTAAACGTATACACGTTTAATGAATGTAGTGTTGATCAACATAGAGTACTATAGGCTGATCACCTAGACGTTCTCGTAAGCTATGCCGAACTTGCGGACTTCGTGCTGGGATGTCCTTTTCAAAGTACTTATGAAATGCTCACGGTCTTGAACCGGAATTGATGTTTTACTGAATATTGTTGTTGTAAAACGTTCTAAAAGAAAAGAAGTGCTATTTTGAATTATCAATAGTACTTCGTAACTATTGTTCAGTTATTGAAGATATATGATTCCTATGTTTCAAGCATGCTATTTTACTAGAATTGTGGTACTTGCTGAGCTAGTTAGGCTCACTCTTGCTTGAACCATATGAGTGTAGCTAAGACCGAACGAACCGACGGATCCGGCAAGGATAAAGGAAAGGCGAAGGCGAACCCGTAGATTACTTATGTAATAGTATAGTTTTGTAAGAATAATATTTGATATTATAACTAGGAAAAATGTAACGGTTATACAGAACCTGGGAAATGTTAATATTATTTTGAATATATAGAAGACATATTCGTTCTTTTGAGGCATTTCAATTGAATGATTTGTGAATCGTGTAAAGAAGTGTAGCACCCCATCTGCGGGTTGGAAGATACCCGGATTTTGGGGCGTCACAAGACAATATTCGTGTAAAAACTCTCAGCTCATGTTGTATAATTAAGTTTGTATTTGTATTCAGTACCATGTATTTGGCGACCCAAGATGGGTGATGTATACCTATTTTGGGGGCGTCACATTATCACACTATTTTATAAAATAGTGAGGACTACTATAGCCACCATCTCGGACCATCACTCTATTTCCCGACTAGTCCTGGCTACGTTCTTATTTCCTGAAGAGAACAATGGAAACAAAAGGGTGAACTCAACTAGCCCAGTAAGAAATATTATGATTAAGATAATGCAAAATAAATTATCGTTAGCCTTCAACAGTGTTAAACTAATAAACAACAAGTTTAACTGCAGCGGAACAAGCAATCCATTAGAAGAGTCAAGTAGAGCATGCTATCTACTATCTTCTATGATTTAAAAAGTTTATCAACAATTTTATCGCTGAAACTCAGCTTAACAAATAGTATCACAACCACGAATTATCCATGCACTACGGGCCAAAGATATTCGTGTTTTCACTAATGGTCATGATTATACCAGCAACTGTCCATCAATGCACTACGGGCCAATGAGGACTTTTACCACATCATTTGTAACATTATGGGTCATTATTATACCGAATGATCCCTGGTCATAATTATGCCAATCAACAGTCCATCTATGCACTACGACCAAAGATGACTTTCATCACAATATAAGCATGAGGATGATGACAATGATATAAGAATTCAATTAAATGAAAGCAAAGGATAAACCTTAAAGATTTATAATTTAATTTATCCAGAATTTAATAATATCCGAATTATCAACATGATACTGCTTTGTGGAGTAAAATTCAATAATAATATTGTATCAAAAATGATTTGGACCGAAAAGAAATCAATTTTTGTTATAAATAGTACTCCGGGTGAATAGTACCCTGTGAATAGTACTTCGGGAATAGTATCCTGTGAATAGTACTTTGTGAATAATACTTGTGAATAGTACTTTGTGAATAGTACCTGAGTGAATAGTACCCCGTGAATACTACTTCGGGAATAGTACTTAGTGAATAGTACCCATGAATAGTACTTTGTAAATAGTACCCTGTGAATAGTATTTTATGAATAGTATCCCGTGAATAGTATTCCAGCATGAAAAGCTTAAAATTTAACAAGAATGTGCAGAAAATATCCTTGTGAAATGATACTAGATGAAACGCAAATTTTAAGATTATTCTACTAATTTCACGGAGTATAGAAGCAATACTTTAACAAAATGAGGGTATAATCAGGAATACAAGACGAAGTAATATTAATCACATACTACAGAGTATGGAAGAGAATATAATTCCTTATGAATACTGAACAAAAATAATATCCCTTACCTTAGAAGAAGACTGGACTCTGGAATAGTGAAGTAGTGGAATACTCTTCTTCTTTCTCTCTATAGCTTCTCTCTCTATAATTTCTCTTGTGAGTCTTAGTGAATTAGTGAGAATGAAAGAAGAATGAGCTTCTATTTATAGAAAAATATAGTTTCGATAATTGCACGTTTTGGGGCTCGAATTATTACAGTATAGTACCTTCATCTTTTTCTCCATTTTTAATTTAGTCCTGCAAGTATTATCAATCTTGCACCACCTCCCCTAATAGTACATACATGTGAATCAATAGTTCCATACATGTGAATCAACAGTAAATTTGTATGTGAACTAATAGCAATTAATTGCTCATTTATCTGATTAATTACCTGATTGGTCAATATAACCTCCAGAAATCAATTATTATCGAAATAAATGTCGATTTCCACTAACACAAATAATCCCAACACAATAGAAATATTAATTTCGTCTTTAATCAACACAAACTTAATCATCATTATTATTATAACTCATAATATTTAACAACCAGATCATTCCCAGGAAAGAGGGGGCTTTCCGATAAGGATTTTTCCCTATTGACGTGCAATTAGGTGACCAAACCTCTAATCAACAGAACTTTCTAGACATCGTCAATATTTGCAGATAATAATATGAATAACTTTATCGTCTCAATTATTGATTTAATAATATAAAATATTATGCAGATGATACTGTGATAATAATTGAATCAATAATATGAGAGATATTATGCAGCAATTACTGTAAGACCCCGAATTTTATGAAATAAAAGTATTCAATTTTTTCTTATAATTACTATTCAGTAAATGGTTAAATTGATAAAAGTTTAAAGTTAAGGGTGATATATGAAATTTTTTTAAAATAAGAAAGTGGTTATAAAATACTCATTGTTTTTAGGGAATATTCGTTTGGTCATGGAATATTCTTTACGTTGGGAATATTCGCACGACAGTGCGCAAAACCATTTGTGGGCCCATAATGTAATAAGCGCTCGGATGAAGAAAACGATAAAAGAGAGTTTTTATAAATAACGGCGTAGTTATTACCAGGAATTAACACTTTGTTGGAATAAAATTGGTTAAAAATGATGAATGGCGTTATTGCATGACAAAGAAAGCGGTATTGCACCAATTATTGATACTTATGTAAGAAGGCACTACACATTAATTGTTACGATAATTCTTTGCTCAATATTTTATTTTTGATTCAATAATTGTTTGCGTTGATATTTTTATATTATTGTTGTTTTAATAATTGTCACACTACAAGATTTTCCATTATCGAAGCAATAATTCATATTATCCGAATAATATTATTAGATAATATTATTGGCAATGTCTAGAAAGTTCTTTCTAAGGAGAGATTTGGTCACCTAATTGCGCGCCAGTAAGGAGAAATTCTTATTGGAAAACCCCCTCTTTCTTGGGAACGACCTGGTTGCCAGTATTGCGATTCTGTAATATTATTTGTGAATAATTAATTATTGATTTATATGATAAGAAAAATATTCATTTTATGTGGATATAGATGGAGAAAATTTTTAATGTGACAATTGTTGAAAATTACTATTTTATCTTTTTCGATAAAATAATTCATTTAAATATATTATTATATTTTTATTATATAATAATGGTGATATTTTTACAATGAATGTGGTATATATGAGTATATGAGGAAGAAGATTATTTTATTGTAAAGATGTTTAAAACATGTTAAACATGTTCAGAACCCCATTTCTTATTTGAAATTTGATTATAGCTTGTAAAATCGTCAGTATGTGGATTTGGCCAATTTTGTTTTGAATTTGGAAAAACTTTCTTCTGCAAAGTTGTAGAGAATTGAATTTCCTATAAAAATTGGCAAGATTCGAATTTTCTGATAACAGGGCTATTTATTATGAATTATAGAAGTTCTGAAGTTCCGAAATAATTGATTTTTGAAAGTTTTAATTATTTTTAATAATAAAAACGTTTTTTTTGTTTTTGTTATTATTTGTTGGCTGAATTCAGATCTGAGAAAGTGGGCGTAAGAATTTTTGATATATATATTAATATTATATTAAATTTTCTGCTTTGGTGTTCTAAGCATTTTCCTATAAATATGGTGCTTAGGTTAGAATTGAAAATCACACCGTAAATCAAGTTTTCTCTCTATATTATCGAGCGTATTTTGTGAGTATTTAGATATCTTGAGTGTTTCTATACAGTGCAAGTTCGTTCAATATTATATTCGACATTCCAAGATCTTGCTTTTGAGGTAAGGGATATTGTCGTTAGTATGTAAGGGTTATTATGTTTTTCAATTTCGAAATTTTTCTAAACCTTCAAAAATTCTGGAAAAATTTGAAATGATATTTTGATGAGTTTTGTAGATTGTGTCCAAAAATGATGATTTTTGGATGTATAGATTAGGAGTTATGGATTTTATGAGAAAAGACTATTTTAAAAGTAACCGCTTATAACTCCTTGTGATTAACTCCAAAATTGATAAAATTTTTATTGGGAGTACATCTATATAATATCAGTATACTCTGTAAATTTCAGAATGTTTGGATAAAAGTACAATTTATGATAAATGTCTGAATATTCGGTGGTTTTGGCCATGTGAAAAATAGTAAATGAATTTTAAAAATTCTGAGAAAAATATATGTTCAATATGGGACTATATTATGCTAAATCCCAGAAAAGAAATATTTTTGGAACTGATTTGGTATTTTTCATGAAAATGTTCTAGTTATGAGTAAATGAATTAAATATGTTATGTGAAGTAAGAAAATTGGAAAATAGGATTTTATGGCTTGAGAATCATATATGAGGAATATGCAGATTTTTGATGAGGGGTTTGGTTATTGGTGATGAAATCTTATGAGTTTGGCATTTTAGGATGATTAAATGCATTTATTAGTAAAGTGTAAACAATTAAAATAAATTGTTTATAAGTTTAAGAAATGATTAAAATATTGTGATAGTATTAATAATATTAGATTATGAGATTATTAAGTGATTTATAATATTTTGATTAAGGTGTTATGAGATCATTGATTTATGAATCTTACTCTTGAGATTAAATCTATATGTTGATTATATTATTTTTATTATCATATATAACATTCTTATAATCCTAATGATGATATTTCTCTTTGACTTGAGTGTAAAGATGGGTAGATTATTGCTATGATCGTGACTATAGGTTCTCTTTGACCAGTATTGCAAAGTTGAATTGTTGACTGGTATGATCATGACCATTGAATTTATAATTGAATATCTTTAGCTTAAGTGCAAAGGTGAATTGATCAACATATATGGTTATAATTATGGTTTATATAAATTCTGAAATGATTATGTATTTCTTTCAGATATGAATATCTTTGGCATGTAGTGCAAAGATCAATTATTGATGATTATCTTTGGTCCGTAGTGTAAAGATGACCCGTTGTTGAATATCTTTGGCATGTAGTGCAAAGATGACTTGTTGTTGAATATCTTTGGCATGTAGTGCAAAGATGAACTGTTGATAAATATCTTTGGCCCGTGGTGCAAAGATAAATTTATTAGTATGATTATGAACAGGAACTGTGATTTGCTATAACCATGATCTTTGATGTTTCAGGTAAAGACAGGTGATGAAAATTATCTTCGTCTTGGATGCGAAGAGGAATTTAGAATCAAAATTATGATTATGAGTTATTCATATGATTGTGGATTGATCAACATATATCATTGATTGATGTTACAGGGATAAAACATTGTTGGTAAACTTTTAACGTGGAGAAGATAATAGACTTTATAGTCTATTTGACTCTTCTAATGGATCGCTTCGTTCATTTTGCAACTATGGTTGAAAAGTTTTATTATCTACCATATGTTCTAAATCTCTGATTTATTACTGATGAAGTCTATTGATAATGTAATTATCTTTAGTCATGATATTTTTTTACTGAGCTAGTTGTGCTCACCTTTTTGCTTCACAATTCCTTTTAGGTAATAAAAGTGTAGCTGGGACAAGCGGGGAATAACAGGGGAATAGAACGGTGGTCTATAGATGTTGAGGGTGAGGTGAATTTAACTTGAAAGGGTTTTTTGCCACTATCATACAAGATGTCTAATGACATACAATCTCGTGTCATCATAAGACAGGGTTGTGCTCATCCACTTGCTGAGTATATTTACAAGCACTACCTATAAAATTTTGGTGTTTGTTTGGAGTATAATACCCAATTAGAGACAGTGGAGATAATGATATGTCAAGAGAAGACTCACCATTAGGAAGAATATGATAGTAATCTTCTCGTTTTTTTTGGGGTCTATTGGGTCAACCAAAGATAATTTTGTGGGCATATGATATCTATAATAACCTAGACGCATGGCCTCCCATGTACGAAGGTTTCCTTGAGCACTTCCCAAAGGTTTTAATTTCAAAAACAGTTTTTGACTGTACCTTTATGTAAGGTGTCATGGTGACGTGCTATCCAAGTTGGTGTCCAGAGTCACAGTTGGTATATTTTAGTATCAAAACTTACAACATATGTGTTGTTGTATTTTGCACGACAATTGTTGTAATAAAGTTGTAGTTTTTTTCTGTACCATGTATTTGGCGACTCAGAATGGGTTGGATGGAATGGACCTATTTTGGGGTTGTAACAATTACTGTAGCAATAATTGAGTATAACTGAGTGACTTCTCACGTAAGCATCAATAATCAATACCGTGTGCTAATATGCTACCACGCGTATTACTGTACTTTTACTACCAAGTAGTTCAACAGTTTAACGGTAAAACTTTCGCCGTTATTTTTATAAAAAGACATTTCTGTCATTTTCTAAATCTGACAATACTTTCATTGTGGGGTTCACCAATGATTGTGCCATCGTATGAATATTCCTTGTTAAAACGAATATTCCCCGACCAATCGAATATTTTATAACAACTTGTTTACTTTGCAAAATTTGTAAATATTACCTGTGACACCCCCAAATCCCGGTACTTCATTACCTCGAGATTTGGTGTTCATGCAATCAAAACATTCATATATAACTACCCAATCATAATAAATTGAATAATAAAAACCTGCCCATACATGATTACTTTAATAAAAACATTATCTCCCAGGTTCTCTAACCTTTAATACAATCATTCAAGTGCGGAAATAAAATTATTACATCACATCATTATTAAAAGTCTATCATCATAACGATAAAACAAAATTACAAGTCTTCATTACTTGTACATTTTTCCCTTTCCTTTGCTAGTTGTAGGTTTATCTACCTTCTCATTCATAGCTGCAATAAATGTATAAATATGCAAGAGTGAGCAAACAAAGTTCATTTGAAATAAGAATAAATATATTTACATCATTTGCCAAATAATAGGCTCAATTGAACTGAATGATATGTTCTATTAACATTTCAACATTTGCCAATTCATAGGCTCAATAGAACTGAATGACTTGTTCTATTAACATTCTTAAATATATTACTGAGGGTCAAATGACCACAAACCATGTCCTCAGTTATATGTAATCTTTCAACTTTAACTTTAACAGTCATATGACTATAAGGAGTCCACGTACTTAGGGGGATCAATCCTTCGTACAATGTATTGTGCACAACTATTTCAACGCTAAGCGTAAACCCCTAAACATAGGGTTGTTCATCTCAGTATTTAGAGTACAAGTTCGCACCAAAGAAAGTTTGGTTTGGATAAGCTTTCAAGGGTAATTGAAGTTTAATGATCATCAACTAGGGAACTAGTTGAATCCACAATGCTTGTTAATACAACAGTTGTTTAATAACAACATAACTTAGAACATTTGAGAATAATAAATGAACTGATTCTACATATCTAACTCATGCTTGAAATAACTATAGAGCATAAGTATTCAATAGAATGAATAAAATGGTTAACCTTTACTTGAACAGTAAAATAAGCTAAGGTTCAAGTTTTATAACATTAGAAATGAAATTTCTGAACTTTAAGAAACTTGCTTTACTGTAAACAAGTTAGAATAAATCAATCAATTGAGAATTTCCAATAACACTAGAGTTAGAGTTTGCTCAAATGGATTTTGGAAACAATTTACTTATTCATAATAGCATTAATATAAAAAAACTTGCTTCAATCAAAAGCATGAAGTTATAATAAATGAACTAACTCAACGAAAAATGTAGAGTTAAAACTTGCACAATGAAATAAACGAATTAGCTCAACGAAAGTGTAGAGTTAGAAAACTTGCCTTGAGCGTATGCTATAAAATTAAACTCACGATCACCTACACATAATTTTAGAACCACGATACCTATTAGACATGCTAAGCATATCATAACATGTTCATTACCATTCACATTTCATTAAACTCTAAGTGTTACTCTTCACAACACTTGTCTAACTTTCATTATGTATACTAAATTACCACATAACGCGTTTTTGATTTACTAATCATATTTGCAACTTTGATCATACTAACCATAACTCACTATGTTATGTTAACCTTAACATTACACATTTAACATGCTAACACATTTTCAGACCATGTTAGGATGTTTCCCCCAATCTCTTTAAAATAGCGTAAGTCGAATCTCAAACTGGGCATGGTGCAAATTGCGCCGCCATACAAAGGCTTGGAACCGAGCGCCATTTTTTGCCTTAACATGCCAAGTAGCAAGTAATTGTCTTGGGTGTGTTGACAGACGAGAGAAGGCTATGAATAGAGCTTGTCACTTTAGCCCAACAAACACAAATTTCACCCAATAAACAGTAATATTAACACGTAAAATAAATATACAACTATCATAAACATTATTGCTCATATTTACAACCAATTAGAACAATTTAACACTAACTAAAACCATTTTAATTTCGCAAAACTCATATTTTTCATAAAAACTCAATTTTCTTGACATTCGTTCTAGAAATCATCACTGTGAATTCATTAGTTGGCCAAAACATCTCATTCCAGTTACGTTATGTTCGTATCTCATAGAACTAACATATACAAGCTTCAATTTACATTTTCACATACTAATTAGCCACTAGAATTGATACTTTTCATGAACATATGAAAAATATATATATATACAATCATATACTGTCGAAAATTTCTTCCATTGACAAATGAAATTAGCATGCAATTGTTGTTTAAACATAATCTCTATCATCATATACTCACATAATCACAAGTAATCCCATTGTATAGCAATGATTCAACAATTTGAATTTCACAGATTATGTAAAAGTTTGCCGTAATACTCATAAACATAAATAATATCCAATTATGAACATACCTTTTGTTACGTGATAGAAATTCTTGTTAAACACACTGGAATTGACGTGAAAATCCTAAGCTTTCTCTCAATTTCTCTCAACCCTTCACTCAATTTCTCTAAACTCTCAAACTCCTCTCTTCTGTAAGCTTTAGCAAATAAAATGCGTAATGATATATATAAAAAGAAAAAATCGACATAGGCTTAATACGCATAATAAGTAACATCGATTATTAGGATAAATATATATAATTATAAATATATTATATTTATTATTTGATTTTATCTTATTGAATTTAAATAACCTATAAATCCCAAAAGTCATAAGGCTTGTTTTGCAAAAACCCTTTAAATATTAAAGAATTAATATATTAAGTCTTGTTTTGTTAAAACTAAATTAAACAACTTTAATTTATTTTAATAACTCCTTATAATATAGTTATTTGTCTCACTATATTTAATCAAGTTTTCATATTTATTTTAATTAATGTAAATCACAATTAATTAAATAAATCCTTAAAGCATATAACACAATACAAATAATTAATCATTAAATTGAAATATCAATATAATAATCATTTTCTAAATTCATCAATTATTTATTTAACAAATAATTCTCCAAATAATATTAAATCAATTAAATAAATATTCATTTACCGATAATCACATCGATTAAATATTTATGTAACTCAATAAATATTTAATATTACATTTAAAATTCGGAATGTTACATCACCCACAACTATAACATTAAATCAAATCAAATAAAACACCATAATATTCAAAAATATATTTCAAGATTAAAAAATTAATCTTTATTCATCAAAAGTTCAGGGTTCTTACAACCTCCCATTCTTATGAAATTTAGTCCTCGAAATTACTTTATTTTCGAGCACTTGTTCTTTCTCGTCGACTACACGGATAGGTATGTCAAGAGATGAGGATACAATGGTTGACTTCATTTTAGATTCTAACTCTTAGGTCATTTCCTCAACATGAATGGTTTCTCCACAAAACTTTGACTTGAGGTATAACCTCAAGCGTAGAATATGATCCTTCTTATCCAAGATTTTAAAAAGTATCTATTCATACGTTAAATCTTCCGCTATTTCATACTTTTCTCTAATGAGTTTGACAACTTGTCAGATTTGTGACAACTTCAGCAGAGTTTGTTTCAGTCCTAATAAATTGGCGTTCATCGACTTCATCCCAAAGACAAAGTGGAGTTCTCGCACTTTTATGCCGCATAATGCCTCGTAAGGTGGCATCGATGCGATGCGTGCGTGATAACTGTTGTTGTAGGCAAATTCTACCAACGGTAAATGTTCATCCCAGCTTCCTTTGAAATCCATGATGCATGCTCTCAGCATATCTTCCAACATTTGGATTGTTCGTTCACTTTGCCCGTCGGTTTCATGGGTGGTATGTTGTACTCATTCAGAATCGTGTTCCCATACATTCTTGTAATCTCTTCCGGAAGTTTGATGTGAACCTGGATCTCTATCTAACACAATTGACACTGAAACTCCATGTCTTGACACGATCTCTTTAACGCATACAGGCCGCTAGGCGATCAAGATTAAATCTAATCTTTATTGGCAAAAAGTGTGCAGATTTTGACAATCTGTCCACTATTACCCATATCGGATCGTATCCTTTCTGAGTCGTTGGAAGTCCTACCACAAAATCCATTGTGATATGTTCCCATTTCCATTCCGGTATTTCCAACGGTTGAAGTAACCCGCTTGGTCGTTGATGTTCAGCTTTCACTTTCAGACACATCAAGCATTTTGCAACGCATTTTGCAACATCTCTTTTCATATTCGGCCACCAAAAATGTCGTCGCAAATCTTGATACATCTTTGTACTTCCGGGATGAATCGAATATCTTGTGTTGTGTGCTTCGGTCAAGATTTCTTCTTTAAGCTCTGGTACTGCTGGAACTCAAATTCTTTCCTCGAATCGTAGTAGTCCTTCGGTGTCGATCTTGTATTTTACATCGCTACCCTCAACCACTTTCTCTTTAATCGTTTCACATTCTTTATCTTGTAGTTGAGCACTCTTCACTTTGTCCACCAAAGTTGGATTGGTATCTATTTGGAATAGTCGTTCATCAGATTCCTTTGGAAATTTGATTTCCAACTCTAGCTTTGTCATTGCTGAAATAAGCTCCTCCTGAGTAGTTATCAACATCAACTTCTTTCGACCTTTCCTGCTTAAAACATCTGCAACCACATTCGCTTTTCCCGGGTGATAAAAGATCTCACAATCGTAATCCTTTATCAATTCCATCCATCTCCTTTGTCGCATATTCAGGTCCTTCTGTGTGAAAATATACTTCAGACTTTTATGATCTGTGTAGATTTCATATTTCTCTCCATAGAGATAGTGTCTCCATATCTTGAGAGCAAACACTACTGCAGCCAATTCCAAATCATGAGTAGGATAACCTTTTTCATCATCCTTCAGTTGTCTTGATGCATACGCAATTACTTTGTCGTTCTGCATAAGAACATATCCCAACCCTTTATGTGAGGCATCACTATACACCACAAAGTTACCTGTACTATCTGATAATGACAACACAGGTGCCATACTTAATTTCTTCTTCAAATCCTGGAAACTTTCTTCACATTTCTCCGTCCAAACAAATTTCACAGTATTCCTGGTCAAATTTGTTAATAGAGTGGCTATCTTAGAGAAATCTTGAATAAATCATCTGTAATAACCGGCCAGTCCCAAGAAATTCCTCACTTCTGACGGTGTTCTTGGTTGTTCCCAATTGATTACAGCTTCCACTTTTGATGGATCCACGAAAATCCCATCTTTTTCAATCACGTGTCCAAGAAATTGCACACGGTCTAGCCAAAATTCGCACTTAGAGAATTTTGTGTACAACTTTTCCTTTCATAGTGTTTCCAATGTCAAACGTAAGTGTTCCACATGTTCTTCTTGAGTTTTGGAATACACTAGAATGTCGTCGATGAAAACCACTACAAACTTGTCTAAGAATGGTTTAAACACCCTATTCATCAAATCCATGAATGCAGCAGGTGCATTGGTTAAACCAAAAGACATCACCAGAAACTCTTAATGTTCATACCGAGTTCTGAATGCCGTTCGAGGTACATCCTCCTTCCTCACTTTCAACCGGTGATACCCACTTCTCAAATCTATTTTCAAAAAGTATTTAGCACCCTTCAACTCGTCAAACAAGTCATCTATTCTTGGTAATGGATATTTTTTTTTAATAGTGACTTTGTTTAATTCTCTATAATCAATGAAAAGACGAATTGACCCATCCTTCTTCTTCACGAATAATACTGGCGCTCCCACGGTGATACGCTTGGTTGAATATACTTCTTGTCTAACAATTCTTGCAACTGTACCATCAGTTCCTTCATTTCTACTGGAGCCAATCTGTACAGGGCCTTCTATATCGGTGTTGTTCTCGGCACTAAGTCGATCACGAACTTAATTTCTCTGTCAGGTGGAAGTCCTGGCAAATCCTCTTGAAACACATCCTCAAATTCCCTCACCACGGGTATCTCTTCCAATTTTACATTCTTTTTCTGAGTATCGACTATGTAAGCTAAATAGCCTACACAGCTTTGACTCAACAATTTCTTGGCCTGCATAATCGTCAGACATTTCATTTGTCTAGGCGATTTGCTACCATAGAATACTACCTTTGATGGAGTCATAAGGTTTACACATTTCTTTTGGCAATCAATTACCGCTCCATATTTGAACAGCTTATCCATTCCCAAAATTACATCAAACTCTCCAAGTCTAATCAGAATCAAATCTACCATTAGGACATTCTCCTTAATGTTCACCCTACAGTTCTTGTATACGAATCTAACATGGATTATCTATTTATTCGCAATTTCTATGTTCAAAGGGAAATTCAGTTCTTCTCTAGGCAGTTCTAACTTCTTAGCAAATTCATCAGAGATAAACGAGCAAGTAGCACCCAAATCAAATAATACATAAGCATCAATATCATTGATTGGGATAATACCTGACACGATATCTTTTGATTGCACAACATCTTGCACAGTCATGTTGAAGGTTCTAGCTGTGGGTTTGTTTGATGCTGTACCTCCATTGCTTTTGGTTGTCACTCCATCCTTCTTCTTAGGGCATTCCCGAGCAAAGTGATCCTTGGATTCGAACGTGAAGCACACATTCTTCTTAGGTTGAGTGCAATTTGGGGCGATGTGACCCTCCTAGCCACAATTGAAGCATACTCATTTCCCCATCAAACACACACCCTTGTGAAACTTCCCGCACGTAACACATGCTTCAAACTTCTTGTTCTGCTGGTTACCCTGCTGGTTTTCAACACCCACGTTTCCATTCCACTTCCTCTTCAAGTTGTTGTTGTTTCCACCACTACCACCTCCATTCTTAATTTCCACCTCATTCTTCTTCTTCTTCTTCTGTTCTTGATTGAACTTTGTCACTGCCTCGCCTCCACCTTTAGCGAGTATTGCTTTCTCCATCACTGTTGCGAAAGTCTACAATTAAAATAGGGAAACCCTATTGTACAACCAGGGCTTCAGTCCCTGTTCAAATCTCTTCGCCTTGCGTTCGTCCGTGCTGACTTGATAAGGCGCAAACCTCGCCAACTCGTTGAATTTAGTGGCATACTTAGATACCGTCATCGTTCCCTGCCTCAGTTCTATAAATTGTACTTTCAGCTGACCCTTCGAACTCTCGGGAAAATAGGTCTCGAAGAATATATCCTTAAACCTATCCCAGGTCATCATCCCTGGTCATTCTCGAGTTTTATTGGCCTGCCACTAATAACTAGCTTCTGCTTTCAACATGAATATTGCGAAAGCAGTCTTCTGATCATCTCCTACCCTAGCAACATCGAACATCTTTTTTTATCTCCATAATCCAAGTCTGTGCCTCGACTGGATTCACTGACCCACAAAATTTAGGTGGTCCAACCGCCTTGAACTCCTTAAACGTTGTTCCTTGGTTCTGTGGTTGATTCTGCAACGCTCTTGTCAGTAATGTCACTAATTGTTGAACTGGGTTAGCATCAACATTGTCGTTATTATTGGTTCCTTCATTAGTTCTCTGTCGTGGTGGTTGACGTCTGGGAGGCATTTTCTGTTTAAAAATACACCCATTAGATTATTACTCAATTCTTTTAAGTAATTTCTACTTAACTTGCTTCCACAAAAGAAATAACCACAAATCACATAACACTTCGAATAAAATAACAACTTTTATTTATTCATAACCTCTTTGAAAACATAAAACAATAGCATTACTGCTATTTACATTACTTCCTGAACTACAAAAGTTTCAGGACAACATCATCCTCATATCCCATAGGTTTCATAACACTTGGGATTTACAATTTATTTAACATTTTATTCATCGTACAACAACTACGATGTTCTACTAAGATACTGCTTAGCCTTACTACGTTCTTCCTCCATGACTCGGAACATTGTTCTGCGATCTAATATGTACGATGGCAACATCTCGAACTGAATAGGATATCCCATGACCCGATCCTGAGCTCGATTAACCATGGTGTTGAATACTCTATTCATCTCTTCCATCTTCATTCTCTTTGCCTGTGCGTCTTTTACTGCTATCCCGGCTCGTTGAAACATTACCTCATATGCATCCTTGGCTCTTGTCCTCTTTGTAGCTTCTTCCCTTAGCTTATTCTTCAGTTCAGCGACCACTTCGATCAGTTGTTCTTTTTCTCCTTCAGTCTGTACTAGTTTCTCCTCAACATTTGTCAGTCGTTCCTCCCGATCCTGGATCTCGCCGTCTTTCTGTGTCATTGCGGTCTGTTGTTCAGCTACTATCTCCTGCAACTCCTCAACTGTATCTTGAAGTTCCACGTTATGGTCATAGACTTCATCATACATACGAGCAGCTATCGAGGTTAGTGGAGTCTCCTCCTCCTCATCCTCGTCATCCTCATCCTCCTGTGGCAACTAAATGGGATCCTCCTCATCCGTCTTCACATCATCATCCTCATCTTCAACCACTGTGACCAACGGGGTTGACTCCCGTGACAGAAGTTGTTCCCAAATAACCTGAATGTCTCGAGGCTCCTCCTCTATAGGCATCCGAGGTCTATCCTCCCTAGCCTGACTGGATTCTCCGACATTAGTCATCCTGACAACAAAATTTTAAGTTTCAATTATTAATCATTACTACTCGACACTCATGAGCACATAAGTATAAACACATAATCACATAAGTGTTTTATTATTTCTTCCTTAAAACTCGATAGGAGATCACCACTATCTTTTCAAAGGTTACTTCCTAAGGTTTTTCCCCACCTAAGGTTCATAACCTAAAGATTTGATTCCAACTTGTGACACCCCCAAATCCCGGTACTTCATTACCTCAAGATTTGGTGTTCACGTAATCAAAACATTCATATATAACTACCTAATCATAATAAATTGAATAATAAAAACCTGCCCATACACGATTACTTTAATAAAAACATTATCTCCCAGGTTCTCTAACCTTTAATACAATCATTCAAGTGCGAAAATAAAATTATTACATCACATCATTATTAAAAGTCTATCATCATAACGATAAAACAAAATTACAAGTCTTCATTACTTGTACATTTTTCCCTTTCCTTTGCTAGTTGTAGGTTTATCTACCTTCTCATTCATAGATGCAATAAATGTATAAATATGAAAGAGTGAGCAAACAAAGCTCACTTGAAATAAGAATAAATATCTTTACATCATTTGCCAAATAATAGGCTCAATAGAACTGAATGATATGTTCTATTAACATTTCAACATTTGCTAATTCGTAGGCTCAATAGAACTGAATGACTTGTTCTATTAACATTCTTAAATATATTACTGAGGGTCAAATGACCACGAACCATGTCCACAGTTATAAGTAATCTTTCAACTTTAACTTTAACAGTCATATGACTATAAGGAGTCCACGTACTTAGGGGGATCAATCCTTCGTACAATGTATTGTGCACAACCATTTTAACGCTAAGCGTAAACCCCTAAACATAGGGTTGTTCATCTCAACATTTAGAGTACAAGTCCGCACCAAAGAAAGTTTGGTTTGAATAAGCTTTCAAGGGTAATTGAAGTTTAATGATCATCAACTAGGGAACTAGTTGAATCCACAATGCTTGATAATACAACAGTTGTTTAATAACAACATAACTTAGAACATTTGAGAATCATAAATGAACTGATTCTATATATCTAACTCATGCTTGAAATAACTATAGAGCATAAGTATTCAATAAAATGAATAAAATGGTTAACCTTTGTTTGAACAGTAAAATAAGCTAAGGTTCAAGTTTTATAACATTAGAAATGAAATTTCTGAACTTTAAGAAACTTGCTTAACTGTAAACAAGTTAGAATAAATCAATCAATTGAGAATTTCTAATAACAATAGAGTTAGAGTTTGCTCAAATGGATTTTGGAAACAATTTACTTATTCAATAACAGTTAATATAAAAAAAACTTGCTCAATCAAAAGCATGAAGTTATAATAAATGAACTAACTCAACGAAAATGTAGAGTTAAAAACTTGCACAATGAAATAAACAAATTAGCTCAACGAAAGTGTAGAGTTAGAAAACTTGCCTTGAGCGTATGCTATAAAATTAAACTCACGATCACCTACACATAATTTTAGAACCACGATACCTATTAGACATGCTAACATATCATAACATGTTCATTACCATTCACATTTCAGAAACTCTAAGTGTTCTACTTCGCAACACTTGTCTAACTTTCATTATGTATACTAAATTACCACATAACGCGTTTTTAATTTACTAATCATTTTTGCAACTTTGATCATACTAACCATAACTCACTATGTTATGTTAACCTTAACACTACACATTTAACATGCTAACGCAATTTCAGACCATGTTAGGATGTTTCCCCCAAGTTTGCTGTATTAGCAAAAGTCAGAATCTCAAACTGTAGGTATGCGGGCGCAATTGCGCCATACAAAGGCTTGGGACCAAGCGCCATTTTGCCTCAAGCACTTGGGCGTATTAAGGCCGGTGTTCAGACAGACGCAGAGAAGGCTATGAACAGTAGCCGACTTTAGCCCAACAAACACAAATTTTACCCAATAAACAGTAATATTAACACGTAAAATAAATATACAACTATCATAAACATGATTGCTCACATTTACAACCAATTAGAACAATTTAACACTAACTAAAACCATTTTAATTTCTCAAAACTCATGTTTTTCATAAAAACTCAATTTTCTTGACATTCGTTCTAGAAATCATCACTGTTAATTCATTAGTTGGCCAAAACATCTCATTCCAGTTACGTTATGTTCGTATCTCATAGAACTAACATATACAAGCTTCAATTTACATTTTTACATACTAATTAGCCACTAGAATTGATACTTTTCATGAACATATGAAAAATATATATATACAATCATATACTGTCGAAAATTTCTTCTACTGACAAATGAAATTAGCATGCAATTGTTGTTTAAACATAATCTCTAACATCATATACTCATATAATCACAAGTAATCCCATTGTATAGCAATAATTAAACAATTTGAATTTCACAGATTATGTTAAAGTTTGCCGTAATACTCATAAACATAAATAATATCCAATTATGAACATACCTTTTGTTGCTTGACGGAAATTCCTGTTAAACACACTGGAATTGATGTGAAAATCCTAAGCTTTCTCTCAATTTCTCTCAACCCTTCATTCAATTTCTCTAAACTCTCAAACTCCTCTTTTCTCTAAGCTTTAGCAAATGAAATGCGTAATGATATAATAACAAAGAAAACTCACATAGGCTTAATACGCATAATAAGTAACATCAGTTATTAGGATAAACGTATATAACATAAATATATTATATTTATTATTTGATTTTATCTTATTTAATTTAAATAACCTAGAAATCCCAAAAGTCATAAGGCTTGTTTGGCAAAAAGCCCTTTAATTATTAAAGAATTAATATATTAAGTCTTGTTTGTTAAAACTAAATTAAACAACTTTAATTTATTTTAATAACTCCTTATAATATAGTTATTTGTCACACTATATTTAATCAAGCTTTCATATTTATTTTAATTAATGCAAATCACAATTAATTAAATAAATCCTTTAATCACATAACACCTTACAAATAATTAATCATTAAATTGAAATATCAATATAATAATCATTTCCTAAATTCATCAATTATTTATTTAACAAATAATTCTCCAAATAATATTAAATCAATTAAACAAATATTCATTTACCGATAATCACATCCATTAAATATTTATATAACTCAATAAATATTTAATATTACATTTAAAATTCTAGAATGTTACATCACCCACAACTATAACATTAAATCAAATCCACACCATAATATTCAAAAATATATTTCAAGAAAAATTAATCTTTATTCATAAAAGTTGGGGTCTTACAACCTCCCTTTCTTATGAAATTTAGTCCTCAAAATTAAGGTGCGTACCTGGTATGTCGAAGAGATGAGGATACCTTGACTTCATTTTAGATTCTAACTCCTAGGTCATTTCTCAACATCGTGGTTTCTCCACAAAACTTTGACTTGAGGTATAACCTTGGAGCGTAGAATATGATCCTTCTTATCCAAGATTTTAACAGGTACCTTTTCATACGTTAAATCTTCTGCTATTTCATACGGTTCTAATTCAATAATGTGGTTCGGGTCTTTCACATATTTACGTAACATAGATATGTGAAAAACGTTTTAAACACGAGACATACTTGGCGGTAAGGCTAGTTTATAGGCCACAGTTCCTACTAGATCGAGTATTTTGAATGGCCTAATAAATCGAGGATTGCGCTTTCCTCTGTTTTCAAATCTTGTAACTCCTTTCCATGGAGCAACACGTAACAACACATGCTCTCCAACATTGAATTCCACGTCTCTTCGATGAAGATCAGCATAACTCTTTTGTTGATCTTGTGAGATTTTTATACGTTGCCGTATCATTTGAATCTTTTTCGTTGTCACGCGTACCAAATCCGGTCCCAACAATGTTGCTTCACCCACCTCTTCCCAGCATACTGGAGAACGACATTTGCGTCCATACAATGCCTCAAATGGAGCCATGCCAATACTTGTTTGATAACTATTATTGTAGGAGAATTCCACCAATGGCAAGAACTTGTCCCAACTTCCTTTGAAGTCAAGGACACAGAGTCTTAATAAATCTTCAAGAGTTTGAATAGTCTTCTTCGACTATCCGTCTGTTTGAGGATGATATGCTGAACTAAATCGTAAATCTGTTCCCATAGCTTTTTGCAAACTAACCCAAAATCGTGAAGTGAATCTTGGGTCTCGATCAGAAACTATGGATACTGGCATACCATGCTGTCTTACAATCTCATTTATGTAAATACTAGCAAGACTTTCAAGTGAATAAGTTTCTCGTATATGCAAGAAATGAGCAGACTTGGTTAATCTATCAACAATAACCCAAATTACATCAATTCCTTAAGAAACCTTGGGAAGACCAGAACAAAATCCATGGTAATGTGCTCCCACTTCCATTCTGGAATTTCAAGTGGTTGCAATGGACCTTTTGGCACTTGATGCTCCGCCTTGACACGTTGACAAGTTAAACACCTTGAGATAAACTCCGCGATGTCTCTTTTCATATTACTCCACCAAAATGTATGTCTAAGATCACGATACATCTTGGTACTTCCGGGATGGATTGCAAACGATGTGTTGTGTGCCAAAACAGGTATACATCACCCATCTTGAGTCACCAGATACAAGGTACTGAATACAAATACAACTTAATTATACAACAGTCGTGTAAAATACGACAAAACATAGGCTGTGAGTTTTAATACAAATATTGTCATCTAGACAATATCCACACTCAATGGAGTCCTCATTACATTTATTATCACACTATTTCACAGAATAGTGAGGACTACTAATGCACCATCTAGGACCATCACTCTTTTCCCCGACTAGTCCCAGCTACGTTCTCATTTCCTGAAGAGAACAATGAAAGAAAGGGTGAGCTCAAGTAGCCCAGTAAGAAATATTATGACTAAGATAATGCATAATAAATTATCATTAGCCTTCAACAATGTTAAACTGATAGAATATAATAGACAACAAGTTTAACTGCAGCGGATCAAGCAATCCATTAGAAGAGTCAAGTAAGGTATAAAATCTACTATTTTCTATGATTTAAAAAGTTTTTCATCAACTTTATCGCTGAGACTCCGCTTAATAAATAAAATCGAATCATCCCTGCTCCACGACCAAGGATATTCATGTAATCATCGATGGTTATGACTATACCGAATAATCCCTGGTAATAATCATACTAACAACTGTCCACCAATGAACTACATGCCAATGAGGACTTTTACCACATCATTCGTCACATTACGGTCATGATTATACCGAATAATCCCTGGTCATAATCATACCAAGTCCATCTATGCACGTAAGCCAAAGATGACTTTCATCACAATATAAGCATGAGGATGATGACAATGACATAATAATTCAATAAAACAAGTTCAAGAATAAATTTTAAAGATTTATAAATTAATTTATCCAGGAAGCAATAACGTCCAAATTGTCAACATGATACTGCTTTGTAGAGTAAAATTCAAGAATGCTCAGAATAATATTTCCATGAAAAGATACTAGATGAAGCGCAAATATCGAGGATATTCCACTAATTTCATGGAGTATAGAAGCCAAAGCTTTAACCAACCGAGTATAATAGAATATATGAAAGCGCAAATGGATTTTTGCTCGCCATGCGGTAATCCATGACGAGATCATTTCCACAATTTAATAAGGAATGAATCTGAAGGATCATTCACCATGCATGTAGTAATCCACATAGGCGAGTTATTCCAAGAATAATAAAGAATGAAATAATGTATGATTCACCATGCGATGCGATAGATCGCATGTACATGTTATTCTAAATGTAATAATAAATAATGGAACCAGTCCCAAGATAAACGCACGTACGTAATATTCCGAGAATAATAAATAATGGAACTGGTCCCACGTAAACGCATACATACATGATATTCGGCGAGAATAAAAAATAATGGAACCAGTCCGGCCAGAATGCACAGATATGATATTAAATGTAATAATAAAGAATGGAATATTAGAAGAATTTCACCATGTATGCGGTGATTGCAGATAAACAAAGTTATTCCAACAGTAATAATAAGAATGGAATAACAATGAATTCACCGGGCATGCGATAGATCAGTACAAACAAGTTATTCCAACAAAGATAATAAAGAATGGAATAATGAAGAATTTCACCATGTATGCGGTGATTGCGATAAACAAAGTTATTCCAACATAATAATAAAGAATGGAATAACAGAAGTTCTCTTCATGAATACAAAAGAAATAATACCCCTTACGAGTACAACAAATAATATCCCTTACCTTAGAAAAACTGAATATTGGAGTAGTGAAGTAGCAGAATAATTTTCTTCTTTCTCTCTATAGTTTCTCTCTCTAGAGTTTCAGTGAATTCGTAAGAAATAATGAAGGAATGAGCTTCTATTTATAGGAGAATGGACTGAATAGTAACTAATTCATGAACGGTCCAGATTGATTTACTTTTAAACGGACGATCCATATTTATTTACTGTGTATATGAACGATTCAGATTGAATGTAACATGTTGTTGAATTGTAAGTTGAGCTATCTGGTGTATATGGATATCTATTTATGATGTAAGACTTTGTATAGTCATTTTGTTGTAACGATTCATGATGTAAATTTGAATCGAAGAGATGTAATGTAAAGGTTGCGATTTAGGATAATAAAGAAGGAAATGTATAAAAGTTTTAAATATTTCGCATTTTTAGTGATTTTAATATCGAATAATGATGTAAAGATAGATTAAAGTTGTATCGTTAACGATCGAGAAGAAGAATATTATTGTATGAATTTTGGGGACGTTACAATGACAATGACATAATAATTCAATAAAACAAGTTCAAGAATAAATTTTAAAGATTTATAAATTAATTTATCTAGGAACCAATAACGTCCAAATTGTCAACATGATACTGCTTTGTAAAGTAAAATTCAAGAATGCTCAGAAGAATATTTCCATGAAAAGATACTGGATGAAACGCAAATATCGAGGATATTCCACTAATTTCATGGAGTATAGAAGCCAAAGCTTTAACCAACTAAGTATAATAGAATATATGAAACTGTAAATGGATTTTCACCCGCCATACGGTAATCCACGTAGACTGATCATTTCCACAATTTAATAAGGAATGAATACGAAGGATCATTCACCATGCATGTGGTAATCCACATAGACAGGTTATTCTAACAGAATAATAAAGAATGGAATAAAAGAAGGATTCACCATGCGTGCGATAGACTGCACAGACAGGTTATTCGCAACAGAAAAATAAATAATGGAACCAGGTCCGGCATAAACGCACAAACAAAATATTCCGACAGAATAATAAATAATGGAACTAGGTCCGGCGTAAACGCACAGACAAGATATTCCGACAGAATAATAAATAATGGAGCTAGGTCCGGCGTAAACGCACAGACAGGATATTCCGACAGAATATTAAAGAACGGAATATTAGAAGAATTTCACCATTATTGCGGTACTTCGCATAAACAGGTTATTCCAATAGAATAATAAGAATGGAATAACAACAGAATTCACCAGGCATGCGATAGAGCGAACAGACAGGTTATTCCAACAGAATAATAAAGAATGGAATAACAGAAGAATTTCACCATGTATGCGGTACTTCGCATAAATAGGTTATTCCAACATAATAATAAAGAATGAAATAACAGAAGTTCTCTTCATGAATACGAAAGAAATAATACCCTTTACGAGTACAACAAATAATATCCTTTACCTTATAAAAACTGAATACTGGAGTAGTGAAGTAGCAGAATACTTTTCTTCTTTATCTCTATAGTTTCTCTCTTTAGAGTTTCAGTGAATTCGTAAGAAATAATGAAGGAATGAGCTTCTATTTATAGGAGAATTGACTGAATAGTAACTAATTCATGAACGGTTTAGATTAATTTACTTTTAAACGGACGGTCCATATTGATTTACTATTAAAACTTAAAGCAACGGTCCATACTGATTTACTATTAAAACTTTAAACCAGTGATCCATATTGATTTACTATTATAACTTTCCACCAGTGGTCCATATTAATTTACTATTATATCTTCAACCAACGATCCATATTGATTTACTATTATAACTTCAACCAACGGTCTAAAAAATTATCACATCTCCTCATGGAATAATATTATACCCAAAAATGATTTGGACTGAAAAGAATATATTTTTCGGGTGAATAGTATCCCGTGAATAGTACTTCGTGAATAGTACCCCGACATGAAAAGTGTCCCAAATACCCGAGTGAACAATACGAGAGTGAATAGTAACTGGGTGAATAGTAACCCGTGAATAGTACTCCGACACGAAAAGTGCCCCGAATACCCGATTGGTCAATATAACCTCCAGACATCAATTATTATTGAAATAAATATCGATTTCCACTAACACTAATAATTCCAACACAATGGAACTATAAAATTCATCTTTAATCAACACGAACTTATTCATCATTAATATTATAATTCACAATATTTAACAACCGAGATCGTTCCTGGGAAGAGGGGCTTTTCGATAAGGATTTCTCCTTATTGGCGCCGCAATTAGGTGACCAAACCTCTCCTCGATGTAACTTCTAGACATTGTCAATATTTCAAATAATAATATGAATAATCGCGTTAGTCTCAATTATTGATTTAATAATATATCATATTATGCAGATGATATTGTAACAATAATTGAATCAATAATATGAGAGATATGATGTAGCAATTACTGTAGCAATAATTGAGTATAACTGAGTGACTTCTTACGTAAGCATCAATAATCAATATTGTGTGCTACTATGTAACCACGCCAGACATCGCATTACTTTTACTACCGAGTAGTTCAGCGCTTTTACTTGTAACATTTTCGCCGTTATTTTTATAAAAATATTTTTGTCGTTTTCTCAATCCGACAATAATTCTGTTGTGGGGTCCACCAATGATTGTACCGTCGCACGGATATTCCCCGACAAAAAGAATATTTCCCGACCAATCGAATATTTTATGACAACTTTCATACTTTGCAAAATTTATAAATACTACCCACAACTATAACATTATATCAAATCCACACCATAATATTAAAAAAATATTTCGAGAAAAATTAAATCTTATTCATAAAATTTGGGGTCTCACATTATACTTTAAATCATGGTCGTTAGGAACACAAAGTCTAGAGTTGACTCAAAGTATTCCTTCTTCATCGATTCTTGCTTCCGGAATAGCACCTTCTTGTACTTTCTTCCTCATATGCATCAGCTCCAGGTCTGTAGCTTGAGCAACTTTAACTTTATCGATTAAAGTCGGTTTTACTCGTATATTTGCCATCATCACATGGGTCCCTGGAGTCTTTAACTCTATCTCCATCCTTTGCAAGTCATACTGTGACGCCCCCAAATCCGAGTTATCTTTAACCGAGTTTGGTGCTCACGATACTAATATACCCATTCATTCTAAAAGAAAATTGTCTTATATTACATAACTTAAATCCCAGGTTCCATAGACCTTTACATAACTTACAAACTGAATATCATTACACAACATAGTGGTAACAATATTTATTACATTTACTACTTAAATAAGCACAGGCGCTTAATAAAAGACTATTCAACCACTTTGCCCTTTCCTTTGTCTTTTCCAGATGGACCAACAACCTCATTTTTAACTGAAAACATTATATTTAACGCAAGGGTGATCAACAAGTTTGCCCAGCAAGGAAATAAGTAGCTATATATAATGGAACAGAAATATTATAACAATGAGGATATAATGCAATAGATACTGAACAAGATAATTCTTTAAAAGGGTTCGAATATGAAAATCAGGCTTTAGCATGCTGTAAGATCAAATGACCAGTGAACTATGTACTAGAATTGATAGTAGTAATACTACAATCCATGGATACACACAGTTATAAAAGCTGTTCTATATCCTAAGCTCGTACTTTAGAGTATCAGCCTAAGTACCCTACATTATGCACAACATAACAGTCTAATGACACTTTTTATGTCCTTCGAAATCATATGTCCGGTACAATATGCCCCTAAAAAATGGTTGTTCATTCACAACATTATACAAGAGTCCGCACCACAACAAAGATGGTTTGGAGAACATTAAATGAGAATTTCATGAATAATATCAATGTATCTCAACAGTTGTCTAACCAATTTAATGGCATTGACATGCTTTTAATATAACTTATGTAAGAGAGAAGTTCAATATACTATCCTTTTGAATCTGATTGCAATAAAAAGGTTATTTAACCTTATATTATTCATAAATAGGGAGAGACAGTTCAGAAATTAGAGAACCTGTCTATTGCAGAATACTTTCCCAATAAAGAGTAAGAGCTAGAAACTTGCCTTGTTTGTAGACTATTGATAAGATTCAGCTTAATGTGTTCTTATAGAGCCTACACAATTTATTTTCATTTACAAGCCTATTAGCCAAATAGCCAAGTCATATAGCTTGTGTAGGTTCACACATCACATAATTCAGTGGTCAAGTCTGTAGTTAGATTCCTACATTTTATACATTTTTCAAAAATATCATCCATGTTTTCTCATTATTCAATCTTCTCTTTAATGGGGTTCAACATGCTTACAACAAGTAATAGTAATCAAATTATAATTATTATTTGCATTAATCAAGCATGTTAGCCACATAGTCAAGTCATATAGTTTGTAAGCTCACATATCACGTAGTTTCTGTGATCATGGTTAGATTTCATATATTTGATACATTTTTCAAATATCTCATCCATGTTCTTATCATCACCATTTTTTCTCTTTGATGGGGTGTAGTATGATAATAACATGCAATCACACATATTTATAGTTTACACCATATTAAGAACTTAGTACATGAAGTTTTCATGCTTTGCTTAGGGACTTCTAGCATACAAGGTGTTTTTGTAACTTATTTTATACCTTTGAAAATATTCACAACTTGGTTGAGTAATTTATAGTTCTTATAACACTTTATAGCTTTATTCTTGTATACAAAAGTGTATCATTCTTGATTTTCCTCTCTATGCCAAAATAGTCCCAACTTAATCTATACGTGGCAATCCAGCTTTGCTCGGCCATTTGGGGCTTTAGACAGGCTTTGTGTACAAGGTTACTTTGGTAATTAAAATTACATTCTATATCTAATTCTTCACATTTCCTTCAAGGTCAACTAGCTAATTAAAACTGCCATGGCAGTAGCTTTACCTCCTTTTCCTTTACTTTCCCATATGAATTGTACAACAAAGCTAGAAGTGGCCCTTCCAAAACTGTCATAGCAAGTGTCTGTTATGACCAGCTGCTGCCTAAAGGCAGTAGCTCCTTTCCCTTTATCAACCTACCTAATGTCCCTTTATACTTTACCAAGAATTTATATTACATCATGAGGCTAACAGCTCTTAAGTTTTGACAATAAGGAGCTTAATGTAGTTTAAATAGTGTTCAACTTTAACTGAATTTAGTAAACTTGTCACTGCAATAGCAGTTTGTTGAGGCCATATTTTATTGACTACTAGCAGTCCCATGATCCCCCTTTTATCCCATTTTTTATTCACAAGTTAACCATCAGTTAACATATCATTTCTAATTCATATAATTTCCCTCTATTGGACAGTTTATGACTATTTATAGAAGGTGCTTTAACTGTCTATTGGCATGATTAACAGTTACTGTCCTTGGACAGTAACTCATTCCGTAAATCTTTAACTTTGCTACTTCATAACTTACTAAAAGCATAAGAAAACAAAATAAAAGCCAGCAAGGTTATTTACTTGATGTTACCAATGACAGCAGCTACTTGGTTAAGTCTAGTATTAACTACTATATATACTACTTACTGCCACCCTTTTGTAGCAGTCCTTGATCGTATTTGAGCCCCTTAAGATCTCTACAGAATTTTGTCTTTTTATAGTGGTGCAACCAACTGTTTTGACCAAGTTTGTACTAGTAGCCACCCAAAGCTATTTGCCACTGTCATTAGCAGCATCATATGCCCGGATATCCTTTTTCCAGATTTTCAATCATAGGTCTCTAGTTACTTAACCTCTAGAGTTTTAAAGTTATCCAAGTGGCTTATCAAAGGGATATTTAAGTTTTGATTCCTTGGCTCAGCCACTGCTCAACACAATGGACCAAAGGAATGATCAAGCTGGTACTTTTTACTACTAGAGTTAGCCTAAAACAATACCATGCTAAAGTTTACCATACCAAATTACTTCAATCATCTCATATGTTAGGTAATTCAAGTCAATGCCTTACTTGTTTTAATATCCAGCTCTTTTTACCAAAACAGTTCTTTTAGAACTTTTATCAAATAGTTGGTGGGCATGGTTTTAAGCTACCAGTTTCACAACCATTTAATTATGTCACAAACCCATTTTGTTCTCCTTATTACTCCTCAGTCCATCATATCTCCTCTACTTAAATTTAGTCCATAACAATACCACAATAGCATATCAGTCAACTAAATGCTACAACAGTTTACATAGCAATTCAAAAATCCATATAGCAGTCTTCAAGTCTTATACCAGGCCTTTTAGGCAAGGTTCAATAATATATTGTACAATCATAAGCATATGTAATCACTTATTATAATTATAGGCATACAAACTTAGTAGACAATGGCTTTATTACTCTATATAAACAAGGTTCAGAACTCATAACCTTTAAGCATGATAACTAGAAACACTCTTTAGCTTAGTTAAGGTGAGCACTTGGCATATGTAGTCATTAAAAGATATATGCATACATAGCTTCAATTTTGATAATTCTTAGCTAACATGGGATTCTTACAACACATTTTTTATTAGATAGTAATACAACCAAATTCTATCAAGTCATGACTTTGAAATTATAGGTAGCTAGGGGCTGCTTTGAATCATTTCCCAAAATAGGCCCAAATTTGTCTTACTTTAGGCTCTTTTGAACACTTTCATAAACATTCATGTTAGGTGCTTTAGACCCCATGTTATAAAATATAACCCACTTTGTTTTCAAGGAAAGATAAGTTCTTATATAAGTTTATCAATCTAGCCAAAAGTGGTTTCATTTTGCTTGTGTATATGACTACCCTGGTATGTAGGTTATATCAATACATATTATACTTGGCATAGAGGGTACTTGAAGCATAGCTACCCTTTAAATGAGAATTTAAATATAATTTTGGACTCCATTCCTAGCCAGCCTGTTTTGACAATATAACAGTCTTAGACAAGCATTTTAGGCAAGGTTTATTACACCAAATGGTAGCAAGCACTGACATATATGCCTTTCTAACACATAAATATTTTATCTACCATATATTCATGATTTAAAGCATCTAAAGGCAAGGTCTTTATGCTTTAAGCCAAAACAGCCCTCTTTAGGATTTAAATTCAAAAACAAACATGGTTTACTAACATGTTTACAAAGATATCATGGGTGTGCAACCTAGAAATTTATACTATCTTTTATATGGTATTTATCATGCATAGCATATATTTGGATGACATAGAATACCTTACACCATATATATCAGTCCTTATTAAGACTCTAATCTAGCATACCAGATTCTCAAAATAGTGGCCAAGTCTTAGTTAATTGCTTAGCTCATATATAGGCTAGTATATATCAAGTTATAATCATCTTATGCTCATGCAAAATCGACCCTTTTAGCACATTTGCATCATTAGAATTTCAATGTAGAATATTGGCATAAGATTAAACTTGATTGTACTCCTTTTCAACACAGTTGATCCCAGTAGTATATTAATAGACATTTCATCAAACAGTTGGGGTACAATCTTTAATTTCCTAGGTTAATCATAAGTGTAGGCAGGGCTGCTACTAATAATGGTATAATATACTATAAGTAACAACCATATGTAGCCACAACAAAGCAACAATATTATGCAAGCCAAATTAATCTTAACAGTCAACCTGCCCCTTGTGTCTATCCTAGGACATTCGGCCATAACAGAGCACTAGTGGCACGAAAATGGAATAGAAAGAGGATTGAAAAGATTACCTTAGTAGCTTAGAGGTTGCACTTGATTGTTGTTCAATTCCTTTTTCCTTCTCTAGTCGAACTCTTCTTATCTCACTATCAGTCGACTCTTTCTTTTTCTTTCTTACTATGCTAGAGACTTGGGAAATCAGTTAAGGGGTAGGACATGAAGTTATATAGCTGAAATTTCTTTCTCTCGGTCGTACTAGGTTGTCCCCTATCCGGCCCCTACTCAGTCACTCTATCAAGCTGAGTGTAATCAGTACTAGCCTAGTTCTTTTGGCTCCTTCCCAGCCACCTTAGCTTACCTGCTATACCTCATCTTCTGAAATCTGACCTGTTACTTGTTTGCTAACTAAACTAACTTACCTGCTAACCAGAACTAGCTTAGACTCTGCATAACCTGCTACTCAACTGACTAACCAATGAACTAACTAACTGTTAACAACAAAACAACCTCGGCTCTTCAGTTCACCCATGTGGGCTGCTGGAATGTTCTTAAGGCAAGGCTGTGCATGTATTTTGTTTTGGGCCTAGTCCCTTTAACCCAATGTGTTAATTGTTAACTTGCTAACTGGAACAAAACTTAGCCTAATCCTTCCTAATGCGGGCTGCCAAATTGGGCTACAAGTATACTTAGCAAAATTTAATAGGGCTCAATGCCACAATAGGGGCTCTTATTAAATTTAGAACACATGGAACTTTTATCTATCATTTTCCTTCTTTATCACTAAATAATGCTTTTGAATTAAATTAATTATATTATTATAGTATAATCATTTCATTAATCACATAAGTAATTTCAAGGCAAAGATATTTCATAATTAAACCATGTTGGCTTTCATTTTCATCATTGATATTTATTTAACACTATATTACTGTATATCCTCATCTCTTTCTTTCCCTTTCATAATTCAAGATGCTTAATAAACTATTAAGTAAATAATAGTTTTGTCACAATGAGAAGTAACATAATAATAATAAAAAAATTTATACTCAAAATTTGACATTATAATAATCGGATATTACATAGGATTTTCTGAGTCATTATACATACAAAATGGGTCTTTGTGACAATATCGCACTCATACCCACATATGATCTTCTACTCAATGCGTCAGCTACCACGTTCGCTTTTCCAGGATGGTACTGAATGGTATGATCATAATCTTTCAACAACTCAAGCCAACGTCATTGCCGCATGTTGAGTTCCTTTTGGGTGAAGAAATATTTGAGGCTTTTATGATCCGTATAGATCTCCACCTTCTCCCCATACAGGTAATGCCTCCAAATTTTAAGCGCAAAAACGACAGCTGCTAACTCTAGATCATGAGTATGATAATTCCTATCATATTCTTTGAGTTGTCGTGATGCATATGGTATGACTTTCCCATGTTGCATGAGAACACATCCTAACCCTATGCCTGAAGCATCGTTGTAAATGACAAATCCCTCCGAACCAGATGGTATTGTCAAAACAGGTGCTAAAATGAGTCTCCACTTGAGTTCTTGAAAACTCTTCTCACATTCCTCGCTCTAACCGAATTTTATATCTTTCCGAGTCAGCTGAGTTAATGGAGTAGCGATTTGAGAAAACCCTTCTACGAATCTCCGGTAATAACCAGCTAAGCCGAGAAAGCTACGTACTTCGGTCACTGACTTAGGTTGCTCCCAACTTTGAATTACTTCAATCTTTTCCGAGTCAACAGATATTCCATGATTTGATATCACTTACCCAAGGAATGCTACTTCCTCAAGCTTGAACAAACATTTCTTCAACTTGGCATAAAGCTTGTTTTCACGAAGCTTTTGGAGTATCAGCTTCAAGTGTTGCTCATGATCTTCACGGATTTTGGAGTAAATGAGGATGTCATCAATAAAGACGGCCACAAAGTGATCCAAATATTCCTTGAATACTCGGTTCATCATATCCATGAAGGCAGCAGGATCATTAGTCAATCCAAAAGACATGACTATGAATTCGTAATACCTGTACCGAGTTCTAAAAGCAGTCTTTGGAATGTCATCCGTTTTAATCTTCAATTGATGATATCCAGAATGAAGATCGATCTTTGAAAAGAATTTGGCGCCTTGCAACTGGTCAAACATGTCATCAATGTGAGGCAACAGATACTTATTTTTAATGGTGACATGATTCAACTCCCGATAGTCAATACAAAGTCGTATACTTCCATCTTTTTTCTTTACGAATAGAACATGAGCACCCCAAGGAGACGTACTAGGACGAATGAAACCGATGTCTAATAATTCCTGCAGTGGGGTCTTTAACTCCTGAAGTTCAATAGGAGCCATTCGATATGGGGCTTTGGAAATGGGTTTTGTATCGGGTTCAAGGTCGATACCAAACTTGATTTCATGCTCCGGGGGTAGGCCAAGAAGTTCTTCGGGGAATACGTCAGGAAATTTATTAACAATAGAGATATCATTCAAATCTGACGTATTTTTGTTTAAATCTGTTACATGGGCTGAGAAAGCTTGACATCCGTTTTTTAATAAACGAATAGCTTTATGGATTGATATGACAATGATTGACTTTAGTGGTTTGGTTGCTTAAATTCGAATAATAGATTGGTTAGGAATGTGAAAGCTAACAACCTTACGAAAATAATCAATTTTTGCATGATGAGTAGTTAACCAATCAATCCCTAAAATCACATTAAATGCAAGTATTTTTAAGGAAATAAGATCGACAAGTAATGTGAGGGTACCGATTTGAACCAAACATGACTTATAAATAGTGGATGTAATGAAGGTTTCTCCCACGGAGTTTCAACAGATAAGTCAAAGTCTAATTTCTTCGAAGTTAAATTTAAACGTTGAGCGCAAGTAGGAGAAATAAAAGAATGGGTAGAACCGGTATCAAATAAGGTATAGACTTCACAAGAGTTTATGATTAGCTTACCCGTGATGACTTCGTTAGGGTTCCTCGCTTTTTGGGAGGTTACGACAAACACTCTTCCTTAAACTATCAGCTTTGACTTCTCCGGGACGACCTTTGGTGCTTCCATCCCAGCTGGACTTGGCTTTACTGCACAAAAAAATCGGGCTAGGTGACCTTCTCTTCCACAATTATAACACACTTTGGATTGCTGCGTACAGTTCGGACTGATATGTCCCTCCCCTCCGCATTTGTAACATACGATTGTCGGTCGTTTCCCTTCCTTAACAATGATTCTTTGGTGTTGACGTCTTTCCATCATTGTTGAATCTTTTCTTCTTGAAATTTCCACTTCTATTCTCTTGGCCATAATTTCCACCGAAGTGGTTACCATTTCTGGCATGTTGATTTCCTCCACGTTTGTTGTCACCACTTCGATGACTGCTACTACTAGTATTATCATTTTTTCTGCTACTCTCTCTTGGTTGGGTTGACTCATTATCGCGCTCCAATAACTGAGCCCTATTTACAACATCTGAATACAAAAATAGTTTGTGAGAAATTAGGTATTGACGTATCTTGGGTTTCAAACCTCTTAGAAACATCCACGTCATTCTCTCCTCATTAGCAACCAAGTGGGACGCAAACCTGGACAACTCGGTAAACTTAGCTTCATACTGCGACACGATCATATTGTTCTACTCCACCTTGATGAACTCTACCTCCTTCATGTAATGAATACTTTCGAAAAAGTACTTGTCGTTGAACAGTTCTTGGAACTTTTCCCAATACATCTTCAGTGCGGCAGGTTGAGTGCGCTTTACAGATTCCCACCAATAATCTGTCTCTCCTCGCAACATGAAGGTGGCAAAGGGAACCTTTTGCTCCTCGGAGCATCCCAAGACATCAAATATCTTGGTGATCTTATTTATCCACGCCTCCGCCTTAAGTGGTTTTGGCTCTCCCAAAAACTCCGGTGGTCCCAGCTCCTTAAACTGCTTAGCGGTGACCATCCGAGAGTTGCTAGTGTTTCCACCTATATTTTGAACAGGAGTCTCTCTCGCCTGATGTTGCATGAATTGCATAAAGCCTCTGAACATCACATCGTTCATCATCTGGTCGGTGTTGTTATTTACCTGAGGATTATTGCCTTCTTGATGCACATTATCCTGGGTATTGATCGTTGGTGACTCAACGGTCTCATGTGCTTCATTGCTTATGTCAACATTTTCAGATGCCATTTTCAAATACTGCCACAAAACAAGGGTTAATTGATATGCCACATATTATCCCTGTACTCTGACTGACCAATTAAATAACAAAAAAACTTAGGTAGGTCATACTAACGAAGGAATTACCCGACTCTCCCCTCCTAGTTCTAGTCTCACATCTTAGCCAGGGATCATATCCCTAAGCTTTAATACTAACTGTGACGCCCCCAAAATAGGTATACATCACCCATCTTGAGTCGCCAAATACATGGTACAGAAATAAAATACAAACTTCTCTTATACAATACGACAAAACGTAGCAGAGAGTTTTTACACGAATATTATCTAAAAGACAATATTCAAACTCAAAAGGAGTTCTCATTACAATTATTATCACAATATTTTATAAAATAGTGAGGACTACTATAGCCATCATCTCAGACCATCACTCCGTTCCCCGACTAGTCCCAGCTACGTTCTCAATTCCTGAAGATAGCAATGGAAACAAAAAGGTGAGCTCAACTAGCCCAGTAAGAAATATTATGACTAAGATAATGTAGAATAAATTATCGTTAGCCTTCAACAGTGTTAAACTAATAAACAACAAGTTTAACTGTAGTGGAACAAGAAATCCATTAGAAGAGTCAAGTTGAACATGATATCTACTATCTTCTATGATTTAAAAAGTTTATCAACAATTTTATCGCTGAGACTCAGCTAAACAAATAGTATCACAACCACAAATTATCCATGTGTAGACACTCGAAATTTTCTGCACACCTGTCACTGACATTGCAGGAGGGCAGATTCGTCTTTCAGAGATAACCTTGGAAGACAGTTCATGTTAAGCCTGGATACTATCGGAAGTTCAGTCTCAACCCTGAAGCACACACCGGGAGAAACAGTTCCAACCTCGGAGATAACCCCGAGGCATGCAGATCCAATACCAGAAATTCCACCGGAGAAGACCAATCCATCTTAGAGATAACCCCGAGATATTCAGTCTCAGTCCCAACACTGGGAGTAGCAACTACCAACCTTGGAGATAACCCCAAGGAATGCAGTTCCGGTGATAACCCCGGAAATGCTTGTTTTAAATGCATACAATCATCTTCAACCTCGGTGCTCACACCGAGGTAATCAGTACCAGACCTGAAGATAACACCGGGAAGACATGCACACCTCAAAGATGACACTGAGGACCTTCAACACTTGCAGCAGTCCAATCTCAATGATAACCCTGCGCAACGTCTGCTTTATCATCCTAAGCCGAAGATAACCCGGTGAGGTGCAAAATCGTCATCTTGCCACCTTGGCGCCACATAGCGCCGTCTCAACATTTCATACATACATTTCTATACAACAATGTCCCACAAGAATCAAGGATGTCCAATCCCGAGTGACTATTACGCAGGGTAATGGATATAATTTGAAGCTTGAAGACTGGAGGGCACCGTCCCATCTTCCTGACTTTGTACAACCTCTAATCCCATGTCATTGAGTAACTCTCGACAACGGTGGTCCGAAATAGGTCGTACATACCTCAATCGGATGCCCGAATTGTAATTCTGAAAGTTTGAGCGGACATTACAGTGCATGTGTGCACGTACTTCGAGATGACGTGACCCGTAAAACCCAGGGCAACCCGGGTAGCCACAGGTACATCTGCGGCCTAGCCCTCCTCTAAAAATAGAGGGCTTAGGGTGGCCATTTGTAAGAGAAAAAAGGCGAGGAAGCCCTGTCAAATTTTCTCCGCACTCACCCTATACTGAGTGCTTTCTCATTCTAAACACTTGTGAGCTCCCATATAGCTACTTTTGTACCAGCGGGAGCCGAGTGTTCATCCCTTTAAAGATATAGAAGTTGTAACATTCCAGAATATTAAATTATAATATTAAATATTTATTGATTTATATAAATATTTAAGGGATATGTTTATTATTGAATAAATAATTGTTCAATTTGAGTTGATGTGGTTTAGTTAATTATTTGTTGAATAAATAATTAAGGAGCTAAGAAAATTAATTGTTATGAGATTATATACTAATTTAATTTAATAATTAAGTTAGAGAGGTAATAATGATTAAATGAATTATAAAATTTTAATTAGAATTTGTAATTTAAAAAAAATAAGGTGTTAGTTGGTTAAATAAATTTATAATTATAAAGGAAAGTATAATTATGAGGTAATGATTTATGTGTTAAAGTAATTTAATAGATTAATATTTAATTGATTAAATTGATTATTTAATTAAATAGAAGTGTAACAAATAACCTTGCTATAAAGGAGTTATTAAAATAAATTAAAAGAGCTTAATTTAGTTTTGCCAAACATGTCTTAATGCATAATAAGTCTTTAAAATCTAATGATGTTTTATCAAACAAGGTATAAGGATTAATCCATTTGTTTTAATTTGGTTTACCAAACAAGGTGTAAGGGTTAATGGGTTAATTTTTAGTTAACTAGCCAAACAAGCCTTATGACTTTTGATTTTCAAAATTTTATAACTAATATCAATTAAAATCCTATACTTAATATCTATATTATTATTATTATACGTTATATGATAATACATAAGATAGAGTTAGGAGAAGAAAATATCAGAAGAAGAAAAAGGGAGAGAAGAAGAAAACTCTAGAGAGAATTGAGAGATATCCTAACAGGTTTTGATAAAGGAATTGGAAAAAGAAGGTTCTTGATCAAAAGGGAAGGGTATCATCTTCTTAATCAAAGGTAGGAGCTTAATCTTTTTCTGTTAAAGTTTAGTTTTTCTCTTCCCAAAAAGTCTTTGTAAAATAATTATAAAAGATGAATTGTTGATATGTATATAGTTTTGTATGAGAATTGTTTGTAAAAGGTTGTTTCATGAGTTTATATGTGATTATAGAGAAATTAAGTCATGTATGTATGCAATTTGTGAAGAAAACCATATTATAGTGTTTATATGAAAATATATGAGTATGACTTAGTTTAAAATGAAATTAAGGTTTGATTAATTGTTAATATATATAAATTGACTATTGAAGTTAATAGAGTATGTATAATCATAACCATGGTATTTTGAATTTACTGTTTTGATTGAAAAACAAAATCATAGTGTTGATTTTCATTAAAAATGTCAAAAATGGAGTTTTTGCCAAAAACAGTGAAATCGAGTGTTGTAAAGTTGATAATTGTGTTGTTATGTGTATAATCATGCTAGAAGTCTTTACAATATGTTTAAATGAAGTCTATGTATGAATTACATGTTAATTAGTTTGTTAGATTGGAGCTTGTAGGCCAATTTGACTTTTTATTCATCTTTATTCTTGTCGAGGTCGTCGCCGAGTTTCGGACTTTAGTAGCAAAATACGCCCAACAAGATAAGTTTCACGCCATAGTCACGACGCCACGCCGCATTGCCAATTGTTGAAATTCGTGAGTCGTACCAGTAGCGCCAGATTCGCTATAAAGTACCAACTACTGATGTAAATCGTGTCATGCATGACATGAGTTAGCAGAATGGTCTGACATTTTTAGTTTATTACACAAATTTTGAAAATAAATGTTATGTGTTAATAATAGGAATGTTAAATGATGATTTCAGTAGTATTAAACTATGAATGAGCATGTTATCAAGTGTTAACTAGTATTAACATAGTTTGATTATGTGAATGGGTAATTTGACCTACATGATGTATATATTTGTTTATATAGATATAAAATGTTGGTAATGACTAATTATGTCATGATGACATATGTATAGGTATTATTGATTCAAGTTGTAAGGTTTAGCTTTTGCTAAAGGCAAGTTCTCTAACCTCAGATTTTTTATATTGTGAAGTTTAATTTTCGTTGAGTACATTATTGTTTTTAATTCAATTGCAATTACAAGTGGCTAACTGGCTAACTCTACATTTTAAGAGAGCTAGATGGTTTATTTTTGAGAAAGCTCTTGTATCTAATTGTTCATAAGGATGCAAGTATTCTAAATCGTATATTTAGTATTGAGCAAGTTTCTTTAATATGTAACTTGTTATTTAGCATGCAAATCACTACATTCTAATATTCTAGTGTTGAACAACTTTATCATTCAAATTACTATTCATTATGCATGCTTGGTATCCAATTCTCAATAAACTTTGACTTAATATTGTTCAAAGCAAATAATGATATGATTATTCAATGTTTATGCTATTAGATTATTCCTAAATCATGATGTTAATTTACAAATATCAATTCAGTTATGATTATTCCATAGCATACAGTTATTTCTTTTGTATTCAACTAATCTTTAGTTGATGACCGTTGAATTCTAAATTACCCTGTAATGTATCCAAACCAAACATACTTTGGTGCGGACTTGTATTCTAAATACTGAGATGAACAACTCTTTTATTATAGGTTTACGCTTAGCGTTGAAATGGTTGTGCACAATACATTGTACGAAGGGTTGATCCCCCTAAGTACGTGGAGTCCTTATAGTCTTATGACTGTTAAAGTTAAAGTTGAAAGATTACTTATAACTGTGGACATGATTCGTGGTCATTAGACCCTCAGTAGTATGTTTAAAAATGTTAATAGAACCTATCATTCAGTTCTATTGAGCCTATTTCTCGCAAATGTTGTAATGTTGTAAAGTTATTCATTCTTATTTCAAGTGAGCCTTGTTTGCTCACTCTTGCATATTAAATACTTATTGCAGCTAAGGTTGAGAAGGTTAATGAACCTACTACTAGCTAAAGAAAGGGAAAAATGTACAAGTGATGAAGACTTGTAATTTTATTTTATCGTTATAGACTTTTGAATGATGTAATAACTTAATTTCCGCATTTGAATGCTTGTAATTAAAGGTTAGATAACCTGGGATATTTTTATTTAAGTTTAATCCTGTATGGGCAGGTTTTATTATTCAATTTTATTATGATTGGGTAGTTAGAAATGAATTTTTGATTAAGTGAACACCAAATCTTGAGGAAATGAAGTACCAGGATTTGGGGGTGTTACAAGTTGGTATCAAAGCCTTAGGTTATGAACCTTTGGTAGGGAAAAGCCTTAGGAAGTAACCTTTGAAAAGATAGTGGAGATAACTCTTATCGAGTTTTAAGAAAGAAGTAATAAAACACCTATGTGCTTATGTGTTTATAACTTATGTGCTCGTGAGTGTCGAGTAGAAATGATTAATAATTTAAACTTAAAAACTTTGTTGTCAGGATGACTAATGTCGGAGAATCCAGTTAGGCTAGGGAGGAGGGATCTCAAATGCCTATTGAGGAGGAGCCTCGCGACATTCAGGTAGTTTGGGAACAACTACTGCCACGAGAGTCAACCCCGTTGGTCACAATAGTTGAAGATGAGGATGACGATGTGGAGACGGACGAGGAGTATCCCGTTGAGTTGCCATAGGAGGATGAGGATGATGAGGACGAGGAGGAGGAGACTCCATTAACCTCGATGGCTGCTCGTATGTACGATGAAGTCTACGACTGTAACGTGGAACTTCAGGATACAGTTGAGGAGTTGCAGGAGATAGTAGCTGAACAACAGACTGCAATGACACAAAAAGATGGCGAGATCCAGGATCATGAGGAATGACTGACAAATGCTGAGGAGAAACTAGTACAGACCGAAGGAGAAAAAGAACAATTGATCGAGGTGGTCGTTGAACTGAAGAACAAGCTGAAGGAAGAAGCTACCAAGAGGGCGGGAGCTGAAGATGCATATGAGGAAGCTTACAGGCGAAGAGGATGAAGATGGAAGAGATGGATAAAGTATTTAACACCGCAATTAATCGAGCTCAAGATCGGGTCATGAGATATCCTATTCAGTTTGAGACACTGCCATCATACGTATTAGATTGCAGAACAATGTTTCGGGTCATGGAGGAAGAACGTGATCGGGCTAAGAAGTATCTTAATAGAACATCGTAGTTGTTGTACGTTGAGTGAAAGGTTAAATAAATTGTAAATCCCAAGTGTTGTGCAACCTATGGGATATGACTATGATGTTGTCCTGAAACTTTTGTAGTTCAGGAAAGTAATGTAGATAGCAGTGATGCTAATGTTTTATGTTTTCAAAAAGGTTATGAATAAATAAAAGTTGTTACTTTATTAAATGTGTTATGTGTTATGTGGTTAATTCTTTTTGGAGACAAGTTAAGTAGAAATTACTTAAAAGAATGGAATAATAGTCTAATGAATGTATTTTAACAGAAAATGCCTCCCAGACGTCAACCACCAAGACAGAGAACCGCTGAAGGAACCAATAACGACAATGTTGATGGTAAACCCGTTCAACAATTAGTGACACTACTGACAGGAGCGTTGCAGAATCAACCAAAAACCAGGGTACAACGTTTAAGGATTTCAAGGCGGTTGGACCACCTGAATTCCGTGGGTCCATGAATCCAATCGAAGCACAAACCTGGATTATGGAGATAGAAAAGGTATTCGATGTAGCTAGGGTAGGGGATGACCAGAATACTGCTTTTGCAACATTCATGTTGAAAGCGAAGCTAATTATTGGTGGCGAGCCAATAAAACTCGTGAAGGGCCGTGGAGTGATGACACAGGATAGGTTCAAGGAGTTGTTCTTGAGACCTATTTTAGGAGAGTTGAAGTGTCGGTTAGAAGTGCGTTTCGGAATTAAAGCGGGGAACGATGGCGGTATCTCGAGTATGCCACTTAAATTCAACGAATTGGTGAGGTTTCGCGCCATATCAAAGTCGGCCTGCAGACGAAGCGTAAGGCTAAGAGATTTGAACAGTGGGTGAAGCCCTAGGCACAAGATAGGTTTCCTTGTTCCAATTGAAGACGCGTTTGCGATGTAGTGATGGAGAAGCGTTACTATGAAGGTGTGGAGGTGAGGCAGTGACAAAGTTCAATCAGGAACAAAAGAAGAAGAAGAATGAAAATGAGATTAAGAATGGAGGTGGTAGCGGTGGAAACAACAACAACAACAACAACAACAACAACAATTTGAAGAAGTGGAATGGAAACATGGGTGCTGGAAACCAGCAGGGTAACTAGCAAAATAAAAAGTTTGAAGCATGTGCGACATGCGAGAAATTTCACAAGGGTGTGTGCTTGATGGGAAAACGAGTTTGCTTCAATTGTGGCCAAGAGGGTCATATCGCCCCAAATTGCACTCAACCAAAGAAGAATGCGTGCTTCACGTGCGGATCCAAGGATCACTTTGCTCGTGAATGCCCTAAGAAGAAGGATGGAGTGACTACCAGAAGCAATGAAGGTAACAATGGAGGTACATGGGCCATTGCAGGACCTATAGCATCAAATAAACCCACAGCCAGAACCTTCAACATGACTGTGCAAGATGCTGTGCAATCAAAAGATGTGGTGTCAGGTATTATCCCAATCAATGATATAAATGCTTATGTATTATTTGATTCGGGTGCTACTTGTTCGTTGATATTTGATGAATTTGCTAAGAGGTTAGAATTGCCTAGAGAAGAACTGAATTTTCCTTTGAACATAAATTGCGAATAAGGAAGTAATCCCTGTTAGATTCGCATACAAGAACTGCAGGGTGAACATTAAGGAAAATATCTCTATGGTAGATTTGATTCCGATTAGACTTGGAGAGTTTGATGTTATTTTGGGAATGGATTGGCATTCAAATATGGAGCGGTAATTGATTGCCAAAGAAGCGTATGTAAACCTTATGACTCCGTCAAAGGTAGTATTCTATGGTAGCAAGTCGCTTTGACAAATGAAATGTCGGACGATTATCTTTGTGGACACTCAAAATTTTTACGTACTATATCGCTACTAACATTGCAGGAAGAATGATTCGTCTTTTAAGAGGGAACCCTGGAAGACAATCCAAATTCATATCGGATACTACCGGAAGTTCAGCATCAACCCCAGATCATACTCTAGGAGTAACAATTCCAACCTCGAAGATAAGCCCGAGGCATGCAAATCGAATACCGGAACACACCCCGGAGAAGACCGATTAATCTCGGAGATAACCCCGAGGTATCCAGTCTCAGTCCCAACCATGGGAATAGCCACCAACCTTGGTGATAACCCCAAGGAATGCAGTTTCGGCGATAACCCCGGAAATGCTTATTTCAAATGCGACCAGCTTCAATCTCAGCGCTCACAATGAGATACACTGTACCAACCCGGCGATAACATCGGGAAGGCAGGCACACCTCAAAGATGACAATGAGGACCTTCAACAATTGCAGCAGTCCAATCTCAGCGAAGTCTGACCAACGTCTGCTTTATCATCCCAATCCGGCGATAACACCGGTGAGGGGCAACATCGTCATCTCGTCAACACGATGCCACGTCACATCTCTATGCAACGATGTCCCACAAGACTAACCAATCCCGAGTGACTATTGTGCGGGATAACGGATGAAAGTTGAAGCTTGAAGACCGGAGGGCATCGTCCCATCTTTAATGACTTCGTACAAACTCTAATCCCATGCCATCGTACAACTCTCGACAACGGCGGTTCGAAATAGGTGCTGTATACCTCAAACGGATGCCCTTGCACTTCTGAAAGTTCGAGTGGACATTACAATGCCTGAGTGCACGTACCGAGATGACCACCTTGAAAAAACCCGAGCCCACCCGGGTTGCCTCAACACACTATGGCACCGCCCAGCAGTACACTAATGGCTAAAATGCCTATAAATAGAGGGCTTGGGCTGCCCATTTTGCAAGAGAAAAGGCGAGGAAGCCACGCCCAATTTGCTCGCAGACTCACCCCATGTAGTGTACTTTCCCTTTTAAACACTGTGAGCTCATATATAGCCCTTTTGTACCTACAAAAGTCAGTGTTTACCCACTTTAAAGATATAGAAGTCTTCTTTGGCAGTCAGCTGTAAGCCTTCTCACACACTTTAGAGTCTTTCTCTTCATCTTTGCACACACCCTTCTACACGTTGAGAGTCGTGTTGCTTGCTTTTGCCCGGACTTCGGTCCGTGGTTTCATTTCAGTCTGTATATATATATATATATATTTACATATATATTTATTAATATTATTGAGTTATGCCTCGATTGAGCCTAGACTTCGGTCTGGAGCGTTTATTTGCTTTAATATATATATATATACACATTTATATATATTAACTGTGTGTCAAACTTTGTTCGATGAGCCTAGACTTTGGTCTGGAGCGTTTATTTGCTTTATATATATATATATATATATATACATTTATATATATTAATCGTATGTGTCGAACTTTGTTCGATGAGCCTGAACGGTGTGAGGCGTTTACTCGCTTTTGTATATATATATTTATATATATGAAGCGTGGTCGAACTACATTCGATGAGCCTAGATTTTATATCCGGTGCGTTTACTGCTCGCTTTTGTATATATATATATATATATATATATATATATATGAACTGTTGTCGAACTCATTCGATGAGCACAGATTTTATATCAGAATGCGTTTACTTTGCTTTTATATATATATATATATATATATATATATATATATATATATATATAGCGAATAAATGCAGGATGTAAAATCGAGCTCATCAACAATGCTTAATGATATATATATATATATATATATATATGAACTGTTAATCGGACTACATTCGATGAGCACAGATTTTACATCCTGCGTATTTTTTATATATATATATATATATATATATATATATATATATATATATATATTTCGTCCCCCACAGAGTTTACTTTCGTGGTGGTTGATCGCTTTTCTGACTTTCTTTACATTTCGTCTTACCTTGAGTTTACTTCGTGGCGGTTGATTGCTTTATATGACTTTATTTTCATTTTGTCCCGCTGGAGTTTCCTCCGTGACGGTTGATAGCTTTTAATGACTTTATTTACATTTTCGATCCCCATGGAGGTGCTTTCGTGGTTGGTGATCATGTCTCGTATATATATATTCTGACTTTTATATATATGCACGCTTATTGCTTTTATACTGATTGCAATATTCAGGCGCTTTAGGAATCATGTGATCGCAGATTCATCCCATTCAATCTAGATTCGGTTCCCGTGATAGACATTTTTAGCTGTAAGCAGCTTGTAAATTATTCTGCGTTGTCTGAATTTCCTCAGATGGTTTCCATACCCATGAGGAAGTCAGCATTATTTTGTACATTATTTTCATACGGATGCCTCGCATTCGTAAAATAAAATCAATCAAGCCAAGCACTTAATAAAATGGGAGTGTAAAAGGTCTCAATTACTATTGAGCATCAGGGTTTGAAAAACCTCTTTTATAAAACATCACTGCCATATCTTGCTAAAAACTGAATTTGTATATAAATTCAAACCCTGTGTATATAGGTTCGAACAAGGCCTCGCACTAATTCCAAATAAAAACACATTGACCCACACACACACACATTCAGATAACAGTTTCTTGAAAAGAGGCGGTCACCGTGGTAACACGGATGTCGGGGGGTGCCTAACACCTTCCCCCCACATAACCAAGTCCCCGGACCCTAATGAATCTCGGTTTCACCGACTCGTTTAGCAAGTGTCACATAACTGGGTCAATGTGCAAACCTTTTCTCGGTTGTGTTGGTACAACCATTTAAAAAACCAACTGGCGACTCTTAACAGTCCATCGTCGACATTATACATGTCGGACCTTTTTCACTTGTTTTTTCAAACAAATCTCACCTAAAATGAGAACACCAAAGAACAAGTAACGGAAAGGGACATCTAAAAATCCCGACGTCGACAGGTTGCGACTCTGCTGGGGACTCCAGTAAGAGAACTTAAGCCGCTATTACAATTTTTTCAAAATTGTTATCTTCTTGTGTGTGGATGTTGCATTTACATTTGATGAATGTGTACGAATGCATTTCCTTATTGCATTTAGTGCTTCGCACCATAACTGCTTGTGATGCTATTGCTTCGCACCATATCTGCTTGTGATATTAGTGCTTCGCACCATATCTGCTTGTGATATTAGTGCTTCGCACATGTCATCATTTTTCATACGGTGAGACGCGATGTATGTGAATGTATGTTGTGTGGTCCCTCCACCAAGAGGCTATCCCGTCGGTGTTTGATTACTGGACTTGTGAGAAGACTAATTCTCCGAGGCTCAGGAAAGGCACCACCCAAATTCGCTCCAGTTGAAAGACTGGATTAACTTCCCGTCTAGTAGATTACGATGATTTGGGAACCTTCATGCCAAAAAGCCGCGAGAGTAACCTAAGATAGATCAACCTCTGATAAACCCAAAACGGAGGAAAGTCTCTTCATGCTCTCATTTCAAATTACTTGTACTTACATTCCATATCTTTCTCCATGTAATGAGAAATATGAAGAAATGAGTACACATACTTATTTTCAAACATGCTACGAACAGCTGACATCCGTTGTGCAGGATAAAATTCCTAAAATGGACACATCACATAGCATGTTATTATATACATTCCCTAAAGACTAAACTATGCAAGTCTTTCATAGGGAATCAATCAGACCTACTACCCGTTCAAAGTCCAAAAGGGCAACAGGCCTACAGTCAATCATGTCATCATCCCAGACCGGTGAACTTAATCCAGTTTTTCGCAAAGAATTTGACGAATTAACAAACAGATTACATGATTTGGTCGTTCTACTAAAAAGAATTACACCCAGTCTACACAGGTTAGAAAATACCAGACATCTTTGAATCCTCCACACAAGGAGGAATACTGGTCATTACAATACCTGAACTACAGTTGGATACGACCAGCAAAACTCATGATGTTGCCCATCCCACTGGAGATCCAGACACTAGTGACATCAAAAAGAAAGTCCTCCAAATGGAAGAGACCCTTCGCGCTATCAAAGGAATTGGAACACATGGGAGTGTTTCATATGCTGATCTATGTATTTTTCCTGGGGTTCATTATCCAGAAAAATTTAAAACTCCTGAATTTGAAAAATATGACGGGTTAGGAGATCCTTACACACATTTAAAAGTGTTTATTGGAGAACTTGGATCTTATGCAGAGGATGAAAAGCTAAGAATGCAATTGTTCCAAAAGAGTCTAACTGGAGAAGCCCGTTCGTGGTATACAAGATTAGACAACTCCAAAATCCATAGTTGGGAAGAGCTAGCACATGCTTTCCTCACTCAATACAACTTTCAAACTCAGATGGCTCATGATCGGTATCAAATTACCAAGATCAAGAAACAGTCTAACAAGTCGTTCAAAGAGTATGCTCAAAGGTGGAGACGCCTGGCTACCCAAGTTAGTCCTTCCATGACAGAATCCGAGATGGTCATAACTTTTATAGACATACAAGAAGCTCCCTTCTATGAGAGAGTTTTAGCCGGCATCGGCAAACCATTTTCTGAAATGGTCAAACATGGGGAGATGGCTGAGATGGGATTGAAGTCCGAAAAGTTTCAAGACCTAGCTGCACTCAAAGCTGTTGCTGATCACATCCAATCTGGAAATTATGGGAACAACCCCCGGAGGGTCCATAAAAAGAAAGAGGAAGATGTTTTCTTGATACTACAGGGGCAAAAAGGCAATCAAAACATGCCTATTCAAAGCAGAAACTACACTCCCTTTCAAGCACAGCCCATGAACCCTCCAATACCAAAAGGTGGAGAAGTCAAACGCCCTCGAGTGTTTACACCCTTAGGGGATACCCTCGAGAACATTTTAAATCTTCTGACAACACAAAAGAAAATTACACATCTTCTTCCACCTGCCAGCCCTAATGGACGGGGTTTCAATGCTGCTAGGAAATGTGCTTATCATGCCGGGGCACTTGGACATGATACTCAGGATTATTGGGCCTTAAAACACAAGATCCAGGACCTGATAGACAACGGAGAGACCGTGGTCACCAAACCAGATCAGCCTCATGTTCAAGACAACCCTCTTCCTCAACACAAAGAAGAAGAGGTCAACATGATTAATTGGAGTAATGGACAAAGTTCCAATTTCAGCTATGAATCTTTCCAGACCCTCAAAGACGGTGATGACAAATGGGATTATGCCAAGTTACAGTTCACAATGGAACGAAAGATGAAAGCTCTCTGCAAGCAAATTGAGCAATTGGTGGAACTGGTGACTTATCAGCATCAAATGACTCATCAGTTAATCAGCTAGGAGCATGCCAGTCTCTTACCTATTGTCATGAATATTCCCTCGTCACTTTCAGAAAATAAAATGCTGGAAGACAAAGTGACGAAGAGAGCAAATGCCAAAGCCCGTCGGGATTTTGCCAACAAAAGGGAATTCACCTATCTAGGCCAACCTATGGAGGAAATCCTTTATATGTTAATCAATAAAGGAAGGATCAGTTCCCTTCTACCTCCAATCAACCCCATTTAGGACGGTAAAACTCTGATGGAGTGTGTCAATATCATTCCCAGTCTCGCGGCCACAACACAGAAGAATGCTGGGCATTCCGCATCTTATTCAAAATCTAATCGACAGTGGTGTCCTGCGCCTAGCGGACGACGATACTGTGTTACGTGCAAGTGAGAATACAGGCCCTACTAAGTGGAAAAGTGTGGTGGCAGTCATATCCACTGACACTGATGGGATTAATACATTACTCACAACGCCAACAATTCAACTCAAGGGAGGCAACGAACCTTTGAAAGTGGCCGCTCCCGAGCCAATTAACTTGCCGTGCAGAGCACAATATCCTATTGTTAGCTTGTACATAATTCCGTGGAATTATGGAGAAGGTGAAGGATCCACCTCACATACAACTGCTACAGTGTCGAAGGAAAATTCACTGTATCTTCCCCACTGGGTGATGAAACCCACCACCAAATCAAAGGGGAAAATACCCATGGAGAAGATTGAAAAGTTCCTCCGCGCTGTGGGTCATAATGAAGCTACGGTGGTTTTAAGCTTGAAAGAAGCTCCACAAGAAATATCAATTTTGGACTTGGTCCTAACTTCCGAGAATCACTGGAAGGTCTTATTAAAGGTTCTAGAAGAACCATATCTCCCGACATCAGTGGATACGGAAAAGTTTCAACATCTGGTTGATCACATTTTCAACAACAATGTGATATCCTTCATTGATGATGACATACCGCCCGAAGGGACCGATCATTGCAAGCCGTTGCACATTGCGGTCTTATCCTCCGGATATATGGTAGCTGGATTCTTAATAGATGGAGGTTCCTCTCTGTATATCTGCCCATACGCTACCTTGGTGAAGATGAATATCAATCAACCGAATTCGGAGTAGCCATACTATCATCAAAGCTTTTGATGGAGCCCGCCAGAATTCGGTCGGAGTGATTGAGCTGCCAATCGAAATTGGTCCTCACACATTCTGCGTATCTTTCCATGTGCTCAAGATAGATTCGGGATACAACCTGCTCTTGGGACGACCATAGATTTATATGGCAGGGGCAGTCCCCTCCACTCTTCACCAATAGTTGAAATACATTATCAACAACATCCTGGTCACAGTCAACGCTGAACCAGAAATTTCTCAGCACGGAGACATGCCGTTCATCAATGCCAATGCAGATATAGAACCAGTCAGTTTTCATGCTTTGGAAATAAGCAATACCCAATACCATGCTATTAGAGCGCCATTGCCCAAACCCAAGATTTCTGCTGAGGTAATGTCGGCTACTCAAGAAATGATGTCATTAAGTCATAAGCCGGGAAAAGGATTGGGTAAAGATTGCCAGGGTATCAAATATCCAATTCGCTTAACCAGGAAAACTGGAACAGCTGGGCTAGGCTATTCTGCCAGTTCTAGTCACAGGAATCCTCATAAACATCAGCAGATTCCTTCATCTTCAACTATGTGGCGTTTATCTTCGCCTTTAAACTCTGAGTCTGCACAACCTCCTGTAAAGGTGCCAACCAATATGATGGCTATGTTGTTTCCCAAGCCGGTACCGGTGAAGGAGAAAGAAATATTTGTTCCAAATCCCACAGTGGAAGAAGAGGAACAAAGAATCAAGCAAGACGTCATCCAAATGATGTCCGGTATACGCATCATCGTTCATGATGAACATACCAATAGATACACCCCAGACGATGATTGCCCAGATGTAATGGCCATCATTCGGACGAGGAGGATGATGACAATCCCTCCATCATGCGGCGGTCCCCGAACTTTGCCTTGCCAATTAGAACAACATTCCTTGCAGATGGGTCGTCGAGGTAAAAGCGCAAAAACTTTTTCTCGCCTGTAGATATAATAAGCTGCTTACTTTTCATGATAAGATATTAGCGGTTTATTTTTCCGAGATATGCTAACACTTGTGTATGATGAACACATTTCATATATACTAAGTGAAAGCATATTTTGTTTCAGACTCGAATTTAGATGTGCTGTATTTGCGACGTCTGGTGCCTCTTCTCCACAAAGGATTGTACATTTGATGTAGAGATGAATTCACCTTGATGGATATACAGGATGACATTGAGGTGCCTCCAGAAATTCAAGAATGGGTCAAAGACAAACCCAAACCCAACCTTAATCAAACCACTTCTTTCAATCTGGAACCTTAGAAATCCCTAAGTTAATCCAGATTGGTTCAGACCTTACCCCAAACCAACAGAATGACATGGTTACGCTATTAACCCAATTCCAGGATGTGTTTGCATGGTCTCATGAAGACATGGTGGGTTTATCCACTGACATTGTCCTTCATCGTCTTCCCATTAAAGAGGGATTTAATCCAGTCAAGCAAAAGCTCGGGCGATTGAAACCTGAATGGAGTTTAAAGGTGAAAGAAGAAATTGTGAAATAATTTCAAGCTGGCATCATAATGGTGTCTACATATCCTGAGTGGATATCCAACATTGTGCCTGTGCCTAAACCTGGAGGGAAGGTGCGAGTTTGCGTGGATTACCGGGACTTGAACAAAGCTTGCTTAAAAGATAGCTTTCTCGTGCCATTTATCCACATTCTCATTGACAATCTTGCAATATCGACATATGTACCTTTGATTGCTTTGTGGGGTATCATCGGATCATGGTTGCCGAGGAAGATCGTGAGAAGACCGCTTTCATCAGTCCTTGGGGAACTTTTTGCTATAGACGGTTGTCATTCGGCCTCATTAATGCCGGAGCCACCTATCAACGAGCTATGATGGCTCTTTTCCACGACTTAATGCATAAAGAGATCGAGATCTACGTGGATGACATCATTGTCAAGTCCCGGAAGGAGGATGACCATCTAGACCATCTTAGAAAACTGTTCAACAGGTTGAGTAAGTACAACTTGAAGTTGAATCCAGCTAAATGCGCCTTTGGCGTTAAATCGGGCAAGTTGCTAGGATTTCTAGTCAGCCACAAAGGGATTGAGCTGGATCCTGCCAAAATCCAAGCCATCATAGAAATGCCCATTCCTAAGACAGAGAAGGAAATACAGGGATTTTTGGGAAGAATCAACTTCATTAGCAGGTTTATCTCCCAACTCACAGCAACTTGTGAGCCAATCTTCAAGCTATTAAGGAAGAACTCCTCCATGAAATGGAATGAAGAGTGTCAAAAGGCCTTCCTCATAATCAAGAAACAGCTAATCAAAGCTCCTGTTTTAGTACCACCCAGGGATGATATTCCCCTATTTATGTACCTGTCCATAAGTGACAATGCCATGGACTGCATGCTGGGACAGAAGGACGATAGAGGCCAAGAATGAGCTATCTATTACCTCAGCAAAAGGTTCAGCAGCAGTGAACACAAGTACACTCTGATCGAAAAGACGTGTTGTGCTTTAGCATGGGTTTCTATGAGGTTACAACATTACCTCCATGGTCACACAACCCATCTCATATCCCGCGTGGATCCTCTCAAGTACGTGTTCAACAAACCTATGTTAAATTGCCGGCTGTCTAGATGGCAGTTGATCCTACAACAATTTGACATCGTATATATGACTCAAAAGTCCATCAAAGGTCAAGGAATTGCGGATCAACTGGCCGTCGCACCTTCAGGGGATTTCAAACCCTTGGAAACATATTTCCCTGATGAAGGAGTAATGACAGTGCAGCAACACCATAGGTACGATACACGCCAATCATGGAAGATGTATTTTGATGGAGCTGTTAATATGGAAGGTTCTGGAGCTGGAGCAGTTCTAGTATCTTTTGTATATATATATATATTTATATATATGAACTGTTGTCGGACTCTGTTCGATGAGCCTGGATTTTATATCCGGTGCGTTTACTTTTCTTTTGTATATATATATATATTTATATATATGAACTGTTGTCGGACTCTGTTCGATGAGTCTGGATTTTACATCCGGTGCGTTTATTTGCTTATATATATATACTTATATATATGAACTGTGGTCAAACTCTATTCGATGAGCTTGGATTTTACATCCGGTGCGTTTATTGCTTTTATATATATATATATATATATATATATATATATTTCGTCCCACCTGGAGTTTACTTTGTGGTGGTTGATCGCTTTTACAGCTTTCTTTACGTTTTGTCCTGCCTGGAGTTTACTCCGTGATGGTTGATAGCTTTTAACAGCTTTATTTACATTTTTGATCCCCCATGGAGGTGCTTCGTGGTTGGTGATCATATCTCGTATATATATATTCTGACTTTTATATATATACCGACTTATTGCTTTCATACAAATTGCAATATTCTCGTGGCGCTAGGAATCATGTGATCACAGATTCATCCCATTCAATCTAGATTCGATTTCGTGATGGACATTTTCAAATTGTATGGCGACTTGTAAATTATTCTGCGTTATCGAATTTCCTCGGATGGTTTCCATACCCATGAGGAAATCGGCATTATTTTGTACATTATATTTTCATACGAATGCCTCGCATTAAGTAAAATAAAATCAATCAAGCCAAGCACTTAATAAAATGTGAGTGTAAAGGTCTCAATTACTATTGAGCATCAGGGTTTGAAAAACCTCTTTTATAAAACATCACTGCCATATCTTGCTAAAAACTGAATTTTTACATAAATTCAAACCCTGTGTATATAGGTTCGAATGAGGCCTCGCACTACTTCCAAATAACAGCACATTGACCCACACACACATATTCAGATAACAGTTTCTTGCAAAGAGGCGGTCACCGTGGTAACACGGATGTCGGGGGTGCCTAACACCTTCCCCACGCATAACTAAGTCCCCGGACCCTATTGAATCTCGGTTTCACCGACTCGTTTAGCAGTGTCACATCACTAGGTCAATGTGCAAACCTTTTCTCGGTTGTGTTGGTAAAACCATTTAAAAAACCAACTAGCGACTCTTAACAGTCCATCGTCGACATTATACATGTCGGACCTTTTTCACTAGTTTTTTCAAACAAATCTCACCTAAAATGAGAACACCAAAGAACAAGTAACGGAAAGGGACATCTAAAAATCCCGACGTCGACATATGCAGGCCAAGAAATTGTTGAGTTAAGGCTGTGTGGGCTATTTAGCTTACATAGTCGATACTCAGAAGAAGAATGTAAAACTGGAAGAAATACCAGTAGTGAGGGAATTCAAAGACGTTTTTCCAGAAGATTTGCCAGGACTTCCGCCTGACTGAGAAATTGAGTTCGTTATCGACTTAGCGCCGGGAACAACACCGATATCGAAGGCCCCGTACAGAATGGCTCCGGTAGAAATGAAGGAACTGATGGTATAGTTGCAAGAATTGCTAGACAAGAAGTATATTCAACCAAGCGTATCACCGTGGGGAGAGCCGGTTTTATTCGTGAAGAAGAAGGATGGGTCGATGCGTCTTTGCATTGATTATAGAGAATTGAGCAAAGTCACTATTAAAAATAAATACCCGTTGCCAAGAATAGATGACTTGTTTGACCAGTTGAAAGGTGCTAAATACTTTTCGAAAATAGATTTGAGAAGTGGGTATCACCAGTTGAAAGTGAGGAAGGAGGATATACCACGAACGGCATTCAGAACTCGGTATGGACATTATAAGTTTCTGGTGATGTCTTTTGGTTTAACCAATGCACCTGCTGCATTCATGGATTTGATGAATAGGGTGTTTAAACCATTCTTAGACAAGTTTGTAGTGGTATTCATCGACAACATTCTAGTGTATTCCAAAACTCAAGAAGAACACGTGGAATACTTACGTTTGACATTGGAAACACTAAGAAAGGAAAAGTTGTATTCAAAATTCTCTAAGTACGAATTTTGGCTCAACCGTGTACAATTTTAGGGGCATGTGATTGACAAAGATGGGATTTCAGTGGATCCACCAAAAGTGGAAGCTGTGATCAATTGGGAACAACCAAGAACACCATCAGAAGTGAGGAGTTTCTTGGGACTGGCTGGTTATTATAGAAGATTTATTCAAGATTTTTCTAAGATAGCCACTCCGCTAACAAATTTGACAAGGGAAGTTGTAAAATTCGTTTGGACAGAGAAATGTGAAGAGATTTTCCAAGATTTGAAGAAGTTAAGTGTGGCACCTGTGTTGGCATTACCAGATAATACAGGAAATTTTGTGGTGTATAGTGATGCCTCACACAAAGGGTTGGGTTGTGTTCTTATGCAGAATGACAAAGTTATTGCGTATGCATCAAGACAACTGAAGGATTATGAGAAAGGGTATCCGACTCATGATTTGGAATTGGCTGCAGTTATATTTGCTCTGAAGATATGGAGACACTATCTTTATGGAGAGAAATGCGAGATCTACACAAACCACAAAAGTCTGAAGTATATTTTCACTCAGAAGGATTTGAACATACGTCAAAGAAGGTGGATGGAACTGATAAAAGATTACGATTATGAGATCTTTTATCATCCGGCAAAGCGAATGTGGTTGCAGATGCTTTAAACAGAAAAAGTCGAGAAAAGTTAATGCTGATAACAACTCAGGAGGAGCTCATTTCAGCAATGACAAAACTGGAGTTGGAAATCAAATTTTCAAAAGAATCTGACGAACAACTATTCCAGATAGAAACTGGTCCAACTTTAGTGGACAAAGTGAAGGATGCTCAACTACAAGATGAAGAGTGTGGGAAAATCAAAGAGAATCTGATTGAGGGTAGTGATGTAAAATACAAGATCGGCACTGAAGGACTACTACGGTTTGAGGGAAGAATCTGGCTTCCAGCAACACCAGAGCTGAAAGTAGAATTTTTGACCGAAGCTCATAGCTCAAGATATTCAATTCATCCAGGAAGCACGAAAATGTATCAAGATTTATGCCGAGATTTTTGGTGGCCGAATATGAAAAGGGACATTGCAGAATGCGTAGCAAAATGCTTGACATGTCAAAGAGTAAAAGCTGAACATCAAAGACCCAGCGGATTACTTCAACCGTTGGAAATACCGGAATGGGAGTGGGAACACATCACGATGGATTTTATGGTGGGTCTTCCAACTACTCAGAGAGGATGCTATGCGATTTGGGTGATAGTAGATAGACTGACGAAATCAGTGCACTTTCTACCAATAAAGATTAGATTCAATCTTGATCAGTTGGCAAGATTGTACATTAAAGAGATCGTTTCGAGGCATGGAGTGCCAATATCAATTTTGTCCGATATAAATTCGCGATTCACGTCTAATTTCTGGAAGAGACTACAAGAATGCATGGGGACACAGTTGCGAATGAGTATAGCTTATCATCCATAAACAGATGGCCAAAGCGAACAAACAATTCAAACATTAGAAGGTATGCTAATAGCATGTGTCATGGACTTTAAAAGAAGCTGGGAAGAACATTTACCGTTGGTGGAATTTTCTTACAACAACAGTTATCACGCGAGCATCGGCATGCCACCTTACGAGGCATTGTACGACAGAAAGTGCAGAACTCCACTGTGCTGGGATGAAGTCGTTGAACGTCAACTGCTAGGACCGGAACTAGTGCAACAAACTGCTGACTTTGTCAAACTCATCAGGACAAGATTGGTAGCAGCTCAAGACAGACAGAAAAAGTATGCTGATCAACACAGACAAGATCGTGCATTCGACGTAGGAACTTTTGTATTCCTAAAAGTTTCTCCTTGGAAGAGGAAAATTCGTTTCGGTAAAAAGGGAAAGCTAAGCCCGAGGTTTATTGGACCCTTTGAAGTGCTGCGAAGAGTGGGAGAAGTGGCTTACGAGGTAGCTCTACCTCCAGAGTTGGAAAACATTCATAATATTTTTCACATTTCGGTGTTACGACCATATAAACCCGACTACAAACATGTGATCGAGTACGAACCGTTGCAGTTCGAGAAAGATTTGTCTTATGAAGAGGTTCCTATCCAGATAGTCGACAGGAAAGAACAAGTGCTCAGGAATAAAGTGATACCTTTTGTGAAGGTGATATGGAGGAACCACAACGCTGAAGAAGCTACGTGGGAACTCGAGGAGAAAATGTTGAAAGAGTACCCTGAGTTATTTGTTTAATCTGTGTCTTCGATTCTAGGGACAGAATCTTTGTAAGTAGGGAAGAATGTAATGAATGTATTGTTTGAGTTGTGATTCTGAGGACAGAATCCTTGTAAGGAGGGAATGATGTAACATTCTAGAATTTTAAATTATAATATTAAATATTTATTGATTTATATAAATATTTAAGGGATATGTTTATTATTGAATAAATAATTATTCAATTTGAGTTGATGTGGTTTAGTTAATTATTTGTTGAATAAATAATTAAGGAGCTAAGAAAATTAATTGTTATGAGATTATATACTAATTTAATTTAATAATTAAGTTAGAGAGCTAATAATGATTAAATGAATTATAATATTTTAATTACAATTTGTAATTTAAAAATAAGGTGTTAGTTGGTTAAATAAATTTATAATTATAAAGGAAATTATAATTATGAGATAATGATTTATGTGTTAAAGTAATTTAATAGATTAATATTTTAATTGGTTAAATTGATTATTTAATTAAATAGAAGTGTAACAAATAACCTTGCTATAAAGGAGTTATTAAAATAAATTAAAAGAGCTTAATTTAGTTTTGCCAAACATGTCTTAATGCATAATAAGTCTTTAATCTAATGATGTTTTATCAAACAAGGTATAAGATTAATCCATTTGTTTTAATTAGGTTTACCAAACAAGGTGTAAGGGTTAATGGGTTAATTTTTAGTTAACTTGACCAAACAAGCCTTATGACTTTTGATTTTCAAAATTTTATAAGCGATGTCGAGTTAAAATCCTATACTTAATATCTATATTATTATTATTATCGTTATATGATAATACATAAGATAGAGTTAGGAGAAGAAAATATCAGAAGAAGAAAAAGGGAGAGAAGAAGAAAACTCTAGAGAGAATTGAGAGATATCCTAACAGGTTTTGATAAAGGAATTGGGAAAAGAAGGTTCTTGATCAAAAGGGAAGGGTATCATCTTCTTAATCAAAGGTAGGAGCTTAATCTTTTTCTTTAAAAGTTTAGTTTTCCTCTTCCCAAAAAGTCTTTGTAAAATAATTGTAAAAGATGAATTGTTAATATGTATATAGTTTTGTATGAGAATTGTTTGTAAAAGGTTGTTTCATGAGTTTATATGTGATTATAGAGAAATTAAGTCATGTATGTATTCAATTTGTGAAGAAAACCATATTATAGTGTTTATATGAAAATATATGAGTATGGCTTAGTTTAAAATGAAATTAAGGTTTGATTAATTGTTAATATATATAAATTGACTATTGAATTTGATAGAGTATGTATAATTATAACCATGGTATTTTGAATTTACTGTTTTGATTGAAAAATAAAATCACAGTGTTGATTTTCATTAAAAATGTCAAAAATGGAGTTTTTGCCAAAAATAGTGAAATTGAGTGTTGTAAAGTTGATAATTGTGTTGTTATATGTGTATAATCATGCTAGAAGTCTTTACAATATGTTTACATGAAGTCTATGTGTGACGCCCCCAAAATAGGTATACAACACCCATTCCGAGTCGCCAAATATATGGTATAGAAACAACTACAACTTTATTAATACAACTGTCGTGCAAAATACGACAACACTTAAACTGTGAGTTTAAATACAAATATTGTCATCTAGACAATATCCACACTCAAATAAGTCCTCATTACAATTATTGATACACTATTTTACAAAATAGTGAGGACTACTAAAATAACTTCTAGAACCATCATTCCACACCCCGACTAGTACTCGCTACATTCTCGCCTCCTGAGAAGAAAAATGGAACAAAAAGGAAAAGGGTGAGCTTAACTAGCCCAGTAAAGAACATTATGACTAAGATAACATAGAACAAATTAGTGTTAGTCCTCAACAGGGAAAAATCTAATAGAATACAACAGACAACCAGTTTTAAATCAATATTCCCAGCGGAAATAATAATTCATTAGAAGAGTTAAGTAGAGAATGAAATCTACTATCTTCTATATATGAATTTAAAAGTTCATCGTCGATATTTTATCCCTGTAACATCAATCAATATATATCTAGAATCAAATATTCATCTTTGCACTATAGGCCAAAGATATTCATCAGTTGGTCATGTTCATCTAAACACCTGTTCATCTTTGCACTACGGGCCAAAGATATTCATCAGAAATCATTCATCTTTGCATTACAGGCCGAAGATATTTAGTAATATCATCCTTTAGGACTGAGGATGATGAAAAATATTTTAAAGGCAACGAATTCAGTGAAACAAAATAACAAATATTAAGGATTCGTATTTCGGTTTATCCATGTCCAAAAATACCTCATAAATAATCATAGTGGAGTAAAATTCAAGAATGATCAAAACATAGATATAATCAAAGCTAGTATCCATAATAGATATTTTGGAGGAAAAAAACAAAAATTTATTTTTTTTGTGAATAGTGTCGTATACGTGAATAGTAACCCCGACACTAAAAGACACGAATTTCACAAGAAAAATCTTACCAATATTCCGGCATAATGATATTGAAAGAAATAATATCATTTATAAACAAAATAACATCCCTTACCTCGAAAGAATAGTACTTCTGGCTGGAATACTGAATATAGTGCTGAAGGGAACTTGCACCGTATAACAATACTCAAAGTATCAAAATACTCACAAGAATATGCTCAATATATCGAGAGAGAAAGAGAGAGAAGATTTCAGTTTCTGGTGTGATTTTCAATTCTAACCTAAGCACCCTATTTATAGGAAAAATACTTAGAACACCAAAGCAGAAAATTTAATATAATATTAATATATATAATCGAATTTCTTACGCCCACTTTCTTAGATCTGAATTCAGCTTCCAAAAATCAATTATTTCGGAACTTCAGAGCTTCAATAATTCATAATAAATAGCCCTTTTGTCAGAAAAATTCAAACCTTATGTCTTTTCCATAGGAAATTCCATTATCTACAACTTTGCAGAAGAAAGTTTTTCCAAATTCCAAACAGAAATTGACCGAAATCCACAAACGGGCGATTTTACATGCTATAATCAAATTTCAAGTCAAGAAATGGGGTCCACCGACATGTTTAACATGTTTTTAACATTTATTGCAACAAAATACTCTTCCTCCTCATATACTCATATATCTCACATTCATTGTAAAAATATCATCATTATTATATTATAATAATATAATAAAATATTATTTTATCAGAAAAGATAAAATATCGATTTTCAACAATTGTCACTTTAAAATTTTTCTCCATCTATATCCACATAAAATGAATATTTTCCTCATAAATAATTAATTATTCACAAATAATATTACAGAATCACAATACTGACAACCAAGCAGTTCCTAGGAAAGAGGGGGCTTTCCAATAAGGATTTCTCCTTACTAGCGCGCAATTAGGTGACCACCTCTCCTTGAGCAGAACTTTTTAGACATTGCTAATAATGTTATCTAATAATATTATTCAGATAATATGAATTATTGTCCGATAATGGAAAATCTTGTGTAGTGACAATTATTGAAACAACAAATAATATAAAATATCAACCTTGCAATTATTGAATCAATAAAATAAAATATTGAACGAAGAATTACTATAACAATTATTCGAGTAGTTCCTTTTACGTAAGAATCAATAATTGGTGCAAAACCGGTGTGCTATCTCTTGTGCAACAACAGCAGACATCGTGTTTTAACCCAAGGGTATTCCAACAAAGATTAAGCAGTAACAACCACGTCATTATTTATAAACAACTTATACTTGTCGTTTTATTCATCCAATCGGTTTTCATTATGGGAATTTTTAAGGTCGCGGCCGTCGCATGCGAATATTCCCGAAACGGTAAGAATATTCCACGACCAAACGAATATTCTCCGATAAAAATGAATATTTTATAACCACTTGCTTATTTAAAATATTTGCGCGTTTTACCCATAACTAACCACATTAATCAAATCAACCCTTACTATTTCAAAATAATAAATAGAGAAAATTTAATTTCATTAATAATAAGTTGGGGTCTTACACTATGTATGAATTACATGTTAATTAGTTTGTTAGATTAGAGCTTGTAGGCCAATTTGACTTTTTGTTCATCTTTGTTCTTAGAGGTACATCATAGAGTTCGGACTTTGCGTAGCCTTGCATGGGCTATTTGAAGACAAGTTTTTGCATCATGGCCCATTTCAAAGACCGCCATGGCGCCAACCACAGTGTAAACTTTGAAATTGCTTGTATGAAAGTTAGCAAAATGGTCTGACATTTTTAGTTTATTACACAAATTTTGAAAATAAATGTTATGTGTTAATAATAGGAATGTTAAATGATGATTTCAGTAGTATTAAACTATGAATGATCATGTTATCAAGTGTTAACTAGTATTAACATAGTTTGATTATATGAATAGGTAATTTGACCTACATGATGTATATATTTGTTTATATAGATATAAAATGTTGGTAATGACTAATTATGTCATGATGACATATGTATAGGGTATTGATTCAAGTTGTAAGGTTTAGCTTGTGCTAAAGGCAAGTTCTCTAACTCAGAAATTTTATTGTGCGAGTTTAATTTCGTTGAGTACATTATTGTTTTTAATTCAATTGCAATTACACAAGTGGCTAACTCTACATTTTCGTAGAGCTAGATGGTTTATTTTTGAGAAAGCTCTTGTATCTAATTGTTCATAAGGATGCAAGTATTCTAAATCGTATATTTAGTATTGAGCAAGTTTCTTTACTATGTAACTTGTTATTTAGCATGCAAATCACTACATTCTAATATTCTAGTGTTGAACAACTTTATCGTTCAAATTACTATTCATTATGCATGCTTGGTATCCAATTCTCAATAAACTTTGACTTAATATTGTTCAAAGCAAATTATGATATGATTATTCAATGTTTATGCTATTAGATTATTCCTAAAGCATGATGTTAATTTACAAATATCAATTCAGTTATGATTATTCCATAGCATACTGATTATTTCTTTTGTATTCAACTAATCCTTAGTTGATGACCAATTTAATTCTAAATTACCACGTAATGTATCCAAACCAAACTTACTTTGGTGCGGACTTGTATTCTAAATACTGAGATGAACAACTCTTTTATTAGAGGTTTACGCTTAGCGTTGAAATGGTTGTGCACAATACATTGTACGAAGGGTTGATCCCCCTAAGTATATGGAGTCCTTATAGTCTTATGACTGTTAAAGTTAAAGTTGAAAGATTACTTATAACTGTGGACATGATTTGTGGTCATTAGACCCTCAATAGTATGTTTAAAAATGTTAATAGAACCTATCATTCAGTTCTATTGAGCCTATTTCTGGAAAATGTTGTAATGTTGTAAAGTTATTCATTCTTATTTCAAGTGAGCCTTGTTTGCTCACTCTTACATATTAAATACTTATCGCAGCTAAGGTTGAGAAGGTCAATGAACCTACTACTAGCAAAGGAAAGGGAAAAATGTACAAGTGATGAAGACTTATAATTTTATTTTATCGTTATAGACTTTTGAATGATGAAATAACTTAATTTTCGCATTTGAATGCTTATAATTAAAGGTTAGATAACCTGGGATATTTTTATTTAAGTTTAATCCTGTATGGGCAGGTTTTATTATTCAATTTTATTATGATTGGGTAGTTAGAAATGAATTTTTGATTAAGTGAACACCAAATCTTGAGGAAATGAAGTACCAGGATTTGGGAGTGTCACAGAAGTCTTCTTTGGCAGCCCACTGTAAGCCTTCTCACACAGTTTAAAGCATTTCCCTTCATCTTTGCACACACCCTTCTTCACATTGAGAGTCGTGTTGTGTGTGTTTGCCCAGACAGGATGTTCCAATAGAATAAGAATGGAACCAGATCATGCGTAATCCGCACAGACATGATGTTCCAATAGAATAATAAAGAATGGAATAACAACAGAATTCACCAGGCATGCGATAGACCGCACAGACAGGTTATTCCAACAAAATAATAAAAGAATGGAATAATAGAAGAATTTCACCATGTATGCGGTACTTGCATAAAGCAAAGTTATTCAACATAATAATAAAGAATGGAATAACAGAAGTTCTCTTCATGAATACGAAAGAAATAATACCCCTTACGAGTACAACAAATAATATTCCTTACCTTAGAAAAACTGTATGTGGTAATCCACATAGACAGGTTATTCCAACAGAATAATAAAGAATGGAATTACAAAAGGATTCACTATAAATGCGATAGATCGCATGCAGACGGAGTTATCCGCAATGAGAATAATAAATAATGGAACCAGTTGGCGATAAACGCATGCATATGATAAAAACAGAATAATAAATAATGGAACTGTGTCCGCCAGAACTTACGAGACAAGATATTCCGACGAATAATAAATAATGGAACCAGTCCGGCGTAAATGCACCAGCAGCAGGATATTAAACGAGAATAATAAAGAACTAAATATTAGAAAAATTTCACCATGTATGCGGTACTTAGCATAAGCAAAGTTATTCAACGAGAATAATAAGAATGGAATAACAATGAGAATTCACCGTGCATGCGATAGACCACACAGCAAAAGTTATTCCAACGAGAATAATAAAGAATGGAATAATGAAGTATTTCACTATGTATGCGGTGCCAGTATAAGCAAAGTTATTCAACATAATAATAAAGAATGGAATAACAGAAGTTCTCTTCATGAATACAAAAGAAATAATACCCCTTACGAGTACAACAAATAATATTCCTTACCTTAGAAAAACTGAATACTGGAGTAGTGAAGTAGTAGAATACTTTTCTTCTTTCTCTCTATAGTTTCTCTCTCTAGAATTCGTAAAAAATAATGAAGGAATGAGCTTCTATTTATAGGAGAATGGACTGAATAGTAACTAATTCATGAACGGTCCAGATTGATTTACTTTTAAACGGACGGTCCATATTGATTTACTATTAAAACTTAAAGCAACGGTCCATATTGATTTACTATTAAAACTTTAAACCAGCGATCCATATTGATTTACTATTATAACTTTCCACTAGCGGTCCATATTGATTTACTATTATATCTTCAACCAACGATCTATATTGATTTACTATTATAACTTCAACCAACGGTCTAAAAAATTATCACATCTCCTCATGGAATAATATTGTACCCAAAAATGATTTGGACCGAAAAGAATATATTTTTCGGGTGAATAGTACCCCATGAATAGTACTTCGGGATTAGTACCCCGTGAATAGTACCCCGACACGAAAAATGTCCCAAATACTTGAGTGAATAATACTAGAGTGAATAGTAACCGGGTGAATAATAACCCGTGAATAGTACTCCGACACGAAAAGTGCCCCGAATACCCGATTGATCAATATAACCTCCAGACATCAATTATTATTGAAATAAAAATCGATTTCCACTAACAATAATAATTCCAACACAATGAAACTATAAAATTCATCTTTAATCAACACGAACTTATTCATCATTAATATTATAATTCACAATATTTAACAACCAGATCGTTCTAGAGGAAGAGGGGCTTTCCAGATAAGGATTTCTCCTTATTGGCGCGCAATTAGGTGACCAAACCTTTCCTTGACAGAACTTCTAGACATTGTCAATATTGCAAATAATAATATGAATAACTTTGCAAATCTCAATTATTGATTTAATAATATATCATATTATGCACGGATGATCTTTATGTAACAATAATTGAATCAATAATATGAGAGATATGATGCAGCAATTACTGTAGAAGTAATTGAGTATAACTGAGTGACTTCTTACATAAACATCAATAATCAATACCGTGTGCTAATATGCAACCACACGTATTACTGTACTTTTACTACCGAGTAGTTCAACAGTTTTAACGGTAACACTTTCGTCGTTATTTTTATAAAAATATTTTTGTCGTTTTCTCAATCCGACAATAATTCTGTTGTGGGGTCCACCAATGATTGTACCGTCGTACGGATATTCCCCGACAAAAAGAATATTTCCCGACCAATCAAATATTTTATGACAAGTTGCATACTTTGCTAAATTTATAAATACTACCCACAACTATAACATTATATCAAATCCACACCATAATATTAAAAAAATATTTTGAGAAAAATTAAATCTTATTCATAAAATTCGGGGTCTCACATTATACTTTAAATCATGGTCATTAGGAATAGAAAGTCTAGAGTTGACTCGAAGTATTCCTTCTTCATCGATTCTTGCTTCTGGAATAGCACCTTCTTGTACTTTCTTCCTCATACACATCAGCTCCAGGTCTGTAGGTTGAGCAACTTTAACTTTATCGATTAAAGTTGGTTCTACTCGTATATTTGCCATCATCACATGGGTCCCTGGAGTCTTTAACTCTATCTCCATCCTTTGCAAGTCATACTGTGACGCCCCCAAATCCGAGTTATCTTTAACCGAGTTTGGTGCTCACGATACTAATATACCCATTCATACTAAAAGAAAATTGTCTTATATTACATAACTTAAATCCCAGGTTCCATAGACCTTTACATAACTTACAAACTGAATATCATTACACAACATAGTGGTAACAATATTTATTAACAGTTGTCTAACCAATTTAATGGCATTGACATGCTTTTAATATAACTTATGTAAGAGAGAAGTTCAATATACTATCCTTTTGAATCTGATTGGAATAAAAAGGTTATTTAACCTTATATTATTCATAAATAGGGAGAGACAGTTCAGAAATTAGAGAACCTGTCTATTGCAGAATACTTGCCCAATAAAGAGTAAGAGCTAGAAACTTGCCTTGTTTGTAGACTATTGATAAGATTCAGCTTAATGTGTTCTTATAGAGCCTACACAATTTATTTTCATTTACAAGCCTATTAGCCAAATAGCCAAGTCATATAGCTTGTGTAGGTTCACACATCACATAATTCAGTGGTCAAGTCTGTAGTTAGATTCCTACATTTTATACATTTTTCAAAAATATCATCCATGTTTTCTCATTATTCAATCTTCTCTTTAATGGGGTTCGACATGCTTACAACAAGTAATAGGAATCAAATTACAATTATTATTTGCATTAATCAAGCATGTTAGCCACATAGTCAAGTCATATAGTTTGTAAGCTCACATATCAAGTAGTTTCTGTGATCATGGTTAGATTTCTTATATTTGATACATTTTTCAAATATCTCATCCATGTTCTTATCATCACCATTTTTTCTCTTTGATGGGGTGTAGTATGATAATAACATGCAACCACACATATGTATGGTTTACACCATAATAAGAGCTTAGTACATGAAGTTTTCATGCTTTGCTTAGAGACTTCTAGCATACAAGGTGTTTTTGTAACTTATTTTATACCTTTGAAAATATTCACAACTTGGTTGAGTAATTTATAGTTCTTATAACACTTTATAGCTTTATTCTTGTATACAAAAGTGTACCATTCTTGATTTTTCTCTCTATGCTAAAATAGTCCCAACTTGATCTATTTGTGGCAATCCAGCTTTGCTCGGCCATTTGGGGCTTTAGACAGGCTTTGTGTACAAGGTTACTTTGGTAATTAAAATTACATTCTATGTCTAATTCTTCACATTTCCTTCAAGGTCAACTAGCTAATTAAAACTGCCATGGCAGTTACTTGTTTTGTGACCTGCTACTGCCTAAAGGCAGTAGCTTTAACTCCTTTTCCTTTACTTTCCTATATAAATTGTACAACAAAGCTAGAAGTGGCCCTTCTAAAACTGTCATAGCAAGTGTCTGTTATGACCAGCTGCTGCCTAAAGGCAGTAGCTCCTTTCCCTTTTTCAACCTACCTAATGTCCCTTTATACTTTACCAAGAATTATTACATCATGAGGCTAACAGTTCTTAAGTTTTGACAATAAGGAGCTTAATGTAGTTTAAATAGTGTTCAGCTTTAACTGAATTTAGTAAACTTGTCACTGCAATAGCAGTTTATTGAGGCCATATTTTATTGACTGCTAGCAGTCCCATGATCCCCTTTTTATCCCATTTTTTTATTCACAAGTTAGCCATCAGTTAACATATCATTTCTAATTCATATAATTTCCCTCTATTGGACAGTTTATGACTATTTATAGAAGGTGCTTTAACTGTCTATTGGCATGATTAACAGTTACTGTCCTTGGACAGTAACTCATTCAGTAAATCTTTAACTTTGCTACTTCATAACTTACTAAAAGCATAAGAAAACAAAATAAAAGCCAGCAAGGTTATTTACTTGATGTTACCAATGACAGCAGCTACTTGGTTAAGTCTAGTATTAACTACTATATATACTACTTACTGCCACCCTTTTGTAGCAGTCCTTGATCGTATTTGAGCCCCTTAAGATCTCTACAGAATTTTGTCTTTTTATAGTGGTGCAACCAACTGTTTTGACCAAGTTTGTACTAGTAGCCACCCAAAGCTATTTGCCACTGTCATTAGCAGCATCATATGCCCGAATATCCTTTTTCTAAATTTTCAATCACAGGTCTCTAGTTACTTAACCTCTAGAGTTTTAAAGTTATCCAAGTGGCTTATCAAAGGGATATTTAAGTTTTGATTCCTTGGCTCACTTAACGCTTCAACCTGATGGACCAAAGGAATGATCAAGCTAGTACTTTTTACTACTAGAGTTAGCCTAAAACAGTACCATGCTAAAGTTTACCATACCAAATTACTTCAATCATCTCATATGTTATGTAATTCAAGTCAATGCCTTACTTGTTCTAATATCCAGCTCTTTTTACCAAAACAGTTCTTTTAGAACTTTTATCAAATAGTTGGTGGGCATAGTTTTAAGCTACCAGTTTCACAACCATTTAATTATGTCACAAACCCATTTTGTTCTCCTTATTACTCCTCAGTCCATCCTATCTCCTCTACTCAAATTTAGTCCATAACAATACCACAATAGCATATCAGTCAACTAAATGCTACAACAGTTTACATAGCAATTCAAAAATCCATATAGCAGTCTTCAAGTCTTATACCAAGCCTTTTAGGCAAGGTTCAGTAATATATTATACAATCATAAGCATATGTAATCACTTATTATAATTATAGGAATACAAACTTAGTAAACAATGGCTTTATTACTCTATATAAACAAGGTTCAGAACTCATAACCTTTAAGCATGATAACTAGAAACACTTTTAGCTTAGTTAAGGTGAGCACTTGGCATATGTAGTCATTAAAAGATATATGCATACATAGCTTCAATTTTGATAATTCTTAGCTAACATGGGATTCTTACAACACATTTTTTATTAGATAGTAATACAACCAAATTCTATCAAGTTATGACTTTGATATTATAGGTAGCTAGGGGCTGCTTTGAATCATTTCCCAAAACAGGCCCAAATTTGTCTTACTTTAGGCTCTTTTGAACACTTTCATAAACATTCATGTTAGGCGCTTTAGACCCTATGTTATAAAATATAACCCACTTTGTTTTCAAGGAAAGATAAGTTCTTATATAAGTTTATCAATCTAGCCAAAAGTGGTTTCATTTTGCTTGTGTATATGACTGCCCTGGTATGTAGGTTATATCAATACATATTATACTTGGCATAGAGGGTACTTGAAGCATAGCTACCCTTTAAATGAGAATTTAAACATAATTTTGGACTCCATTCCTAGCCAGCCTGTTTTGACAATATAACAGTCTTAGACAAGCATTTTAGGCAAGGTTTATTACACCAAATGGTAGCAAGCACTGACATATATGCCTTTCTAACACATAAATATTTTATCTACCATATATTCATGATTTAAAGCATCTAAAGGCAAGGTCTTTATGCTTTAAGCCAAAACAGCCCTCTTTAGGATTTAAATTCAAAAATAAACATGGTTTACTAACATGTTTACAAAGATATCATGGGTGTGCAACCTAGAAATTTATACTATCTTTTATATGGTATTTATCATGCATAGCATATATTTGGATGACATAGAATACCTTACACCATATATATCAGTCCATATTAAGACTCTAATCTAGCATACCAGATTCTCAAAATAGTGGCCAAGTCTTAGTTAATTGCTTAGCTCATATATAGGCTAGTATATATCAAGTTATAATCATCTTATGCTCATGCAAAACTGACCCTTTTAGCACATTTGCATCATTAGAATTTCAATTAGAATATTGGCACAAGATTAGACTTGATTGTACTCCTTTTCAACACAGTTGATCCCAGTAGTCTATTAACAGACATTTCATCAAACATTTGGGGTACAATCTCTAATTTCCCAGGTTAATCATAAGTGTAGTCAGGGCCGCTACTAATAATGGTATAATATATTATAATTAACAACCATATGCAGCCACAACAAAGCAATAATAGTATACTAGCCAAATTAATCCTAACAGTCAACCTGTCCCTTGTGTCTATCCTAGGCCATTCGGCCATAATAGAGCATTAGTGGCACGAAAATGGAATAGAAAGAGGATTGAAAAGATTACCTTAGTAGCTTAGAGGTTGCACTTGATTGTTGTTCAATTCCTTTTTCCTTCTCTAGCCGAACTCTTCTTATCTCACTATCAGTCGGCTCTTTCTTTATCTTTCTTACTATGCTAGAGACTTGGGAAATCAGTTAAGGGGTGGGACATGAAGTTATATAGCTGAACTTTCTTTCTCTCGGTCATACTAGGTTGGCCCTTATCCGGCCCCTACTCAGTCACTCTATCAAGCTGAGTATAATCAGTACTAGCCTAGTTCTTTTGGCTCCTTCCCAGCCACCTTAGCGTACCTGCTATACCTTATCTTCTGAAATCTGACCTGCTACTTGTTTGCTAACTAAACTAACTTACCTACTAACCAGAACTAGCTTAGACTCTGCATAACCTGCTACTCAACTGACTAACCAATGAACTAACTAACTGTTAACAACAAAACAACCTCGGCTCTTCAGTTCACCCATGTGGGCTGCTGGAATATATTTAAGGCAAGGCTGTGCATGGATTTTGTTTTGGGCCTAGTCCCTTTAACCCAATGTGTTAATTGTTAACTTGCTAACTGGAACAAAACTTAGCCTATTCCCCCCCTAATGTGGGCTGCCAAATTGGGCTACAAGTATACTTAGCAAAATTTAATAGGGCTCAATGCCACAATAGGGGCTCTTATTAAATTTAGAACACATGGAACTTTTATCTATCATTTTTCCTTCTTTATCACTAAATAATGCTTTTGAATGAAATTAATTATATTATTATAGTATAATCATTTCATTAATCACATAAGTAATTTCAAGGCAAGGATATTTCATAATTAAACCATGTTGGCTTTCATTTTCATCATTGATATTTATTTAACACTATATTACTGTATATCCTCATCTCTTTCTTTCCCTTTCATAATTCAAGATCCTTAATAAACTATTAAGTAAATAATAGTTTTGTCACAATGAGAAGTAACATAATAATAATAAAAAAAAATTTACTCAAAATTTGACATTATAATAATTAGATATTACATAGGATTTTCTGAGTCATTACACATATAAAATGGGTCTTTGTGTTGACAATATCGCACTCGTACCCGCATATGATCTTCTACTCAATGCGTCAGCTACCACGTTCGCTTTTCCAGGATGGTACTGAATGGTATGATTATAATCTTTCAATAGCTCAAGCCAATGTCATTGCTGCATGTTGAGTTCCTTTTGGGTGAAGAAATATTTGAGGCTTTTATGATCCGTATAGATCTCCACCTTCTCCCCATATAGGTAATGCCTCCAAATTTTAAGTGCAAAAACGACAGCGGCCAACTCTAGATCATGAGTAGGATAATTTCTCTCATATTCTTTGAGTTGTCGTGATGCATATGCTATGACTTTCCCATGTTGCATGAGAACACATCCTAACCCTCTGTCTGAAGCATCGCTATAGATGACAAATCCCTCCGAACCAGATGGTATTGTCAAAACAGGTGCTGAAATGAGTCTCCACTTGAGTTCTTGAAAACTCTTCTCACATTCCTCGCTCTAACCGAATTTTATATCTTTTTGAGTCAGCTGAGTTAATGGAGTAGCGATTCGAGAAAACCCTTCTACGATTTTATATCTTTTCGAGTCAGCTAAGCCAAGAAAGCTACGTACTTCGGTCACTGACTTAAGTTGCTCCCAGCTTTGAATTGCTTCAATCTTTGCCGAGTCAACAGATATTCCATGATTTGATATCACGTGCCCAAGGAATACTACTTCCTTAAGCCTGAACTCACATTTCTTCAACTTGGCATAAAGCTTGTTTTCACGAAGCTTTTGGAGTATCAGCTTCAAGTGTTGCTCATGATCTTCACGGATTTTGCAGTAAATGAGGATGTCATCAATAAAGACAGCCACAAAGTGATCCAAATATTCCTTGAATACTCGGTTCATCATATCCATGAAGGCAGCAGGAACATTAGTCAATCCAAAATATATGACTAGGAATTCGTAATACCCATACTGAGTTCTGAAAGCAGTCTTTGGAATGTCATCAGTTTTAATCTTCAACTGATGATATCCAGAATGAAGATCGATCTTTGAAAAGAATTTGGCGCCTTGCAACTGGTCAAACAGGTCATCAATGTGAGGCAACAGATACCTATTCTTAATGGTGACATGATTCAACTCCCGATAGTCAATACAAAGTCGTATACTTCCATCTTTTTTCTTTACGAATAGAACATGAGCACCCCAAGGAGACGTACTAGGACGAATGAAACCGATGTCTAATAATTCCTGTAGTGGGGTCTTTAAATCTTGAAGTTCAATAGGAGCCATTCGATATGGGGCTTTGGAAATGGGTTTTGTACCGGGTTTAATGTCGATACCAAACTTGATTTCACGCTCCGGGGGTAGGCCAGGAAGTTCTTCGGGGAATACGTCAAGAAATTTATTAACAATAGAAATATCATTCAAATCTGACGTATTTTTGTTTAAATCTGTTACATGGGCTAAAAAAGTTTGACATCCATTTTTCAATAAACGAATAACTTTTTGGCTTGATATGACAATGTTTGACTTTAGTGGTTTGGTTGCTTGAATTCGAATAATAGATTGGTTAGGAATATGAAAGCTAACAACCTTACGAAAATAATCAATTTTTGCATGATGAGTAGTTAACCAATCAATCCCTAAAATCACATTAAATGCAAGTATTTTTAAGGAAATAAGATCGACAAGTAATGTGAGGGTACCGATTTGAACCAAACAAGACTTATAAATAGTGGATGTAATGAAGGTTTCTCCCAACGGAGTTTCAACAGATAAGTCAAAGTCTAATTTATCCGGAGTTAAATTTAAACGTTGAGCGCAAGTAGGATAAATAAAATAATGGGTAGAACCGGTATCAAATAAGGTATAGACTTCACAAGAGTTTATGATTAGCTTACCCGTGATGACTTCGTTAGGGTTCCTCGCTTTTGGGAGGTTACGACAAACACTCTCCATTGAACTATCGACTTTGACTTCTCTGGGACGACCTTTGGTGCCTCCATCCCAGCTGGACTTGGCTTTACTGCATGAAAAAATCGGGCTAGGTGACCTTCTCTTCCGGAATTATAACACGCTTTGGATTGCTGCGTACAGTTCGGACTGATATGTCCCTCCCTTCCGCATTTGTAACATACGATTGTCGGTCGTTCCCCTTCCTTAACAACAGTTGCTGGTGTTGACGTCTTTCCATCATTGTTGAATCTTCTCTTCTTGAAATTTCCACTTCTATTCTCTTGGCCATAATTTCCACCGAAGTGGTTACCATTTCTGGCATGTTGATTTCCTCCACGTTTGTTGTCACCACTTCGATGACTGCTACTACTAGTATTATCATTTTTTCGGCTACTCTCTCTTGGTTGGGTTGACTCATTATCGCGCTCTAATAACTGAGCCCTATTTACAACATCTGAATACAAAAATAGTTTGTGAGAAATTAGGTATTGACGTATCTTGGGTTTCAAACCTCTTAGAAACATCTACGTCATTCTCTCCTCATTAGCAACCAAGTGGGACGCAAACCTGGACAACTCGGTAAACTTAGCTTCATACTGCGACACGATCATATTGTTCTACTCCACCTTGATGAACTCTACCTCCTTCATGTGATGAATACTTTCGGAAAAGTACTTATCGTTGAACAGTTCTTGGAACTTTTCCCAAGACATCTTCAGTGCGGCAGGTTGAGTGCGCTTTACAGATTCCCATAAGTAATCTGCCTCTCCTCGCAACATGAAGGTGGCAAAGGGAACCTTTTGCTCCTCGGAGCATCCCAAGACATCAAATATCTTGGTGATCTTCTTTATCCATGCCTCCACCTTAAGTGGTTTTGGCTCTCCCAAAAACTCCGGTGGTCCCAGCTCCTTAAACTGCTTAGCGGTGACCATCCGAGAGTTGCCAGTGTTTCCACCTGTATTTTGAACAGGAGTCTCTCTCGCCTGATGTTGCATGAATTGCATAAAGCCTCTGAACATCCCATCGTTCATCATCTGGTTGGTGTTGTTGTTTACCTGAGGATTATTGCCTTCCTGATGCACATTATCCTGGATATTGATCGTTGGTGACTCAACGGTCTCATGTGCTCCATTGCTTATGTCAACATTTTCAGATGCCATTTTCAAATACTGCCACAAAACAATGGTTAATTGACATGCCACATATTATCCCTATACTCTGACCGACCAATTAAATAACAAAAAAACTTAGGTAGGTCATACTAGCGAAGGAATTACCCGACTCTCCCCTCCTAGTTTTAGTCTCACATCTTAGCTAGGGATCATATCCCTAAGCTTTAATACCAACTGTGACGCCCCCAAAATAGGTATATATCACCCATCTTGAGTCGCCAAATTCATGGTACAGAAATAAAATACAAACTTCTCTTATACAATACGACAAAACGTAGCAGAGAGTTTTTACACGAATATTATCTAAAAGACAATATTCAAACTCAAAAGGAGTCCTCATTACAATTATTATCATAATATTTTATAAAATAGTGAGGACTACTATATCCATCATACCAGACCATCACTCCATTCCCCGACTAGTCCCAGCTACGTTCTCATTTTCTGAAGAGAATAATGGAAACAAAAAGGTGAGCTCAACTAGCCTAGTAAGAAATATTATGACTAAGATAATATAGAATAAATTATCATTAGCCTTCAACAATGTTAAACTAATAAACAACAAGTTTAACTTCAGTGGAGCAAGAAATCCATTAGAAGAGTCAAGTAGAGCATGATATCTACTATCTTCTATGATTTAAAAAGTTTATCAACAATTTTATCGCTGAGACTCAGCTTAACAAATAGTATCACAACCACGAATTATCCATGTGTAAACACTCGAAATTTTCTGCACACCTGTCACTGACATTGTAGGAGGGCAGATTCATCTTTCAGAGATAACCCTGGAAGACAGTTCATGTCAAGCCCGGATACTACCGGAAGTTCAGTCTCAACACCGAAGCACATACCGGGAGTAACAGTTCCAACCTCGGAGATAACCCCGAGGCATGCAGATCCAATACCGAAAATTCCACCAGAGAAGACCAATCCATCTCAGAGACAACCCTGAGATATTCAGTCTCAGACCCAACACTGGGAGTAGCAACTACCAACCTTGGAGATAACCCCAAGGAATGCAGTTCCGGCGATAACCCCGAAAATGCTTGTTTTAAATGCATGCAATCAGCTTCAACCTCGACGCTCACACCGAGGCAATCAGTACCAGACCCAGAGATAGCACCGGGAAGACATGCACACCTTAAAGATGACACTGAGGACCTTCAACACTTGCAGCAGCCCAATCTCAACGATAACCCTGCGCAACGTCTGCTTTATCCCAAGCCAAAGATAACCCCGGTGAGGGGCAAAATTGTCATCTTGCCACCTTGGCGCCACATAGCGCCGTCTCAACATTTCATACATACATTTCTACACAACAATGTCCCACAAGAATCAAGGATGTCCAATCTCGAGTGACTAATACGCAGGGTAACGGATAGAATTTGAAGCTTGAAGGCCGGAGGGCACCGTCCCATCTTCCTGACTTCGTACAACCTCTAATCCCATGTCATTGCGTAACTCTCGACAACGGTGGTCCAAAATAGGTCGTACATACCTCAATCGGATGCCCGGATTGTAATTCTGAAAGTTTGAGCGAACATTACAGTGCATGTGTGCACGTACTTCGAGACGACGTGACCCGCGAAACCTGGGGCAACCTGGGTAGCCGCAGGTACATCAGCGGCCTAGCCCTCCTCTATAAATAGAGGGCTTGGGGTGGCCATTTGTAAGAGAAAAAAGGCGAGGAAGCCCTGTCAAATTTGCTCCGTACTCGCCCTATACTGAGTGCTTTCTTATTTTAAACACTTGTGAGCTCACATATAGCTACTTTGTACCGGCGGGAGCCGAGTGTTCATCCCTTTGAAGATATAAAAGTCTTCTTTGGCAGCCCACTGTAAGCCTTCTCACACACTTTAAAGCATTCCTCTTCATCTTTGCACACACCCTTCTTCACGTTGAGAGTCATGTTGTGTGTGTTTACCCGGACTTCGGTCCGTGGTTTTATTTCAGTTTGTATATACATATATATTTATATATATGGACTAACATTATCGAGTTATGCCTCGATTGAGCCTGAACTTGATGCAGGCGCCATCGCTTTAATATATATATACTTATATATATTAACTGTGTGTCGAACTTTGTTCAATAAGCCTAGACTTATGTTTGGAGCGTTTACTGCTTTAATATATACATATATACTTATATATATGAATTGCGTGTCGAACTCTGTTCGACGAGCCTGGATTTTACATTCATAGCATTTAATTGCTTATATATATATATTTATATTTATATATATGAATTGTTGTCGAACTCTGTTCGATGAGCCTGGATTTTACATCCGCTGCGTTTATAAACTTTATATATATATATATATATATATATATATATATATATTTCATCCCGCTTGGAGTTTACTTCGTGGCGGTTGATCGCTTTTACAGCTTTCTTTACGTTTCTTATCGCCTAGAGTTTCCTCCGTGGCGGTTGATGGCTTTTACAGCTTTATTTACATTTTCTGATCCCCCATGGAGGTGCTTCGTGGTGGCTGATCATGTCTGTATATATATATATATATATATATATACAGCTTATATATATACCTGCTTACTACTTTCATACAAATTGTAGCATCATGTGAGTCTAGGAATCATGTGATCACAAATTTAGTCTATTGGATTTAGATTCGGTTCCCGTGATGGACATTTTCAGTTGTAAGCAACTTGTAAATTTATTTGCTGTGTCTGGATTCCCTCAAATTGTTTTCATACCCACGAGAAGTTCGACATCATTTTGTACATTATTTTCTTATAGATGTTTAGCATCTCGAAAATAAAAACAATCAAGCCGAACACTTAATAAAATGGAAGTGTAAAAGGTCTCAATTACTATTGAGCATATGGGTTTGAAAAACCTCTTTTATAAAACATCACTGCCATATCTTGCTAAAAATTAAATTTTTACATAAATTCAAACCCTGTGTATATAGGTGCGAACGAGGCCTCACACTACTTCCAAATAAACAACACATTGACCCACACACACATATTCATATAACAGTTTCTTAAAGAGTGGCGGTCACCATGGTAACACAGATGTCGGGGGGTGCCTAACACCTTCCCTCCGCATAATCAAGTCCCCGGACCCTAATGAATCTCGGTTTCACCGAACTATTTAGCAGTGTCACATCAATAGGTCAATGTGCAAACCTTTTTACGGTTGTGTCTGTACAACCATTTTAAAAACCAATTGGCGACTCTTAACAGTCCATCGTTGACATTATACATGTCAGACCTTTTTCACTTGTTTTTTCAAACAAATCTCACCTAAAATGAGAACACCAAAGAACACGTAACGAAAAAGGACAACTAAAAATCTCGACATCGACAGGTGGCGACTCTGCTGTGGAATCCAGTAAGAGGACTTAAGCCGCTATTACAAGCTTTTCAAAACTGTTATATGCCTGTTTGTGGATGTTGCATTTACATTTATGATGAATTTGTACGAATGCATTTGCTTATTGCACTTAGTGTTTCGCACCATATCTGCTTGTGATATTAATGCTTCGCACATGTCATCATTTTCATACGGTGAGACGCGATGTATGTGAAAGTATTTTGTGTGGTCCCTCCACCAGGAGGCTATCCTGTCAGTGTTTGATTACTGGACTCGTAGGAAGACAAATACGAAGGAAAGTCTCTGATAAACCCAATACGAAGGAAAGTCTCTTCATACTTTCTCATTTTAAAATTACTCGTAAAGTCAATTACTTGTAATTTCATTCCATATTCATCTCCATGTAATGAGAAATATGAAGAAATGTGTATACATACATATTTAAATTAACATGCTATCATGTATTACAAACAGCTAACATCCGTATTGCAGGATAAAATTCCTAAAATAGACACATCACATAGGATGTTAATATTTACACATTCCCTAAAGACTAAACTATGCATGTAAGACCCCGAAATTTTTAAATAAAAAGGAATTTCCTTTATTTATTATTTTTAAATAGTAAGGGTTGATTTGATTAATGTGGATAGTTAAGGGTTAAATACATAAATATTTCAAAATAAGCAAGTGGTTATAAAATATTCATTATCGTCTTGGGAATATTCGTTTGGTCGTGGAATATTCAATCTTGTCGGGAATATTAAATGCACTGACGCAAGTGAAATATGTGTGGGCCCTATAACGGAAAGTGATTGGATGAAGAAAGCGACAAATATAAGTTGTTTTTAAATAACGGCGTAGTTATTCTCAATTAATCTTTGTTAAAATACCCGGGTGGTTAAAACACACTAATACGCGTTGTTGAGAAAGTAGCACACGGTATTTCACCAATTATTGATTCTTACGTAAGAAGGCACTACTCAATAATGGTTACGATAATTCTTTATTCAATTATTTTATTGAGTTAATAATAATTTGCGTTGATATTTTATATTCTTTGTTGTTTCAATAATTGTCATTACACAAGTATCTTTCATTATCGAAGCAATAATTTATATTATCTGAATAATATTATTAGATAACATTATTGGCAATGTCTAGAAAGTTACATACAGGAGAGGTTTGGTCATCTAATTGCGCGGCGCCAAGAAGAAGAAATTCTTATTGGAAAGCCCCCTCTTTCTGAGGCGCACTGGTTGTCAATATTGTGATTCGTAATATTATTTGTGAATAATTAATTATTGATTTATATGATGAGGAAAATATTGATTTTATGTGGATATGGATGGAGAAAATTTTAAAATGACAATTGTTGAAAATTAATATTTTATCTTTTACGATAAAATAATTCATTTAAATATATTATTTTAATAATATATTAACGGTGATATTTTTACAATGAATGTGGGATATATGAGTATATGAGGAGGAAGAGTATTTTGTGGCATTAAATGTTTAACACATGTTTTGTGTGTTGGTGGACACAATTATTGATAGAAATTTGATTATAGCTTGTAAAATCACCCGTTTGTGGATTTGGTCAATTTCTATTTGGAATTTGGAAAAACTTTCTTTTGCAAAGTTGTAGAGAATTGAATTTCCTATAAAAACTCATGAGATTCAATTTTCTGATGAAAGGGCTATTTATTATGAATTGTTGAAGTTCCAAAGTTAGAAATAATTAATTTTTGGGAGTTTTAGTTAATTATTTTGAGAAAAACGTTTTTTGCAACTAAGTTGGCCTCACATGTGATTCAAAAATGGGCTGAGATCAGTTGTCTAAGGTGGGCTAAAGAAAATGTGAAAAATATATTAATATTATATTCAATTTTACGCTTTGGTGTTCTAAGCATTTTCCTATAAATAGGTGCTTAGGTTAGAATTGAAAACACACGTAAAGCGAAGTTTCTCTCTATTTCTCTCTCGATATATTGGCGTATTCTTGTGAGTATACTTTGAGTATTGTTAGGCGGTGTAAGTTCCTTGACACTTAGACTATATTCTAGATAGAAGTACTAATCTTTCGAGGTAAGGGATATATTTTTTTTTGTAATGATATTATTTCTTCAATATCATTATCTTTGAAATGTTGATCTGAAGTTTTATCAAATTTGGAACTTTTTCATGTCGGGGTTACTATTCATGGGTTACTATTCATGAGTTACTATTCACGAGTTACTATTCATGAGTTCTTATTCACGAGTTACTATTCACGAGTACTATTCATGAAGCGTGAAGATGTTTTTGTGGAATTTCTATCTTTTGGTGTGAGTTACTATTCACGATATCTGCACTATTCACGATATCTGACACTATTCATAGAAAAATAAAATTTCTTCTTTTGTCCAAAATATCTATACGGATACTAGCTACGATTGTATCCATATTTTGATCATTCTTGAATTTTACACCACTATGATTATTTTTGAGGTATTTTTGGGCGTGGATAAAACCAAGTACGAATCCTTAATCCTTGTCATTTTGTTTCCTTTGGATTCGTTTCTTTAAAAATATTTTTCATCATCCTCGGTCTTAAATGATGATATTATTGAATATCTTTGGCACGTAGTGCAAAGATGAATGATTTCTGAAGAATATCTTTGGCACTGTAGTGCAAAAGATGAGCAGTGTTTAAATGAACATGACTAATCGATGAATATCTTTGGCACGTAGTGCAAAGATGAATATTTGATTCAGATGTATATTGATTGATGTTACTGAGGATAAAATATTGATGATGAATTTATTAAATTCATAGATTATAGTAGATTTCATTCTCTACGTAACTCTTCTATGAATTATTATTTCAGCTATGAATATTGATCGAAACTTGTTATCTATTGTATTATATCGATTTTTTCCTGTTGAAGACTAACGATAATTTGTTGTATATTATCTTAGTCATAATATTCTTTCTTGGGCTAGTTGAGCTCACCCTTTTCCTTGTTATTCCATTTTTCTTCTCAGGAGGCGAGAATGTAGCGAGTACTAGTCGGGGTATGGAATGAAGGTTCTAGAGAGAGTTGTTTAGTAGTCCTCACCATTTTTGTAAAATAATGAATCAATAATTATGATTGGGATTTATTTGCGTGTGGATATTGTCTAGAAGACAATATTATATTTAAACTCACAGTATATATTGTCGTATTTCACACGACATTTGTATTATTGAAGTTGTAGTTTGCTTCTTGTACCATGTATTTGGCGACTCAGAATGGGTGTTGTGTATACCTATTTTGGGGGCATCACAATGCAAGTCTTTCGCAGGGAAACCATCGGACCTACTACCCGGTAAAAATCCAAAAAGGCCACGAGCCTACGGTCAATTATGTCGTCATTCAACCAGACTGACCTTAATCCAGTTTCTCACAAAGAATTCGACGGATTAAGTAAACAAACCACATATTTGGCTGTTCTGCTTAAAGAACTACACCAGTCTACTCAGGGTCCAAAGATACCCATACATGTTGAATCCTCTACACAATGGGGAACTCAAGCCATTACGATACCTGAACTGCAATTGGATACAACCAACAAAATTCATGATGCCACCCATCTCACAGGAGATCCAGACACCGGTGACATCAGAAAGAAAGTCCTTCAAATGGAAGAAACCCTTCGTGTTATCAATGGAATTGGAGCACACGGGAGTGTTTCATATGCTGACCTGTGTATATTCTTTGGTGTTCATTATCCAGAAAATTTTAAAACTCCTAAATTCGAAAAATATGACGGGTTAAGAGATCCTTATACACATTTGAAGGTGTTTATTGGAGAAGTTGGATCTTATGCAAAGGACGAGAAGCTCAGAATGCAGCTGTTCCAGAAGAGTTTGACTGGTGAAGCTCATTCGTGGTATACCAGATTAGACAACTCAATGATCCATAGCTGGGAAGAGCTAGCACACGCGTTCCTCACACAATACAGCTTCCAGTCTCAGATGGCTCCTGACCGGTACTAGATTACCAAGGTCAAGAAACAGTCTAATGATTCTTTCAGAGAATATGCTCAAAGGTGGAGACGCCTTGCTGCTCAAGTTATTCCTTCCATGACAGAATCAGAAATGGTCATGACATTCATAAACATACAAGAAGGTCCTTTCTATGAAAGAGTTTAGGCCGGCATCGGTAAAACATTTTCTAAAATGATCAAACACGGGGAGATGGCCGAGATGGGATTGAAGTCAGGAAAGATTCAAGATCTAGCTTCCCTTAAAGCTGTTGCTGAGCACATCCAATCCGGAAATTATGGAAACAACCCCCGGAGGGTCCATAAAAAGAAAGAGGAGGATGTTTCCTTGATACTGCAAGGTCAGAAAGGCAATCAAAATATGCCTATCTAGAGGAGAAATTATACTCCTTTTCAAGCTCAGTCTTCAAACCCTCCATTGCCAAAAGGTGGAGAAGTTAAACGCCCTCGAGTGTTCACACCCTTAGGGGACTCACTCGAGAATATTCCCACTCTTCTAACAACGCAGAAGAAAATCACGCATCTTCTTTCACCAGCCAGCCCTAATGGAAGGGGGTTTCAATGCTGCTCAGAAATGTGCTTCTCATGCCGGGGCACCTGGACATGATACTCAAGATTTTTGGGCCTTGAAAGACAATATCCAAGACCTAATAGACAACAGTGAGATCGTGGTCACCAAACCAGATCTACCTCACTTACAAGACAATCCCCTTCCTCAACACAAAGAAGAAGAGGTCAACATGATTAATTGGAGCAATGGACAGAGTTCCAATTTCAACGGTGAGTCATCTTAGACCACCAAAGACGGTTTTGACAAATGGGATTATGCCAAGTTCCAGTTCGCAATGGAACGTAAGATGAAAGCGCTGTGTAAGCAAATTGAGCAATTGGCAGAATTGGTGATCTATCAGCATCAAGTTACACGCCAGTTAGTCAGCCAGGAGCAAGCTAGTCACCTTCCTCTTGTCATGAATATTCCCTCGTCGCCTTCAAAAAATGAAATGCTGGAGGACAAAGTGACAAAGAGAGGGAATGCCAAAGCTCGTCGGGATTTTTCCAATAGAAGAGAATTTACATACCTGGGCCAACCTATGGAAGAAATCCTTTAGATGCTAATCAATGAAGGAAGGATCACTTCCCTTCTACCTCCAATTAATCTCCGTTCAGGACGGTTCAATTCTGATGGAGTATGTCAATATCATTCCCATTCTCGCGGTCACAGCACAGAAGAATGTTAGGCACTCCGCCACCTTATCTAGAATCTAATTGACAGTGGTATCCTGCAACTAGCAGACGATGATACTGTGATACGTGAGAGTGAGAATATATGTCCTAATAAATTGAAGGAATTTGGAGCAGTTATATCCGCTGAGGCTAGTGACACTGGCAAACCACTCACAATACCAGCAATGTAACTTAGAGGAAGCAACAATCCTTTGAAAGTGGCCGCTCCAAAGCCAATCAACTTACCATGCAGAGCACAATACCCTATTGTCAGCTTACAAAAAGTTCCATGGAATTATGGAGAAGCTGAAGGATCCACCTCGCATACAACTGCTGCAGTATCAAAGGAAAGTCCACTGTATCTTCCCCAATGGGTGATGAAGTCTACCATCAAATCAAAGGGGAAAATACCCATGGAGAAGATTGAAAAGTTCCTCCGCACTATGGGTCATAACGAAGCCAAGGTGGTTTTAAGCTTAAGAGAAGCTCCACACCAAATTTCAATTTTGGACTTGGTCTTGACTTCCGAGGATTACCGGAAGATCTTACTGAAGGCTTTGGAAGAAGCTTATCTACGAAAATTAGTGGATGTGGAAAAATTTTAACATTTGGTTGATCACATTTTCAACAACAATGTGATATCCTTCACTGATGATGATATACCGTCCGAAGGGACTAGTCATTGCAAGCCATTACACATTACGGTCTTGTCCTCTGGGTATATGCTAGCTGAAGTCTTGATAGATGGAGGTTCATCTCTAAATATCTGTCCATACGCTACATTGTTGAAGATGAATGTCAATCTCAACCGAATCTGGAGCAGCCATACGGTTATCAAAGCTTTTGATTGATCCCGTCGGAGTAATTGAGCTGCCAATCGAAATTGGTCCCCATACTTTCTGCGTGTCTTTTCACGTACTCAAGATAGATTCAGGATACAACCTGCTCTTGGGAAGACCGTGGATTCATATGGTCAAGGCGATCCCTCCACCCTTCATCAACAAGCTGAAATACATTATCAACAATAGCCTAGTCACGGTCAACGCTGAACCGGAATGTCCTCAATATGGTGACATACCATACATCAACGTCAATTCAGATGTTGAACCGGTCAGTTTTCATGCTTTGGAAGTAAGCAATACTCAGTTCCATGCTATTGGAACGCCATTTCCCGTACCCAAGATTTCTGTCGAAGTAATGTCAGCTACTCAAGAAATTATGTCATTGGGTCATCAGTAGGGACAAGGGCTGGGTAAAGATCACCAGGGTATCAATCACCCCATTCGAGTATCCAGTCAAACTGGGACAGCTAGACTAGGTTATTCTGCCAGTTCTAGTCATAGGAATCCTCATAAGCATCAGCAGATTCCTTCAGCTTCAGCCGTATGGCGATTATCTTCATCTTCGAATTTTGAGTCCGCACAACCTCTGGTAAAGGTGCCAGCCAATGTAATGGCTATGTTATTTCCCAAGCCGCTATAGGTGAAGGTGAAAGAAGTCTTTGTTCCAGATCCCGCAGTGGAAGAGGAGGAACGAAGAATCAAACAAGATATCGTCAGAATGATGTCAGACATATGCATCATCGTTCATGATGAACATACAAACAGATACACCCCAGACGATGATTGCCCAGACGTAATGGCCATCATTAGGGAAAAGGAGGACGATGATAGCCCCTCCATCACTGCAGTCCACCCGGACTTTGCCCTTGCCAATTGGAACAATACTCCTTGCATTGGTCAACAAGGGTAAAATAGGCAGGAACTCTTTCTGCCCTGTAGATATCATAACTGCTTACTTTTCTGTACAGTATTAGCAGTTGTTTTGCTAGTATATGCTAACACTTTGTATGATCAAACCATTTCATATATACTAAGTGAAAGCATATTTTGTTTCAGGACTCTGAATTTAGATGTGCCTGTACTTGCTGATACGGTGCCTCTTCTCCACAAAGATTGTACCTTTGATGTAAAGATGAATTTAGCCTTGATGGAAATACATGAGGACATTGAGGTGCCTCCAGAAATTCAAGAATGGGTCAAAGACAAACCTAAACCCAACCTTGATCAAACCACTTCCTTCAATCTCGGAACCTTAGAAAACCCTAAGTTAATTCAGATTGGTTCAGACCTTACCCCAAACCAAAGGAATGACATGGTTACGCTACTAACCCAATTCCAGGATGTGTTTGCATGGTCTCATGAAGACATGGTGGGTTTGTCCACTGACATTGTCTTTCATCGCCTTCCCATTAAAGAGGGATTCAAGCCAGTCAAGCAAAAGCTCAGGCGATTGAAACCTGAGTGGAGTTTAAAGGTGAAAGAAGAAATTGTGAAACAGTTTCAAGCTGGCATCATCATGGTATCCACATATCCTGAGTGGATATCCAATATAGTTCCGGTGCCTAAACCTGGAGGAAAGGTGCGAGTTTGCGTGGATTATCGGGACTTGAACAAAGCTTGCCTTAAAGATTGTTTCCCATGCCATTTATCCACATTCTCATTGAAAATACTGCTCAATACTACATGTACTCCTTTGCTGATTGCTTTGCGGGGTACCATCAGATCATGGTTCCTGAGGAAGATCATGAGAAAACTACTTTCATCACACCTTGGGGAACCTTTTGCTATAGACGGTTGTCATTCGGCCTCATCAATGCCGGAGCCACCTATCAGCGAGCTGTGATGGCTCTCTTCCACGACTTAATGCACAAAGAGATAGAGATCTACGTGGATGACATCATTGTCAAATCCCGGAAGGAGGAAGACCACTTCGACCATCTCAGGAAGCTCTTCCACAGGTTGCGTATGAAAGTAGTATGCACACAAGCCAATCATGTTTGATGATAAAGCATATACTTTGTAACAATCTTATTCATTTATTAATAAAAAGTATTAATTTATTAAAGGCTTTTAATTATCTACATGATCTTTGTTTTATAATATGTGATAAACCCATAGTTTTAAGCAATGCTTTTAGAATAATGATGATGATCATTCTAATGAGATCTAAATTCTTAGAAAGCTTAAAACTAAAATAGTTCCCAATCATTGGATTACTAAATTGGGGATTAGTGAATCCGGATAGATTGGTATACATCGTTACTTGCTCATTGGATGAGGATGATTGATCTCATGATCATTTGTGTGGAGACACTAAAGCAGTAGTATGTAGGTGCTTATTAGAGAATAAGTTCTTTGAGCATTGGCTCGCTAGGGAATACCTAATGGAGTTTTATTTGCCTGTCAATAGGAATTCCTGTAGTAATAGTAGTACAAGTAATCCTTGGACTTGAGATCATCATAGTATCTTGTGTATGATGAGTTATACTTTGACTTATTCCTTAAGACCCTTAGGGTATATCAAAGGGTATGCTTGGGTATAATAAGTTGTACATGGAGATAATGTATGATCAATAAAGAATCTACCACTTCTAATAAAAGAAGAGAAATGTCTATGTGATTCGATAAATGACAACCCAAAGAGTCCTTGGCAATGGCGAGAATGAAATTAGAAAGGAGTTTCTAATTTGTATTATTTGAGTTGTGCATTTAAGAGTCGAAATACATATAATTAAATAAAATAAGACTTGACGGTAATTCCATGTCTTATATTTAATTGGGACATTGTATGGTGGAAGGATTGAATTATACGGTAACTATTTACTCAAAGGTTCTTTAATGATTAATGTTGAAATCTATATTATCCGGAAAGTCGTTGATCATTAGGGAGGCTTATCCCTATTGTAGAATAAATATTATTTAAATAAATTAATTGTTTAATTTATTTATTTAAATAAGATTAGAATTGTTCTAATTGATTTATTCACAAACCTAGGTTTAATATGGAGAACCTAAAGGGTCACACCATAAAAGGAAGAATAATTATTTAAGAAGTTAATGGCATAATCGTAATAATATGTTATGTATATTTAATTTAATCTATGGTGATAGAATAAATTAAATAGCTTAATATTTATTATTTAATATTTTAGAAATATTAAATATAAATTAATAAGAGAGTCTTATTAATATTATTACAATTATTATTATTTTAATTTCTAAAAGAGTTTAGGAATTAATTTAATATAAGTACTCTCATTTATTCCTAATAAGATTAGGAGGTTAAATTAATTAAAAGAGTTTAATTAATTATCCCTAATAAGATTAGGGAGCCTAATTAATTAAAAGAATTTAATTAATTAAATAAAACCCAATTCCTTAATTGTTAAGGTGGGTTGCCCACATCTATAAATAAGAGAGAGTCTTATTATGGGTGGGTATGGGTTGTTGATTTTTCACATACGTAATAATTCCAAGTTGTTGGGAGTACACTTTTCATAGAGATAGGAAAAACTAGGGTTTGAGCTAAAAACACCCATCTTCTTGAATCTTTATCTTCCTTGGTGGATCACCTCTGAGAGGCCAAACATTTGGGTGGCTAACGTTGATCGAAAGGAAGGAACCAAACCCGGTGGATTCAAGATTGAAGCGAAAGGATTTGGAGGTGAACTTTACACGAGGAAGCTCGATCTTCAAGGGTATGATTTATTCTTTATCTTTTCGTTTAATTAATAATTATGCATAAAGGGTGATCGGGTATATGGTTTGTAAATTTTTAAACTCGATTTTACACGCTTAGCACTTTTTATGCAATTTGATTCTTGTTCATGAATATTACAAACCAACGGTGGCATCGAGCCAAACCTTTATGCGAATTATTAATTGTTCGGATTTGATATGTATATTGATATGTGTTTAGAACAATTTAATTGGGCATAATTTTATTGTATAAAATTTAAAAAAAAAATTTATTATTTTTTTTATTTTATCCGTGATTTTATTTGAATCCACCATTGAATTAAGGCAATGGCTATGCGAATTAAATGCATGTTCAATAATGAGTAATTAAAAAAGAAAAAGAAAAAAAGGAAGAGTTCTCATCATGCATACGGAATAAAAAAAAAAAAAATAAAAAAAAAAAAAAAACGACATGCATTTTTATATATAATATATATAGGATACATGCGTCATTTTTTTTTTTAAAGGAAACGAGCAAACACGTGATACAAAAGAACTCAAATGAAAATCATGGAGCGGGATTTATATATATATATATATATATATATATATATATATATTATGTTATATATATATATAATATGTATTACGAATATATATATATATATATATATTCTTAATTATTATATAATTAAATAAAAAGTTTATTTTAATTTTAAAATAAAAGGTTTATTTTAATATTAAAATATAAAGTTTTATTTTAATTTTAATAAATTTATAATTAAAATAAAAGGTTTATTTAATCTTAAAATAAAAGGTTTATTTTAATATTAAAATAAAAATTTATTTTAATTTTAAAATTAAATTTCATCTTTAACTAATTAGAGTTGGAATTGGATTCCATGATAACTAATTGGAGTTGAAATTGATCTTTCCTTAAATAATGGAGTTTATTTAGATATGAAATAGGATTTCATATTATTCAAAATAAAAGAGTTTATTTGTGAATAGGAAAGAAAATCAAGTATTTCCTTAAATAAAGGAGTTTATTTAAATATGGAATAAGATTTCATATTATTCAAAATAAAGGAGTTTATTTGTGAATAGGAAAGAATATCCGTGTTTCCTTTAATAATTTTTTTTTACATGGAATTGGATTCCATAATTAATTAAAATAAAAGAGTTTATTTTAATTAAATTTTTTTTTATATGGAATTGGATTCCATAATTAATTAAAATAAAGGAGTTTATTTTGATTAAAAATTTTGATTAAAATAAAATAGTTTATTTCATTCAAAATTGGATAAATTAAAATAAAATAGTTTTATTTTAATTTAAATTTGGATTAAAATAAAGGAGTTTATTTTGATTCAAAATTAGATTTTATACTAAGTAAATTTGCCCATTAAATGATATCAATATATATATTAAATGTTTATTGTTCATAAGATGAATATTATTTATTGATGCGTATGGTGATGTGTATGATAATAAATGGGATTGATTATGGACTATTGACCAATGTGATTGGATTTTATTTTAGTTGGATGCATGAATGTATGGGTTTTATTAAATGGGGTTTGCGTACCTCGTCTTCTCTAATTTTTTCTTAATGTAAATTCTATTCCCTTCCTATGTACTTCCCCTTGACTGCTGATCAAGGTTTCTATTTATTTTAAATTGTTTTGTAATAGGAATAGTTAGAATTAATTTTGAAAAATTGGAGATCAAGGAGCAAGGAGGCGCTTGAAGACCCGTTTGTAATGGAGCCAGAGTTTAAATGTAATAGTTATATTTAAATATTATTTCTTGCACCCCTAGGGTTTGACCTTTTGGTTCACTTGGTGGCTCTAGTGAACCAAACTAGAATAAAAGTCCATAATCAATCCAGGTAGAATATAGTATTCTATATGTGCATGCTTATACTATATATATTATATATTATGCAAACATGCTTAGCATGTTCATTAATATAACGCGTATTTATATATATATATGTGTATGCGCTTAAACAAGATGAGACAAATTAATAACAAACCCTCAATTTTTATATTAAGTCCTAAGCGTTCAAAGATATTTGGAATATCGAGCGTTAGCCTTCTAGCATGATAAAATTAATAGAGTATTAAATATTTAATATGAGTTTGTTGTGTCACCACAAGGCAAGTATTAAGTATTTAAGATGTTAATTTATCATATTTGATGCTTATAAAGAAAATTGAACAATATTGTTTTGTTGTGTCACCACAAGGATGATATTTTTCTTTTTGAATATATGGAGTGCTAGGTTGGACTTAACTTGGATAATTTTGATTCGGATGTGCCACCACTTGATCAAAATAATCTAAGAGGCAAAATACAAGGAGTTGCATAGTTGATGTAATTGACAAAAAGTTGTCTACCTATTTATTTATATATAGTTTGTTGTGTCACCACAAGGCTATATACATTTGAAATGGGATCCTTATTCTCACTAGCAAATCTTTAATTAGATTTTGCCGAACTATATAAGTGAGGGTAATATAGTTTGAAGAAAATAGTGGGAGATACCAATTTAAAACAAGACCTAAATTATTTTGGTAATTAATAAAAGAATGTATGTTAAAATGTTGTTAATTACAAATTCATTTCTGAAATTTTACAATGTCTAAAATTACTATCATCTTTGAAGCATATTAGATGCTAAATTAATCGGGCCAATTAAGCGGATTGGTTAAGGAATTTGAGAATAGTTCTCATAATTTGAAAAGCTATCTTATGTCATAATCGCCTATCCTCGCAATGGTTGTAGACAATGCCTCGAGGAAGAGATTGCTACTTTTAGAAAGTGGCAAGATGATGCATGATTGGCTCAATGCATCATGTTCACATCTATGAGTAACGAGCTTGACGTCGAAGATGAAACTATGGATGCTCCTACTATATTCCCGCACATCAAGTAGTTGATGGTGAGGAAAGTAGGGCGATAGATATCGGATATCTAAGGAGCTCTTCCGATGTAGAATGGCCAATGGCACTATAAATGCATAAAAAGTTCTTAACATAATCAATTTGATTAATCAATTAGGACAACTGGTTTTGTCATGGATGGAGAGTTGAGCCAAGATTTGATCTTGCACTCACTCCCGGACTCCTTTCACAATTGTTGTGAATTTTTTCATATGAATAAGCTAGATATCAGCCTCGCTGATTTGCTTAACATGTTGAAAAATGATGAGAGTCACTTTCCAACCAAGAAAGACCAAGTCTTACTGGTAGGGGCCAAAGGATCTTCTGAAAAGAAGAACGATTCAAAGAAGGTAAATAGAAAGGCATAAACAAAGGATAATAAGAACAAAACTGATATGGATAGCAAAGGAGTTTGCTTCCACTGCAATAAGCCTGGACATTGGAAAGAAACTGCGAGAAGCATCTTGCAGAGGCTAAACAAAAGAAGCTTAGTGAAGTTTGGTTCATAATCTGGTTTTGTTCATGATTTAAAAATAATTTTATTTAAGTCAAGGTTCTACTTGGGTATTGGATACCGACTTTGGTTATCATAAATATAGATTTATGAAGGGACCAAGCAGAAGTAGAAAGCTAAACAAATATAAGTAGATCTATGTGTGGAAAATGAAGCAAAGGTTGCCGCATTAACTATAGAAACTTATAGTTTAACAATCCCTACGGGCAAATCTATTAAGTCAATAAGTTGTTATTGTATTCCAGTACTTGTTAGAAACATTATTTCCATTTTATTGTTGGACAATGAAATATTTGGTATTATATTTAAGAACAATTGTTGTTCTATTTATAATAATAATGTTTTGTATAGAACTGAAATATTACCTAATAGATTTTGTATACTTGACTTACGTGAAAAATTATTTTGTATATTAAACAAATTAGTATAAGAAAAGGAGATGATAATTCAAAGAGTTGAATGTGTGTATTTGCTGAAATACAAGTATGAATTATTTGAAAGGTTCAAAGAATTCAAAAGTGAAACAAATTGGCAAAGTATTAGGATTCTTTGATCGGATCAAGGAAGGAATACTTGTGCAATAAGTTTCTAGATCATCTCAAAAAGTTTTCTCATAATGGACACCTCATGATACGTAATAATTGATTGATGTATCTGAAAGGAAAAATCGTACCTTGTTGGACATGGTGCGGTCCATAATGATTTTACCGACATTCCAGTATCCTTCTAGGATCATGTCCTAGAAATGGGCGTACATATCTACGAAAAGGTAACCTCAAAATCCGGCCCCAAGACTCCATAAAAGTTATGGACAGGGAGGATTCCTAATCTTAAGTATGTTAAGATAAGGGGTTGTCCAACTTATGTGAAAATGTTTCAAAGGATAAGCTTGGGACAAGATTTGACAAGTACAATTTGTGGGACATCCTAAAGTAAGTTTAGGTATATGTTCTATAATCTACATTAGCAAAAGGTGTTTGTTGTAAAAACACGCGCCTTCTAAGATAAAGGTGTTTATCATTGAAGGGCTAGTGGGAGGATAATAGATCTTGAAGAGTTCAAGAACCACAAAACACTATAAGTCAAATAAGAAGAACACGTAGATAACTATTATTACCACAACTGAATCGTAAATCTGGAATAGTACTGAAGATACATAGGAGGTATGGATTCATCATAGATGATGATGATGAGGTACACATCATAGAAGATGATGATCCAGTTACATACGATGAGGTAAGTGTTGTAGACACTCAGAGAAATGGATTGAAGCAAGTTTCTCAAATATGGAACATTCGTTTTGATGAGGCAATCAAAAGAGTTTGATTTTATCAAAAATAAGAATGATTCTAGTGTGTACAAAAGGGTCAGTGGGAGCGTCGTGACATTCCTAATATTATATGTTGATATACTACAGATAAGGAATGACATACTAATGCTACAATCAGTAATGATAAAGTTATCTAAACATTCCTCCATGAATGGTTTGGGACGAGTATCTTAATTGGGGATGCAAATCTATATAGATAGATTTAAAAAGATGCTCAACTTAACCCAAGGAACGTATATTCATTTGATGCTAAAGTCGTTTAGCATGGCAAACTCCAAGAGATGTCTCATGTTGATGAGCTATGGAGTGTATCTCTCTTAATAGTCCCCACAGACTCCTGAAAAGATAGGTCGCATGAGTGACAATCATGTATGCAATGAAATGTACGAGACCTGATGTGGATCAGTCATATTCTGGAGAAGTTCACTATGAGTCGGTGAAAAACATCTTAAAGTGCTTAACCGGCACTAAGGATGTGATCATATTGATGATGGGTCTGAATTAAAACTAGAGGGCTTAACAGACTCAATTTTTTCAGACAGACCAAGATGACAGAAAAATCCACTTTAAGGTAAAGCGTTACCTTGAACAGTGGTGCAGTGAATTGGAAAGGTTCCAAACAACAAAGAGTTGCTGGTTTAGTGATAAAGACAAAGTATATAGCTATAAATGAAGCTGCAAGTTGATTGTTTGGATTAAAAGTTCATTACAGAACTAGGAATAGTTCCTAAGTCTCATCTTGGATCTAAACATGTGTTGTGGCACTTTCATTTGATTATTAGAATCATTGAAAGATGAGAAATCACTATAGAGATAGTGGACTCTCAAGAACAACATTACATATCCATTAACTAAAGCTTATCCAATGACGGGATAATCGCGTCACTTAGAGAAGAAGAGTATAAGATACCATGACGATTGGCTTTAGTGCAAGTGGGAGATTGAAAGTAGTATGCACAAGCCAATCATGTTTGATGATAAAGCATATACTTTGTAACAATCTTATTCATTTATTAATAAAAAGTATTAATTTATTAAAGGCTTTTAATTATCTACATGATCTTTGTTTTATAATATGTGATAAACCCATAGTTTTAAGCAATGCTTTTAGAATAATGATGATGATCATTCTAATGAGATCTAAATTCTTAGAAAGCTTAAAACTAAAATAGTTCCCAATCATTGGATTACTAAATTGGGGATTAGTGAATCCGGATAGATTGGTACATCGTTGCTTGCTCATTGGATGAGGATGATTGATCTCATGATCATTTGTGTGGAGACACTAAAAGCAAGTATGTAGGTGCTTATTAGAGAATAAGTTCTTTGAGCGTGGCTCGCTAAGGAATACCTAATGGAGTTTTATTTGCTGTCGATAGGAATTCTGTAGTAATAGTAGTACAAGTAATCCTTGGACTTGAGATCATCATAGTATCTTGTGTATGATGAGTTATACTTTGACTTATTCCTTAAGACCCTTAGGGTATATCAAAGGGTATGCTTGGGTATAATAAGTTGTACATGGAGATAATGTATGATCGATAAAGAATCTACCACTTCTAATAAAAGAAGAGAAATGTCTATGTGATTCGATAAATGACAACCCGGTAGTCCTTGGTTATAAGGAGAATGAAATTAGAAAGGACTTTCTAATTTGCATTATTTGAGTTGTGCATTTAAGAGTCGAAATACATATAATTAAATAAAATAAGACTTGATAAAGTAATTCCATGTCTTATATTTAATTGGGACATTGTATGGTGGAAGGATTGAATTGTACGGTAAGAACTATTTACTCAAAGGTTCTTTAATGATTAATGTTGAAATCTATATTATCCGGAAAGTCGTTGTTGATCGCTAGGGAGGCTTATCCCTATTGTAGAATAAATATTATTTAAATAAATTAATTATTTAATTTATTTATTTAAATAAGATTAGAATTGTTCTAATTGATTTATTCACAATTGGTTTAATATGGAGAACCTAAAGGGTCACACCATAAAAGGAAGAATAATTATTTAAGAAGTTAATGGCATAATAATCGTAATAATATGTTATGTATATTTAATTTAATCTATGGTGATAGAATAAATTAAATAGCTTAATATTTATTATTTAATATTTTAGAAATATTAAATATAAATTAATAAGAGGAGTCTTATTAATATTATTACAATTATTATTATTTTAATTTCTAAAAGAGTTTAGGAATTAATTTAATATAAGTACTCTCATTTATTCCTAATAAGATTAGGAGGTTAAATTAATTAAAAGAGTTTAATTAATTATCCCTAATAAGATTAGGGAGCCTAATTAATTAAAAGAATTTAATTAATTAAATAAAACCCAATTCCTTAATTGTTAAGGTGGGTTGCCCACATCTATAAATAAGAGGAGTCTTATTATGGGTGGGTATGGGTTGTTGATTTTTCAACATACGTAATAATTCCAAGTTGTTGGGAGTACACTTTTTCTATAGAGATAGGAAAAACTAGGGTTTGAGCTAAAAACACCCATCTTCTTGAATCTTTATCTTCCTTGGTGGATCACCTCTAGAGGCCAAACATTTGGGTGGCTAACGTTGATCAAAGGAAGGAACCAAACCCGGTGGATTCAAGATTGAACGCGAAAGGATTTGGAGGTGAACTTGTACCTGAGGAAGCTCGATCTTCAAGGGTATGATTTATTCTTTATCTTTTCGTTTAATTAATAATTATGCATAAAGGGTGATCCGGGTATATGGTTTGTAAATTTTTTAAACTCTGATTTTACACGCTTCCGCACTTTTTATGCAAATTTGATTGCGCTCATGAATATTACAAACCTAACAGCGTAAGTACAACTTGAAGTTGAATCCAACTAAGTGCGCCTTTGGTGCTAAATCAGGCAAGTTGCTAGGATTTCTAGTCAGCCACAAAGGGATTGAGTTGGATCCTACCAAAATCCAGGTCATCACGGAAATGCCCATTCCTCAGATAGAGAAGGAAATACGGGGATTTTTGGGAAGAATCAACTTCATTAGCAGGTTCATTTCTCAACTCACCGCAACCTGTGAGCCAATATTCAAGTTGTTAAGGAAGAACTCCTCCATGAAATGGAATGATGATTGCCAGAAGGCCTTCCTTACAATCAAAGAGCAGCTAGTCAAAGCTCCCATTTTGGTACCACCTAGGGATGATGTTACCTTGTTTATGTACCTGTCAATAAGTGACAATGCCATGGGCTTCATGCTGGGACATAAAGACGATAGAGGCCAAAAATGAGCTATCTATTACCTCAGCAAAAGATTCAGCAGCAGTGAACACAAGTACACTCTGATTGAGAAGACTTGTTGTGCTTTAGCATGGGCTTCCATGAGGTTACAACACTACCTCCATGGTCACACAACCCATCTCATATCCCACGTGGATCCTCTCAAGTACGTATTCAATAAACCCATATTAAATTGCCGGCTGTCCAGATGGCAGTTGATCCTATAACAATTTGACATCGTCTACGTGACTCAAAAATCCATCAAAGGTCAAGGAATTATGGATCAACTGGCCGTCGCACCTTCAGGGATCTTCAAACCCTTAGAGAAAAACTTCCCCGATGAAGGGGTAATGACAGTTCAACAACACCATCAGTACGATATACGCCAAACATGGAAGATGTATTTTGATGGAGCTGTTAATATGGAAGGTTCTAGAGCTAGAGCAGTTCTAGTATCTGGTACGGGGAAGCAATATCTCGTCGCCGTCAAATTGCAGTTTGTCAGTACCAATAACACAGCTGAGTATGAAGGCTGTCTCATGGGGCTAAAAACTTGCCCGGTCAATTGGCATCGGTGTTAAGCGTCTTTGGAGATTCAGAGTTAGTGGTCAGCAATCCACGGGAATCTATCCAACCAAAGATCTACATTTGCTGCCTTACCATCGGCAAGTGTTACAGATGGTTTTGGAGTTCGAAGAAATCTCTTTTCTACACATTCCTCGTAATAGGAATGACTTTGCAGACACATTAGCAACTTTGGCCTCCTTGATTCATATACTTGATAAGGGACACTTGCCTAGCATCACAATTGCCATGCACAAGGCACCAGCCTATGGGAACTACGTTGGAGAAGTATCGGATGAGCTACCTCCCATCCAGCATCCTTGGTATCAGCATATCAAGGAGTACCTACGAGATGGATCTACACCTGCTAAGGCGAGCCCATTTGAGAGAAGGCAGATCCATCGACTTGCTATGAAATTCTACCTGAGCGGAGATGCCCTTTATAAGAGATATGTAGGACAAGGTCTCCTTAGATGTTTAGACAAAGACCAAGCTCAAAGGCTTATGGATGAGATCCATGGTGGAGTCTGTGGCCCACACATGAGTGGCCCCTTCCTTGTTAAGAAGATCCTGAGGACAGGACAATACTGACTCTCTCTCAAAGCTGACTGCAGTGACCATGTCAGGAGATGTTATCAGTGCCAAAATCATGGGAATGCTATCCACGCCGCTCCACAAGAACTCCACAATATGAGTTTGCCTTGGCCCTTCTCAATGTGGGGAATGGACGTTATTGAGCCCATTGAGCCTAAAGCCAATAATGGACATCGATTTATCTTCACTATGATCGACTACTTCACCAAGTGGGTAGAAGCAGCCTCCTTCCCCAGGGTTACCAAAGAAGTCATCATTGTTTTCATCAGAAATAATGTCATTTGTCGATATGGACAACCAGAGGTGATTGTATCAGAAAATGCTAAGAACCTCAACAACAAGATGATGGAGGAGTTATGCAGTAAATTCCACATCAAACATCTTAAAACTGTCATCTATCATCCGAAGATGAATGGTGCTGTTGAAGCGGCTAACAAAAACATTAAGAAGATTATGCAAAAGACGTCCGCCAACCACAAAGGGTGGTCTGACCTATTGCTTCTTACTCTGTTAGCCTACAGAAACTCAATGCGCACTTCCACTAGGGCAACCCCCTATGCATTAACCTATAGGATGGAAGCAGTGCTCCCCATAGAAGTAGAGATGGAATCCCTCAAAGTGTTGATAGACGCTCAGCTGAATGAAGACCAATGGGTACAGGATAAGTTTCACGAATTGTCTCTAATAGACGAAAGGAGAACCGCGGCTATCTTCCATGGTCAGTTATATCAACATAGAATCGCCAAATCCTATAACAGAAAAGTCCGACTACGGCAGTTTAAACAACATGACTTGGTTTTGAAGAAGATCATTGACAACCAAGATCAATTGAAGGGAAAGTTCGCTCCTAACTGGGAAGGTCCATTTGTTGTCAAGGAAGTATTGACAGGAGGCGCTCTCAGATTGTAAGAAATGGACGGCGATGAATTTCCACAACTCATCAACTCGGACACCGTGAAATGATACTATATCTGAAGTTACCATCAAGTAAACATCCTGGTGTTGGATCATCAGATCACCAGTCATTCCGGTTCTTTAACCCTTTACCACATACACCTCTTTTCCACACTTTTCCCCTCAGGAAAACATACTTTTCAAGCCAGTAACCTGGCTTCACTGCGTCCCTACGACTTTGGTCATCCCACTAGGGATTGAACCTTTCGCATTTGCAGTTTGTCCCCCCAAACATGGGATCAAACTTTTCACAACTGCAGTTTATCCTAAACCTAGGATCAAACTTTCTCTTCCCCACAGTCTGACCTGCACATGGGATCACACTTTTCAACTCGTCCTGAGGGGCAAACTACGCCGACCTGATCTCCTCTTTAATAGGAGTACGTAGGCAACCATTTCATATGGTTCGGTCGCAATAAAACAAAAACAACAAAAACAACAAAAACATTTCTAATCCCTTCTCCTTACAATTACAAAAACATTTATACACCTTTTCTGCCACATACAACGTTGAACCTCTTACACCAGGTTCGAACTACGTAGACCTGATCTCCTCTTCAATAGGAGTACGTAGGCAGCCATTCATGGTTCGGTCTCACCCCCTACCAAAACACAAAAACTTGTCAACGGTACTTTGATCAAACTTCACTCAACTACATTTCATTGGCTTTAGACCAAAGGGATGGAATTAACTGAACTCCTCACAAATAGGAGATTCGGCGACCATTTAAGCTGCGGTTGTACCTTGAAGAGCAACACCAATCCAAAAGAGATGAAATTAACTAGGCTCCTTCTGAATAGGTGTACTGGCGACCATCTGTGGTGCGGTCAATCTCAGAGAGGAAATGTGACACCCCCAAATCCAGGTACTTCAATTTCCTCGGGATTTGGTGTTCATTGTCAAAACATCATGTATCTATCTACCCATAATAAATGAAAAACCATAAATAGATTTAAATAAATCATCTCCTTATGGAGTTACAACATCTGAAAATAAATACATCAATCCCAGGTCATACTAACCTTAAATCTCAAATACGGAAACATAAACAAATATTAAGTCTTACACAATTTAAACATAAGTTTGAAACATAACATAACAAATAAACAACAAGTCTTCATCACTTGTTAACTTTGCCCTTGCCTTTACTAGTAGAAGGCTCGTCGGACCTTTCGTTCTTAACTGCAATGTTATTATTACGCAAGAGTGAGCACAATTGCCCACCAGTATAATAATATAACAATAAAATAATAACATGCGAATGAATCAATGACTTCTGAAATAAGAAAACTTGGCTTTTGAATCAAGAATGAATAACAATAATCAAAAGAACTTCTGAGGGTCATAAGATCTTGAACTACATCCTAGGTTGTTAAATGTTTATACTTGAAACCTTTAACAGCCATAAGACTATGGACTCTTCTTCTCGTACTTAGGGGGATCAGCCCTTAGTACCATATTGTGCACAATATCTTAACGCTAAAACATTTTTAATCCCCTATAACAGGGTTGTTCATCTCAGTTTGACATTAGAGTTCGCACCAAAGGAAGTTTGGTTTGGATAACTCAATAATGGTTCTGAAATTTAGAACGTTCATCAACTATTGACTAGTCGAATCAATAAGGGTTCGCTAGTCTTATAAGGTTCAACAATAATTGATATTCAATTTGAATAATAAAGTTCAAGATGTATACAATCGAATAAGTATTGTATAACAGGAATCATGCTTTTAAAGAATGATAACATCTAATATGAAATCTTGACTTGAATAATAATAAACAAGATAGATTAAGAAACTTGTTTTATGTAAAGAAACAAGGTTTAGGAACTTGCCTCGTGCGTAGGCTAAACGATTACTACTTCCGTTCATCATAAATCCTACACACATACCAAATGTATTCATGACATTAATTTGTTACATTTTCACTTAATTATTTAATATAAACTCCACTTTATTTAACGAATCATTACCCTTCTAATTTAATTACTTAATTAAATTAGAATATTTTCATTCTCTTACTATTATTACACTCGAATAAATTATTTCATAATAATTTCAATCAAATATTTATTTTATTCCATAAATATTTCAACTAAAATATTTATTTTATTTGATAAATATTCATCGAATATTTATTTTATTCCATAAATATCTCAATTAAAATATTTACTTTATTTTATAAATATTTTAATAATAATTTTCATCGAATATTTATTTTATTCCATAAATATCTCAATTAAAATATTTACTTTATTTTATAAATATTTTAATAATAATTTTCATCGAATATTTATTTTTTTATTTTATTTTAAATTTTTTTTTTTTTACGAAATAAAGTAGTTTAGTTTAGTAACATACGTACAACGGGGCAGTGTTACCAGAACTAAGTTTTTTGCGATTCACGAACATAACAAGGCCAAACATCTCTCACAAGTAAAATTATACGTTCTGTGAAAAACACAGAATATGGCCATAACTTCCAATTAGTTTATTTTTACACGAATTTAGACATACCCAAACACTGTAATACACATATAACTACTACTCAACCATTCTAGCATGATTTTAACATGTTAAAATACATAATTTTGCAGAATCAAAACATATAAATTACTATTCTTGATTTTCTTGAAAGTTTTCAACACAAAACATGAAAATCAACATTACAGTTCATTATAACACCGAATCATTCATTTGGAGTTTGATTTCTTCGTTTTACATGCATAAATTATATACAAGTGTAAATTTATGATACCACTTATGATTATCGTGTTAAATTTGGTATGTAAGGCCATATGTCCATATTTTCATACTTAATAATTTTTTGAAGAAACAATCTATGACATATATTTTTATGAAACTGATGTTATGGTTCATACAACATAGTAAAAACATACTACGTTAACATATTAACACATACGTGTATAAATTTATGATATAAATTATGATTATCGTGTTAAATTTGGTATATTAGGCCATATGACCATATTTTCATACTCTGTAATTTTTTAAAAAACAATCTACGACATATATTTTTATGAAACTGATGTTATGGTTCATACAACATACAGTAACACATGTTATAATAACATCTTACCACATATATAACACATAATCACTACCCTTTTCCAATTAGAGAAGTTTTAACAAAACATAAATCCATTTTCATGAAAACTCTAATGACGTAAATAAAACTGGGTTGAAGAGATTACCCTCAAGCAATCCTTCTGATTCTTCAATATCACAAATTCCTCTATCTCTCTCTGAATTCTCTAACTCTCAGGTTTTTGTTTCTAAATAATATATGTAATAATGAAAACTGATGAAGGCGTACTTATTATAACTAATAACGTTGAGGTCAGTTAACCCCTACGTGGTTAACTGCTCTCAACTTCTCTTAAGGCCTTGTTTGGCCACTCTTAAAAACTCAAACCCATTTAATTTCATTAATCCTTTATATTATACTTTAATAAGGTCACACCCAATTACACAATAATCAAATATCTCGTTTAATTTAATTTAAATAAAATATAATAATTTCTCATTAATTCACATAGTCATAAAATTAAATTTCTCATTTATTAATTATGTCAAATAATTAATTCTCTAATTAATTATTAAATTAATTAAAATAACATTAAGCTTCTTAAATATTTAATTTAATTCAATAAGCTCACATAATTACATACTTTGAATGATAAAATTCTACATTAATTTAATAAATATAACACATATAATTAAATTTATCTACCACAATTGCATCAATTAATTATTTAATCCAATAATTAAATCATCGAAAATATTTATTTAATTCAATAAATATTAAAATTAAATTATAAAATCTCGTTTGTCACATCTTTCCCCCCTTAAAAGGATTCTGTCCTCAGAATCACGACTCAATCAATTCATCCCGTTACATTCTCCCCCCCCCCTTACAAAGATTCTATCCCCATAATCGCTTACACATTAATTAATTAAATAAATGAGGGTAATTTCCTTTAAAGTCTATTATACAAGCTCTTAACATATCTTCTAATGTCTGAATCGTTCTTTCACTCTGCCCATCTGTCTAAGGGTGATATGCCGTACTTATTCATAATTGCGTACCCATGCATTCCTATAGATGTTTACAGAAGTTCAATGTAAAGCGCGGATCCCTATCAGAAATAATTGACACTGGAACTCCGTGTCTCGAAACAATCTCTTTTACATATAATTTTGCCAACTGGTCTAAGGTAAATTTGATTCTGATCAGAAGGAAATGTGCGGATTTTATCAGTCGATCAACGATAACCCATACTGCGTCATAGCCTTTCTGAGTTGTCAGAAGGCCAACCATAAAATCCATCGTAATATGTTCCGATTTCCATTCTGGGATCTCTAATGGTTGTAGCAACCCACTCGGCCTCTGATGTTCTGCTTTCACTTTCTGACATGTCAGATACTTGACAACACACTCTGCAACATCTCATTTCAAATTTGGCCCCAGAAATGTTGTCGAAGATCTTGATACATTTTGGTGCTACCAGGGTGAATCAAATATCGTGAGCTATGAGCCTCGCTCAAAATATCTTCCTTAATCTCTAGTACTGGCGGTACCCAAATTCTGTTTTTAAATCTCAGTATTCCTTCCTTGTCCACCTTAAATCTCGGTTCAGTTCCTTCGGATATCTTCTTTTTCACCTTTTTACATTCTTCATCCTGAAGTTGAGCCTCCTTAACTTTATCCAGTAGGGTTGTACCAGATTGCATCTGGAACAACTTCTCATCAATTTTCATAGGATACTTCACTTCTAGTTCTAACTTCTCCTTGGCTGAAATTAGCTCCTTCTGAGCGGTCAACATCATCAATTTCTCCCGACTCTTTCTACTTAAGGTGTCGGCAACCACATTTTCCTTACCCGGATGGTATAAAATTTCACAATCATAGTCCTTAATTAACTCCAGCCACCTTCTTTGGCGCATATTTAAATCCTTTTGTGTAAAAATATATTTCAAACTCTTGTGATCTGTATATATTTCACACTTCTCCCCATAGAGATAGTGCCTCCAGATTTTTAAAGGTAAAACCACTGCAGCTAACTCCAAGTCGTGGGTCGGATACCCCTTCTCATAATCCTTCAACTGTCGTGATGCATACACAATGACTCTGTCATTTTGCATAAGCACACAACCAAGTCCTTTATGCGACGCATCACTATAAACAACAAAATTTCCTGTATCATCTGGAAGAGATAACACATGTGCTGTACTCAACCTCTTCTTTAGTTCCTGAAAGCTTTCCTCACACTTCTTCATCCAAACAAATTTCACTGCTTTTTGAGTCAAGTTCGTTAACGGAGTTGCGATCTTGGAAAAGTCTTGAATGAATCTTCTGTAATACCCTGCCAATCCCAGAAAACTTCATACTTCCGACGACGTTCTCGGCTGATCCCAGTTTATCACGGCTTCGACTTTGGATGGATCTACCAAAATTTCGTCTTTATCAATCACATATCCAAGAAATTGTACCCGCTCAATCCAAAATTCACATTTCGAAAACTTGGCATACAACTTCTCCCTTCTCAACGCCTCTAACGTTACCTTCAAATGTTCTTCATGTTCTTCATGTTCTTCCTTGGTTTCGAATATACCAAAATATCATCTATAAATACCACTACGAATTTGTCCAAAAACGGCTTGAACACTCCATTCATTAGGCCCATAAATGCTGCAGGAGCATTCGTTAGACCAAATGACATTACCAAAAATTCGTAGTGACCATATCGTGTTCTGAACGCTGTCTTCGGTACATCCTCTAGCCTCACCTTCAGTTGATGATAACCACTCCTCAAGTCTATCTTGGAAAAGTATCTCGCTCCCTTCAATTGATCAAACAGGTCATTGATCCTCGGTAATGGATATCTATTCTTAATTGTGACCTTATTCAGTTCTCTGTAGTCAATGCAGAGTCGTCCCGTCCTTCTTCTTCACAAATAACACTGGCGCTCCCCATGGTGATACGTTCGGTTGAATATACTTCTTGTCTAGTAATTCTTGTAGATGTACCATCAATTCTTTCATTTCTATCGGTGCCATTCGGTACGGTGCCTTCGATATTAGAGCCATTCCTGGTGTCAAATCGATCACAAATTCAACCTCTTTATCTGGCGAAAGTCCTGACAAAACGTCTGGAAATACGTCTACGAAGTCCCTCACTACTGGTATTTCCTCTACTTTTGAATTCTCTTTACGACTATCGACTATGTAAGCTAGATATCCTACACAACCTTGTTTTAACAACTTCCTGGCCTGCATCATCGTCCAATAACTCGCTTGTCTAGGCGACTTAAAATCATAAAACACAACCTTTGACGGAGTCATGAGGTTAATAAGCTTATTCTGGCAATCAATTATGGCTCCGTGATTGAATAACCAGTCCATACCCAAAATAACGTCAAATTCTCCAAGTCGAATAGGGATAAGATCTACGTTCATGATATTACCCTTAATATCCACTCTACAGTTCTTATGTACATACTTAACATGGATTATTTCTCTATTCGCAATTTTTATGTTCATGGGGTGTTCTAACTCATCCTTAGGCAATTCTAAGTTCTTAGCAAAGTCATCGGATATAAATGAACAAGTAGCACCCGAATCAAATAATACATAAGCATTAACTTTATTGATCGAAATGATACCTGACACCACATCACGAGACTGCACAGCATCCTGCACTGTCATATTGAATGTCCTGGCGGTCGGTCGGTTGGTTGAGGTTGGTCCCGTGATAGTTAAAACACTTCCACCGCTGTTTCCCCTGTTCCTTCCTGATCCTGCCCCTTCAGATTCCTTCTTGGGACAGTCCCTTGCCAGAGAATCCTTTGAGCCGTAAGTGAAGCAGGCTCCCTTCTTTGGGTTAGGACAGTTAGGTACTATGTGGCCCTCCTGACCACAATTGTAGCACACCCGCTTTCCCTTCATACAAACCCCCAGGTTGGGCACGCTTCGATCCACTTCTTCTGATCTCCTTGCTGATTTCCAGTTGATGAGTTGTCAGTCCACCCCCTTTTCTGATTGGTACTTCCTCCCGTGTTGCTGCCGCTAGCTTTGTTATTTCCTTAATTTTCACTCTTCTTCTTCTTCTGATCCTGATTGTTCTTGGTCACCGCATCGCTCCCACCTTCAGCGAGGATGGCATTTTCCAGTACTCCAACAAAAGTGTTTAGCTGAAACATTGATACTTTGCTATATACCCAGGGCTTCAGTCCTTGTTCAAACCTTCTTTCTTTTCTCTCATCCGTGTGTACTTGATACGGGGCGAACCTAGCCAACTCATTGAATTTTTCCGCATAATCTGGTAAGGACATATTTCCCTGTTTCAACTCTAGAAACTTGACCTCCATTTGGTTCTGTGAGCTGGTCGGAAAATATATCTCGAAAAACATCTCCTTGAACCTCTCCCAAGTAATCACACCTTCACCTCCCTGGACCTTATTTGCTTGCCACCAATAACTGGTTTCGGATTTCAGCATGAACATCGCGTTAGCGGTTTTCTGGTCCTCTCTGACTCTGGCGACGTAAAAAACTTTCTCCATCTCCATAACCCATGTTTGAGCCTCGATCGGGTTCATGGAGCCTTTAAACTCTGGCGGTCCCACCGCCTTGAAATCCTTAAACGTCGTGTTCGATGGAGCTTGAGGTGGATTATTCATCGCTCCAGCTAGTAAGTTCACCAACTGTTGAATGGGGTCAGCATTGGCGTTGTTGTTGTTGTTATTCGTTGACCCTTCCTGGGCTGGTCGACGATTTGGTCGTCTTCTCGGTGGCATATTTCTGATAAGAATATATGCTTATTAGGTCTTTAGTCAATTCTTTAAATATTTAAGGCTTAACTAAAACATTTAAACATAATCATTTAACACATTATCTCAATAAACCCTGATATATTTATTCAAATAGAAAGTTTTAACATTAAGCGAGCATCATCTTCGCTATTTACATCAACTATCCTAAGATAAAGAATCTACAGGATTTAAAACATTAAAATATTCCTTTGTTTATAAACACATCGGAATTTACATCTAACACGAGATAAGTTTTTCACATAATTAAACAAATCATATCACTGCCTATTAAGGCGCTTAATAGCCTTGCAAAGTTCCTCTTCCATGATGCGATACATCATCCGACGATCGCATATACGATGGTAGTCCTTTAAACTGGATTGGGTACCTCATAACTCGATCCTGGGCCTCATCCATTGCATTTTGAAGTGTAGAGTACGTCTCCCCAAGCTTAGCCTTCTTCACACGACAATCCTCTTCTGCAAGATCAGCACGACATGATTCTCTTACCCAGTCCTCCTCTGCTATGGTCAGTCTTTATAAGCTCTCTTTCAGTTCCTTCTTCAACTTTTCTATTTCTTCAGACTTCTCCTCGGTTTGACCCTTCTGGTGAACCAAATCCGACTCCACGTTCCCTAGACGTGTGTGAAGAGTCACAACCTCCCTATCCTTACGCTTTCGATGGTAATCTCTTTGAATAATTGCCCGCTCGATCGAGATCACGAGCGATTGTCACGTAACTCTACGTTACGGTTATATAACTCGTCGTACATCTCTGCATCAATGGAGTTCGGTGGAAACTCCTCTTCTTCCTCTTCCTCTTCAGGATCCTCCTCTGGATCAGTCTCAGGCTCATGCTCCTGACCAACAACATTGATCAATGGAGATGGCTCTCTCTGTACCAACTGCTCCCTGACGACATGAATGTCTCGGGGCTCCTCCTCTGTAGGTACTCGGGGTTCCTCCTCCCCAGCTCGACTAGATCTTCCAACATCCAACATCCTGACAACACAGTTTCAAGTTTCAGTTACTAAGTCGTACTACTGAGTACATAATTTAACACATAAGAACATAAAGTCTTTTATTATCTTCAAAGAATTAAGAAATTCATTTCTTAGAACTCGATAAGTGTTTTCCATCACTATATTCTTCCTATAAGGCTACTACCTAAGGTTGTTTCCCCACCTAAGGTTCATAACCTCTGACTTTGATACCAACTCCGTGACACCCCAAATCCAAGGGTACTTCAATTTCCTGGATTTGGTGTTCATCATCAAACATCATGTATCTATCTACACATAATAAATGAAAAACCATAAATAAATATAAATAAATCATCTCCTTATGGAGTTACAACATCTGAAAATAAATACATCAATCCCATGTCATACTAACCTTAAATCTCAAATGCGGAAACATAAACAAATATTAAGTCTTACACAATTTAAACATAAGTCTGAAACATAACATAACAAATAAACAACAAGTCTTCATCACTTGTTAACTTTGCCCTTGTCTTTACTAGTAGAAGGCTCGTCGGACCTTTCGTTCTTAACTGCAATGTTATTATTACGCAAGAGTGAGCACAATTGCCCACCAGTATAATAACATAACAATAAAATAATAATTTCCGTCGAATATTTATTTTATTCCATAAATATCTCAATTAAAATATTTACTTTATTTTATAAATATTTTAATAATAATTTTCATCGAATATTTATTTTATTCCATAAATATCTTAATTAAAATATTTACTTTATTTTATAAATATTTTAATAATAATTTTCATCGAATATTTATTTTATTTTATTTTATTTTATTTTAATTTAATTTTTTTTTTTGCCGTGAGGTGGTAATTTAGTTTAGTAACATGGCATGGAAAAGCTAAGTTACCTGCACTTCGATTTGTGCGATTCATGAAACATAACAAGGCCAAACATCTCTCACAAGTAAAATTATACGTTCTGTGAAGAACACATAATATGGCCATAACTTCCAATTAGTTTATTTTTATACGAATTTAGACATACCCAAACACTGTAATACACAAATAACTACTACTCAACCATTCTAGCATGATTTTAACATGTTAAAATACATAATTTTGCAGAATCAAAACATATAAATTACTATTCTTGATTTTCTTGAAAGTTTTCAACAGAAAACATGAAAATCAACATTACAGGTTCATTATAACACTGAATCTGTTCATTTGGAGTTTGATTCCTTTGTTTTTACATGCATAATTATATACATGTGTAAATTTATGATACCACTTATGATTATCGTGTTAAATTTGGTATGTAAGGCCATATGTCCATATTTTCATACTTAATAATTTTTTGAAGAAACAATCTACGACATATATTTTTATGAAACTGATGTTATGGTTCATACAACATAGTAAAAACATACTACGTTAACATATTAACACATACATTATTAAATTTATTGTAGACATTCTAAATTTTCTGTACTACTATCACTGACATTGCAGGAGGACAGATTCGTCTTTTAAGAGGGAACCCTGAATGACAATCCATATCTATACCGGATACTACCGGAAGTTCAGCAACAACCCCGGAGCACACTCTGGGAGTAACAATTCCAACCTCGGATATAACTCCAAGGCGTGCATATCCAATACCGGAACACACACCGGAGAAAACCGATTCATCTCGGAGACAACCCCAAGGTATCCAGTCTCAGTCCCAATCACAGGAATAACCACCAACCTTGGTGATAACCCCAAGGAATGTAATTTCGGCGATAACCCCGAAAATGCTTGTTTGAAAAGCGACCAGCTTCAATATTGGCGCTCACAACGAGATACTCTGTACCAACCTGGAGATAACACTGGGAGGACAGGCACACCTCAAAGATGACAATGAGGACCTTCAACAAATGTAGCAGTCCAATCTCAGCGAAGCTCTGAGCAACGTCTGCTTTATCGGCCCAATTCGGCGATAACACCGGTGAGGGGCAACATCGTCATCTAACCAACGCAATGCCACGCCATGTCGTCTTAACATCTCTACGCAACGATGTCCCACAAGACTAACCAATCTCGAGTGACTATTGTGCGGGGTAACGGATATAATTTGAAGCTTGAAGACCGGAGGGTATCGTCCCATCTTCAAAGACTTCGTACAAACTCTAATCCTATGCCTTCGTACAACTCTCAACAACAGTGGTCCGAAATAGGTCATGTATACCTCAATCGGATGCCCGAATTGCACTTCTAAAAGTTCGAGTGGACATTACAGTTCCCGATTGCACATACTACGAGACGACTCGACCTGAGAAACCTAGGCCCACCCGGGTTGCCTCTGGTAAACCTACGGCTCAGCCGCAGGTACACCTGCGGCTCCCTCGTCTATAAATAGAGGTCTTGGGGTGCCCATTTTGCAAGAGAAAACGGCGAGGAAGCCCTGCTCAATTTGCTCTGCACTCACCCCATGTAGTGTACTTTCTCATATTAAACACCTGTGAGCTCACATATAGCCTCTTTTGTACCTACAAAAGTCAGTGTTTACCCACTCTAAAGATATAGAAGTCTTTTTTGGCAGTCTACTGTAAGCCTTCTCACACACTTTGGAGTCTTTCTCTTCATCTCTGCACACACCCTTCTTCACGTTGAGAGTCGTGTTGCACGCATTTGCCCGGACTTTGGTCCGTGGTTTTGTTTCAACTTATATATATATATATATATATATATATTACATATATATATTGACTAACATTATCGAGTTATGCCTCGATTGAGCCTAGACTTCGGCCTGGAGCGTTTATTTGCTTTTCTATATATATATATATATTTATATATATGAACTGCGTGTCGAACTTTGTTCGATGAGCCTAGACTTCGGTCTGGTGCATTTACTGCTTTAATATATATATACTTATATATATTAACTATGTGTCGGACTCTGTTCGATGAGCCTGGATTTTACATCAGGAGCGTTTACTTGCTTTAATATATATATATATATATATATATATATATATATATATATATATATATATACTTATATATATTAACTGTGTGTTGGACTCTGTTCGATGAGCCTGGATTTTACATCCGGTGCGTTTATTTGCTTATATATATATATACTTATATATATGAACTGTTGTCGAACTATGTTCGATGAGCCTGGATTTTACATTCAGTGCGTTTATCGCTTATATATATATATATATATATATATATATATTTCATCCTGCGTGGAGTTTCCTTCGTGGCAGTTGATCGCTTTTACAACTTTATTTACATTTCGTCCCGCCTGGAGTTTTCTTCGTGGCGGTTGACCGTATATTCTGACTTTATTTATGTTTTCGTCCCTTGAGTTTCCTCGTGGCGGTTAATAGCTTTTACTGACTTTATTTACATTTTGATCCCCATGGAGGTGCTTCGTGGTGGTGATCATGTCTCAGTATATATATATTTACGACTTATATATATATATACCGCCATCGCTTTCATACAAATTAGGGTATCATCGTGCACCTAGGAATCATGTGATCACTGATTGACTATTGGATCTAGATTCGGTTCCCGTGATGGACATTCTCAGCTGTAAGCAGCTTGTAAATTATTCTGTGATGTTTGAATTTCCTCAGATGGTTTCAATACCCACGAGGAAGTCGGCATTATTTTGTACATTATTTTTGTACGGATGCCTCCCATCTATAAAATAAAATCAATCAAGCCGAGCACTTAATAAAATGGGAGTGTAAAAGGTCTCAAATATTATTAAGCATCAAGGTTTGAAAAACCTCTTTTATAAAACATCACTGCCATATCTTGCTTAAAATTGAATTTTTACACAAATTCAAACCCTGTGTATATAGGTGCGAACGAGGCCTCGCACTACTTCCAAATAATAGCATATTGACCCACACAAACACACAATCAGCTAATAGTTTCTTGAAAAGAGGCGATCACCGTGGTAACACGGATGTCAGGGGGTGCCTAACACCTTCCTTCCGCATAACCAAGTCCCCGGACCCTAATGAATCTCGGTTTCACCGACCCGTTTAGCAGTGTTACATCACTGGGTCAATGTGAAAACCTTTTCTTGGTTGTGTTGGTACAACCATTCAAAAAACCAACTGGCGACTCTTAACAGTCCATAGTCGACATTATACATGTCAGACCTTTTTCACTTGTTTTTTCAAACAAATCTCACCTAAAATGAGAACACCAAAGAACAAGTAATGGAAAGGGACAATTAAAAATCCCGACATTGACAGGTGGCGACTCTGCTGGGGACACCAGTAAGAGTACTTAAGCCGCTACTACAATCTTTTCAAAATTGTTATCTGTCTGTGTGTGGATGTTGCATTTACATTTATGATGAATGTGTACGAATGCATTTACTTATTGCACTTAGTGCCTCGCACCATAACTGCTTGTGATATTAGTGCTTCGCACATGTCATCATTTTCATACGGTGAGACGCGATGTATGTGAATGTATGTTGTGTGGTCCCTCCACCAGGAGGCTATCCCGTCGGTGTTTGATTACTGGACTTGTGAGAAGACTAATTCTCCGAGGCTCAGGAAAGGCACCATCCAAATTCGCTCCAGTTGAAAGATCGGATTAATTTCCCGTTGAGTAAATTGCGATGATTTGGGAACCTTCATGCCAAAAAGCCGCGAGAGTAACCTAAGATAGGTCAGCCTCTGATAAACCCAAAACGGAGGAAAGTCTCTTCATGCTCTCATTTAAATTACTTGTAAACACAATTACTTGTAATTTCATTCCATATATATCTCCATGTAATGAGAAATATGAAGAAATGTGTACACATACATATTTTAATTAACATGCTACAAACAGCTGACATCCGTTTTGCAGGATAAAATTCCTAAAATGGACACATCACATAGCATGTTATTATACACATTCCCTAAAGACTAAACTGTGCAAGTCTTTCGCAGGGAACCAATCAGACCTACTACCCGGTCAAAGTCCAAAAAGGAAACAGGCCTACAGTAAATCATGTCGTCATCCGAACAGATTGACCTTAATCCAGTTTCTCGCAAAGAATTTGACGGATTAAGAAAACAAATTACAGATTTAGCTATTCTACTCAAAGAATTACACCAGTCTAATCAGGGTCCAAAAATATCCATACATGCTGAATCCTCCACACAAGGGGGAACCCATGTCATTACAATACCTGAACTGCAGTTGAATACAACCAACAAAACTCATGATGCTGCCCATCCCACTGGAGACCCAGACACTAGTGACACCAAAAAGAAAGTCCTCCAAATGGAAGATACCCTTTGTGCTATCAAAGGAATTGGAACACACGGGAGTGTTTCATATACTGATCTTTGCATTTTCCCTGGTGTTCATTATCCAGAGAAGTTTAAAACTCCTGACTTTGAAAAATATGACGGGTTAGGAGATCCTTACACAAATTTAAAGGTGTTTATTGGAGAACTTGGATCTTATGCAGAGGACGAAAAGCTCAGAATGCAATTGTTCCAAAAGAGTCTAACTGGAGAATCCCGTTCATGGTACACAAGATTAGACAATTCAAAGATCCATAGCTGGGAAGAGTTAGCACATGCTTTCTTTACTCAATACAGCTTTCAGTCTCAGATGGCTCCTGATCGGTATCAAATTACCAAGATCAAGAAACAGTCTAACGAGTCTTTCAGAGAGTATGCTCAATGGTGGAGACGACACGCGCCAAGCTAGTCCTTCCATGATGTAATCAGAGATGGTCATGACTTTCATAGACATACAAGAAGCTCCCTTCTATGAAAGAGTTTTAGCTGGCATCGGCAAACCATTTTCTGAAATGGTCAAACATGGGGAGATGGCTGAGATGGGATTGAAGTCCGGAAAGATTTAAGACCTAGCTGCACTCAAAGCTGTTGCTGATCACATCCAATCCGGAAATTATGGAAACAACCCCCAGAGGGTCCATAAAAAGAAAGAGGAAGATGTTTCCCTGATACTACAGGGTCAAAAAGGAAATCAAAACATGCCGATTCAGAGGAGAAACTACACTCCCTTTCAAGCACAGTCTACGAACCCTCCAATACTAAAAGGTGGAGAAGTTAAACGCCCTCGAGTGTTTACACCCTTAGGGGATACCCTCGAGAACTTTCTCAATCTTCTGACAACACAGAAGAAAATTACGCATCTTCTTCCACCAGCCAGCCCTAATGGATGGGGTTTCAATGCTGCTCGGAAATGTGTTTATCATGCCGGGGCACCTGGACATGATACTTAAGATTTTTGGGCCTTGAAACACAAGATCCAGGACCTGATAGACAATGGGGAAATCGTGGTCACCAAACCAGATCAGCCTCACGTTGAAGACAACCCTCTTCCTCAACACATAGAAGAAGAGGTCAACATGATAAATTGGAGTAACGGACAGAATTCCAATTTCAACTATGAATTCTCCCAAACCCTCAAAGATGGTGATGACAAATGGGATTATGCCAAGTTCCAGTTCACAATGGAACGAAAGATGAAAGCTCTATGCAAGTAAATTGAGCAATTAGCGGAGCTGGTGACTTATCAGCATCAAGTGACACGTCAATTAATCAGATAGGAACATCTAGTCTCCTACCCCTTGTCATGAATATTCCCTCGTCACTTTCAGAAAATGAAATGCTGGAAGACAAAGTGACGAAAAGAGCAAATGCCAATGCCCGTCGGGATTTTGCCAACAAAAGGGAATTTGTAAGACCCCAAATTTTATGAAATAAAAGTATTCAATTTTTTTTAATTACTATTCATGAGTTACTATTCATGAGTTACTATTTACGAGTTACTATTCACGAGTTACTATTCATGAGTTACTATTCACGAGTTCTTATTCATGAGTTACTATTCACGAGTTACTATTCATTTAGTACTATTCATGAAGCATGATAATTTTTTTTTCGTAAGAAGGCATTACTCAATAATTGTTACAGTAATTACTGTTCAATATTTTATTTTATTGATTCAATAATTGCTACGTTGATATTTTATATTATTGTTGTTTTAATAATTGTCACAGCACAGTATTTTCCATTATCGGAGCAATAATTCATATTATCTGAATAATATTATTGGATAACATTATTGGCAATGCCTAGAAAGTTCTGTCTAAGGAGAGGTTTGGTCACCTAATTGCGCGCCAGTAAGGAGAAATTCTTATTGGAAAGCCCCCTTCTGAGGAGCGACTGGTTGTCAATATTGTGATTATGTAATATTATTTGTGAATAGTTAATTATTGATTTTTATGATGAGAAAAATATCTATTTTATATGGACATAGATGGAGAAAATTTTTAATGTGACAATTGTTGAAAATTGAAATTTTATCTTTTTCTGATAAAATAATTCATTTAAATATATTATTATATTTTAATAATATAATAATGTTGATATTTTTACAACGAATGTGGGATATATGAGTATACGAGGAGGAAGAGTATTTTTGTTGCAATAAATATTTAAAACATGTTAAACATGTCGGTGGACCCCATTTCTTGACTGAAATTTGATTATAGACTGTAAAATCGTCCGTTTGTGGATTTCGGTCAATTTCTGTTTGGAATTCGGAAAAACTTTCTTCGTAAAGTTGTAGAGAATTGAATTTCCTATAAAAACTCATGAGATTCGAATTTTTCGACAAAAGGACTATTTATTATGAATTATTGAATTTCGTGATTATTTAATTATTATTTTTTGGAGTTTTAAATTAATTAATTATGAAAACGTTTTTTGTAAGTATTGTAAGGTGAGATACTTGTGTTGCTGAAGTTTGAACAAAAAAAAAAGTGGGCGAGGAATTCAAATTTATTATATTAATAATTTATTAAATTTTTCGCTTTGGTGTTCAAAGTATTTTCCTATAAATAGGTGCTTAGGTTAGAATTGAAAATCACACCTTTAAACTGAAGTTTTTTCTCTCTATATTATCGAGCGTATTCTTGTGATTATTTTGAGTATACTTTGAGTATTGCTATACGGTGCAAGTTCGTTTCGGCGTTATTCCAATCGGCAATCTTGCTCTTTTGAGGAGGTAAGGATAGTAAAGGGATTTTAAGGGTTATTATGTTTTAGTTTCGAAATTTTTCTGAACCTTCAAAAATTCTGGAAAAATTTGAAATGATAATTTGATGAGTTTTATATATTGTGTCCAAAAATGGCGATTTTTGGATGTATAGATTGAGAGTTATGGATTTTATGAGAAAAGACTATTTTAAAAATAACTATTTATAACTCCTTGTGATTAACTCCAAAATTGATGAAATTTTTATTGGGAGTACATCTATATAATATCAGTATACCGTGTAAATTTCAGAATTTTTGGATAAAAGTATAATTTATGATAAATGTTTAAATATTCGGTGGTTTTGGCCATATGAAAAATAGTAAATGAGTTTTTAAAATTTAGAGAAAAATATATGTTCAATATGGGACTATGTTATGCTAAATCCCAGAAAAGAAATATTTTTGGAACTGATTTGTTATTTTTCATGAAAATGTTCTAGTTATGAGTAAATGAATTAAATATGTTATGTGAAGTAAGAAAATTGGAAAATATGATTTATTGGCTTGAGAATCATATATGAGATATATGCTGATTTTTATGAGGGTTTTGGTTAATGATGATGAAATCTTATGAGTTTGGCATTTTAGATGATTAAATGCATTAATTATTAAAGTGTAAATAATTGGATTAAATTATTTATAAGTTTAAGAAATGATTAAAATATTATTATAATATTAATAATATTAGATTATGAGATTTCTAAGTGATTTATAACATTTGAATTAAGGTGTTATAAATATGGATATGAATTTTATTATGAAACTTTATCTTTTCGTGTCGAGGTTAGTTCTTATGCATGTATATACGGTACTATGTACAAATACGGGTAGTATTATTCACGACAAATTGGTTTCTTTCTCCACCAAATTATCGTTGATTTATGAATCTTACTCTTGAAATTAAAACCATGTTTTGATTATATTGTTTTTATATAACATTCTTATAACCCTAATGATGATATTTCTCTTTGACTTGAGTGTAAAGATGGGTAGATTATTGGTATGATCGTGACTATAGGTTCTCTTTGGCCGAGAGTGCAAAAGTTGAATTGTTGATTTGGTATGATCATGACCATTGAATTTACAATTGAATATTTTTAGCTTAAGTGCAAAGGTGAATTGATCAACATGGTTATAATTATTGTTATATAACTTCCGAAATGATTATGTATTTATTTGAGATATGAATATCTTTGGCTCGTAGTGCAAAGATGACTTGTTGATGAATATCTTAGCTTTGTAGTGCAAAAGATGAATTATTGATGAATAGCTTTTTTTTCTTTGGTAATGCAAAGATGACTGTTGTTGAATATCTTTTGCTTTGTAGTGCAAAGATGAATTATTGATGAATATCTTTGGCTCGTGTAATGCAAAGATGACTGTTGTTGAATATCTTTAGCTTTGTAGTGTAAAGATGAGCTGTTGATGAATATCTTTGGCCCGTGGTGCAAAGATGAATTTATTAGTATGATTATGAGCAGAGGCGTGATTTGGTATAACCATGATCTTTGATGTTTGAGGTAAAGACAAGTGATGAAAATTATCTTTGTCTTGGATGACGAAAGGAATTTAGAACTACAATTACGATTATGAGTTATACACGTGATTGTGGGATGCGGAATTGTTGATTGATGTTCTGAGGATAAAACATTGTTGGTGGACTTTTAACATGGAGAAGATAATAGATTTTATGGTCTATTTGACTCTTTTAATGGATTGCTCGTTCTACTTTGGAACTATGGTTGAAAAGTTTTATCATCTACCATATGTTCTAAATCTCGATTTATTCTTCGATGAAGACTATTGATAATTTATTTATCTTTAGTCATAATATTCTTTCTTGAGCTAGTTGTGCTCACCCTTTTGTTTCACAATTCCTTTCGTGTAATAAAAGTGTAGCCATTTGGGTTGCGCGGGGATAGCGAGGGAATAGAGTGGTGGTCTATAGATGTTGAGGGTGAGGTGAATTTAACTTGGAAGGGTGTTTTGTCACTATCATACAAGATGTCTAATGACATACAACCTCGTGTTATCATAAGACATGGTTGTGCTCATCCACTTCTTTGAGTATATTTACAAGCACTACCTATATAATCTTGGTGTTTGTTTGGAGTATAATACCCAATTAGAGGCAGTGGAGATAATGATATGTCAAGAAAAGACTCACCATTGGGAAGAATATGATAGTAATCTTCTCGTTTTTTCTTTGGGGTCTATTCAATCAACCAAGGATAATTACGTGGCCATATGATATCTACCATAACCTAAAAGCATGGCCTCCTATATACGAAGGTTTCCTTGAGCACTTCCCAAAGATTCTAATTTCTAAAATAGTTTTTGACTATACCTTTATGTAAGGTGTCATTGTAACGTCTACTGATTGGTATATATTTGTATCCAAACTCACGGCAAAGATATGTGTTGTTGTATTTTGCACGACAATTGTTGTAATAAAGTTGTAGTTATTTTCCGTACCATATATTTGGCGACTCAGAATGGGTTGGATGGAATGGACCTATTTTGGGGGCGTCACAGAATTCACCTATTTGGGCCAACTTATGGAGGAAATCCTTCATATGTTAATCAATGAAGGAAGGATCAGTTCCCTTATACCTCCAATCAACCCCTATTCAGGGTGGTACAACTCTGATGGAGTAAGTCAATATCACTCCCAATCTCGCGGTCACAGCACAGAAGAATGATGGGCACTCCGCCACCTTATCCAAAATATAATTGACAGTGGTGTCCTACACTTAGAAGACGACGATACTATATTACGTGCAAGTGAGAATGCAGGTCCTACTAAGTGGAAGAGTGTGGTAGCAGTCATATCCACTGAAACTGATGGGGCTAACAGATTACTCACAATGCCAACAATTCAACTCAAGGGAAGCAACAATCCTTTGAAAGTGGTCGCTCCCGAGCCAATCAACTTGTCGTGTAGAGCACAATACCCTATTGTTAGCTTGCACAAAGTTTTGTGGAATTGTGGAGAAGGTAAAGGATTCACCTCACATACCACTGCTATAGTGTCGAAGGAAAATCCACTGTATCTTCCCCAACGAGTGATGAAGCCTACCAACAAATCAAAGGGGAAAATACCCATGGAGAAGATTGATAAATTCCTCCGCACTATGGGTCATAACGAAGCCACGATGGTTTTAAGCTTAAAAGAAGCTCCACAACAAATATCAATTCTGGACTTGGTCCTAACTTCCGAGAATCACTGGAAGGTCTTGTTGAAGGTTTTAGAAGAAGCCTATCTGCCAACATCAGTTGATACGGAAAAATTTTAACATCTGGTTGATCACATTTTCAATAACAATGTGATATCCTTCACTGATGATGACATACCGCCCGAGGGGACCGGTTATTGTAAGTCGTTGCACATTGTGGTCTTGTCCTCTGGATACATACTAGCCGGAGTCTTGATAGATGGAGGTTCATCTCTAAATATCTGTCTATACGTTACCTTGGTGAAGATGAATATCAATCTCAACCGAATTCGGAGTAGCCATACTAACATCAAATCTTTTGATGGAGCCCATCGGAATTCGGTCGGAGTAATTGAACTGCCAATCAAAATTGGTCCTCATACATTATGCGTATCTTTCCACGTGCTCAAGATAGATTTGGGATACAACCTGCTCTTGGGACGACCATGGATTCACATGGGAAGGGCAGTCCCCTCCCCTCTTCATCAACAGTTGAAATACATTATCAATAATAGCCTGGTCACGGTCAACGCTGAACCAGAGATTCCTCAAGACGGGGATATGCCATTCATCAATGCCAATGTAGACGTTGAACCAGTCAGTTTTCATGCTTTGGAAGTAAGCAATACACAATACCATGTTATTGGAATGCCATTGCCCGAACCCAAGATTTCTGCCGAGGTAATGTCGGCTACTCAAGAAATGATGTCATTGGGTTATAAACCGGGACAAGGGTTGGGTAAAGATTGCCAGGGTATCAAATACCCAATTCGATTAACCAAGTAAATTGGAACAGCTGGACTAGGCTATTATGCCAGTTCTAGTCATAGGAATCCTCATAAGCATCAGCAGATTCCTTCAGCTTCAACCATGCGACGTTTATCTTCACCTTCAAGCTTTGAGTCCGCATAACCTCCTGTAAAGGTGTCAGCCATTGTCATGGCTATGTTATTTCCCAAGCCGATACCGGTGAAGGAGAAAGAAGTCTTTGTTCTGAATCCTGTAGTGGAAGAGGAGGAACGAAGAATCAAGCAAGACGTCATCCGAATGATGTCGGGCATACGCATCATCGTTCATGATGAACATACCAACAGATACACCCCAGACGATGATTGCCCAGACGTAATGGCCATCATTCGGGACAGGGAGGATGATGACAATCCCTCCATCACTGCGATCCACCCGGACTTTGCCCTTGCCAATTGGAACAACACTCCTTGCATTGGTCGTCAAGGGTAAAGCGCGTAAACTCTTTCGCTCAGAGATATAATAAGCGCTTATTTTTTTAATCTTGTATTAGCAGTTTATTTTGTCAGTATATGCTAACACTGTCTATGATCAACACATTTCATATATACTAAGTGAAAGCATATTTTGTTTCAAGACTCGAATTTAGATGTGCTGTGCTTTTAGCGCCGACATTGCCTCTTCTCCACAAGGATTGTACCTTTGATGTAGAGATGAATTCAGCCTTGATGGACATACAGGATGACATTGAGGTGCCTCCGGAAATTCAAGAATGGGTCAAAGATAAACCCAAACCCAACCTTGATCAAACCACTTCTTTCAATCTCTGAACCTTAGAAAACCCTAAGTTAATCCAGATTGGTTCAGACCTTACCCCAAACCAACGGAATGACATGGTTACACTATTAACCTAATTCCAGGATGTGTTTGCATGGTCTCATGAAGATATGGTGGGTTTGTCCACTGACATTGTGCTTCATCGCCTTCCCATTAAAGAGGGATTTAAGCCAGTTAAGCAAAAGGTCATGCGATTGAAACTTGAGTGGAGTTTAAAGGTGAAAGAAGAATTTGTGAAACAATTTCAAGCTGGCATCATCATGGTCTCCACATATCATGAGTGGATATCCAACATTGTTCCCGTGCCTAAACCCGGAGGGAAGGTGCGAGTTTGCGTGGATTACCGGGACTTAAACAAAGCTTGCTTAAAAGATAGCTCTCCCGTGCCATTTATCCACATTGTTATTGACAATATTGCGCAATACGACATGTACTCCTTTGCTGATTGCTTCATAGGGTATCATCAGTGTAGACACTCAAAATTTTCTGTACTACTGTCGCTAACATTGCAGGAGGACAGATTTTCCTTTTAAGAGAGAACCAAAGACAATCCAAGTCCATACCGGATACTACCGGAAATTCAGCATCAACCCCGGATCAAATTCTGGGAGTAACAATTCTAACCTCGGATGTAACCCCGAGCAATGCAGATCCAATATCGGAACACACACCGAAGAAGACCAATTAATCTTGGAGATAACCCCGAGGTATCCAGTCTCAGTCCCAACCATGGGAATAACCACCAACCTTGGTGATAACCCCAAGGAATACAGTTTCAGCGATAACCCCAGAAATGTTTTTTTCAAATGCGACCAGCTTCAATCTCGGCGCTCACAACAAGATACACTGTACCAACCCGGCAATAACATCGGGAAGACAGACATACCTCAAAGATAACAATGAGGACCTTCAACAATTGCAGCAGCCCAATCTCAGCAAAGTTTGAGCAATGTCAACTTTATCCGCCCAATCTGGCGATAACACCGGTGAGGGGCAACATCTTCATCTCGTCAACACGATGCCACATCACATCTCTACGCAACAATGTCCCACAAGACTAACCAATCCCGAGTGACTATTGTGCGGGGTAACGGATGAAAGTTGAAGCTTGAAGACCGGAGGGCATTGTCCCATCTTCAATGACTTCATACAAACTCTAATCCCATGCAATTGTACAACTCTCGACAACGGCGGTCCGAAATAGGTCCTGTATACCACAAACGGATGCCCGAATTGCACTTCTGAAAGTTCGAATGGACATTAAAATGCTTGAGTGCACGTACTTCGAGATGACCCAACCCGTCAAACCTGGGCCCACCCGAGTTGCCTCTGGTACACCTGCGGCTCAGCCGCAGGTACACCTACGGCTAAAATGCCTATAAATAGAGGGCTTGGGCTGCCCATTTTGAAGAGAAAAAAGGCGAGGAAACCCTGCCCAATTTGCTCTGCACTCACCCCATGCAGTGTACTTTCCCCTTTCAAACACCTGTGAGCTCATATATAGCCCTTTTTGTACCTACAAAAGTATGTGTTTATCCATTCTAAAGATATAGAAGCCTTCTTTAGCAGTCAGCTGTAAGCCTTCTCACACACTTTAGAGTCTTTCTCTTCATCTTTGCACACACCCTTCTACACGTTGAGAGTTGTGTTTGTTGCTTTTGCCCGGACTTGATCGTGGTTTTATTCGATCTATATATATATATATATATATATATATATATATATTTACATATATATTGACTAACATTATCGAGTTATGCCTCGATTGAGCCTAAACTTGATGCCCGAGGCGTTTTGCTTTAAATATATATATATATATATATATATATATATATATATATATATATATACATTTATATATATTAATCGTGTGTCGAACTTTGTTCGATGAGCCTAGACTTTTGATGCGAGGCGTTTATTTGCTTTTTATATATATATATATATATATATATATATATATATATATATACATTTATATATATTAATGTGTGTGTGAACATTGTTCGATGAGCCTGAACTTTGCCCGAGCGTTTATTTGCTTTTTATATATATATATATATATATATATATATATTTATATATATAAACTGTGTGTCGAACTTTGTTCGATGAGCCTAGAGACTTGATGCAAAGCGTTTACTCGCTTTTATATATATATATATATATATATATATATATATATATATTATATATATGAACTGTGGTCGGACTTTGTTCGATGAGCCTGGATTTTATATCTGGTGCGTTTATTCGCTTTTATATATATATATATATATATACATATATATATACTTATATATATGAATTTTGGTCGAATTCTGTTCGATGAGCCTGGATTTTATATTCGGTGCGTTTATTGCTTATATATATATATTCGTCCACCTTGGAGTTTCCTTCGTGGCAGTTGATCGTTTTTACGGCTTTATTTACATTTCGTCCCGCCAGGATTTTCCTTCGTGGCGGTTGACCGTATTTATAGCTTTATTTACGTTTTGTCCCGCCTGGAGTTTCCTTCGTGGCGGTTGATAGCTTTTAACAGCTTTATTTACATTTTGATCCCACATGGAGGTGCTTCGTGGTTGGTGATCATGTCTGTATATATATATTTACAGCTTTTATATATATACCTGCTTATTGCTTTCATACAAATTGCAATATTCTGTGCGCATATGAATCATGTGATCACATATTCACCCTATTGAATCTAGATTCGGTTCCCGTGATGGACATTTTCAGCTGTAAGCAGCTTGTAAATTATTCTACGGTGTCTGAATTTCCTTAGATAGTTTCTTTACCCACGAGAAAGTCGGCATTATTTTGTACATTATTTTCGTATGGATGCCTCGCATCTGTCAAAAAAATCAATTAAGCGGAGCACTTAATAAAATGGGAGTGTAAAAGGTCTCAATTACTATTGAGCATCAGGGTTTGAAAAACCTCTTTATAAAACATCATTGCTATATCTTGCTAAAAAACTGAATTTTACATAAATTCAAACTCGGTGTATATAGGTTCGAACGAGGCCTCGCACTACTTCCAAATAACAGCACATTGACCCATACACACACACACACACACATTTAGATAACAGTTTCTTGAGAAGAGGCGGTTACCGTGGAAACACGGATGTCGGGGGGTGCCTAACACCTTCCCCTCGCATAACCAAGTTCCCGGACCCTAAACGAATCTCGATTTCACCGACCCGTATAGCAGTGTCACATCACTGGGTCAATGTGCAAACCTTTTCTCGGTTGTGTTGGTACAACCATTTAAAAAACCAACTGGCGACTCTTAACAGTCCCATCGTCGACACTATACATGTCGGACCTTTTTCACTTGTTTTTTTCAAACAAATCTCACCTAAAATGAGAACACCAAAGAACAAGTAACGGAAAGGACATCCAAAAATCCCGACGTCGATTGTGTGACTCTGCATTGGGACTCAAAGAAGAGGACTTAAGCCGCTAGTACAATCTTTTCAAAAATAGTTATCCGCTTGTGTGTGGATGTTGCATTTACATTTGATGAATGTGTACGAATGCATTTCCTTATTGCACTTAGTGCTTCGCACCAAAACTTCTTGTGATGCTAGTGCTTCGCACCATAATCGCCAGGATATTAGTGCTTCGCACCATATCTCGCTTATGATATTAGCTTCTTCATACATGTCATCATTTTCATACGGTGAGACGCAGGATGTATGTGAATGTATGTTGAGTGGTCCCTCCACCAGAGGCTATCCCGTCTTGTTTGATTATCGGACTCGTGAGAAGACTGATTCTCCGAGGCTCAGGAAAGGCACCACCCAAATTCGCTCCAGTTGAAAGACCGGATTAACTTCCCGTCAAGTAGATTGCGATGATTTGGGAACCTTCATGCCAAAAAGCCGCGAGAGTAACCTAAGATAGGTAAGCCTCTAATAAACCCAAAATGAAGGAAAGTCTCTTCATGCTCTCATTACAAATTGCTTGTAATTACATTCCATATCTATCTCCATGTAATGAGAAATATGAAGAAATGTGTACACATACATATTTAACATGCTACAAACAGCTGACATCCTTTTTGCAGGATAAAAATTCCTAAAATGGACACATCACATAGCATGTTATTATATACATCCCCTAAAGACTAAACTATGCAAGTCTTTCGTAGGGAATCAATCGGACCTACTACCCGTTCAAAGTCCAAAAAGGCAACAGGCCTACAGTCAATCATGTCGTCATCCGACCAGACTGAACTTAATCCAGTTTCTCGCAAAGAATTCAACGGATTAAGCAAACAAATTATAGATTTGGCTGTTCTACTCAAAGAATTACACCAGTCTAATCAGGGTCCAAAAATACCCGTACATGTTGAATCCTCTACACAAAGAGGAATCCCGGTCATTACCATAGCTGAACTACAGTTGGATACAACTAACAAAACTCATGATCTCGCCCATCCCATCGGAAATCCGCATAATCGGTGACATCAAAAAGAAAGTCCTCCAAATGGAAGAGACCCTTCGCACTATCAAAGGAATTGGAACACACGGGAGTGTTTCATATACTGATCTTTGCATTTTTCCTGGTGTTCACTATCCAGAAAAATTTAAAACTCCCGACTTTGAAAAATATGACGGGTTAGGAGATCCTTACACACATTTAAAAGTGTTTATTGGAGAACTTGGATCCTATGTAGAGGACGAAAAGCTCAGAATGCAATTATTCCAAAAGAGTCTAACTGGAGAAGCCCGTTCGTGGTACACAAGATTAGACAATTCAAAGATCTATAGGTGGGAAGAGCTAGCACATGCTTTCCTTACTCAATACAGCTTTCAAACTCAGATGGCTCCTGATCGGTATCAAATTACCAAGATCAAGAAACAGTCTAACGAGTCTTTCAAAGAGTATGCTCAAAGGTGGAGACGCCTGGCTGCCCAAGTTAGTCCTGCCAAGACAGAATCAGAAATGGTCATGACTTTCATAGACATACAAGAAGCTCCATTTTATGAGAGAGTTTTAGCCGGCATCGGCAAACCATTTTCTGAAATGGTCAAACATGGGGAGATGGATGAAATGGGATTGAAATCCAGAAAGATTCAAGACCTAGCTGCACTCAAAGCTGTTGTTGATCACATCCAATCTGGAAATTATGGGAACAACCCCCGGAGGGTCCATAAAAAGAAAGAAGAAGATGTTTCCCTGATACTACAGGGGCAAAAAGGCAATCAGAACATTCCTATTCAAAGGAGAAACTACACTCCCTTTCCAGCACAGTCTGTAAACCCTCCAATACCAAAAGGTGGAGAAGTTAAACGCCCTCGACTGTTTACACCCTTAGGGGATACCCTTGAGAACATTTTAAATCTTCTGACAACACAGAAGAAAATTACGTATCTTCTTCCACCAGCCAGCCCTAATGGATGGGGTTTCAATGCTGCTAGGAAATGTGCTTATCATGCCGGGGCACCTGGACATGATACCCAGGATTGTTGGGCCTTGAAACACAAGATCCAGGATCTGATAGACAACGGGGAGATCGTAGTCATCAAACCCGATCATCCTCATGTTCAAGACAACCCTCTTTCTCAACACAAAGAAGAAGAGGTCAACATGATAAATTGGAGCAGCGGACAGAGTTCCAACTTTAGCTGTGAATCTTCCCAGACCCTCAAAGACGGTGATGACAGATGGGATTATGCCAAGTTCCAATTCACAATGGAACGAAAAGATGAAAGCTCTCTCGCACAAATTGAGTAATCGGGCGGTGACTTATCAAAGATCAAGTGACTCGTCATTAATCGCCCAGAGAGCATGCCGCCTCCTACCTATTGTCATGAATATTCCCTCGTCACTTTCAGAAAATGAAATGTTGGAAGACAAAGTGACAAAGGGAGTAAATGCCAAAGCCCGTCGGGATTTCGCTAACAAAATGGAATTCACCTATTTGGGCCAACCTATGGAGGAAATTCTTCATATGTTAATCAATGAAGGAAGGATAAGTTCCCTTCTACCTCTAATCAACCCCCGTTCAGGACGATACTACTCTGATGGAGTATGTCAATATCACTCCCAGTCTCGTGGTCACAGTACAGAAGAATGCTGGGCACTCCGCCACCTTATTCAAAATCTAATCGATAGTGGTGTACTGTGCTTGGCAGATAACGACACTGTGTTACGTACAAATGAGAATGCAGGCCCTACTAAGTGGAAAAGTGTGGTAACAGTCATATCCACTGAAGCTGATGGGATTAATTCCTTACTCACAACGCCAACAATTCAACTTAAGAGAGGCAACAATCCTTTGAAAGTGACCGCTCCCGAGACAATCAACTTGCTGTGCAGAGCACAATATCCTATTGTTAGCTTGCACAAAGTTCCATGGAATTTTGGAGAGGGTGAAGGATCCACCTCACATACAACTGCTACAGTGTCAAAGGAAAATCCACTGTATCTTCCCCCACAGGTGATGCAACCTACCATCAAATCAAAGGGGAAAATACCCATGGAGAAGATTGAAAAATTCCTCCACACTATGGGTCATCACGAAGCCACGGTGGTTTTAAGCTTGAAAGAAGCTCCACAACAAATATCAATTCTGGACTTGGTCCTAACTTCCGAGAATCACCGGAAGGTCTTGTTAAAGGTTCTAGAAGAAGCCTATCTCCCGACATCAGTGGATACGGAAAATTTTCAACATCTGGTTGATAACATTTTCAACAACAATGTGATATCCTTCACTGATGATGACATACCGCCCGAAAGGACTGGTCATTGCAAGCCGTTGCACATTGCGGTCTTGTCCTCCGGATATATGGTAGCTGGAGTCCTAACAGATGGGGGGTCCTCTCTGAATATCTGCCTATACGCTACCTTGGTGAAGATGAATATCAATCTCAACCGAATTCGGAGTAGCCATACTATCATCAAAGCTTTTGATGGAGCCCACCGGAATTCGGTCGGAGTAATTGAGCTGCCAATCGAAATTAGTCCTCACACATTCTGCGTATCTTTCCATGTGCTCAAGATAGATTCGGGATACAACCTGCTATTGGGACGACCATGGATTCACATGGTCGGGGAAGTCCCCTCCACTCTTCACCAACAATTGAAATACATTATCAACAATAGCCTGGTCACGGTCAACGCTGAACCAGCGTGTCCTCAACACGGGGACGTGGCGTTCATCAATGCGAATGCAGACGTTGAAGAAGTTAGTTTTCATGCTTTGGAAATAAGCAACACCCAATACCATGCTATTGGAGCACCATTGCCTGAACCCAAAATTTCTGTCGAAGTAATGTCGGCTATTCAAGAAATGATGTCGTTGGGTCATAAGCCGGGACAAGGGTTGGTTAAAGATTGCCAGGGTATCAAATACCCAATTCGCTTAACCAGGCAAACTGGAACAGCTGGGCTAGGATATTCTGCCGGTTCTAGTCATAGGAATCCTCATAAACATCAGCAGATTCCCTCAGCTTCAACTATGCGGCGTTCATCTTCGCCTTCAAACTCTGAGTCCGCACAACCTCCTGTAAAGGTGCCAGCCAATGTAATGGCTATGTTATGTCCCAAGCCGGTACCGGTGAAGGATAAAGAAATCTTTGTTCCAAATCCTACAGTGGAAGAAGAGGAACGACGAATCAAGCAAGACGTCATCCGAATGATGTCAGGCATACGCATCATTGTTCATGACGAGCATACCAACAGATACACCCCCGACGTTGACTGCCAAGACGTAATGGCCATCATTCGGGATAGGGAGGATGATGACAATCCCTCCATCACTGCGGTCCATCCGGACTTTGCCCTTGCCAATTGGGACATCATTCCTTGCATTGGTCGTCAAGGGTAAAGCGGGCAGAAACTCTTTGTGCCCTGTAGATATAATAATTGCTTACTTTTCTGTACAGTATTAGCAGTTTATTTTGCCAGTATATGCTAACACTGTGTATGATCAACACATTTCATATATACTAAGTGAAAGCATATTTTGTTTCAGGACTCTGAATTTAGATGTGCTCAGATTTGTCGACACGATGCCTCTCCTACACAGGGATTGTACCTTTGATGTAGAGATGAATTCAGCCTTGATGGATATATAGGATGACATTGAGGTGCCTCCAGAAATTCAAGAATGGGTGAAAGACAAACCCAAGCCCAACCTTGATCAAACCACTTCTTTCAATCTCGGAACCTTAGAAATCCCTAAGTTAATCCAGATTGGTTCAGACCTTACCCCAAACCAACGGAATGACATGGTTACGTTATTAACCCAATTCCAAGATGTGTTTGTATGGTCTCATGAAGACATGGTGGGTTTATCGACTGACATTATCCTTCATCACCTTCGCATTAAAGAGGGATTTAAGCCAGTCAAGCAGAAACTCAGGCAATTGAAACCTGAGTGGAGTTTAAAGGTGAAAGAAGAAATTGTGAAACAATTTCAAGCTGGCATCATAATGGTGTCTACATATTCTGAGTGGATATCCAACATTGTGCCCGTGCCTAAACCTGGAGGGAAGGTGCGAGAGTTTCATGGATTACCGGACTTGAACAAAGCTTGCTTAAAAAATAGCTTTCCGTGCCATTTATCCACATTCTCATTGACAATAATTGTGTAATACGACATGTACTCCTTTCTTTGATTGCTTTGGGGTATCATCAGATTATGGTTGCTGAGGAAGATCGTGAGAAAACTGCTTTCATCACGCCTTGGGGAACTTTTTGCTATAGACGGTTGTCATTCGGCCTCATCAATGCTGGAGCCACCTATCAATGAGCTATGATGGCTCTTTTCCATGACTTAATGCATAAAGAGATCGAGATCTACGTGGATGACATCATTGTCAAGTCCCGGAAGGAGGATGACCATATAGACCATCTCAAAAAGTTGTTCAACAGGTTGCGTAAGTACAACTTGAAGTTGAATCCAGCTAAGTGCGCCTTTGGTGTTAAATCAGGCAAGTTGCTAGGATTTTGAGTCAGCCACAAAGGGATTGAGCTGGATCTTGCAAAAATCCAAGCCATCACGGAAATGCCCATTCCTCATACAGAAAAGGAAATACGGGGATTTTTGGGAAGAATCAACTTCATTAGCAGGTTTATCTCTTAACTCATAGAAACCTGTGAGCCAATCTTCAAGCTATTAAGGAAGAACTCCTCCATGAAATGGAATGATGAGTGCCAGAATGCGTTCCTTACAATCAAAAAATAGCTAGTCAAAGCTCCCGTCTTGGTACCACCCAGGGATGATATTCCCCTATTCATGTACCTGTCCGTAAGTGATAATGCCATGGGCTGCATGCTGGGACAGAAGGACGATAGAGGCCAAGAACGAGTTATCTATTACCTCAGCAAAAGGTTCAGCAGCAATGAACACAAGTACACTCTGATCGAAAAGACGTGTTGTGCTTTAGCATGGACTTCCATAAGGTTACAACATTACCTCCATGGTCACACAACCCGTCTCATATCCCGCGTGGATTCTCTCAAGTACGTGTTCAACAAACCTATGTTAAATTGCCGGCTGTCCAAATGGCAGTTGATCCTACAATAATTTAACATCATATATGTGACAAAAAAGTCCATCAAAGGTCAAGGAATTGCGGATTAACTGACCGCCGCACCTTCAGGGGATTTCAAACCCTTGGAAACATATTTCCCTGATGAAGGAGTAATGACAATGCAGCAAAACCATCAGTATGATATGCGCCAATCAGGGAAGATGTATTTTAATGGAGCTGTTAATATGGAAGGTTCTGGAGCTGGAGTAATTCTAGTATCGTCACGGGAGCAAGATCCTATTGTCATTAAGTTATAGGGGCCATAAAGACCAACAATACAAATTGAGTAGTATGAAGGCTGTCTCATGGGGCTAAAACTTTCCCGTTCGATGGGCATCAGGCGGTTAATTATCTTTGGATATTCGGAGTTGGTAATCAGACAATCCACCGAAATCTATCAAACTAAGGAACTACATTTGCTGCCTTACCATCGACAGGTTTTAAAGATGGTTTTGGAGTTCGAAGAAATCTCCTTTCTACACATTCCTCATAATAGGAATGACTTTGCGGACGCATTAGCAACTTTGGCCTCTTTGATTCGCATATCAGACAAGGAACACTTGCCGAGCATCACAATTTCCCTGCACAAGGCCCCAGCCTATGGGAATTACATTGGAGAAGTATCGAATGAGCTACCTCCCATCCAACATCCTTAGTATCATCATATCAAGGAATATCTACGAGATGGATCTACACCCGCGGAAGCGAGCCCGACTGAGAAAAGGCGGATCCATCGACTTGCTATGAAATTCTACCTGAGTGGAGACGCGCTCTACAAAAGAGATGCAGGAATAGGTCTCCTCAGATTTTTAGATAAAGATCAAGCCAAAAGGCTTATGGATGAAATCCATGGCGGAGTCTGTGGCCCCCTCCTTGTCAAGAAAGTCCTCAGGACAGGACATTATTGGCTATCTCTCAATGCTGATTGCAATGACCACGTCAAAAGATGCTATCAGTGCCAGATTCATGGGAATGCTATACATGCCCCTCCACGGGAACTCCACAATATGAGTTCACCTTGGCCCTTCTCAATGTGGGGAATGGACGTTATCGGGCCCATTGAGCCTAAAGCCAGTAATGGTCACCGATTTATCTTCACCATGATCGACTACTTTACCAAGTGGATAGAAGCAGCCTCCTTCCCCAGGGTCACTAAAGAAGTCATCATTGCTTTCATCAGAAATAATGTCATTTGTCGATATGGACAACCAGAGGTGATTGTGTCAGACAATGCCAAAAACCTCAACAACAAGATGATGGAGGAATTATGCAGTAAATTCCACATCAAACATCTCGACTCTGTCATCTATCGTCCAAAGATGAACTTTGCTGTTGAAGCGGCTAACAAGAACATCAAGAAGATTATGCAAAAGATGTCCGCCAACCATAAAGATTGGCCTGACCTATTACCTCTGACACTGTTAGCCTACAGAACCTCAATGCATACTTCTACTGGGGAAAACCCCTATGCTTTAACCTATGGGATGGAAGCAGTGTTCCCCATAGAAGTTGAGATGGAATCTCTCAGAGTGCTGATGGACGCTCAACTGGATGAAGACCAATGGGTACAAGACAGGTATCACCAATTGTCTCTAATAGACGAAAGGCGAACCACGGCTATCTTCACAAATGAGACTTTGAAAGGAGTTGCAAAGGAGTTTTTACGGACTAGAAAGGTCAAATCAGGAATAAAAATGCCACGCGATTGAGCAAAATAGCATACAATCCGGGTCTTCTCAGATGAGACTTTGAACCTGTACATCGCCCATTGGTAGTCACCCGAACACGGGGTATACCCTGCCAATAATCTCATTTATAACAAATCACATCCAGCAATACCTCGTACAGGTCCGATGCCGCCAACTCCGGGTCGTTACCCTAAATGATCCCCGACGGGGGTTACAACGTAGATCCCCGGTGGGGGTTACAACACGTTCATCTGTTGACATGTCTATCAATGAAGGTTAAGCAGCCTTGACGTTATTTCAGCCGATGGCAAGTAAACCCATCGAAGCATTGAGAACTGTTCGATAGTTGCAGACGTATTTCATGAGTCCCAGTAGATCCCTCGATGGGGGGTTACAACGATATCTCCCGTGGGAGTAGTAATAACGCATGCTCGGTAGTTGGACGACATATCAACGAAGGTCAAGCAGCCTTGACGTTATCTCAGCCGATATCAGTTAAACCTATCGGAACTCTAGAGCTATTCGAGGATCTCATGCTCGATTACTCATATTCCCCCAGCGGATCCCCGGCGGGGGTCACAACGCAATGCTCCGTTGATCTACACGACAACGAAGGTCAAGTAACCTTGATAATCTACTCACAAAGCGTCAGCCACTGATTCACACGTCAGCGAAGGTCAAGAAACCTTGACAGTATATCCCCCAAGATTTTTCAACCGTTGATTCACATGTTGGTGAAGTACACGTCAACGAAGGTCAGGCACCCCTGACAACATTTGATGTTGGCAGTAAATCCAACAGGATCTTGACATATTCTGGCAATACTAACCAGGAGAGGTCAACGTCATCAAAGAGGATAGATGATGGAATATGTTATACACATCCTCAAACAGATCGAGCTTTATCCCCACAGATCTCTTACACATAAGAGGTACACCTTCAGGATCAAGTCATAATCAAAGACCCAGGAATTTGGTGATAACTCCAACATCAACATCCTAACAGATTCAAATTACACATCAAACCTTGTCAGCTTTGCCAATCCCCAGTTGAAGCAACAGGGAGCTAGCAATCATCCCCCAGCGTGTTGGGCTACAACCCCGTACACGCATCATACATTTGCATCATGTTGATATCCATTGTACCACGTTCGTCTTGTTGCGTTTCAAGTGTCTAGGATTCTTTATCCTACCCATGCATCGTCATGCATGAGTATGATAAAGAGGGGCATCTGTAGACACTCGAAATTTTCTGTACTACAGTCGCTAACATTGCAGGAGGACAGATTCGTCTTTTAAGAGAGAACCCTGAAAGATAATCCAAGTCCATACTGAATACTACCGAAAATTTAGCATCAACCCCGGATCACATTCTGGGAGTAACAATTCCAACCTCGGATGTAACCCCGAGGCATGCAGATCCAATACTGGAACACACAGCGGAGAAGACCGATTAATCTTGGAGATAACCCCGAGGTATCCAGTCTCAGTCCCAACCATGGGAATAGCCACCAACCTTGGTGATAACCCCAAGGAATGCAGTTTCAGTGATAACCCCAGAAATGTTTTTTTCAAATGCGACCAGCTTCAATCTCGACGCTCACAACAAGATACACTGTATAAACCCGGCGATAACATCGGGAAGACAGGCACACCTCAAAGATGACAATGAGGACCTTTAACAATTGCAGCAGCCCAATCTCAGCGAAGTCTGAGCAACGTCTTCTTTATCCGCCCAATCCGGTGATAACACCGGTGAGGGGCAACATCGTTATCTCGTCAATACGATGCCACATCATGTCTCTACGCAACGATGTCCCACAAGACTAACCAATTCCGGGTGACTATTGTGCGGGGTAACGGATAAAAGTTGAAGCTTGAAGACCGGAGGGCATCGTCCCATCTTCAATGACTTCGTACAAACTCTAATCCCATGCCATCGTACAACTCTCGACAAAGGCGGTCTGAAATAGGTCCTGTATACCTCAAACGGATGCCCGAATTGCACTTCTAAAAGTTCGAGTGGACATTATAGTGCCTGAGTGCACGTACTTCGAGACGACCCAACCCGACAAACCCAGGCCCACCCGGGTTACCTATAGTACACCTGCGGCTAAAATGCCTATAAATAGAGGGCTTGGGCTGCCCATTTTGAAGAGAAAAAAGGCGAGGAAGCCCTGCCCAATTTGCTCTACACTCACCCCATGAAGTGTATTTTCCCCCTTTAAACACCTGTGAGCTCATATATAGCCCTTTTTGTACCTACAAAAGTCAGTGTTTATCCACTCTAAAGATATAGAAGCCTTCTTTAGTAGTCAACTGTAAGCCTTCTCACACACTTTAGAGTCTTTCTCTTCATCTTTGCACAACCCTTTCTACATGTTGAGAGTCGTGTTGCTTGCTTTTGCCCGGACTTTGGTCCGTGGTTTCATTTCAGTCTGTATATATATATTATATATATATATTGACTAACATTATCGAGTTATGCCTCGATTGAGCCTAGACTTTGGTCTGGAGCGTTTACTACTTTAATATATATATATATATATACATTTATATATATTAACTGTGTGTCGAACTTTGTTCGATGAGCCTGAATTTCTTGATGCGGAGCGTTTATTTCGCTTTTTATATATATATATATATATATATATATATATATTTATATATATGAACTGTGGTCGGACTCTGTTCGATGAGCCTGGATTTTATATCTGGTACGTTTATTCGTTTATATAAATATATATATATATATATATATATACTTATATATATGAATTATGGTCGAATTCTGTTCGATGAGCCTGGATTTTATATCCGGTGTGTTTATTGTGTTTCTATATATATATATATACATATATATATATATATATATATATTTTCGTCCTGCCTGGAGTTTCCTTCGTGGCAGTTGATCGATTTTTACGACTTTATTTACATTTCGTCCCTTTGGAGTTTCCTTCGTGGCGATTGGTAATATTCTGACTTTATTTACGTTTTGTCCCGCCTAGAGTTTCCTCCGTGGCGGTTGATAGCTTTTAACAGCTTTATTTACATTTTGATCTCCCATGGAGGTGCTTCGTGGTTGGTGATCATGTCTGTATATATATATTTACAGCTTTTATATATATACCTGCTTATTGCTTTCATACAAATTGCAATATTCTGTGCGCCTAGGAATCATGGGATCACAGATTCACCCCATTGAATCTAGATTCGGTTCCCGTGATGGAAATTTTCAGCTGTAAGCAGCTTGTAAATTATTCTGCGGTGTCTGAATTTCCTCAGATGGTTTCCATACCCACGAGGAAGTCGACATTATTTTGTACATTATTTTCGTACGGATGCCTCGCATCTGTCAAATAAAATCAATCAAGCCGAGCACTTAATAAAATGGGAGTGTAAAAGGTCTCAATTACTATTGAGCATCAGGGTTTGAAAAACCTTTTTATAAAACATCATTGCTATATCTTGCTAAAAAACTGAATTTTACATAAATTCAAACCCGGTGTATATAGGTTCGAACAAGGCCTCGAACTACTTCCAAATAACAGCACATTGACCCACATACACACACATTTAGATAACAGTTTCTTGAGAAGAGGCGGTCACCATGGTAACACAGATGTCGGGGGGTGCCTAACACCTTCCCCCCGCATAACTAAGTCCCCGGACCCTAAACGAATCTTGGTTTCACCGACCCGTATAGCAGTGTCACATCACTGGGTCAATGTGCAAACCTTTTCTCGGTTGTGTTGGTACAACCATTTAAAAAACCAACTGGCGACTATTAACAGTCCCATCGTCGACACTATACATGTTGGACTTCATTAGCAGGTTTATCTCTCAACTCACAGAAACTTGTGAGCCAATTTTCAAGCTATTAAGAAAGAACTCCTCTATGAAATGGAATGATGAGTGTCAAAATGCCTTCCTCACAATCAAGAAACAGGTAGTCAAAGCTCCCGTGTTGGTACCACCCAGGTATGATGTTCCCCTGTTCATGTACCTATCCATAAGTAACAATGCCATGGGCTACATGCTGGGACAGAAGGACGATAGAGGCCAAGAATGAGCTATCTATTACATCAGCAAAAGGTTCAGCAGCAGTGCACACAAGTACACTCTGATCGAAAAGACTTGTTGTGCTTTAGCATGGGCTTCCATGAGGTTACAACATTATCTCCATGGTCACACAACCCATCTCATATCCCGCGTGGATCCTCTCAAATACATGTTCAACAAACCCATGTTAAATTGCCGACTATCCAGATGGCAGTTGATCCTAGAAAAATTTGACATCGTATATGTGACTCAAAAGTCCATCAAAGGTCAAGGAATTGCGGATCAGCTGGCCGCCGCACCTTCAGGGGATTTCAAACCCTTGGAGACATACTTCCCTGATGAAGGAGTAATGACAATTCAGCAACACCATCAGTATGATATGCGCTAATCATGGAAGATGTATTTTGATGGAGCTGTTAATCTAGAAGGTTTTGGAGCTAGAGCCGTTTTAATATCTGGTACGGGGGAGCAATATCCCGTCGCCGTCAAATTACAGTTTGTCAGCACCAACAACACGGTGAGTATGAAGGTCGTCTCATGGGGCTAAAACTTGCAGATTCAATGGGCATCGAGTGAGTGTTAATCGTCTTTGGAGATTCAGAGTTGGTAATCGATAATCCACCGTAATCTATCAAACCAAGGAACTACATTTGTCGCCCCTACCATCATAGAGTTTTGAAGATGGCTTTGGAGTTCAAGAAATCTCTTTATACACATTCCTCGTAATAGGAATGACTTTGTGGACGCATTAGCAACTTTGGCCTCCTTGATTCGCACATCAGACAAGGAACACTTGCCAAGCGTCACAATTTCCCTGCACAAGACCCCAGCCTATGGGAATTACATTGGAGAAGTATCGGATGAGCTACCTCCCATCCAATCTCCTTGGTATCAGCATATCAAGGAATATCTACGAGATGGATCTACACTCGCGGAAGTGAGCCCGACTGAGAAAAGGCGGATCCATCGACTCGCTATGAAATTCTATCTGAGTGGAGATGCGCTCTACAAAAGAGATGCAGGACTAGGTCTCCTTAGATGTTTAGACAAAGATCAAGCCCAAAGGCTTATGGATGAAATCCATGGTGGAGTCTGTGGCCCCCACATGAGTGGCCCCCTCCTTGTTAAGAAAGTCTTCAGGACAGGACATTATTGGCTATCTCTCAAAGTTGATTGCCATGACCACGTTATGAGATGCTATCAGTGCCAGATTCATGGGAATGCTATACACGCCCCCCCATAGGAACTCCACAATATGAGTTCACCATGCCCCTTCTCAATGTGGGGAATGGACGTTATCGGGCCCATTGAGCCTAAAGCCAGTAATGGACATCGATTTATCTTTACCATGATCGACTACTTCACCAAGTTGGTAGAGGCAGTCTCCTTCCCCCGGGTTACTAAAGAAGTCATCATTGCTTTAATCAGAAACAATGTCGTTTGTCAATATGGACAACCAGAGGTGATTGTGTCAGACAATGCTAAGAACCTCAACAACAAAATGACGGAGGAATTACGCAGTAAATTCCACATCAAACATCTTAACTCTGTCATCTATCGTCCGAAGATGAATGGTGCTGTTGAAGCGGCTAACAAAAATATCAAGAAGATTATGCAAAAGATGTCCGCCAACCACAAAGATTGGCCTGACCTATTGCCTCTTACTCTGTTAGCCTACAGAACCTCAATGCGCACTTCCACTGGGGCAACCCCCTACGCTTTAACCTATGGGATGGAAGCAGTGCTCCCCATAGAGTTGAAATGGAATCTCTCATAGTGTTGATATACGCTCAACTGGATGAAGACCAATGGGTACAAGATATGTATCACCAATTGTCTCTAATAGACGAAAGGTGAACCGCGGCTATCTTCCATGGTCAGTTATATCAGCAAAGGATCGCCAGTTCCTACAACAAAAAAGTCTGGCTACGGCAATTTAAACAACATGACTTGGTTTTAAAGAAGATCCTTGACAACCAAGATCAATCTAAGGGAAAATTCGCTACTAACTGGGAAGGCCCGTTTGTTGTCAAGGAAGTATTGACAGGAGGCGCTCTCAGATTGCAAGAAATGGACGACGATGAATTTCCACAACTCATCAACTCAGACACCGTGAAACGGTACTATATCTGAAGTTGCCATCAAGCAAACACCCTGGTGTTGGACCATCAAATCACCAGTCATTCTGGTTCTTTAACCCTTTACCACATACAATTCTTCCACACTTTGCCCCTCAAGGAAACATACTTTTCAAGCCAATAGCCTAGCTCTCCTCTGCGTTCCTACGACTTAGGTCATCCCACTACGGATTGAACCTCTCGCGTTTGTAGTTTGGCTACCCATACATGGGATCAAACTTCTCTTACATGCAGTTTATCCTCAACCTAGGATTAAACTTTCTCCTCCCCGCACTCTAACCTGCACATGGGATCACGCTTTTCACTTCGCCCTGAGGGGCGAACTACGTCGACCTGATCTCCTATTCAATAGGAGTACGTAGGCAACCATTTCATATGTCCCGGTCGCAATAAAACAAAAAATAATAAAAACATTTCCACCCTTTTCATTACAAAAACAAAAACAAAAAAAAACATTCCTACACCATTTCTGCCACATACAGCGTTGAACCTCTTACACCAGATTTGAACTATGCAGACCTGATCTCCTCTTCAATAGGAGTACGTAGGCAGCCATTCATGGTGCGGTCTCACCCCCTACCAAAACACAAACCATTGTTAACTGGTACTGGGATCACCTTTCAATCCACTACATTTCATTTGGCTTCAGACCAAAGGGGTGGAATTACCTGAACTCCTCCCAAATAGGAGATTCGATGACCATCTAAGCTGCGATCATACCTTGAGGAGCAACACCAATCCATAAGAGATGGAATTAACTAGGCTTCTCCTAAATAGAAGTACTGGCGACCATCTGTGGCGCGGTCAATCTCAGAGAGGAAAGCCACACTCCTCTCCACATTTTCATACAGAAACTAGTCCCAAGACACAAAGATGGTAGGGATACATACAGATCGATGATCCATTCTGAACTATCCAGAGACAACTTAATGTCCATCCACCTAGGAGGAATTCAGAATACATCAGGATCACAAGCCCTGAAGCAGCAGGCAAAATATCAAGTAAATAGCAAAGCATATCTAAAAGAGAAGTGATCCAAAAATATATTTCCCTATCATATATATAATGTTGTTTGATATATACAATGTAAACTATACATGATAAAATGGCTAAGCTAGTCTGTGCAGGAAAATACAAGCTCATCTACAAATCAGCGTGTATGCGAGTTAACAAGCCCAACATGGCATCCCTCTCAGAAGAAGGAGGTAAAGCTATGGTCTCCTGTATGATGACATCCACACGACCTAACAGATCTATAGCCATCTGCATGGTGACCATATGATCATCAATATATGCGCTCATCTCTGCAATCATGCCAGTGGTAAGGGACCTCACTGCAGTACTATCTGTGACGGCTACATCCCGGGCAGATATGGCACTATCCCGCTCAACTATCACTGCATCTCTGGCTGATCTAGCCTCATCTCGCTCAACAACAGCGATATCTCTGTGAGTTAATGCCTCGTCTCTCTCTAATAGAGTTGCGTCTCTCCCATCAAGGGCAGTCAACATCATAGATCAAACATGATCTCTCTCAAAGGTCATCAGATGAAGACTTTGCTCAATGTACTATGCTGAGTGCTGAATCACAAAAGTACTAGTAGTAGGAGAATCTGGAGGAAATGCTGGCAACCCAGCAGCGGACTCCTCCTCGATGTAGGAATCAATGTCCTCCATGGGCTCTACATCATCTGACTCGCTATCCGGTACTGTAGATACTACTACAGTCGATAAAATCTTTGTCTCCATCTATGCGGAATACTCTGCAAAACAACCCGGATGGCTCACAGAAAAAGCAGCTATCTCACGCTGATCCCAACAAGCATACGCACGGGATCAATCCTTTGCTAAAAGAAAGCGAGAAGCTGAACGCTAACCTATCGTCCCCTCAAAAGGATGAAAGTCCTGGAACTAGTCAAACTGTGACATCATGGCCAGTGGGTGGTAAGTAGTCACTCCCCTCAAACTAGCCAGAGGGAGATAGTCCATGCGCGGAGCATGAATAATGAAGCTGTATGGTGAGCTAAGCCCCGAACATGGCAATATGCTGAATAGATCTCTGATATTTGCCAAAAATGCAGACCAAGACAAAGCATCTATACACTCCGATGGCTGAAAAGAGTATGACATGGCTACATCATGGGTAAACCAATACCCATGCCGTCTAAGAGTGCCAAACGGTCTCAAGTGTGACATAAACCACATATACAAAATGAATGAACTACACGTGAAAACTCCTGTCGGATAAGTGCTGCAATAGGATGATGACCGCAGGGTCTCTGCTACAATCATAGGCATAATGGTACGACCCTCGCTAAGAGCTCTCACGGCCATGATGACACCAATGTCTATCTCATCCATGTACCGTGTCATATAGACATACAACAGTACGCATAACAGCAGTACATCAACCCTGGCCAAACGCCAATGATCCTCCGTTGCGGTGAAATCCCCAGAATTTCGTGAATAACTATCCTCCAAGCCAAATCTGTCATACAGAAAACGCTGGGATATCACGTGGCCAGACGTCAGCTCATCCTGCACCACTCTGCGCTGCAATCCAGTGAGAGTCATGAACCGTCTACTTATTTCTCCCAAAGCCATGTGCACGCAAGGTCTATCTAATGGCAGCATCGTCAATCGTGCATACTCCTCCCGAGTAGGAGTCAACTCATGGGTCCCGAATCAAAAAACCTGCCTATCCGGTATCCAATGCTCTAGCTTCCCGTCCATAAACCCTACGGGAACCTGAAACATCAATAAAGTCGTGGTATGCTATAGCAAATGATCTACAGTCACCCTGTCTGATGGTGACATGCTATCATACCACGATCGTATACCCAATGCCACCAATGATGGTGGGGTATGATCACTACGGCTAACTATCGAAGAAGACATATGTACAGGCCGTGTCATAAGACCATCCAGGGGTCAATGCTGAATATCTATGGACATACATACATATGCATAACATGATACATGCATAGCAGTTAATAGATGGCAATATGATATAGGGAATGAAAAAACTGTGCATACATTCCTAAGTATATCATCATCTAATACATCATCTCTATACAACTACAAATACAGGGAAATGGGGCATAGACGCCATACTACTAACAGAGGCCTATCAAAAGATATAGCGATAATGGGGTACAGCCACCCAATATCTAACAGAGGCCTATCAAAAGATATAACGAGAATACACATCAGAAGAATACCATGGTGTTGATGTACACATCATTAATCCTGTCCACCTGATGTAACTCCTCCTGAGTCACTGGATCTCTATCAACAGGGATGTCAGGCCTATATAGAGGAGGATCTGCACTGACAAAACCGAATGGGTCATCTGAGGGGCCAACGCCTGAGCTGGAAGGATCAAATGAAGCCACCTCTGCCGGATCTCTGCCCAAATGTCTGATAAATATATGTGCTTGGTCCAACTGCCGGGTCAAACTATCAATCTGTGTCATATGAGTCAGATCTTGGACACAAGCTATCCAATCCGTCATCATCACGGATCCTGGAACCATATCCCCTATAAACTGTGTGGCGCAGGACTGGGCTCCAATAGTACGAGGGAGCCACCAACGCTAGAACGTCTCCTGAGTACATGGACCCTCTGATAATACAAAACCGTCAACCCCCAACAATGGGATATGAGTGACGGATGACTGCGATATAGGCCAATGACGCCTGACAAGAGGTAAGATCAGCATACGGATCTCCCCTGTGGTGCTCCTAATAGGACGCTCTCCTAAATAGAGCTCCCAGCCTCCATCTGTGAAGAGAGGAACTCTCTTGGTATAAATCAAGTACTCGACTCCAGTCGGGTAGCCATCCTCAAAGCCGATGGTCAAGTGTTCCCCTGAATAGGGAATCCACGTGATGGTATCAGCTGTCAACAACTCCAGCTGCATACGGCAATGAGTGAAACCCTCAGCTACAGGGACCTCTGGCAAAATGGAATGATGCCATCGTCGTCCTCATGGATATGTGTCTAACCCTGACACACTCACATGATGCAAGCATGGGAGCCTCTCATAGGCCCAAAACTGCCAACACAATGGCGAACCATCTGCTATCAGTAAACACTCTTAACCTATAAATGGGAAATGACAAGAGAAATACTCACTAGCAGAAACGTGTAAAATCCTAGCCAAGCCTCGGTCAAACCCTGTGAGCGCATACGCATGCCCTGGAGGAAATAGGCAAAGGTGTAGGAGCCTAAATCATACTCTCCAATACAGTCCATGTCACGAGTGGCGCTGATCAAAGCAAAAGACACCGTAGAAGAGTTATCTGCTATGAAGCAGCCTCTAATGATCATCAGGAATAATCACCACAGAATGAGATCCCTGATTCTGACATCATCAGGCATGGGTTCACTCAAAAGCCCGCTCATAGCATCTACCCTCAAAGGACCTGAACGGACAGTCCTGCCCTTGAGCTCCTCCGCCGGAACTCCTAACAAGGATCTGACGGCAGTAGGGGTAATATTCGCCATGCAAGACACTGGCTCCCCTCCAAACTCCATACCTATGATAAATCGCCAATCCATCGGCATCATCATCACCTCGCAATCCAGCAGATGGAGTCACTGAGTCTGATGAAACCATCGCTCAGACAATTCCCTGAGGTAACCCCAGGGACAACGATGGGGAAGGATGGAGAAGAATGCCCCGAATCCCCAATCATGCACTACGACTATGTAATCAGGATGAAGAGCCTGATACATGGAGTGTATACTAAAACAATTCCCTCAAGGCTGTGTGAAGCCGGGAACCTGCATGAAATGTAGATCAACATCAGAACCCTTTAATCCTCATCAATAGAAAAGAAGAAAGATCAAAGTCTAACGTTATACCTCGTTAGCATGCAAATACATCGATGGATGTCTGCTCAAATCACCCAGAAGCTCTGGGTTTGCCACATGAATACAAGGTAACTCCCTATGAGGGACATGTGCAGCAAGAGCGGGATCCTCAATCGGAATATCCACATCCTCGTCCTCAACATCTGGCACGTCTGCCTGGATTGGACGAATCATGGCCTCCACCAATCGACGAGGCTGTCTGATAGAACGGGGTCGAGGCACTTCAGAAGCCCTCCTCCGTATACCAGAAGTGGTCCTACAGGAACTGCTCGGCTGATCCAGATCCATAATATCTGGACAACAAGTCTCCAAATCACCTCAGAAAAGGTGTGGTATTTCCTTACTTGGAGCTTTCTAGAATGCATTTTTTGACTATATGCATGCATGCATTTACTTTAACATACAATAGAGTTAAAATACATGACTACCCAATGCCTATATTTGGAAAATTTTTGCCTTAGTCCCCTTTGAAAATAGGACTATCCCATGCACATAGGCATGTCTAGGTGGCCATTCAGTAACACACCTGCCCCAAAGTCATATACATAATATATGCATTAAAAATCAAAATCATCCATGCATAAGGTTAACCTCAATATCAGGAGTACTTTGCCTTTCTACCTTTGCTCATTGGACCTCAAATAGGACAAAAAATAGCAGAAAAAGGTGCCAATTTGACTATCCCAAAAGTCAAATTTTTTCACATCATTATGTTCAGCATGGTTTAATACTAACATTTACTATGTTGAATATTTTTTAGCAAGTCATTTGTGCATACATAATCACTACTATGTGTTTAGATGTATTTCATGGGATAACTCAAAATCCAACGGATAAAAATTGGAAAAAATACATGCATACATTACCACGATAGTGTAGAACACTTGTACTGTGACAAAATTTACAGAGAATAGCACGAACTCAGCAGATCTGAGGGAGGCTCACAGATTTCTCTTCGTGTGGCAAGTTGAAAATGACTTGTGAGACCAATCTGCTGGATTTTATCATCCACGATTGGCTGCAGGCTCATCTGCGGCTGAAGCAGGTGCACCTGCGGCACCACTATGTGGGTGCCACCCCTTTGGCTCGGTCCAGTTTGAGTTGCAAAGGAGTTTTTGCGGACTAAAAAGGTCAAATCAAGAATAAAAATGCCACACGATTGAGCAAAACAACATACAATCCTGGTCTTCTCAGATGAAACTTTGAGTCTGTACATCGCTCATTGGTAGTCACTCGGACACGAGGAATACTCTGCCAATGATCTCATTTGTTACAAATCACATTCGGTAATACCTTGTACAGGTCAGATGCTTCCAACACCGGGTCATTACCCTAAAAGGTCCCCGACGGGGGTTACAACGTAGATCCCCGACGGGGGTTACAACATGAGTCCCCGACGAGGGTTACAACGTGAAGCCCCGGCAAGGGATTACAACCTACATTCAAGCCGTTGACACACATATCAACGAAGGTCAAGTAGCCTTGACGTTATCTCAGCTAATAACGATTAAACCTATCAGAGCTCCAGAGTTATTCGAGGATTGCATGCTCGATTACTCATATTCCCCAGCGGATCTCCGGCGGGGGTCACATCACAATGCTTCGTTGATTCACACATCAGCGAAGGTCAAGCAACCTTGACAATCTATACACAGAGTATTTGGAGTACACGTCAACGAAGGTCAGGCACCCCTGACAACATTTTCTGTTGGCAGTAAATCCAACAGGATCTTGACATATTCTGGCAATACTAACCAGGAGAGGTCAACGTCATTAAAGAGGATAGATGATGGAATATGTTATACACATCCTCAAACAGATCAAGCTTTATCCCCACACATCTCTTACACATAAGAGGTACATCTTCAGGATCAAGTAATTATCAAAGACATATGAATTTGGTGATAACTCCAACATCAACATCCAAAGTGATTCAGATTACACATCAAATCTGGTCATCATTGCCAATCCCCAGTATGTTAGGCTACAACCCCGTACATATGCATCATACAGTTGCATCATGTTGCTACATATAGTACCATGTTTGTCTTGTTGCGTTTCAAGTGTCTAGGATTCTTTATCCTACCCATGCATCGCCAAGCATGAGTATGATAAAGAGGGGCATCTGTAGACACTTGAAATTTTCTATACTACTGTCATTGAAATTGCAGGAGGACAGATTCGTCTTTTAAGAGGGAACCCTAAAAGACAATCCATATCCATACCGGATACTACCGGAAGTTCAGCATCAACCCCGGAACACACTCTCGGAGTAACAATTCCAACCTCGGATATAACTCCGAGGCGTGCATATCCAATATCGGAACACACACCGGAGAAGACCGATTCATCTCGGAGACAACCCCGAGGTATCCAGTCTCAGTCCCAACCACGGGAATAACCACCAACCTCGGTGATAACCCAAAGGAATGCAATTTCGGCGATAACCCCAGAAATGCTTATTTCAAATGCGACCAGCTTCAATCTCGGCGCTCACAACGAGATACTCTGTACCAACCCGAGGATAACACCGGGAGGACAGGCACACCTCAAAGATGACAATGATAACCTTCAACAAATACAGCAGTCCAATCTCAGCGAAGCTCTAAGCAACGTTTGCTTTATCGGCCCTATCCGGCGATAACACCGGTGAGGGGCAACATCGTCATCTAGCCAACGCAATTCCACTCTACGTCGTCTTAAAATCTCTACGCAACGATGTCCCACAAGACTAACCAATCCCGAGTGACTATTGTGCGGGGTAACGGATAGAATTTGAAGCTTGAAGACCGGAGGGCATCGTCCCATCTTCAAAGACTTAGTACAAACTCTAATCCTATGCCTTTGTACAACTCTCGACAACGGCAGTCCGAAATAGGTCCTGTGTACCTCAATCGGATGCCTGGATTGCACTTTTGAAAGTTTGAGTGGACATTACAGTGCCCGAGTGCACGTACTATGAGACGACCTAACCCGAGAAACCCGGGCCCATCTGGGTTGCCTCTAGTACACCTGCGGCTCAGCCGCAGGTACACCTGTGGCTCCCTCGTCTATAAATAGAGGGCTTGGGTGCCTATTTTACAAGAGAAAACGGCGAGGAAGCCCTGCCCAATTTGCTCTGCACTCACCCCATGCAGTGTACTTTCTCATTTTAAACACCTGTGAGCTCACATATAGCCTCTTTTGTACCTACAAAAGCCAGTGTTTACCCACTCTAAAGATATAGAAGTCTTCTTTGATAGTCAACTGTAAGCCTTCTCACACACTTTGGAGTCTTTCTCTTCATCTCTGCACACACCCTTCTTCACGTTGTAAGTTATGTTGCGCGCATTTTCTCGGACTTTGGTTCGTGTTTTTGTTTCAGCTTATATATATATGTATATATATATATATTGCATATATATATTTATATATATTGACTAACATTATCGAGTTATGCCTCGATTGAGCCTAGACTGGAGCGTTTATTTGCTTTTCTATATATATATATTTATATATATGAACTGTGTGTCGAACTTTGTTCGATGAGCCTAGACTTTGGTCTGGTGCGTTTACTGCTTTAATATATATATACTTATATATATTAACTGTGTGTCGGACTCTGTTCGATGGGCCTGTATTTTATATCCGGAGCGTTTACTTGCTTTAATATATATACTTATATATATTAACTGTGTGTCGGACTCTGTTCGATGAGCCTGGATTTTACATCTGGTGCGTTTATTTGGTTTTATATATATACTTATATATATGAACTGTTGTCGAACTATGTTTGATGAGCCTGGATTTTACATCCAGTGCGTTTATCGCTTTTATATATATATATATATATATATATATATATATATATATATCGCCTCGCCTGGAGTTTCCTTCGTGGTAGTTGATCACTTTTACTGACTTTATTTACATTTCGTCTCGCTTGGAGTTTTATTCGTGGCGGTTGGCCAAGTATTACTGACTTTATTTACGTTTTCGCCCCACTTTGGAGTTTCCTCCGTGGCGGTTGATAGTTTTCTGACTTTATTTACATTTTTGTTCCCCATGGAGGTGCTTCGTGGTTGGTGATCATGTCTCAGATATATATATTTCTGACTTTTTATATATATGCTGTTATCGCTTTCATACAAATTGCGGTATCATATACGCCTAGGAATCATGTGATCATAGATTCAGCCTATTGGATCTAGATTCGATTCCCGTGATGGACATTCTCAGCTATAAGCAGCTTGTAAATTATTATGCGATGTCTGAATTTTCTCAGATGGTTTCCATACCCACGAGGAAGTTGGCATTATTTTGTACATTATTTTTGTACGGATGCCTCACATCTGTAAAATAAAATCAATCAAGCCAATCACTTAATAAAATGGGAGTGTAAAAGGTCTCAATTACTATTGAGCATTAGGGTTTGAAAAACCTCTTTTATAAAACATCACTTCCATATCTTTCTTAAAATTTAATTTTTACACAAATTCAAACCCTGTGTATATAGGTACGAACGAGGCTTATAAGTGGATTTTTTATACACTTATCCGGTATCTTTTACTTGAATTAGTTGCTTATATTCACGTGTCTTACTTACTTTTCATGCATTTTGTGTTCATTTTGTAGGTTATACGTTTGGGAGCGGTGTGAGCGATTATTGGTAAGGAAAAGCAAAAATGCAAAGAAAAGGCAATCCAGACATCATTTGGGCTTTCATGTTACTTCATGTTCTTGGCTTGGAGCTTGGACTACATTGTAGAGCATCTTCGTAGCTTTACGGAACATCTTGAATCGCTCTAATCGGAGTTCGGATCCAAGAGTTATGATCGTTGTACCAACAGACGTCAAACTTTGCTGTTTTGGTTAGCCATTTTCATAGCAGTCCCTTCCCGCTCGATTTTAACCTTCATCCGGCCAGAATTCCTCAATCATTAAAGAATGAAAGTTGTAGAGCTCGTCGATATCTTCGATACTTTATTACTTGTTGACCACATATACTTGTGTGTTGTGCGTAACTAGAAATTACCCAACAAGTTTTTGGCGCCGTTGCCGGGGAATTAGCTTAATAAATTTTTGACAACATTAATTTCAATCAAATTGGTCTTAATTTGAACAATTTTATTTTTTTTTTGTTTTAATTATCTTCTTATATTTCTCTCTTTTCAGGAGCCATGGGTGACTTTTCTTATCAATGGCCTTATGCAAATAGGACTCAACCAAGGGACATACGCACTAAGGGACTCAATGTATTTTCTACATTGTCAGCACAAATTGCAACACACTTTCGGAGAGGTTGGATATTCTCTTGCATTCAACGCACTCGAGAGATAGTAGTTACATGTGAATACTGTGCTGGCGAGCATCAGAGTTAACAGTGCAACATCAAGGTTGGACAAGTGCAGTTTGGGGGTGATTACTTTAACAACGATGTTTATCCTGATTATCAACAAGGTTGGGGGTATTACCCAGATTTTGAATGGGGTTATAACTATCAAGACCAACACTACGTTCCAAGTCCAACACATCAATTGAATTTCTCATATCCACCTCCAATGCAACAAGAAGAAAATTCAAGATTGGAGGATTTGTGGTTCAAATTTGTAGCATCAACTGAGGAGAAGATGATTGAGCAAGGGAGGTCAATTCAGAATCTGTAGAATCAAATGAATCAAATACTCGAAACCTTGAGTAATCGCCCTCAAAACAATTGGTACTATGACATGGATGATGAAAATGATGGAAAGCCAGAAGTGTGCATGTCACTGGATGAACTGAAAGGAGTGGACGTTGAGGATACAACTGGGGGTTTAGAAAATGAAGAATATCATATCACCTATATTAAACCCCAAGTGCCTTCTCGACCAGAGTTGAAAAATCCAGTGAGTTTTGCACACCCATGTCCTCTAGGTAGTCACATTCAAGGAAATGAGCAGTATGATAAAGATGCCTTGTATAAACCATTGTGGGCTGAAGAAGAGAAAATAAGAGAGGAAGAGTCCGTTGTACTTTCCATACCTCAACGCAACAATTTATTCCCAATTACAACGGTCGAGACACCTAGCTATGCAATGGAACTAGAGACATCATGGACAGAAAATACGCTAGGTTGCTTCAATTCACAAACACACATAATGGGGAATCTACCAAAACACATAGCGGTTCTAATGGATGGTGTGAGACCCCAAATTTTATGAAATAAAAGTATTCAATTTTTCTATTTTGGTAAATAGTTAAAATTGATAAAAGGTTAAAGTTAAGGGTGATATGTGAAAAAAATTTCAAAGTAGACAAGTTGTCATAAAATACCCGGTTACTATTCACTCCAGTATTATTTACTCGAGTATTTGGGACACTTTTTGTGTCAGAGTTACTATTCATGAGTTACTATTCATGGGTTACTATTCACCCAAATTACTATTCACTCTAGTATTGTTCACTCGAGTATTTGGGACACTTTTTGTGTCAGAGTACTATTCATGAGTTACTATTCACGAGGTACTATTCACCCGAGAAATATATTTCTTTTCGGTCCAAATCATTTTTTAGTACAATATTATTCCATGAAGAAATGTGCTAATTTTTTAGACCGTTGGTTAAAATTATAACAGAAAAGCTTTTTATATAAAACAAAATACTTTTAAAAAGTTATTCTATAAATAGAATATATTATATTCTATTATGCATAGTATTTTGCATGGTAAAATCTTTTATATATAAAATGTAATACTTTTATAAAGTTATTCTATAAATAGAATATATTATATTCTATTGTGTATAGTGTTTTGCATAGTAAAATCTTTTTATATAAAATGTAATACTTTATTAAAGTTATTCTATAAATAGAATATATTATATTTTATTATGCATAGTGTTTGCATAATGCCTGCATAGTGTTTGCATAGTAAAAATCTTTTTATATAAAATAGAATATATTTTATTTTATTTAAAAGATTTTGCTTTAAATATGGACCGTCTGATTAAAGTAAATCAATCTGGACCGTTCATGAGTTGGTTACTATTCATTCAATTCTTCTATAAATAGAAGCTCATTCTTTCATTATTTCTTAAGAATTCACTGAAACTCTAGAGAGAGAAACTATAGAGAGAATTCTTCTTCTATAATCTTGAGCTTATTTCTTTAGAGTTTAAGAAAACTTTGAGACTAGTGCAAGTTTTCTTCGAGTATATCCTCGCCCTACTAGTCGGAATACTCTTATTTGAAAGGTAAAGGGATATTATTATAGTAAGGGATATTATTTGTTGTACCCGTAAGGGGTGTTATTCTTTTGTATTCATGAAGAGAATTTCTGTTATTCCATTATTTATTATTCTGTTGGAATAACTTGATGCTGCTGATTTACCTATACTTGGTGGAATAACCTGTATATGCGGTTTACCCAATACTTGGTGATCTTCTTCTGTTATTCCATTCTTTATTATTATGTTGAAATAACCTGTTTATGTGAAGTACCGCATACTTGGTGAAATTCTTTTATTATTCCATTCTTTATTATTCTGTCGGAATATCCCGTCGGTGTGAATTTCACCTGACCTGGTTCCATTATTTATTATTCTGTTGGAATAACCTATATACGTGGATTACCGTATACCTGGTGAAGTCTGTTATTATTCCATTCTTTATTATTCTGTTGGAATAACCTGTATACGCGGATTATCGTATACCTGGTGAAGTCTGTTGTTATTCCATTATTTATTATTTCATTCTTTACTATTCATCTCGAATATCACATCGCTCGCATGCTTTTACTATTTGGACTCGGGTCTATTATTTATTATTCCGCATTTATTATTATGTTGGAATAACATGTCTGTGCGGATTACGCACGCATGGTGAAATTCTTCAGTTATTCTATTCTTTATTATTATGTTGGAATAACTGCATCATGCAATAATCGCATACATGGTAAAATTCTTTTATTATTCCATTCTTTATTATTATGTTGGAATAACTTTGTCTATGCAAATAATCGCATACATGGTGAAATTCTTTTATTATTCCACTCTTTATTATCTTTGTTGGTTATGGGTTTTACAGTTGTATGTCTTTGGCCTGTAGTGCAAAGATGATATGTTGTTGAATATCTTTGGCCTGTAGTGCAAAGATGATCTGTTGTTTTACAGGAATGAAATATTAACGATGGACTTTTAATTTGGAGGAGAAAGTAGACATTATGTTCTACTTGACTCTTCTAATGGATTGTTGATTCCGCTGTAATTATGGTTGAAAAGTTTTATTATCTACCATATGTTATAAATCTCTGATTTATTCTGATAAAGACTGTTGATAAATTAATTATCTTAGTCATGATATTCTTTACTGGGCTAGTTGTGCTCACCCTTTTGCTTCACAATTCCTTTCAGGTAATAAGAGTGTTGCCGGGTCGAGCGGGGATAACAGGGAAATAGTGTGATGGTCCGAGACTGTTGACGTTTCTCAATACATTATAAAACGACATGACATGCAACAAATAATTATATTGAGGACCTAAGATGTGTGTGTGTGTCATATTTTATATGTCACTTAATAATTGATTTTGGTGAACAACAATGGGGTGATGAGAACCCAACTTTGGAAGGGTGTTTTGCCACTGTCATACAAGATATCTAATGACATACAAACTCGTGTTATCATAAGACAGGGTTGTGCACATCCACTTGCGGAGTATATCTACGAGCACTACCTATATAATCTTGGTGTTTGTTTAGAGTATAATTCTCAATTAGAGACAGTGGAGATAATTATAGTTGTCATACTCTTCACGGCAGTTCAACAGTTGTATAAATAAAGTTTGTATTTGATTTTTATAATGTGATATCTGGCGACTCAGAATGGGTCGTGTGGACCTATTTTGGGGGCGTCACAATTGGTATCAGAGCTTAGGGATATGGTCGCTGGCAGAAGTTAGAGTCTAGAAGTAGGAGGGGGAGACGAGTAATATACTTCGCTAGTGTGTGACTTACCTAAGCTAAAATTGTTTACTTGATAAGTAGACAAATTATGATATGTCAGTTAACCTTTGTTTTGAAGCTATATTTTAGAATGATATCTGAAATATAGGATATGAGCAATGGGAAAATTATGATACATAGGAAATAATCGGGAAGGTATAATCCGAAAAGAAAGCAAGGTATTCTCATCTCTTCGAATATCAGGTACGTACGTAAATTTCGAGGGCGAAATTTCATAAGGAGGGGAGATTGTGAGACCCCGAATTTTATGAAATAAAAGTATTCAATTTTTCTATTTTGGTAAATAGTTAAAATTGATAAAAGGTTAAAGTTAAGGGTGATATATGAAAAAAATTTCAAAGTAGACAAGTTGCCATAAAATACCCGATTACTATTCACTCTAGTATTATTTACTCGAGTATTTTGGACACTTTTTGTGTCGGAGTTACTATTCACGAGTTCCTATTCATGGGTTACTATACACCCAAATTACTATTCACTCTAGTATTATTCACTCGAGTATTTGGGACACTTTTTGTGTCGGAGTACTATTCATGAGTTACTATTCACGGGGTACTATTCACCCGAAAAATATATTTCTTTTCGGTTAAAATAATTTTTGAGTACAATATTATTCCATGAAGAGATGTGCTAATTTTCGCAGACGGTTGGTTGAAATTATAATGTAAAAGCTTTTTATATAAAATGTAATACTTTTATAAAGTTATTCTATAAATAGAATATATTATATTCTATTACGCATAGTGTTTTGCATAGTAAAATCTTTTTATTTAAAAATGAATACTTTTATAAAGTTATTCTATAAATAGAATATATTATATTCTATTGTGCATAGTATTTTTCATAGTAAAATCTTTTTATATAAAATGTAATACTTTATTAAAGTTATTCTATAAATAGAATATATTATATTTTATTATGCATAGTGTTTGCATAATGCCTGCATAGTGTTTGCATAGTAAAAATCTTTTTATATAAAATAGAATATATTTTATTTTATTTAAAAGATTTTGCTTTAAATATCGACCGTCCGATTAAAGTAAATCAACCTGGACCGTTAATGGGTTGGTTACTATTCATTTCATTCTTCTATAAATAGAAGCTCATTCTTTCATTATTTCTTACGAATTCACTGAAACTCTAGAGAGAGAAACTATAGAGAGAATTCTTCTTCTATAATCTTGAGCGTATTTCTTTAGAGTTTAAGAAAACTTTGAGAGTAGTGCAAGTTTTCTTCGAGTATATCCTCGCCCTACTAGTCGGAATACTCTTATTTGAAAGGTAAAGGGATATTATTATAGTAAGGGATATTATTTGTTGTACCCGTAAGGGGTGTTATTCTTTCGTATTCATGAAGAGAACTTCTGTTATTCCATTATTTATTATTCTGTTGGAATAACCTGTATGCGCGGTTTACCCTATACTTGGTGGAATGACCTGTATATGTGGTTTACCCAATACTTGGTGATCTTCTTTCGTATTCTATTCTTTATTATTATGTTGGAATAACTTTTGTTTATCTGAGTACCGCATACTTGGTGAAATTCTTTTTTATTATTCTTTTTTTATTATTCAGCCGGAATATCCGCGCTTGTGAATTTCATTTGACTGGTTCCATTATTTATTATTCTGTTGGAATAACCTATATACGCGGATTACCGTATACCTGGTGAAGTCTGTTGTTATTCCATTCTTTATTAATCTGTTGGAATAACTCAGATACATGATTACTAGTATACTGGTGAAGTTTGTTGTTATTCCATTATTTATTATTTCATTCTTTACTATTCTATCGAAATATATCATGCATGCATTTTACTGTTGGACTCGGGTTCTATTATTTATTATTCTCGCATTTATTATTACATTGGAATAACTTTTATGCGTGTGGATTACGACGCATGGTGAAATTCTTGATTATTCCATTCTTTATTATTATGTTGGAATAACCTGTCTATGCGAAGTACTGCATACATGGTGAAATTCTTTTATTATTCCATTCTTTATTATTATGTTAGAATAACTTGTCTATGCACAATCATTTGTATACATGGTGAAATTCTTTTATTATTCCATTCTTTATTATATTGTTGGTTATAGGTTTTACAATTGTATGTCTTTGGCCTGTACTGCAAAGATGATATGTTGTTGAATATCTTTGGCTCAGTAGTGCAAAGATGATCGTTGTTTGATAGCTTTGACAAGTAGTGCGAAGATGGACGGTGTATAACATGATCATGACCACTAGTGATAATAACGAATATCCTTGGTCAGTAGTGCATGGATAATTCAATGATGTGATTGGCGTGATCATGACCATTAGTTAACAGTTGAATGTCTTTTGGTAGTAGTGCGGATGATGATAATTGATTGGTATGATTATGACCATTGGTTTTATAGTTGAATATCTTTGGCCCGTAGTGCAAAAGATAGACAAACCGATTGGTATGATCATTGTTATTACATTTGAATATCTTCAGCCTTTGGGGTAAGGATATTGAGTAAACATTCTATTAATCCTTTGTGGCAAGGAGAAACTGTTGATTTACATGATTATAAATATGAATTGTGAACTTAATTAAAATCTTTAGTGGTTAAGGTGAAGACAGGTGATGAAAGTTCTCTTTGTCTTGGGTACAATGAAGAACTGTTGATGAGTATTACAGGAATGAAATATTAACGATGGACTTTTAATTTGGAGGAGAAAGTAGACATTATGTTCTACTTGACTCTTCTAATGGATTGTTGATTCCGCTGTAATTATGGTTGAAAAGTTTTATTATCTACCATATGTTATAAATCTCTGATTTATTCTGATAAAGGCTGTTGATAAATTAATTATCTTAGTCATGATATTCTTTACTGGGCTAGTTGTTCTCACCCTTTTGCTTCACAATTCCTTTCAAGTAATAAGAGTGTTGCCGTAAGAGCGGGGATAACAGGGAAATAGTGTGATGGTCCGAGACTGTCGAAGTTTCTCAATACATTATAAAACGACATGACATGCAACAAATAATTGTATTGAGGACCTAAGATGTGTGTGTGTCGTATTTTATACGTCACTTACTAATTGATTTTGGCGAACAACAATAGGGTGATGAGAACCCAACTTTGGAAGGGTGTTTTGCTACTATCATACAAGATGTCTAATGACATACAAACTCGTGTTATCATAAGATAGGGTTGTGCACATCCACTTGCGGAGTATATCTATGAGACAATATTGTATTAAAACTCCCAGTTAACTGTTGTCGTACTCTTCACGGCAGTTCAACAGTTGTATAAATAAAGTTTGTATAAATGTGATATCTGGCGACTCAAAATGGGTGATGTATACCTAATTTTGGAGGCGTCACAAATGGAGGGTTCTTATCTTATCGTAGAGGAATCGGATAGCGGTGTCAAGAAAAGAGTCCAGCTAACGGACTATAAACCGAGCACTAGATGGGAGGCACCCCATCCAATCTTTCTCCCTCCTTTTTTAATTCTTATTTACATTTCCATATTTAGTAGAGGTTAGATAGTGGTAAGTATTAATAATGGTTTGATTGTTTCTCCTCTCAGGTTTAATCCAATTGCTGCAAGCATTCAGGATCAAACAAGTTTAAACCCGAAGCTGCTAGAGAAACAGGTAGATGGCTAGCGCTTCAACTATAAGCCAAACATCGCATGACCAAGAGCGAGAGCTCAACCACAAAAAAATGCTAAATTTTAGAATTTCGACTCAAGCATTCTGGACGATTAGAAGCCCACACTCGGTCTCCAACTATAGAATATCTCAAACTTAGCCATCGCCTGATATACCATCGGATCATGAGGAGGCGAACGGAGATGACATTGCCACGTAGGGGAGTATTCATTCACTTTTAATTACAATGAGGGCATTGTTTATTTTAAATTTGGGGGTATTGGGTTGTAGTGAGTAGTTGTTGCATATAGTTTGATTGCATGTTAAGTTGCATAGTAGGGGTATTTTAGTATGATTTTTTTTTTAGTTTTCTTGTCTTGTTTACTTAGTATGTGTTTAGTTGCATAACATTGCATAATCCCAGGCTTTTAGTTAGTTGAATTCTAATTTGGCCAATGATGACATAGAAATTTGATAGATTTTTGAATTCAGTGGATATCTTGAGCTTAGTTATAATTTTATACAGGATATAATTCATGCTTGCTGTTTAGATGTTACTAGGTAGCATGACATTGTTCCTATTTGCTTGTTGGTTAAGATTAGCATGCTTGTCTTCTGAGAGGAAAATGTTGTTTTTAATGATAGAATTGTGTAGGAAGTGAGTAATGACTATGAAGACACTTAAACTCAAGTTTTGGGAACGCATGGGTATGCTTGCTTTATATATAAAAAAAATAAAAAAAATATTGAATAATTACCGTGGCTAGTCTTGTTTTGGGGCCTTTGTTACTTGAGTAAGTACACCTGAGGGGATTGTCTCTACACCTAGCGCCCTAAGGTCTTAATGGTCCGAGAGTCGTTGGTTGAAAGCTCGCTAAGGGGTAGCACTCTTAGCCTAATGGAATAAGACATTGCACAGACATGGGAAATATATATATATATATATATATAATAAAATAAAAATAAAAATCAATAAACACCGCGGGAAAGTGTAAAAATCGCCCCGTGAGTAAAAATAAAGCAGAATAAACCCTTTGTTGAACCTTAGCTTGTACTGATGTGTTGGAGTAGTTGTTATTTCATTTGTATGCATAGTTCTTGATTTGAACCTCAGTTTTCTTTCTTAAGCAGTATAACATGTGTAATCCTCACCATTTTCAAGCTTATATGTGAACACATCACACACACACACAACATCTTTATAGCAAGTTAGGATTATATGATTGTATGTCATTATGCCTTTAGCTTAGTTTGATGCTTTGTTCTTGAATCTTGATATTTCTATGAGGCATTTCTTATTGGAATTCTTAACATGGCTGGAAATCTGGGGATTCATTGTCATAGTAGCGTAGCTTGCATAGCATGTAGATTGCATTATATTGTGTTTCTTGCGGACAAGCAACGGTTTAAGTTTGGGGTATTTGATAAGTGGACTTTTTATACACTTATTCGGTATCTTTTACTTGAATTAGTTGCTTATATTCATGTGTCTTAGTTACTTTTCATGCATTTTGTGTTCATTTTGTAGGTTATACGTTTGGGAGCGGTGTGAGCGATTATTGGTAAGGAAAAGCAAAGAAAATGCAAAGAAAAGGCAATCCGGACATCATTTTGGCTTTCATGTTACTTTATGTTCTTGGCTTGGAACTTGGACTACATTGTAGAGTGTCTTCGTAGTTTTCCAGAACATCTTGAATCGCTCTAATCGGAGTTCGGATGCAAGAGTTATGATCGTTGTACCAACGGACGTCAAACTTTGCTGTTTTGGTTAGCCATTTTCATAGCAGTCCCTTCCAGCTCGATTTCAACCCTCATCCGGCCAGAATTTCTCAATCATCAAAGCATGAAAGTTGTAGAGATCGTCGATATCTTCGATTTGATAGGTGGCAGGCCCTGTAACTCTTCCCGAATTAAAAGTTATGGCCATTTTACCAGAGCACACTGCAGCAGAAAATCACCCACGCGCGAGCGCGCGAATTCCGCACGGCCGCCCGACTTACAGTAGCAAAAAGATGCGATTTTTAGCTTTTGTGCGGGCGCGCCCAACTCAGGCCAATTCCTGCGCGGCCGCGTGAATTCGGGTGCTGACTAACGTTGACTTTTCATTAAACAGTGCAATTGACGCGTAACGAAGAGAGTGATTCAATTAGGGCTTATATATTAGACTTATTTCCATGATGTAAAGGGGATACCACCCTTGGGGGCTGAATCAAGATTACATATGCTCTTTTCTTCTCTTTCTTTTTAGATTAGATTAGAACCCTAGAATAACTAAGATTTGGGGATTGAAGCAATTGAAGATCCTTGAAGGTTCAGAAGTGAAACAAGAGAAGAAACTCAGATTTGCTATTCTTGATCCCTAACTCTCTTTACTTCTATTGTATCTTTCAATGTATATTCAACTGTGGATCATGGATTCTAATTCAACTATGAGTTCAACTCTATTTTGGGATTGCAATGGAATCTATTGCCTAGTTTATTTTGACATACTTCATTATTAGTCTTATTAATTGTTATGAGATTGTCTATTAAGATTCACGCTTATTTGTTTAGTTGATTGACCATCAATTACTGTGATAACCCATATGAACTTGAAAGACGAAGTATGGGTTTAGATTTGATCTTAATAGCTTGTGTTTGTATGTTCTACATGGTGATGGAATATATGATTCGTGCTTAGGATAGACATATACCGAAGCACCACTCGTAGTCAATTGAGGACTTGGGTTCAAACCCTAATTATTTGTAAATCACATAGACATATAGTGGTTTAGGTAATGTGGGTGTTCATGTGTATTCTATCAATTGTGGATTATATGTGATATGAGTATGGTACATCGAGAGATGGCTATATTTCACTTTCGTGTTCTCGACTAACAATCCGTTATAATTAATTTGGTTTAACTAGAAGTGTGTTGATTTAAATGATGCAATAGAGGAAATTGTAATCTCATGTCTTTAATATCTAGTCTCATTCTAGGGGTAGTTAGTACTATTTAATTTCATAGTTTAAATATAAAAACTCAAAGCAATCGTTTAAATAAGATTGAAATGGTTATGGGCTAATGCTTGGTGAACTTTATTAATTAATTCTCCGTGGGAACGATACTTTACTTACTCTTTATTACTTGTTGACCACGTATACTTGCGTGTTGTGCGTAACTAGAAATTACCCAACAGAGGCCTCGCACTACTTCCTAATAACAGCACATTGACCCACACACACACATATTCAGATAATAGTTTCTTGAAAAGAGGCGGTCACCGTGGTAACACGGATGTTGGGGGGTGTCTAACACCTTCCCTCCGCATAACTATGTCCCCGGACCCTAATGAATCTCGGTTTCACCGACCCGTTTAGCAGTGTCGCATCACTGGGTCAATGTGCAAACCTTTTCTCGGTTGTGTTAGTACAACCATTTAATAAACCAACTGGCGACTCTTAACAGTCCATCGTCGACATTATACATGTCGGACCTTTTTCACTTGTTTTTTTGAAATAAATCTCACCTAAAATGAGAATACCAACGAACAAGTAACGGAAAGGGACAATTAAAAATCCGAACGTCGACATTTATGATATAACTTATGATTATCATGTTAAATTTGGTATGTAAGGCCATATGGCCATATTTTCATACTTTGTAATTTTTGAAGAAACAATCTACGACATATATTTTTATGAAATTGATGTTATGGTTCATACAACATATAGTAACACATGTTATAATAACACATTTTATAATAACTTCTTACCACGTATATAACACATAATCACTACCCTTTTCCAATTACAGAAGTTTTAACAAAACTTAAAGCCATTTTCATGAAAACTCTAATGACGTAAATAAAACTGGGTTGAAGATATTACCCTCAAGCAATCCTTCTGATTCTTTAATATCACAAATTCCTCTAACTCTCTCTGAATTCTCTGACTCTCAGGTTTTTGTTTCTAAATAATATACGTAATAATGAAAACTGATGAAGGCGCACTTATTATAACCAATAACGTTGAGGTCAGTTAACCCCTACGTGGTTAACTGCTCTCAACTTCTCTTAAGGCCTTGTTTGGCCACTCTTAAAAACTCATACCCATTTAATTTCATTAATCCTTTATACTATAGTTTAATAAGGTCACACCCAATTACACAATAATCAAATATCTCATTTAATTTAATTTAAATAAAATATAATAATTTCTCATTAATTCACATAGGCATAAAATTAAATTTCTTATTTATTAATTATGTCAAATAATTAATTCTCTAATTAATTATTAAATTAATTAAAATAACATTATGCTTCTTAAATATTTAATTTAATTCAATAAGCTCACATAATTACATACTTTGAATAATAAAAATTCTACATTAATTTAATAAATATAACACATATAATTAAATTAATCTACCACAATTGCATCAATTAATTATTTAATATAATAATTAAATCATCAAAAATATTTATTTAATTCAATAAATATTAAAATTAAATTACAAAATCTCGTTTGTCACAGGAAAGCCACACTCCTCTCAACATTTCCATACAGAAACCAGTCCCAAGACACCAAAGATGGTAGGGATTCACACAGATCAATGATCCATTCTGAACTGTCTCGAGACAACTCAATGTCCATCCATCAAAGAGGAATTCAGAATACATCAAGATCACAAGCTCTTAAGAAGCAGACAAAATATCAAGCAGTATCAGAGCATGTCTAAATGGGAAGTGATCAAAAATATATTTCCCTGCTATATATAATGCTGTTTGATATACACAATTTAAACTGTACATGACAAAATGGATATGCTAGTATGTGCAGGAAAATACCAGCCCATCTACAAGTCAGGGTATATGCGAGCCAAAAAGCCCAACATGGCATCCCTCTCAGAAGAAGGAGGTGAAGCTGTGGTCTCCTGTATGAGAGTATCCACACGACCCAATAGATCTGTAGCCATCTGCATGGTGACCATATGTTCATCAATGTTAGTGCTCATCTCTGCAATAATGCCAGTGGTAAGGGACCTCAATGTAGTACTATCTGTGACGGCTACATCCCGGGCAGATATCGCAATATCCCGCTCAACTATCATTGCATCTCTGGCTAATCTAGCCTCTTCTCACTCACCAACAACGACATCTCTGTGGGCTAATACCCCGTCTATCTCTAACAGAGCCGTGTCTCTCCCATCAAGGGCGGTCAACATCAAGGCTCTAGCCTGGTCTCTCTCGAAGGTCATCAGATGAAGACTCTGCTCAAAATACTGTGCTGAATGCTGAATCACAACAGTACTAGTACTGGGAGAATCTAAAGGTGATGATGGCAATCCGACAACTAGCTCCTCCTCAATGTGTCAATGTCCTCCATGGGCTCTACATCGTCTGAATAATTACTTGGTAATGTGGATACTACCATAGCCGACGAAGTCTTTGTCTCCATCCATTCAGAATACTCTGCAGAACAACCCGGATGTCTAACAGAAAAAGAAGCCATCTCATGCTGATCCCAACAAGCATACACACGAGATCGGTCCTCTACTGAAAGATAGCGAGAAGCTAAACGCTGACCTAGCGCCCCTCAAAAGGATGGAAATCCTAGAACTGGTCAAACTACGACATCACGGCCAGCGGGTGGTAGGTAGTCATGCCCCTCAAACCAGCCAGAGGGAGAGAATCCATGCCTGGAGCATGAGTAATGAAGCTGTAGGGTGAGCTGAGCCCTGTACACGGCAGAATGCCAAATGGATCTCTGATATCCGCTAAGAACATAGACCAAGACATAGCGTCTGTACACTACGATGGCTGAAAAGAGTATGACATGGCTATATCATGTGTGAAACAATACCCATGCCGTCTAAAAGTGCCAATCGGTCTCAAGTGTGACATAAACCACACATACAACATGACCGAGCTGTCAGTAAACACTCCTATAGGGTAAGTGCTGCAGAACGTGGTTGACCTCAGCGTCTCTACCACAATCATCAGAATGATGGTATTACCCTTCCTGAGAGCTCTCACTGCCATGATAACACCGATATCTAGCTCATCCATATATCGTGGAATGTATACGTACGCCACTACACATATCACGAGTACATCTACTCTGTCCACATGCCACTGCACCCCTATATGGGTCCTACCCCTCAGGATCGGTCCAGTTCGAGTTGCAAAGGAGTTCTTATAGACTGAAAAAGTCAAATCAGGAATAAAAATGCTACGCGATTGAGCAGAATAACTTACAAATCCTGGTCTTCTCAGATTGAACCTTGGGTCTTCACATCACTCATTGGTATTCACATAAGCACAGGGTACACTATGCCTGTAGACACTCAAAATTTTTTGTAGTACTATTACTAACATTGCAGGAGGACAGATTCTTCTTTTAAGAGGGAACCCTGAAAGACAATCCAAATCCATATCGGATACAACCGGAAGTTCAGCATCAACCCTGGATCGCAATCTGGGAGTAACAATTCCAACCTCGGATGTAACCCCGAGGCCTGCAGATACAATACCGGAACACACATAGGAGAAGATGAATTAATCTCAGAGATGACCCCGAGGTATCCAGTCTCAGTCCTAACCATGGGAATAGCCACCAACCTTGGTGATAACCCCAAGGAATACAGTTTTGGCGATAACCCCGAAAATGCTTGTTTCAAATATAACCAGCTTTAATCTCGGTGCTCACAGCGAGATACACTGTACTAACCCAGTGATAACATCGGGAAGACAGACACACCTCAAAGATGACAATGAGGACCTTTAACAAATTGCAGCAGTCCAATCTTAGCGAAGCCTGAGCAACGTCTGCTCTATCAGTCCAATCCGGCGATAACACCAGTGAGGGGCAACATCGTCATCTCGTCAACACGATGCCACGTCACGTCTCTACGCAACAATGTCCCACAAGACTAACCAATCCCGAGTGACTATTGTGCGGGGTAATGGATGAATGTTGAAGCTTGAAGACCGGAGGGCATCATCCTATCTTCAATGATTTTGTACAAACTCTAGTCCCATGCCATCGTACAACTATCGACAACGGCGGTCCGAAATAGGTCCTGTATACCTCAAACGGATGCCCGGATTACACTTCTAAAAGTTCGAGTGGACATTACAGTGCCTGAGTGCACGTACTTCGAGACGACCCGACCCAAAAAACCTGGGCCCACCCGGGTTGCCTCTGGTACACTCATGGCTCACCACGCAGACACTGCTGGCTAAAATGCCTATAAATAGAGGGCTTGGGGTGCTTTGATTTTAAAAGAGAAAAAGGTGAGGAAGCCCTGCCCAATTTGCTCTGCACTCACCCCATGCAGTGTACTTTCCCCTTTTAAACACCTGTGAACTCATATATAGCCCTTTTGTGCCTACAAAAGTCTGTGTTTACCCACTCTAAAGATATAGAAGTCTTCTTTAGCAGTCAGTTGTAAGCCTTCTCACACACTTTAGAGTCTTTCTCTTCATCTCTGCACACACCCTTCTACACGTTGAGAGTCGTGTTGCTTGCTTTTGCCCGAACTTCGATCCGTGGTTTCATTTCAGTTTATATATATATATATATATATATTTATATATATATTTACTAACATTATCGACTTATGCCTCGATTGAGCCTAGACTTCGGTCTGGAGCGTTTATTTACTATATATATATATATATATATATATATATATATATATATTAACTGTGTCGAACTTTGATCGATGAGCCTAGACTTCGGTCTGGAGCGTTTATTTGCTTTAATATATATATATATATATATACACATTTTATATATATTAACTGTGTGTCGAACTTTGTTCGATGAGCCTAGACTTCGGTCTGGAGCGTTTACTCGCTTTTGTATATATATATATTTATATATATGAACTGTGGTCGGACTCATTCGATGAGCACGGATTTTTATATCAATGCATTTATTTCGCTTTTTATATATATATATATATATATATATATATATATGAATTGGTGTCGGACTACATTCGATGAGCCCGGATTTTATATCCGGTGCGTTTACTACTGCTTTTTATATATATATATATATATATATATATGAATGTGGGTGAACTCATTCGATGAGCCTCGATTTTACATCCCATGCGTTTATTGCTTATATATATATATGTATATATATATATATATATATATATATATATATATATATATATATATATTAAATCCGCTCGAGTTTCCTTCATGGCAGTTGATCGCTTTTACAGCTTTATTTACATTTTGTCCCGCCTGGAGTTTCCTTCGTGGCGGTTGACCGTATTTACAGCTTTATTTACATTTCGTCCCGCCTGGAGCTTCCTTCGTGGCGGTTGACCGTATTTACAGCTTTATTTATGTTTCGTCCCGCCTGTAGTTTCCTCCGTGATGGTTGATCGCTTTTACAACTTTATTTACATTTCTGATCCCCCATGGAGGTGCTTCGTGGTTAGTGATCATGTCTGTATATATATATTTACAACTTTTATATATATACTTGCTTACTGTTTTCATATAAATTGCAGTATTCTGTGCGCCTAGGAATCATGTGATCACAGATTCATCCCATTGGATCTAGATTCGGTTCCCGTGATGGACATTTTCAGCTGTAAGCTGCTTGTAAATTATTCTGCGGTGTCTGAATTTCCTCAGATGGTTTCCATATCCACAAGGAAGTCGACATTATTATGTACATTATTTTCATATGGATGCCTCGCATTCGTAAAATAAAATCAATCAAGCCGAGCACTTTATAAAATGGAAGTGTAAAAGGTCTCAATTACTATTGAGCATCAGGGTTTGAAAAAACCTCTTTTATAAAACATCACTGCCATATCTTGCTAAAAATTGAATTTTTACATAAATTCAAACCCTGTGTATATAGGTTCGAATGAGGCCTCACACTACTTCCAAATAATAGCACATTGACCACACACACACACACACACACATTCAGATAACAGTTTCTTGAAAAGAGGCGGTCACCGTGGTAACACGGATGTCGGGGGGTGCCTAACACCTTCCCCCTGCATAATCAAGTCCCCGGACCCTAATGAATCTCTGTTTCACCGACCCGTATAGCAGTGTCATATCACCGGGTCAATGTGGAAACCTTTTCTCGGTTGTGTTGGTACAGCCATTTAAAAAACAAACTGGCGACTCTTAACAGTCCATCGTCGACATTATACATGTCAGACCTTTTTCACTTGTTTTTTCAAATAAATGTCACCTAAAATGAGAACACCAAAGAACAAGTAACGGAAAGGGACATCCAAAAATCCCGACGTCGACAGGTGGCGACTCTGTTGGGGAGTCCAGTAAGAGGACTTAAGCCGCCATTACAATCTTTTCAAAACTGTTACCTGCTTGTGTGTGGATGTTGCATTTACATTTAATGAATGTGTACGAATGCATTTCCTTATTGCACTTAGTGCTTCACACCATAACTGCTTGTGATGCTAGTGCTTCGCACCATGACTGCTTGTGATATTAGTGCTTCGCACCATATCTGCTTGTGATATTAGTGCTTCGCACATGTCATCATTTTCATACGGTGAGACGCGATGTATGTGAATGTATGTTGTGTGGTCCCTCCACCAGGAGGCTATCCCATCGGTGTTTGATTACTGGACTCGTGAGAAGACTAATTCTCCGAGGCTCAGGAAAGGCACCACCTAAATTCGCTCCAGTTGAAAGACCGGATTAACTTCTCGTCAAGTAGATTGCGATGATTTGGGAACCTTCATGCCAAAAAGCTGCGAGAGTAACCTAAGATAGGTCAACCTCTGATAAACCCAAAACGGAGGAAAGTCTCTTCATGCTCTCATTACAAATTGCTTGTAATTACATTCCATATCTATCTCCATGTAATGAGAAATATGAAGAAATGTGTACACATACATATTTTAATTAACATGCTATAAACAGCTGACATCCGTTTTGCAGGATAAAAATTCGTAAAATGGACACATCACATAGCATGTTATTATACACATCCCCTAAAGACTAAACTATGCAAGTCTTTCGCAGGGAATCAATCGGACCTACTACCTGGTCAAAGTCCAAAAAGGCAACAGGCCTACAGTCAAGCATGTCGTCATCCGACCAGACTGAACTTAATCCAGTTTCTCACAAAGAATTTGACAGATTAAGCAAACAAGTTACAGATTTGGTCGTTTCTACTCAAAGAATTACACCCGTCACACATGTGGTCGAAAATACCCGTACACTTTGAATCCTCCACACAATGAGGAATCTTGGTCATTACCATACTCGAACTACTGATTGGATACGACCAACAAAAACTCATGATCTTCGCCCATCCCATCTGGAGATCCGACATTGGTGACATCAAAAGAAAGTCCTCCAAATGGAAGAAACCTTCGTCTTTATCAAAGGAATTGGAACACACGGAGTGTTTCATATATTCGATCGTGTATTTTTCCGGTGTTCATTATCCGAAAAATTTAAAACTCCTGACTTTGAAAAATATGACGGGTTAGGGGATCCTTACACACATCTAAAGGTGTTTATTTGAGAACTTGGATCTTATGCAGAAGACGAAAAGCTAAGAATGCAATTGTTCGTGGTACACAAGATTAGACAACTCCAAAATCCATAGTTGGGAAGAGCTAGCACATGCTTTCCTCATTCAATACAGCTTTCAAACTCACATGGATCCTAATCGGTATCAAATTACCAAGATCAAGAAATAGTCTAATGAGTCTTTCAAAGAGTATGCTCAAAGGTGGAGACGCCTGGCTGCCCAAGTTAGTCCTTCCATGACAGAATCAGAAATGGTCATGACTTTCATAGACATATAAGAAGCTCCCTTCTATGAGAGAGTTTTAACCGGCATCGGCAAACCATTTTCTAAAATGGACAAACATGGGGAGACGGCTGAGATGGGATTGAAGTCCGGAAAGATTCAAGACCTAGCTGTACTCAAAGCTGTTGCTGATCACATCCAATCTGGAAATTATGGGAACAACCCCCGAAGGGTCTATAAAAAGAAAGAAGAAGATGTTTCCCTGATACTACAGGGGCAAAAAGGCAATCAGAACATGTCTATTCAAAGGAGAAACTACACTCCCTTTCAAGCACAGTCTGTAAACCCTCCAATACCAAAAGGTGGAGAAGTCAAACGCCCTCGAGTGTTTACACCCTTAGGGGACACCCTTGAGAATATTCTTAATCTTCTGACAACACAGAAGAAAATTACACATCTTCTTCCACCAGCCAGCCCTAATGGACGGGGTTTCAATGCTGCTAGGAAATATGCTTATCATACCGAGGAACCTGGACATGATACTCAGGATTGTTGGGCCTTGAAACACAAGATCTAGGACCTGATAGACAACGGAGAGATCATGGTCACCAAACCAGATCAGCCTCATGTTCAAGACAACCCTCTTCCTCAACACAAAGAAGAAGAAGTCAACATGATCAATTGGAGCAGCGGACAGAGTTCCAATTTCAGCTGTGAATCTTCCCAAACCCTCAAAGACGGTGATGACAAATGGGATTATGCCAAGTTCCAGTTCACAATGGAACGAAAGATGAAAGCTCTCTGCAAACAAATTGAGCAATTGGTGTAACTGGTGACTTATCAACATCAAATGACTCGTCAGTTAATCAGCCAGGAGCATGCCAGTCTCCTACCTATTGTCATGAATATTCCCTCGTCACTTTCAGAAAATGAAATGCTAGAAGACAAAGTGACAAAGAGAGAAAATGCCAAATCCCGTCGGGATTTCGCCAACAAAAGGGAATTCACCTATCTGGGCCAACCTATGGAGGAAATTCTTCATATGTTAATCAATGAAGGAAGGATCAGTTCCCTTCTACCTCCAATCAACCCTCGTTCGGGACGGTACAACTTTGATGGAGTATGTCAATATCACTCCCAGTCTCGCAGTCACAGCACAGAAGAATGCTGGGCACTCCGCCACCTTATTCAAAATCTAATCGACAGTGGTGTCCTGCGCCTAGTGGACGACGATACTGTGTTACGTGCAAGTGAGAATGCAGGCCCTACTAAGTGGAAAAGTGTGGTAGCAGTCATATCCACTGAAACTGATGGGATTAATACATTACTCACAACGCCAACAATTCAACTCAAGGGAGGCAACAATCCTTTGAAAGTGGCCACTCCCGAGCCAATCAACTTGCCATGCAGAGCACAATATCCTATTGTTAGCTTGCACACAATTCCATGGAATTATGGAGAAGGTGAAGGGTCCACCTCACATACAACTGCTATAGTGTCGAAGAAAAATCCACTGTATCTTCCCCACCAGGTGATGAAGCCCACCATCAAATCAAAGGGGAAAATACCCATGGAGAAAATTGAAAAATTCCTCCATACTATGGGTTATCACAAAGCCAAGGTGGTTTTAAGCTTGAAAGAAGTTCCACAATAGATATCAATTTTGGATTTGGTCCTAACTTCCGAGAATCACCGGAAGGTCTTGTTAAAGGTTTTAGAAGAAGCCTATCTACCAATATTAGTGGATACGGAAAAGTTTCAACATCTGGTTGATCACATTTTCAACAGCAATGTGATATCCTTCACTGATGATGACATACCGCCCGAAGGGACCGGTTATTGCAAGTCGTTGCACATTGCGGTCTTGTCCTCCGGATATATGGTAGCTAGAGTCTTAATAAATGGAGGTTCCTCTCTGAATATCTGCCCATACGCTACCTTGGTGAAGATGAATATCAATCTCAACCGAATTCGGAGTAGCCATACTATCATCAAAGCTTTTGATGGAGCCCGCCGGAACTCGGTCGGAGTAATTGAGCTGTCAATCAAAATTGGTCCTCACACATTCTTCGTATTTTTCCATGTGCTCAAGATAGATTCGGGATACAACTTGCTCTTGGGACGACCATGGATTCATATGGCAGGGGCAGTCCCCTCCACTCATCACCAACAGTTGAAATACATTATTAACAACAGCCTGGTCACAGTCAACGCTGAACCAGAAATTCCTCAGCACGGAGACATGCCGTTCATCAATGCCAATGCAGATGTAGAACCAGTCAGTTTTCATGCTTTGGAAATAAGCAATACCCAATACCATGCTATTGGAACGCCATTGCCCAAACCCAAGATTTTTGTCGATGTAATGTCGGCTACTCAAGAAATGATGTCGTTACGTCATAAACCACGACAAGGATTGGGTAAAGATTACCAGGGTATTAAGTGCCCAATTCGATTAACCATACAAACTGGAACAGCTAGGCTAGGCTATTCTGCCAGCTCTAGTCATAGGAATCCTCATAAGCATCAGCAGATTCCTTCAGCTTCAACCATGTGGCGTTTATCTTCGCCTTCAAACTCTGAGTTCGCACAACCTCCTGTAAAGGTGCCAGCCAATGTGATGGCTATGTTATTTCCCAAGTCGGTACCGATAAAGGAAAAAGAAGTCTTTGTTCCAAATCCCACAGTGGAAGAAGAGGAACGAAGGATCAAGCAAGATGTCATACGGATGATGTCCGGTATACGCATCATCGTTCATGATGAACATACCAACAGATACACCCCAGACGATGATTGCCCAGACGTAATGGCCATCATTTAGGACAGGGAGGATGATGACAATCCCTCCATCACTGCGGTCGTCAAGGGACAGTATTCCTTGCAATGGTCGTCAAGGGTAAAATGGGCAGAACTCTTTCTGCCTTGTAGAGATAATAACTGCTTACTTTTATGTACAGTATTAGCAGTTTATTTTGCCATTATATGCTAACACTGTGTATGATCAACACATTTCATATATACTAAGTCAAAGCATATTTTGTTTCAGGACTCTGAATTTAGATGTGCCTGTACTTGCGGATACGATGCCTCTCCTATACAGGGATTGTACCTTCGATGTAGCGATGAATTCAGCCTTGATGGATATACAGGATAACATTGAGGTGCCTCAAGAAATTCAAGAATGGGTCAAAGACAAACCTAAACCCAACCTTCATCAAACCACTTCTTTCAATCTTGGAACCTTAGAAAGCCCTAAGTTAATCCAGATTGGTTCAGACCTTACCCCAAACCAACAGAATGATATGGTTACGCTATTAACCCAATTCCAGGATGTGTTTTCATGGTCTCATGAAGACATGGTGGGTTTGTCCACTGACATTGTCCTTCATCGCCTTCCCATTAAAGAGGGATTTAAGCCAGTCAAGCAAAAGCTCAGGCGATTGAAACCTGAATGGAGTTTAAATGTGAAAGAAGAAATTATGAAATAATTTTAAGCTGGCATCATAATGGTGTCTACATATCCTGAATAGATATCCAACATTGTGCTCGTGCCTAAACCTGGAGGGAAGGTGCGAGTTTGCGTGGATTACCGGGACTTGAACAAAGCTTGCTTAAAAGATAGCTTTCCCGTGCCATTTATCCACATTCTCATTGACAATATTGCGTAATACGACATGTACTCCTTTGCTGATTGCTTTGTGGGGTATCATTAGATCATGGTTGCTGAGGAAGATCGTGAGAAGACCACTTTCATCACGCCTTGAGGAACTTTTTGTTATAGACGGTTGTTATTCGACCTCATCATTGCCGGAGCTACCTATCAACGAGCTATGATGGCTCTTTTCCATGACTTAATGCATAAAGAGATCGAGATCTACGTGGATGACATCATTGTCAAGTTCCGGAAGGAGGATGACCGTATAGACCATCTCAGAAAGTTGTTCAACGGGTTGCGTAAGTACAACTTGAAGTTGAATCCTGCTAAATGCGCCTTTGGTGTTAAATCAGGCAAGTTGCTAGGATTTCTAGTTAGCCACAAAGGGATTGAGCTGGATCCTGCCAAAATCCAAGCCATCACGGAAATGCCCATTCCTCAGATAGAAAAGAAAATACGGGGATTTTTGGGAAGAATCAACTTCATTAGCAGGTTAATCTCCCAAGTCACAGCAACCTGTGAGCCAATCTTCAAGCTATTAAGGAAGAACTCCTCCATGAAATGGAATGATGAGTGCCAGAATGCCTTCCTCACAATCAAGAAACAGCTAATCAAAGCTCCAATTTTGGTACCACCCAGGGATGATGTTCCCCTGTTTATGTACCTGTCCATAAGTGACAATGCCATGGGCTGCATGCTGGGACAGAAAGACGATAGAGGCCAAGAATGAGCTATCTATTACCTTAGCAAAAGGTTCAGCTACAGTGAAAACAAGTACACTCTGATCGAAAAGACGTGTTGTGCTTTAGCATGGGCTTCCATGAGGTTACAACATTACCTCCATGGTCACACAACCCATCTCATATCCCACGTGGAACCTCTCAAATACGTGTTCAACAAACCTATGTTAAATTGCCGGCTGTCCAGATGGTAGTTGATCCTACAACAATTTGACATCGTATATGTGACTCAAAAGGCCATCAAAGGTCAAGGAATCACGGATCAATTGGCCGCCACACCTTCAGGGGATTTCAAACCTTTGTAAACATATTTCCCTGATGAAGGAGTAATGACATTGCAGCAACACCATCAGTACGATACGCGCCAATCATGGAAGATGTATTTTGATGGAGCTGTTATTATGGAAGGTTTTGGAGCTGGAGCAGTTCTAGTATCTGGTACGGGGGAGCAGTATCCCATTGCCGTCAAATTACAGTTTGTCAGCACCAACAATACGACTGAGTATGAAGGCTATCTCATGGGGCTAAAACTTTCCCGTTCAATGGGCATCAGACGGTTAACTGTCTTTGGAGATTCAGAGTTGGTAATCAGACAATCCACCGGAATCTATCAAACCAAGGAACTATATTTGCTGCCTTACCATCGGCAGGTTTTGAAGATGGCTTTGGAGTTCAAAGAAATCTCCTTTCTACACATTCCTCGTAATAGGAATGACTTTGCGGACGCGTTAGCGACTTTGGCCTCCTTGATTTAAATATCAGATAAGGAACACTTGCCAAGCGTCACAATTTCCCTAAACAAGGCCCCAGCCTATGGGAATTACATTGGAGAAGTATCAGATGAGCTACCTCCCATCCAACATCCTTGGTATCAGCATATCAAGGAATAACTACGAGATGGATCTACACCCGCTGAGGCGAGCCCGACTGAGAAAAGGCGGATCCATAGACTTGCTATGAAATTCTACCTGAGTGGTGATGCGCTCTACAAAAGAGATACATGACTAGATCTCCTCAAATGTTTAGACAAAGATCAAGCCCAAAGGCTTATGGATGAAATCCATGGTGGAGTCTGTGGCCCCCACATGAGTGGCCCCCTCCTTGTCAAGAAAGTCCTCAGGATGGGACATTATTGGTTGTCTCTCAAAGCTGATTGCAATGACCACGTCAGGAGATGCTATCAGTGCCAGATTCATGGGAATGCTATACACGCCCCTCCAAAGGAACTCCACAATATGAGTTCACCTTGGCCCTTCTCAATGTAGGGAATGGACGTGATTGGGCCCATTGAGCCTAAAGCCAGTAATGGACATCGATTTATCTTCACCATGATCGACTACTTCACCATGTGGGTAGAAGCAGCCTCCTTCCCCCGGGTTACTAAAGAAGTCATCATTACTTTCATCAGAAACAATGTTGTTTGTCGATACGGACAACCAGAGGTGATTGTGTCAGACAATGCCAAGAACCTGAACAAAAAAATGATGGAGGAATTATGCAGTAAATTCCACATCAAACATCTCAACTCTATCATCTATCTTCCAAAGATGAATGGTGCAGTTGAAGCGACTAACAAAAACATCAAGAAGATTATGCAAAAGATGTCCACCAACCACAAAGATTGCCCTGACCTATTGCCTCTGACTCTGTTAGCCTACAGAACCTCAATGCGTACTTCCACTGGGGCAACCCCCTATGCATTAACCTATGGGATGGAAGCATTACTCCCCATAGAAGTTGAAATGGAATCCCTTCGAGTGTTGATAGACACTCAGCTGGATGAAGACCAATGGGTACAAGACAAGTATCACCAATTGTCTCTAATAGACAAAAGGTGAACCGCGACTATCTTCCATGGTCAGTTATACCAACAAAGGATCGCCAGTTCCTACAACAAAAAAGTTCAGCTACGGCAGTTTAAATAACATAACTTGGTTTTGAAGAAAATCCTGGACAACCAAGATCAGGCTAAATGAAAATTCGCTCCTAACTGGGAAGGCCCGTTTATTGTCAAAGAAGTATTGACAGGAGGCGCTCTCAGATTGCAAGAAATGGACGACGATGAATTTCCACAACTCATCAACTCGGACACCGTGAAACGGTACTATGTCTGAAGTAACTCGCAAACACCCTGGTGTGGAACCATCATATCACCAGTCATTCCGGTTCTTTAACCCTTTACCACATACAACTTTTCTACACTTTTCCCCTCAGGGAAACATACTTTTCAAAGCCAGTAGCCTGGCTCTTCTTTGCGTTCCTACGACTTAGGTCATCCCACCGCGGATTGAACCTCTCGCACTTGCAGTTTGGCTACCCATACATAGGATCAAACTTCTTATACCTGCGGTTTATCCTCAACCTAGGATTAAACTTTCTCATCCCCGCATTTTGACCTGCACATGGGATCACGCCTTTCGTCTCGCCCTGAGGGGCGAACTACGTTGACCTGATCTCCTTTTCAATAGGAGTTTATAGGCAACCATCTTTATGGCCCGGTCACAATAAAAAAAAACAACAAAAACATTTCTACCCTTACAAAAATAAAAAAAACCAAAAACATTCCTACACCATTTCTGCCATACACAGTGTTGAACCTCTTACACCAGGTTCGAACTACGCAGACCTGATCTCCTCTTCAATAGGAGTACGTAGGTAGCCATTCATGGTGAGGTCTCACCCCCTACCAAAACACAAATCCTTGTCAGTTGGTACTGGGATCATCTTTCAATCAACTACATTTCATTTGGCTTCAGACCAAAGCGATGGAATTACCTGAACTCCTCCCAAATAGGAGATTCGACGACAATCTAAGCTGCGGTCATACCTTGAAGAGCAACACCAATCCATAAGAGGTGGAATTAACTTGGCTTCTCCTAAATAGAAGTACTGGCGACCATATGTGGTGCGGTCAATCTCAGAGAGGAAAGCCACACTCCTCTCCACATTTCCATCCAGAAACCAGTCCCAAGAAACCAAAGATGGTAGGGATATACATAGATCGATGATCCATTCTGAACTATCCAGGGACAACTCAATGTCCATCCACCCAGAGGAATTGAATACATCAAGACCACCTGACCACAAGCAAAGAAAGCAAAATATCAAACAAATAGCAAGGCATATCTAAAAGGGAAGTGATCCAAAAATATATTTCCCTGTCATATATATAATGCTGTTTGATCAATACAATGTAAACTGTATATGACAAAATGGCTAAGCTAGTCTGTGGTCTCCTGTATGAGAATATCCACACGACCCAAAAGATTTGTAGCTATCTGCATGATGACCATATGATCATCAATATATGCGCTCATCTCTGCGATCATGCCAGTGGTAAGGGACCTCACTGCGGTACTATCTGTGACAGCTACATCCCGGGTAGATATAGCACTATCCCGCTTAACTATCACTACATCTCTGGCTGATATGGCCTCATCCCGCTCAACCACAGCAGCATCTCTGCGATCTAATGCCTCGTCTCTCTCTAATAGAGCTGCGTCTCTCCCATCAAGGGCAGTCAACATCATAGATCGAGCTCGATCTCTCTCAAAGGTCATCGATGAAGACTCGCTCTAAATCTTGTCGAAAGTCTTTGAATCATAATAATCTTGGTACTAGGAGAATCCGGAAGAAATCTTTGGCAACCCGGTGAATGGGCTCCTCCTCGATGTAGGTATCGACGTCTTCCATGGGCTCTACATCATCTGCGTCGCTATCCGGTACTGCAGATACTGTTGCAGCCGATAAAACCTATGTCTCCATCCATGCGGAGTACTCTGCGGAACAATCTGGACGGCTCACAGAAAAAGCAGCTATCTCACGCTGATCCCAGCAAGCGTACACACGAAATAGGTCCTCTGCTGAGAGATATCGAGAAGCTGAACGTTGACCTATCACCCCCTCGAAAGGATGAAAATCCTGGAACTGGTCGAACTGCGACATCACGGCCAATGGGTGATAAGTGGTCACGCCCCTCAAGCCAGGCAGAGGGAGATAGTCCATGCCCGGAGCGTGAGTAATGAAGTTGTATGGTGAGCAAAGCCCCGAGCACAGCAATATGCTAAATGGATCTCTGATATCTGCCAAAAATGCGGACCAAGACATAGCATCGCATACACTCGACAATTTGAAAGGAGTATGACATGGCTACATCATGGGTGAACCAATACCCATGCCGTCTAAGGGTACCAACCGGTCTCAAGTGTGACATAAACCACACATACAGCATGACCGAACTACTAGTGAACACTCCTGACGGATAAGTACAGCAGTAGGATGCTGACCGCAGGGTCTCTGCAACAATCATAGGTACAATGGTGCGAGCCTCTCTAAGAGCTCTCACGGCCATGATAGCACCAATGTCTATCTCATCCATATATCGTGGCATATAGACATATGACAGTATGCATAGCATCAGTACATCAACTCTGGCCAAACGCCAATAATCCTCCGGTGCGGTGAAATCCCTAGAATATCGTGAGTAGCTATCCTCCGAGCCAAATCTGTCATACAGAAAACGCTGGGATATCACGTGGCTAGATGTCATCTCGTCCTGCACTACTCTACGCCGCAATCCTGTGAGAGTCATGAATCGTCTACTCATGTCTCCCAAAGCCAGATGCATGCAAGGTCATCTAAAAGCGAAGATCGTCAAGCGTCATACTCCTCAGAGTAGGAGTCAACTCATGGGTACCAAATCGGAATACCTGCCTATCCGGTAGCCAATGCTCTAGCATCCCGTCTACAAACCTTGTGGGAACTTGAAACATCAATAAAGTCATGGTATCTTTGCAACGGTGATCTCTGAAATACCCCGTCGGTGGTGACATGCTATCATACCACGATCAAGATACCCAATACCACCAGCAGCGGTGGGGTATGATCTATATGGCTAAGCTCGTCAAGAAGACATCTATACGGCGGCCGTGTCATAAGACCATCTAGGGGTCAATACTGAATATCTCTGGACATACATACATATGCATAACATGATACATGCATAACAGATAATAGATGGCAATATGATATTGGGAATGAAAAACGGTGCATACATTCCTAAGTATATCATCATCTAATACATCATCTCTATACAGCTACAAATATAGGGAAATGGGGCACAGACACCCTACTACTAATAGAGGCCTATCAAAAGATATGGCGAGAATGGGGAACAGCCACCCAATATCTAACAGAGGCCTATCAAAAGATATAACGAGAATATACATCAGAAGAAGACTAAGGTCTCGATGTCCACGTCATCAATCCAGTCCACCTGATGTAACTCCTCTTGAGTCACTGGATCTCTATCAACAGGGATGTCAGGCCTATAAAGAGGAGGATCTGCGCCGGAAAAACCGAATGGGTCATCTGAGGGGCCAGCGCCTGAGCTGGAAGGGACAAATGACTACGCCTCTGCTGGATCTCTGCCCAAATGCCGGATAAATATATGTGTCTGGTCCAACTGCCGGGTCAAACTATCAATCTAGGTCATATGAGTCGGAGCTCGGACACAAGCTACCCAATCCGTCATCATCAAGGATCCTGGAACCATATCCCCCATAAACTGTGTGGCGCGGGACTGGGCTCCAATAGTGCGAGGGAACCACCAACGCTGGAACGTCTCCTGAGTACATGGACCCTCTGATAATGCAAAACCGTCAACCCCCAACAATGGGATATCAGTGACGGGTGACTGTGATATAGGCATATGACGCCTGGCAGGAGGCAAGATCGATATATGGATCTCCCATGAGGTGCTCCTAATATCACGCTCTCGTAAATAGAGCTCCCAGCCTCCATCCGTGAAGAGGGGAACTCTCCTGGTTCAAATCAAATACTCGACTCCAGTCGGGTGTCCATCCTCAAAGTCGATGGTCAAATGTTCCCCTGAGTAGGGAATCCATGGGATGGCATCAGCTGTCAGCAACTCCAGCTGCATACGGCAGTGAGTGAATCCCTCAGCTACAGGGACCTCCGATAAAATAGAATGGTGCCATCGTCGTCCTCGTGGATAGGTATCTAAACCTAACACACTCACAGGACGCAAACATGGGAGCCTCTCATAGGCCCAAAACTGCCAACATAATGGCAAAACATCTGCTATCAGTAAACACTCTTAACCTATGAATGGGAAAAGACAAGAGAAATACTCACCAGCAGAAGTGGGTAAAATCCTAGTCAAGCCTCAGTCAAACCCTGCGAGCGCATGTGCATGCCCCGAAGAAAGTAGGCGAAGGTGTAAGAGCCCCAATTATACTCTCCAATACGGTCCACATCACGTGTGGCACTGATCAAAGCAAAGGATACCGTAGAAGAGTTATCTGCTATGAAGCAGCCTCGAATGATCATCAGGAACAATCACCGCAGAACGCGATCCCTGACCCTGACATCATTAGGCATGGGCTCACTCAAAAGCCCACTCATAGCATCTACGCTCAAAGGACCTGAACAGACAGTCCTTCCTTTGAGCGCCTCCGTCGGAACTCCTAACAAGGACCTAACGACAGTAGGGGCAATGTTCGCCATGCAAGGCACTGGCTCCCCTCCAAACTCCATACCTGTGATAAATCGACAATCCATAGGTGTCATCATCACCTCGAAATCCAGTAGATGGAGTGACTGAGTCTGATGGAACCATCGCTCAGATAGTGCCCTGAGGTAACCCCAGGGACAACAACGGGGAAGGATGGAAAAGAATGCCCCGAATCCCCACTCATGCACTGCTGCTCTATAGTCAGGATGAAGAGCCTGGTACATGGAGTGAATGCTGAACCAGTTCCCTCGAGGCTGTGTAAAACTAGGAACCTGTATGAAATGCAGATCAACATCAGAACCCTTTAATCCTCATCAATAGGAAAGAAGGAAGATCAAATCTAACGCCAAACCTCATTAGCATGCAAGTACATCGATGGATGTCTGCACAAATCATCCAGCAACTCTGGGTTTACCACCTGAATACTCGGAAGCTCCCTACGAGGGACATGCACAGCAGGAGCGGGATCCTTAATCGGAATATTTGCCTCCTCGTCCTCAACGTCTGGCACATCTGTCCGAACAGGATGAATCACGGCCTCCACCAACCGACGAGGCTGTCTAACAGAACGGGGACAAGGCACTTCAGAAGTCCTCCACCGTACGCCAGAAGTGGTCCTATAGGAACTGCTCGACTGATCCGGATCCATGATATCTGGACAACAAGTCTCCAAATCACCTCAGAAAGGGTGTGGTATTTCCTTACCTGGAGCTTTCTAAAATGCAGTTATGACTATATGCATGCATGCATTTACTTTAACATATAATAGAGTTAAAATGCATGACTACCCAATGCCTACATTTGGAATTTTTTTGCCATAGTCCCCTATGAAAATAGGACTATCCACATGCACATAGGCATGTCTAGGTGGCCATTCAGTAGCACACCTGCACCAAAGTCATATACATAATATATGCATTAAATATCAAAATCATCATGCATAAGGTTAACCTCAACATCAGGAGTACTTTGCCTTTATACCTTTGCTCATTGGACCTCAAATAGGACAAAAAATAGCAGAAAAAGGTGCCAATTTGACTGTCTCAAAAGTCAAATTTTTTCACATCATTATGCCCAACATGGTTTAATACTAACATTTACTATGTTGAATATTTTTTATCAAGTCATTTGTGCATACATAATCACTACTATGTGTTTAGATGCACTTCATGTGATAACTCACAATCTAACGAATAAAAACTGGAAAAAATACATGCATACGTTACCAGGATAGTGTAGAACACTTGTACGGTGACAAAATTTGCAGAAAGTAGCCCGAACTTAGCAGATCTGAAGATGGCTCGCGGTTTTCCCTATGCGAAGCAAGTTGAAAATGACTTATGAAGACCAACCTGCAGGATTTATGATCCATGATTGGCCGCAGGCTCATCTGCGGTACCCCTATGTGGGTCCCACCCCTCTGGCTCGGTCTAGTTCGAGTTGCAAAGGAGTTCTCACAGACTGGAAAGGTCAAATCAAGAATAAAAATGCCACGCGATTTAGCAAAACAGCATACAATCCCGGTCTTCTCAGATAAAACTTTGAGTCTATACATCGCTCATTGGTAGTCACCCGAGCACGAGGTATACCCTGCCAATGATCTCATTTGCTACGAATCACATACGGCAATACCTTGTACAGGTCTGATGCCGCCAACTCCGGGTCGTTACCCTAAATGAGTCCTCGACGGGGGTTACAATGTATGTCCCCGACGGGGGTTACTGTTAGGTTTGTAATATTCAAGAACGCAATCAAATTGCACAAAATTAGCGGAAGCGAGATAAAATCAGAGTTTAAAATTTTTACAAACCATATACCCGGATCACCCTTTATGCATAATTATTAATTAAACGGAAAGATAAAGAATAAAATCATACCCTTGAAGATCGAGCTTCCTCAGGTACAAGTTCACCTCCAAATCCTTTCGCGTTCAACTTGAATCTACCGGGGTTTTGAATAATATGAAATCTTATTTCATATCTAAATAAACTCCTTTATTTAAGGAAATATGGAATCCAATTTCAACTCCAATTAGTTATCATGGAATCCAATTCCAACTCTAATTAGTTGGCATGAAATTCTAATTTTAAAAATTAAAATAAACCTTTTATTTTAAAATTAATATAAACTTTTTATTTTAATATTAAAATAAACTTTTATTTTAATTATAAAATAATTAAGAATTATATATATATATATAATCTTGTAAACCGTGCACTATGTAAAATACCCAGCAACATTTTTCAAGGAAAGTCAGGATTCACTTCTTCCTTCAATTCACGTGCGGATATCCATTTATCCCTTTAATAATATTATATATATATATATATAATATAATATCTGTACGGTTATTTATATTAATAAAACAGCTTTCAAATAATTGACATAACCATATGCATGTATATTACATAATTGACAATTTGTTTTTAAAAAAAAAACTAACTACATAGTGACTAGGATTTCCGTGCAAACCAAAATTTCCAGCCTTGATTTCTTTATGTTGCCGAGTCCTTGGGCACGGAAATCAAGGGACATTCATTTATAAAGTTACAGGAGTTCACGTTTTCGGTAATTTTTTTTTTTATTTAAATTTTATACAATAAAATTATGCCCAATTAAATTGTTCTAAACACATATCAATATACATATCAAATCTGAACAATTAATAATTCGCATAAAGGTTTGGCTCTGATGCCACTGTTAGGTTTGTAATATTCAAGAACGCAATCAAATTGCACAAAATTAGCGGAAGCGAGATAAAATCAGAGTTTAAAATTTTTACAAACCATATACCCGGATCACCCTTTATGCATAATTATTAATTAAACGAAAAGATAAAGAATAAAATCATACCCTTGAAGATCGAGCTTCCTCAGATACAAGTTCACCTCCAAATCTTTTCGCGTTCAACTTGAATCTACCGGGGTTTTGTTCCTTCCTTTGATCAACGTTAGCCACCCATATGTTTGGCCTCTAGAGGTGATCTACTAAGGAAAAATAAAGATTCAAGAAGAAGGGGTATTGGCTCAACCCTAGTTTTCTATCTCTATAGAAAAGGCGCTCTCTCCACAAATTGGAATTATTACGCATACATCCGATATCCGATATAAGACTCCTCTTATAAAGATATCGGGTAACCTTATTTAATAAAAATAAGGTATTATTTAATTAAACTCTTTTAATTAAATGGGCTCCCTAATCTTATTAGGGATAATTAATTAAACTCCTTTAACTAATTTTCCCTCCTAATCCTATTAGGAATAAATGAGAGTACTTATATTAAATTAATTCCTAAACTCTTTTAGAAATTAAAATAATAATAATTGTAATAATATTAATAAGACTCCTCTTATTAATTTATATTTAATATTTCTAAAATATTAAATAATAAATATTAAGCTATTTAATTTATTCTATCACCATAGATTAAATTAAATATACTTAAATATATTATTACGATTATGCCATTAACTTCTTAAATAATTATTCTTCCTTTTATGGTGTGACCCTTTAGGTTCTCCATATTAAACCGGTTGTGAATAAATCAATTAGAACAATTTAATCTTATTTAAATAAATAAATTAAACAATTAATTTATTTAAATAAATAATATTTATTCTACAATAGGGATAAGCCTCCCTAGCGATCAACGACTTTCCGGATAATATAGATTTCAACATTAATCATTAAAGAACCTTTGAGTAAATAGTTACCGATAATTCAATCCTTCCACCATACAATGTCCCAATTAAATATAAGACATGGAATTCTTGTCAAGTCTTATTTTATTTAATTATATGTATTTCGATCCTTAAATGCACAACTCAAATAATGCAAATTAGAAACTCCTTTCTAATTTCATTACGCTTGCCAAGAGGACTCTTGGGTTGTCATTTATCGAATCACATAGGACATTCTCTTCTTTTATTAGAAGTGGTAGATTCTTTATTGATCATACATTATCTCCAAGTACAACTTATTATACCCAAGCATACCCTTTGATATACCCTAAGGGTCTTAAGGAATAAGTCAAAGTATAACTCATCATACATAAGATACTATGATGATCTCAAGTCCAAGGATCACTTGTACTACTATCACTACAGAATTCCTATTGACAAAAGTAAAACTCCATCGTATTCCTTAGCGAGTCACGTTCAATTGAACTTATTCTCTAATAAGCACCTACATACTTGCTTTAGTGTCTCAACACAAATGATCATGAGATCAATCATCCTCATCCAATGAGCAAGTTAACGATGTACCAATCTATCTGGATTCACTAATCCCCAATTTAGTAATCCAATGATTGGGAACTATTTTAGTTTTAAGCTTTCTAAGAATTTAGATCTCATTAGAATGATCATCATCATTATTCTAAAAGCATTGCTTAAAACTATGGGTTTATCACATATTATAAAACAACATCATGTAGATAATTAAAAGCCTTTAATAAATTAATACTTTTTATTAATAAATGAATAAGATTATTACAAAGTATATGCTTTATCATCAAACATGATTGGCTTGTGTGCATACTACTTTCAATCTCCCACTTGCACTAAAGCCAATCGTCATGGTATCTTATACTCTTCTTCTCTAAGTGACGATTATCCTGCTGTTGGATAAGCTTTAGTTAATGGATATGTAATGTTGTTCTTGAGAGTCCACTATCTCTCTAAAGTGATTTCCCATCTTTCAATGATTCTAATAATCAAATGAAAGTGCCACAACACATGTTTAGATCCAAGATGAGACTTAGGAACTATTCTAGTTCTATAATGAACTTTTAATCCAAACAATCAACTTGCGAAACTTCATTTATAGCTATATACTTTGTCTTTATCACTAAACCAAAGAACTCTTTCTTTGTTTGGAACCTTTCAATTCAATCGCACCAATTATTCAAGGTAACCCTTTACCTTAAAGTGGATTTTTCTCATCGTCTTGGTGCGTCTCGAAAAACTTGAGTCTGTTAAGCCCTCTAGTTTTAATTTAGACCCCCACCATGAATATGATCACATCCTTAGTGTCGGTTAAGCACTTAAAGATGTTTTTCACTGACTCATAGTGAACTTCTCCATAATATGACTGATCAACATCAAGTCTCGTATATTTCATTGCATACATGATTGTCACTTATGTGACCTCTCTTTTCAGGAGTCTGTGGGGACTATTAAGAGAGATACACTCCATGGCTCATCAACATGAAACATCTCTTGGAGCTTGCCATGCTAAACGACTTTAGCATCAAATGAATATACATTCCTTGGGTTAAGTCGAGCATCCTCTTGAATCTATCTATATAGATTTTATCCTCAATTAAGATACTCTTCCCAAATCATTCGTGGAGGATTGTTTAAAGTTGTTTAGACAACTTTATCTTTACTGATTGTAGCATTGGTATGTAATTCCTCATCCGTAGTATATCAACATATAATACTAGAAATTTGAAGACGCTCCCACTGACCCTTTTGTACACACTAAAACTCTTACCTCATCGTATGTAACTCGGATCATCATCTTCATGATGCGTACCTCATCATCATCATCATCCATGATGAATCCATACCTCCTAGGTATCTTCAAGATCTTATTTTGATTACTGATTAGGTTGTGGTATAATAGGTCCATCTCTGTGTTCCTCTTATTTGACTTATTGTGTTTTGTGGTTCTTGAACTCTTCAAGATCTATTATCCTCCCACTAGCCCCTTCAATGATAAACACCTTTATCTTAGAAGGCAGCGTGTTTTACAACAAACACCTTTTGCTAAGTAGGATTATAGAACATTTCCCCTAAACTTACTTTAGGATGTCCCACAAATTTGTATTTGTCAAATCTTGTCCCAAGCTTATCCTTTGAAACCGTTTCACATAAGTTGGACAACCCCTTATCTTAACATACTTAAGATTAGGAATCCTCCCTGTCCATAACTTTTATGGAGTCTTGGGGCCGGATTTAGAGATTACCTTTTCGTAGATATGCAGCCATTTCTAGGACATGATCCTAGAAGGATACTGAAATGTCGGTAAAATCATTATGGACCGCACCATGTCCAACAAGGTACGAATTTTCCATTCAGATACATCAATCAATTATTGTGTATCAGGATGTGTCCATTATGAGAAAACAATTTGAGATGATCTAGAAACTTATTGCACAAGTATTTATTCCTTGATCTAATCAAAGAATCTTAATACTTTGCCAATTTGTTTCACTTCTGAATTCTTTGAACCTTTCAAATAATTCACACTTGTATTTTAGCAAATACACACATTCAACCTTTTGAATGATCATCTCCTTTTCTCATACTAATTTGTTCAATATGCAAAATTATTTTCACGTAAGTCAAGTATACAAAATCCATTAAGTAATATTTCAGTTCTTTACAAAACATTATTATTATAAATAGAACAACAATTGTTCTTAATTATAATATCAAAGATTTAATTGTCCAACAATAAAATGGATATAATATTTTTAACAAGAACTGGAATACAATAACAACTTATTGACTTAATAGATTTGCCCGTAGGCATTTCTAAACTATAAGTTTCTATGGCTAATATGGCAACCTTTGCTACATTTCCCGCACATAGGATTACTTATATTTGTTTAGCTTTCTACTTCTGCTTGGTCCCTTCATAAATCTATATTTATGATAACCAAAGTCGGTATCCAATACCCAAGTAGAACCTTGACTTAAAGAAAAATTTATTTCAATCATATACAAAAACTGTATTGTAACCGAAGCATCACTAAGCTTCTTTGGTTAGCCTCTGCAAGATGCTTCTTGCAGTTTCTTTCCAGTGCCCAGGCTTATTGTAGTGGAAGCAAACTCCTTTGCTATCCGTATCAGTTTTGTTTTTATTATCCTTTGTTTATGCCTTTCTATTTACCTTCTTTGAATCGTTCTTCTTTCGGAAGATCCTTTGGCCCTTACCAAGAAGACTTGGTCTTTCTTGGTTGAAAGTGACTATCAACATTTTTTCAATATGTTAAGCAAATCAATGAGGCCGATATCTAGCTTGTTCATATATGAAAAATTCACAACACCATGAAAGGAGTTAGGGAGTGAGTGCAAGATCAAATCTTGGCTCAACTCTCCATCCATGACAAAACCGGTTGTCCTAATTGATCAATCAAATTGATTATGTTAAGAACTTTTTGTCTGTATTTATAGTGCCATTGGCCATTCTAGATCGGAAGAGCTCCTTAGATATCTCGATATCTATCGGGTCCTACTTTCCTCACCATCAACTACTTGATGTGCGAGGAATATAATAGGAGCATCCATAGTTTCATGTCGTATTTGAAGCTCGTTACTCATAGATGCGAGCATGATGCATCGAGCCAACTGTGCATCATCTTGCCACTTTCTAAAAGTAGCAATGTCTTCCTCGGAGGCATTATCGCAACCATTCTGAGGATAGGCGTATTAAGGACATAAGATAACTTTTCACCATGAGAACTATTCTCAAATTCCTTAACAAATCCGATTAAATTTTGGCCCGGTTAATTTAGCATCTAATATGCTTCAGCGATGATAGTAATTTTAGACATTGTAAAATTTCAGTAAATGAATTTGTAATTAACAACATTTTAACATACATTCTTTTATTAATTACCAAAATAATTTAGGTCTTGTTTTAAATTGGTATCTCCCACTATTTTCTTCAAACTATATTACCCTCACTTATATAGTTCGGCAAAATCTAATTAAAGATTTGCTAGTGAGAATAAGGATCCCATTTCAAATGTATATAGCCTTGTGGTGACACAACAAACTATATATAAATAAATAGGTAGACAACTTTTGTCAATTACATCAACTATGCAACTCCTTTTCTTTTGCCTCTTAGATTATTTTGATCAAGTGGTGGCACATCCGAATCAAAATTATCCAAGTTAAGTTCGACCTAACACTCCATATATTCAAAAAAGAAAAATATCATCCTTGTGGTGACACAACAAAACAATATTGTTCAATTTTCTTTATAAGCATCAAATGTGATACATTAACATCTTAAATACTTAATACTTGCCTTGTGGTGACACAACAAACTCATATTAAATATTTAATACTCTATTAATTTTATCATGCTAGAAGGCGACGTTCGATATTCCAAATATCTTTTAACGCTTAGGACTTAATATAAAAAATTGAGGGGTTTGATATTAATTTGTCTCATCTTGTTTAGCTGCATGCATTATATATATATAAAATCGCGTCATATTAATTAACATGCGAAACATGTTTGCATAATATATAATATATATAGTATAAGCATGCACATATAGAATACTATATTCTACCCGGATTGATTATGGACTTTTTATTCTAGTTTGGTTCACTAGAGCCACCAAGTGAACCAAAAGGTCAAACCCCAGGGTGCAAGAAATAATATTTAAATATAACTATTACATTTAAACTAGGGCTCCATTACAAACGGGTCTTCAAGCGCTCCTGCTCCTTGATCTCCAATTCTTCAAAATTAATTCTAACTATTCCTATTACAAAACTATTTAAAATAAATAGAAACCTCGATCGTGATCGAGGGAAGTACATAGGAGGAGATAGAATTTACATTAAGAAAAATTAGAGAAGAGGAGAAAATGCATGAGACCCCATTTAATAAAACCCATACATTCATGCATCCAACTAAAATAAAATCCAATCGCATCGGGTGATAGTCCATAATCAATCCCATTTATTATCATACACATCACCATATGCATCAATAAATAACATTCATCTTATGAATAATAAACATTTAATATATATATTGATATCATTTAATGGGCAAATTTAGTTAGTAAAAAATCTATTTTGAATCAAAATAAACTCCTTTATTTTAATCCAAATTTAAATCAAAATAAAACTATTTTATTTTAATTTATCTAATTTTGAATAAAATAAACTATTTTATTTTAATCAAAATCATTAATCAAAATAAACTCCTTTATTTTAATTAATTATGGAATCCAATTCCATATAAAAAAATCTTTGATTAAAATAAACTCTTTTATTTTAATTAATTATGGAATCCAATTCCATGTAAAAAAAAAAAATCTTTTATTAAAGGAAACACGGATATTCTTTCCTATTCACAAATAAACTCCTTTATTTTGAATAATATGAAATCTTATTCCATATTTAAATAAACTCTTTTATTTAAGGAAGTGATGGATTTACTTTCCTATTCACAAATAAACTCTTTTATTTTGAATAATATGAAATCTTATTTCATATCTAAATAAACTCCTTTATTTAAGGAAATATGGAATCCAATTTCAACTCCAATTAGTTATCATGGAATCCAATTCCAACTCTAATTAGTTGACATGAAATTCTAATTTTAAAAATTAAAATAAACCTTTTATTTTAAAATTAATATAAACTTTTTATTTTAATATTAAAATAAACTTTTATTTTAATTATAAAATAATTAAGAATTATATATATATATATATATATATAATCTTGTAAACCGTGCACTATGTAAAATACCCAGCAACATTTTTCAAGGAAAGTCAGGATTCACTTCTTCCTTCAATTCACGTGCGGATATCCATTTATCCCTTTAATAATATTATATATATATAATATAATATCTGTACGGTTATTTCTATTAATAAAACAGCTTTCAAATAATTGACATAACCATATGCATGTATATTACATAATTGACACCTGTTTTTTTTTTAAAAAAAAAAACTAACCGTGACCCAGGATTTCCGTGCAAACCAAAATTTCCAGCCTTGATTTCTTTATGTTGCCGAGTCCTTGGGCACGGAAATCAAGGGACATTCATTTATAAAGTTACAGGAGTTCACGTTTTCGGTAATTTTTTTTTTTTATTTAAATTTTATACAATAAAATTATGCCCAATTAAATTGTTCTAAACACATATCAATATACATATCAAATCTGAACAATTAATAATTCGCATAAAGGTTTGGCTCTGATGCCACTGTTAGGTTTGTAATATTCAAGAACGCAATCAAATTGCACACAAAATTAGCTAAGCGAGATAAAATCAGAGTTTAAAATTTTTACAAACCATATACCCGGATCACCCTTTATGCATAATTATTAATTAAACGAAAAGATAAAGAATAAAATCATACCCTTGAAGATCGAGCTTCCTCAGGTACAAGTTCACCTCCAAATCCTTTCGCGTTCAACTTGAATCTACCGGGGTTTTGTTCCTTCCTTTGATCAACGTTAGCCACCCATATGTTTGGCCTCTAGAGGTGATCCACTAAGGAAAAATAAAGATTCAAGAAGAAGGGGTATTGGCTCAACCCTAGTTTTCTATCTCTATAGAAAAGGCGTACTCTCCCACAAATTGGAATTATTACGTACATCTGATATCTGATATAAGACTCCTCTTATAAAGATATCAGGTAACCTTATTTAATAAAAATAAGGTATTATTTAATTAAACTCTTTTAATTAAATGGGCTCCCTAATCTTATTAGGGATAATTAATTAAACTCCTTTAACTAATTTTCCCTCCTAATCCTATTAGGAATAAATGAGAGTACTTATATTAAATTAATTCCTAAACTCTTTTAGAAATTAAAATAATAATAATTGTAATAATATTAATAAGACTCCTCTTATTAATTTATATTTAATATTTCTAAAATATTAAATAATAAATATTAAGCTATTTAATTTATTCTATCACCATAGATTAAATTAAATATACTTAACTATATTATTACGATTATGCCATTAACTTCTTAAATAATTATTCTTCCTTTTATGGTGTGACCCTTTAGGTTCTCCATATTAAGCAGGTTGTGAATAAATCAATTAGAACAATTCTAATCTTATTTAAATAAATAAATTAAACAATTAATTTATTTAAATAAATAATATTTATTCTACAATAGGGATAAGCCTCCTAGCGATCGGCGACTTTCCAGATAATATAGATTTCAACATTAATCATTAAAGAACCTTTGAGTAAATAGTTAAATGACAATTCAATCCTTCCACCATACAATGTCCCAATTAAATATAAGGCATGGAATTCTTGTCAAGTCTTATTTTATTTAATTATATGTATTTCGATCCTTAAATGCACAACTCCAAATAATGCAAATTTGAAACTCCTTTCTAATTTCATTACGCCAGCCGAGGACTCTTTGGGTTGTCATTTATCGAATCACATAGGACATTCTCTTCTTTTATTAGAAGTGGTAGATTCTTTATTGATCATACATTATCTCCATATACAACTTATTATACCCAAGCATACCCTTTGATATACCCTAAGGGTCTTAAGGAATAAGTCAAAGTATAACTCATCATACATAAGATACTATGATGATCTCAAGTCCAAGGATCACTTGTCTTACTATCACTACAGAATTCTATTGACGGGAAAGTAAAACTCCATCGGTATTCCTTAGCGAGCCACATTCAAAGTGAACTTATTCTCTAATAAGCACCTACATACTTGCTTTAGTGTCTCAACACAAATGATCATGAGATCAATCATCCTCATCCAATGAGCAAGCAACGCGTATGTACCCAATCTATCCGGATTCACTAATCCCCAATTTAGTAATCCAATGATTGGGAACTATTTTAGTTTTAAGCTTTCTAAGAATTTAGATCTCATTAGAATGATCATCATCATTATTCTAAAAGCATTGCTTAAAACTATGGGTTTATCACATATTATAAAACAGCATCATGTAGATAATTAAAAGCCTTTAATAAATTAATACTTTTTATTAATAAATGAATAAGATTGTTACAAAGTATATGCTTTATCATCAAACATGATTGGCTTGTGTGCATACTACTTTCAGTTAGAACGTATGTCCCCGACGGGGGTTACAACGTGAGTCCCCGACGGGGGTTACAATGTAGATCCCCGGTGGGGGTTACAACACATGTCCATCCGTTGACACGTCTATGAACGAAGGTCAAGCAGCCTTGACGTTATTTTAGCCCATGGCAAGTAAACCCATCGAAGCATTGAGAGCTGTTCGATAAATGCATACATACTCATAAGTCCCCAGTAGATCCCCAGCGGGGATTACAACGTGAAGTCACGGCATGGGATTACAACGTACATTCAAACCGTTGACACACATACCAACGAAGGTCAAGCAGCATTGACGTCATTTCAGCCGATAGCGATTAAACCTATCAGAGCTCTAGAGCTATTCAAGGTTTTCATACCCAACTGCTCGTATTCCCCAGCATATCCCCGGCGGGGGTCACAACACAGTGCTCCGGTTATCTACACGACAACGGAGGTCAAACAACCTTGATAATCTACCCATAGAGTTTCAGTCGTTGATTCACACGTCAGCGAAGGTCAAGCAGCCTTGACAGTATATCCCAAAGGATTTTTCAACCGTTGATTCACATGTTGGTGAAGTACATGTCAACGAAGGTTAGGCACCCCTAACAACATTTGCTGTTGGCTGTAAATCCAACAGGATCTTGACATATTCTGGCGATACCAACCAGGAAAGGTCAATGTTATCAAAGAGGATAGCTGATGGAATATGTTATACACATCCTCAAATAGATCAAGCTTTATCCCCACAGATCTCTTACACATAAGAGGTACATCTTTAGGATCAAATCGTTATCAAAGACACATGAATTTGGTGATAACTCTAACATCAACATCCTAACAGATTCAGATTACACATCAAATTTGGTCATCATTGCCAATTCCCAGTTGAGGCAACAGGGAGCCAGCAATCATCCCCAACGTGTTGGGCTACAACCCTGTACACAAGCATCATACATTTGCATCATGTTGCTATCCATAGTACCATGTTCGTCTTGTTATGTTTCAAGAGTCTAGGATTCTTTATCCTACACATGCATCGCCATGCATGAGTATAATAAAGAGGGGCATCTGTAGACACACGAAATTTTCTGTACTACTGTTACTAATATTGCAGGAGGACCGATTCGTCTTTTAAGAGGGAACCCTGAAAGATAATCCAAATCCATACCGGATACTACCGGAAGTTCAACATCAACCCTGGATCGCAATCTGGGAGTAACAATTCCAACCTCAGATGTAACCCCGAGGCCTGCAGATACAATACCAAAACACACACAGGAGAAGACCGATTAATCTCGGAGATGACCCCGAGGTATCCAGTCCCAGTTCCAACCATGGGAATAGCCACCAACCTTGGTGATAACCCCAAGGAATGCAGTTTTGGCGATAACCCCGGAAATGCTTGTTTCAAATGCAACCAGCTTCAATCTCGGCGCTCACAGCGAGATACACTGTACCAACCCGGTGATAACATCGGAAAGACAGGCACACCTCAAAGATGACAATGAGGACCTTCAACAAATTGCAGTAGTCCAATCTCAGTGAAGCCTGAGCAACGTCTACTTTATCAGCCCAATTTGGCGATAACACCGGTGAGGGGCAACATCGTCATCTCGTCAACACGATGCCACGTCAGGTCTCTACGCAATAATGTCCCACAAGATTAACCAATCCCGAGTGACTATTGTGCAGGGTAACGGATGAAAGTTGAAGCTTGAAGTCCAGAGGGCATCGTCCCATCTTCAATGACTTCGTACAAACTCTAGTCTCATGCCATCGTACAACTCTCGACAACGACGGTCCGAAATAGGTCCTGTATACCTCAAACGGATGCCCAGATTGCACTTCTAAAAGTTCGAGTGGACATTACAGTGCCTGAGTGCACGTACTTCGAGACGACCCAACCCGAAAAACCCGGGCCCACCCGGGTTGCCTCTGGTACACCTGCGGCTAAAATGCCTATAAATAGAGGGCTTGGGGTGCTGATTTTTAAAGAGAAAAAGGCGAGGAAGCCCTGCCCAATTTGCTCTGCACTCACCCCATGCAGTGTACTTTCCCCTTTTAAACACCTGTGAGCTCATATATAACCCTTTTGTACCTACAAAAGTCTGTGTTTACCCACTCTAAAGATATAGAAGTCTTCTTTGGCGATCGCCACCGTAAGCCATCTCACACACTTTAGAGTCTTTCTCTTCATCTCTGCACACACCCTTCTATACGTTGAGAGTCATGTTGCTTGCTTTTGCCCGGACTTCGGTCCGTGGTTTCATTTCAGTCTGTATATATATATATATATATTATATATATATTTACATATATATTGACTAACATTATCGAGTTATGCCTCGATTGAGCCTGAACTTGATGCGAGCGTTTATTTGCTTTTATATATATATATATATATATATATACACATTTATATATATTAAGCGTGTGTCGAACTTTGTTCGATGAGCTGAACTTGATGCGAGGCGTTTATTTTCTTTATATATATATATATATATATATATATATATATATATATACATTTATATATATTAAGCGTGTGTCGAACTTTGTTCGATGAGCCTGAACTTGATGCCGGAGCGTTTACTCGCTTTTGTATATATATATTTATATATATGAACTGTTGTCGGACTCTGTTCGATGAGCCTGGATTTTATATCCGGTGAGTTTACTCTGCTTTTGTATATATATATATATATATATATATATATATATATATATATAATTGGTGTGGGACTGCATTCGATGAGCACGATTTTATATCCTAAGTGCGTTTACTCGCTTTTGTATATATATATACTTATATATATGAAGCGTGGGTCGAACTCATTCGATGAGCCTAGATTTTATATCCGGTGTGTTTATTGCGTTTATATATATATATATATATATATATATATATATATATATTTTCTTTTTCATCCTGCTTGGAGTTTCCTTCGTGGCAGTTGATCGTTTTTATGGCTTTATTTACATTTCGTCCCGCCTGGAGTTTCCTTCATGACGGTTGACCGTATTTACAGCTTTATTTACGTTTCATCCAGCCTGGAGTTTCCTCCGTGACGGTTGATCGCTTTTACAGCTTTATTTACATTTCTGATCCCCCATGGAGGTGCTTCGTCGTTAGTGATCATGTCGTATATATATATTTGACTTTTATATATATACTTGCTTTGTTTTTCATATAAATTGCGTTATTACATGCTTTAGAATCATGTGATCATGATTCATCCCATTGGATTTAGATTCGGTTCCCATCTTTGGACATTTTTAATTTATAGCGACTTGTAAATTATTCTGTGGTGTCTGAATTTCCTCAGATGGTTTCCATACCCACAAGGAAGTCGGCATTATTATGTACATTATTTTCATACGGATGCCTCGCATTCGTAAAATAAAATCAATCAAGCCGAGCACTTAATAAAATGGAAGTGTAAAAGGTCTCAATTACTATTGAGCATCAGGGTTTGAAAAAACCTCTTTTATAAAACATCACTACCATATCTTGCTAAAAATTGAATTTTTACACAAATTCAAACCCTGTGTATATAGGTTCGAACGAGGCCTCGCACTACTTCCAAATAATAGCACATTGACCCACACACACGCACATTCAGATAACAGTTTCTTGAAAAGAGGCGGTCACCGTGGTAACACGAACGTCGGGGGGTCCCTAACACCTTCCCCCCGTATAATCAAGTCCCCGAACCCTAATGAATCTCTGTTTCACTGACCCGTATAGCAGTCTCATATCACTGGGTCAATTTGCAAACCTTTTCTCGGTTGTGTTGGTACAACCATTTAAAAAACCAACTGGCGACTCTTAACAGTCTATCGTCAACATTATACATGTCGGACCTTTTTCACTTGTTTTTTCAAACAAATCTCACCTAAAATGAGAACACCAAAGAACAAGTAACGGAAAGGGACATCCAAAAATCCCGACTTCGACAATGCCGATGATCTCAGCTGTTATAAATCACACTCGGCAATACCTTGCGCAAGTCCAGTGCCGCCAATTCCGGGTTGTTACCCTAATCTTAAAAGAGAAACCCCGACGGGGGTTACAGCGCATGTTCATCCGTTGATACACATATCAACGAAGGTCAAGCAGCCTTGACATCATTATAACCGTTGGCAATTAAATCCAACGAAGTGTCGGAAGCCATCAGATGACCAGTCGCTGATACACACGTCATCGATGATCCAAACGTGAATCCCCAGCGGGGGTTACAACGTGTTTCCCCGGCTAGGGATACAACGCAAACTCAAGAAGAGAAACCCCGGCGGGGGTTACAACGCATGTTCATCCATTGACACACATATCAATGAAGGTCAATCAACCTTGACATCATTATAACCGTTGGCAATTAAATCCAACGAAGCGTTGGAAGCCATCCGATGACCAGTCGCTGATACACATCTCATCGATGATCCAAATGTGAATCCCCGGTGGGGGTTACAATGTGTTTCCCCGGCGGGGGTTACAACGCAAACACAAGAAGAGAAACCCCGGCGGGGGTTACAATGTGACAACCCGAGAATTTAGAAAAATTTTAAAATTTTAATTAATTGATTTAAGGTTCAATATTAGAACCTAGACATAAAATAAGTGTATGCGTTTGATATTTTTGAGAAGGAATTTTGAGGATTTCAAAATTCTATGAAGGATTTAGGTGAATTATTCAGGATTAAGTGTATATGTGAATATGTTCTGTGAATATGGTTATGTATGTGTACAATATGTGGTAAAGCTAGGGTCAAGGGTTGACCAGATATACGATATCTGTAACAAACTCTAGGTATATATTAAGAACGTCAACGTTCGGTTAGAAAATTCTTACGATTAACAAGAAACCCTAGAAACTGGTTCTGGAAACACTAATTTCAGTTCCAGGAATCCGAAACCCTAATTCAGAAGTTGAAACCTAATCTGGGAACTTAACGGAGAATTATATTGCTTAAGTGCTATTAATTATAATATTAATTAGGGTAAAGTTTAATTATTTAGCAAACCGTAATTTCAAAGTTTTAACTAATTTATGGATTTGAAACCCTAATTTATAAATAGGGAAAACCTAGGTGTTAATTTAATAATTTTAATGTTAATTAGGAAATATTAATCCTAACTTTAAAGTTTTAAGTAATTAGAAAATTCTAATCTAATTACGAAATCTAATTTTTAAATTAGAAAATTATTTTTTCTATTAGAAACCCTAATTTTTGGGTTGTAAACCCTAATCCATGAATTTGACCCTAATTTCTTAATTAATAATTTTAATTAGGAAATATTAATCTTAATTAGCAGGAATTAAATTATGATTAAGAAATTTTAATATAATTAGAAAATTCTAATTATAATTTAGAAATATTAATTTTTAATTTTGAAAACCTAATTTGGAAATTCTAGAATTTAATTTTTAAAACCTAAGGGTTCAAACCCTAAACCCTAAGGGTTAGGGCAATTGACAAAAATGCCATTAAAATTAAATGCTAAAAGACCATTTTACCCTTTGTTGCATTATTGTGACTTATCTTGCAAGAGTTGTCCTAGTGAAGTTGGTAAGCCACCCTAGCCTAGCATATGGCTTTTATATCCAGCAATCTCACCCAATTTGACAGCCATTACATAGCAACATGTAATATATATGGACTGAGAGAGAGAAAAAGTCCACTTTATTTTTCATTTTCTCCAAACCTATCCTCTCTCTTCATTTTTGAGATTTAGAGAGAGAGAGACAGAGAGAAGGTGAGCCATAATCAGTTCATAGCCTCTCAATATCAGAATCAAAAGTCAGAAAACCAATATCAAAGCTAGAAAGAGGTATAAACCCTAATTTTTGGAAATCCTTAGATTTGATGTTAGATGTTATGATCTATTATTTTAAGTTGTGTATTAGGGTGTCACTTGATGATCTAGGTTGCTATATAGTGAATCCATATCAACAAAGTGAACGAAATAACAATTTTTGAAATATGGAAAACTGGAAAATTATGACCTGACAAGCGAATGTCAGAGGCTTTAAATCTTTATGTGTTACATGTTTTATGTGTTTTATGTATTAAATCTGTTCTATGACATGAGGACTGTGATCTGAAGCTAGAAACAAGGCTAGATCATTAGTAGATTGAAAGATATGAGCAGTCAAACTGCGTTGACCGGTCATGGAGACTGAGTTTCAGGGCAACCCAGAAACCCAGATCTCGTCTGATAATGTTTTCTGAGCCTTTGATCTTGCCGTATGTTAGTGTTTTGGTTATGTTGTTGTTTGATCCTTATAGTATGGTATAATGAGTACATAATTAAGCCTTTAGTTCACCCAGAATGCACATACAATCAAAGATATTGTTGCTCAGAGTACCATTGACCATCTGTTTGGTTGCATTTATGGAAAACCTAGAAACCTTCAAGACCCGTATTTCTGACAAGGTTTGACTGGCTTGAATCTTGTGTATTAGTTGTTGTTATGATGATCAGTTGCTATACAATTGTACCCTGATATGTGGTCTACAGTATTGAACCAATAATTCACCCAAACAAGTTACAGAATACAAGTTATGAAGATCGAAAACTAGTACCCTCGACTGTTCTTCATTTTCTAGAAAACCCAGAAATGAAGAACAGTGTTGTCAGAATATTTGGAGGCTTTGATCTCATTGAGGTGTTGTTCTATGGACCTGAAATCAGTTTTTAATTATAGTATTGCATCAATACTACATGTGTAACACATACAACCTCCCAGAAACATAAACAACAATGATTTAGACTTGGTCAAACTAGGCACCTGCAAACTGGCGATGAAGGCTCAAGAACAGGCCAATAACACCATTAGCGACGGATTCGTCGCCTAAGGCCTCTATAGCGACACTTAATTTTGAAAATTAATTATTTTAATAAATAAATCGAATTAAATAGTTTTTAATTATTAAAAATACAAAATAAATTTTGAAAAATTATTTTAAAGTCTGAAAAATAGTTTTTAATTATTTTCAGTATATTTCATATATATTTAATATTTTTGGAACATAAATGGTATTTAATTTATTTAACTATAATATTAAATAAATTATTTAAAAATGATTTTAATACATGAAAAATCATGAAAAATAATATTATGGTATAATAAAATATTTTGAGTTATTTTTAGTGACTTTTAATATTTTGTGATGAATTTCATTAATAAATTAATATTAATGATAATTAGTTTATTTAATAAATATATTAAATAAATTGTGGAAAAATAGAATTAATGTTTTATAAATCATATAAAAATGATTTAAGGGTTAGAAAAAATATTTTGAGTTATAAAATATAACTTTTGATATTTTGTCATAAAAATATTAATATTTTAATATTAAAAGCAATTCTGGGAGAATGAATTTAATTGTTTAAAAATTATATAAAGGTGATTTTAAAGTATTAAAAATACTTTGTGATATTATAAATATATTATAATATTATGACATGTATTTCATTAATATTTGATAATAAATAAATATTAATGATAAATGAATTATATGGTATTTATATTATATAAATATAATTTTAATGATTTAAAATTAATGATAAATGATAATAATTATGTGAAAATTATTACAAACTTAAGAAATATATTTTGACTAATATTAAAATTATCTAAGATAATTGTTAAGTGTTAGGCAGAGTTTAATTGAACTTAGACTCGATAAAAGTCCCATTGCAGGCAAAGTCGGGATGTTAGAATTGTTTGGACTCAACTCGCATCGCAATAGCTTGACTTGATACCGAGTCTTATGTGTTTTGTAGACTAATAGGGTTATGTGTTATGTGTTTAGGTTATTCAATGTATACCTATATATATAATGTCGAGGAATAAGCATGTGAATGCTATTCTATTTATATATATTTGATTATGATATATATATATATATATATATATATATATATATATATATATATATATATATATATATATATGAATATGAAAGTATGCTTGCGTTAAGAAAAGTCAGAAAGTCCTTTGATAGATAATAGAAATATATGTACAAGGACTTAGAATGCATTGATCAAATATGTTAGGTTGATCCTACATAAGCAAAGCTTGACTTTTGTAAAGTCCTTAAAAAGAAATGATGTACAAGGACTATAAATGTAGAAAGATCAAGCTTGTTAGGTTGATCTTATGATGTAATAAATAAACACATCTCGATCGTCGAAGCCTTTGTACGTAAGTCGTAGATGCGCCGGGAGAGTCAAGATTAACTCGAGAGCTATCGAGGCAGAATAGGAGTATGCAAGATAGTAGATCTCGGAGTTCGTAGACTTCCAGGGGAAACTGTGACGAACGAGATTTTGTAAATTAATTTTAATATTTATTGAATTAAATAAATATTTTTCGATGATTTAATTATTAGATTTAATAATTAATTGATCCAAATGTGGTAGATTAATTTAATTATATGTGTTACATTTATTAAATTAATGTAAAGAATAATTATTATTCGAAGTATGTCATTATGTGAGCTTATTGTATTAAATGAAATATTTAATAAGCATAATGTTATTTAATTAATTTAATTATTAATTAGAGAGTTAATAATTTGACATTATTTATTAATGAGAAAATTATTTATGCGACTATGTGAATTTATGAGAAATTATTATATTTTATTTAAAATATATTAAATAAGATATTAATTTATTTTATGAAGGAGTGTGACAATTATTAAACTATATGATAAAACTTTATTAAATTAAAGGAGTTTTAAATCAATTAAACTATCCAAACATGGCCTTAAAGGGAGTTATGGCCAGTTAACCCATGATGGGTAACTGAACATAATGCACGTCAGTTGATTCTTATAATACGTATTCTCTTCCTTCTTCTTCATTAATTGCCTAAGTCTAGAATGCATAACAGAGAGAGATACAGAGAAAGAGATTAGAATTCAGAGTTATTTTAGAGAATTGTGAGAGTCATCTGAGAAGGAATTCATCTTCTTTTAATTCTACACTTGGGTAATCCCTTTAACCCAATTCTTTTCTACGTCGCTGAATGTTATAAAATATGGCTCTCCAATTTCTATAAAATTCTCTGTGGTTGGAAAGTGTATTGACTATGTGTTATACACGTGATTTCATGTCATAATAACATGCTTTATATATATTGCATGATTCCATATCATGAGTTTCGTAATATAATGACTTGCTATTTCAAAAATTTACAAAGTTTGGGTTTTGGCCATATGGCCTTATACGTGATTTTTGTATGTCAAATATAAATGTTTTCATAAAATTTACACTCGTATATTATTATGCATGTTGATGTGAAGAGACCAAAGTTGAAATAAACGGATTCGGTGTTATAACAAATCCGTAGTGACAATTTTCATGTTTTATTTTCAAAACCATCAAGAACATCAAAGTCAGTGAAATTGCATGCTTAAACTTTGTGATTATGTGTTTTAATGGGTTAAAATCAGTCTTTAGATGTTGAGTAATGTTTGTATACGAATTATATCATATGGGTATGTCTAATTTCGAGTAGAAAATAAGAAATTGGAAGAAATTGGCATGTTCTGCGATTTTCAGAAGCGCCATTTTAAAAATCTGATATGCCGCATGCAATTTGGCCATTGCCTATTTCTCACGCCAGAAGCGCCATCGCTACCAAGCAGAGTGGATATTAAGGGTAATATCTTGCACGTAGATCTTATCCCTATTCGACTTGGGGAATTTGACATTATTTTGGGAATAGACTTGTTATTCAATTACAGTGCTGTAATTGATTGCCAAAAGAAGCGTATTAACCATATGACTCCGTCAAAGGTTGTATTTAATGGTAGCAAGTCGCCTAGACAAACGAGTTGTCTGACGATGATGCAGGCCAGGAAGTTGTTAAGACAAGGCTGTGTAGGATACTTAGCTTATATAGTCGACAGTCGAAAAGAGAATCCAAAGGTAGAAGGGATACCGATTGTGAGGGACTTCGTCGACGTATTTCCAGACGATTTTCCAGGACTTCCACCAGATAGAGAGGTAGACTTCGTCATCGATTTGGCACCCGGAACTGCTCCAATATCGAAGGCACCATACCGAATGGCACCGGTAGAGATGAAAGAATTAATGGTACAACTATAAGAATTATTGGACAAGAAGTACATTCAACAGAGCGTATCACCGTGGGGAGCGCCGATGTTGTTTGTGAAAAAGAAGGACGGATCGATGCGGCTCTGCATTGATTATAGAGAACTGGATAAGGTCACGATTAAGAACAAATATCCATTACCGAGGATTGACGACCTGTTTGATCAATTGAAGGGAGCGAGATACTTTTCCAAGATAGACTTGAGAAGCGATTATCATCAAGCTGAAGGTGAGGCGGAGGATGTACCAAGAGGCGGTATTCGTAAGCGATACGGTCACTACGAATTTTTAGTAATGTCGTTTGGTTTAACGAATGCTCCTGCAGCATTTATGGGACTAATGAATGGTGTGTTCAAGCCGTTTTTAGACAAATTCGTGGTGGTATTTATAGATGACATTTTGGTATATTCCAAAACCAAAGAAGAACACGAAGAGCATTTGAGATTAACGTTGGAAGTATTGAGAAGGGAAAAGTTGTATGCCAAATTTTTGAAATGCGAATTCTGGATCGAGCAAGTACAATTTATTGGTGACGTGATCGATAAAAACGGAATTTCAGTAGATCCATCAAAATTCAAAGTCGTGATTAACTAGCCGAGAACGCCGTCAGAAGTAAGAAGTTTTCTTGGATTGGCGGGATATTATAGAAGGTTCATATAAGACTTTTCCAAGATCGCAACTCCGTTAACTAATTTAACTCGAAAAGCTGTGAAATTTGTTTGGACGGATAAGTGTGAGGAAAGTTCTCAAGAATTGAAGAAGAGATTGAGTACGGCCTCGGTGTTATCTCTTCTAGATGATACAGGAAATTTTGTTGTTTATAGTGATGCGTCGCATAAAGGACTTGGCTGTGTGCTTATGCAAAATGGAAGAGTCATTGCGTATGCATCACGGTAGTTGAAGGATTACGAGAAGGGATACCCGACCCATGATTTGGAGTTAGCTGTAGTTGTTTTTGCTTTAAAAATTTGGAGGCACTATCTCTACGGGGAGAAGTGTGAAATATATACGGACCACAAAAGTCTGAAATATATTTTCACGCAGAAGGATTTGAATATGCGTCAAAGAAGATGGTTGGAATTAATTAAGGATTACGACTGTGAGATTTTATACCATCCGGGAAAAGCAAATGTGGTTGCCGATGCCTTAAGTAGAAAGGATCATGAGAAATTGATGATATTGACTGCTCAGGAGGAGCTAATTACAGAAATGGAAAAACTAGAGTTGGAAGTGAAGTATTCTATGGAGATCGATGAGAAGCTATTTCAGATGCAATCTAGTACAACTCTACTAGATAAAGTAAAGGAGGCTCAGCCTCAGGATAATGAATGCAAAAAGGTGACAAAGATGATATCTGAAGGAACTGAACCGAGATTTAAGATGGATAAGGAAGGAATACTGAGATTTGAGAGTAGAATTTGGGTACCGCCAGTACAAGAAATTAAGGAAGACATTTTGAGCGAGGCTCATACTTCACGATATTCGATTTACCCTGGTAGTACCAAGATGTATCAAGATCTTCGACAACATTTCTGGTGGTCGAATTTGAAGCGTGATGTTGCAGAATGTGTTGCCAAGTGTCTTACCTGTCAGAAAGTGAAAGCAGAACATCAGAGACCGAGTGGATTGCTACAACCATTAGATATCCCAGAATGGAAATGGGAACATATTACAATGGACTTCGTGGTTGGCCTTCCGACGACTGAGAAAGGCTACGACGCAGTATGGGTTATCGTTGACCGACTGATGAAATCCGCACACTTCCTTCCGATCAAAATCAGATTCAACTTAGATCAGTTGGCAAGGTTATATGTGAAAGAAATCATTTCGAGACACGGAGTGCCGGTGTCAATTGTTTCTGATAGAGATTCGCGTTTTACATCGAACTTCTGGAAACGTCTACAGGAATGCATGGGTACGTAATTGCGCATGAATACAGCTTACCACCCTTAAACAGACGGGCAGAGCAAGAGAACGATTCAAACATTAGAGGATATGCTAAGAGCCTGTGTGATGGATTTTAAAGGAAATTGGGATGATCACCTACCGTTAGTAGAGTTCGGCTACAACAACAGTTACCACGCTAGTATTGGCATGCCGCCTTACGAAGCGTTATACGGCAGAAAGTGCAGAACTCCACTTTACTAGGATGAGGTTGGTGAAAGACAATTGCTAGGGCCAGAATTGGTACAGCAGACGGCAGAAATAGTCAAAGTGATCCGAGAACGACTGGTAGCGGCTCAAGATCGATAGAAGAAATACGCTGATCCACATTGTAAAAATATCGAGTTTGAATCAGGTAGTTATGTTTTCTTGAAGGTCTCTCCCTGGAAGGGGAAGATCAGGTTCAGAAAGAAAGGGAAATTGAGCCCAAGATTTATTGGACCCTTTGAAGTATTGCGTAGAATCGGAGAAGTCGCGTACAAGGTAGCCTTACCTCCATCACTCGAGAATGTCCATAAAGTCTTCCATGTTTCTGTATTACGACCATACAAAGCCGATTACAAGCATATGATTGAATACGAACCCCTACATTTTGAGGAAAACTTATCTTACGAAGCAATTCCTGTCCAAATTGTCGACCGAAAAGAACAAGTTCTCGAGAAATAAAGTTATACCTTCATTAAGGTAATTTGGAGGAACACAACGTATTTGAAGAAGCTACGTGGGAACTCGAAGAGAATATGATGAAGAATTACCTCATTTATTTACTTAATTATGTGTAAAGCGATTCTTGGGGATGAGAATCTTTGTAGGGGGAGAATGTAGCAGGTCAAATTTATTGAGTCGTGATTTCAGGGATGAGAATCCTTTTAAGGGGTGGGGGGGGGGGGAGATGATGTGACGAATGAGATTTTGTAAATTAATTTTAATATTTATTGAATTAAATAAATATTTTCGATGATATAATTATTAGATTTAATAATTAATTGATGCAATTGTGGTAGATTAATTTAATTATATGTTTTACATTTATTAAATTAATGTAAAGAATAATTATTATTCAAGTATGTCATTATGTGAGCTTATTGTATTAAATGAAATATTTAATAAGCATAATGTTATTTAATTAATTTAATTATTAATTAGAGAGTTAATAATTTGACATTATTTATTAATGAGAAAATTATTTATGTGACTATGTGAATTTATGAGAAATTATTATATTTTATTTAAAATATATTAAATAAGATATTAATTTATTTTATGAAGGAGTGTGACAATTATTAAACTATATGATAAAACTTTATTAAATTAAAGGAGTTTTAAATCAATTAAACTAGTCAAACATGGCCTTAAAGGGAGTTATGGCCAGTTAACCCATGATGGGTAACTGACCATAATGCGCGTCAGTTGATTCTTATAATACGTATTCTCTTCCTTCTTCTTCATTAATTGCCTAAGTCTAGAATGCATAACAGAGAGAGATACAGATAAAGAGATTAGAATTCAGAGTTATTTTAGAGAATTGTGAGAGTCATCTGAGAAGGAATTCATCTTCTTTTAATTCTACACTTGGGTAATCCCTTTAACCCAATTCTTTTCTATGTCACTGAATGTTATAAAATATGGCTCTCCAATTTCTGTAAAATTCTCTGTGGTTGGAAAGTGTATTGACTATGTGTTATACACGTGATTTCATGTCATAATAACATGCTTTATATATATTGCATGATTCCATATCATGAGTTTCGTAATATAATGACTTGCTATTTCAAAAATTTACAGAGTTTGGGTTTTGGCCATATGGCCTTATACATGATTTTTGTATGTCAAATATAAATGTTTTCATAAAATTTACACTCGTATATTATTATGCATGTTGATGCGAAGAGACCAAAGTTTAAATAAACGGATTCGGTGTTATAACGAATCTATAGTGACAATTTTCATGTTTTATTTTCAAAACCTTCAAGAACATCAAAGTCAGTGAAATTGCATGCTTAAACTTTGTGATTATGTGTTTTAATGGGTTAAAATCAGTCTTTAGACTTTGAGCAATGTTTGTATACGAATTATATCTTATGGGTATGTCTAATTTCGAATATAAAATAAGAAATTGGACGAAATTGGCATGTTCTGCGATTTTTCATGACGCCATTTTAATGTCTGATGCATACGCCATGTACTTGTACTACTATCTATTTCTTCTTGACATGCCATTGTCTTAGTTTGCACGCCATGACTCGAGCACATGACCCCATGGCCTATATGGCAGAATAAGAGTCCCATGCACGCCATTCTTGTTTACAACACAAGTACTAGTATATAGATGGTATTAGCCAGCATATCACTCTGTAGAATGTTCATAAATGAATTTTTAAAATGTTTAAGTCTAACAATGTGTTAGTAAATTAATGTAATCAATATGTAAACATGTTAGAAGTATAATGAGATGATAAAAGAGTTGTTTAACATGTTAATAAAATAATTACATGTGGATAGAATTATTGAATACATAAAAAGTGTGTTATTCATGAAGTATAAATTATGTGACAAAGTGGTAAATTAACTAAGTATAGTTAAATAATCAAAGTAGACAAAGAGAATGAGTTTATGATGATTAATTAAGTTATAATTAACTGGTATTGTGAATGTGAATGATATGTAGGATTTAATTCAAAGAACGTGCTTAGTTAAAGTGTAATCTACGCACGAGGCAAGTTTCCTAACCCTGCTTATCATTATTGTTCAAATTAATTATTTACCTCGAGTAAATTATCATTACTATTATTCAAGTTCAAATGTTATATTAAAGATTTATTATCTTTTCAAAGCATGATTCAGTTATACAATAATTGTCCTATTGTATACTTCTTGAGAACATCATTCTTGAACCTTATTAGACTAGTGAACTTTATTGATTCAACTAGTCCTTAGTTGATGAACGTTCTAAATTTCAGAACCCTTGTTGAATTATCCAAACCAAACTTCCTTTGGTGCGGATTCGAATGTCAGCCCGAGATGAACAACCACAGTAAAGGGATTTACTTATGCGTTAAGCGTTAAGATATTGTGCATGCGATTTGGTACTAAAAATTTGATCCCCTAAAACACAGTAGAAAGGTCCATAGTCTTATAGTATTAAAGGTATCAAGTATAACCCTTGATAACCTAAGACATAGTTCAAGGTCTTATGACCCTCAGAAATCTTTTAATTCTTGCTATTCATTCTTGATTCAAAAGTTGAGCTTTTATTTCAGAAGTTATTATTTCTCTAGCATGTTATTATATTGTTATTTCATTATTATACTTGTGGGCAATAGTGCTCACTCTTGAAAGAACTGATGAACCTTCCACTAGTAAGGGCAAGGGAAAAGTTAGCAAGTGATGAAGACTTGTTATTTTTATTATATGATGTATGTATGCTTAAGACTTGAGTTAATGATGTTGTTAAGACTTATTTGTTTATGATTTTGCATAGATATTTAAGGTTAGTTTAACTTGGGATTGTATTATTATTATTCAAATGTTGTAACCCTTAAGGGGAAGATTTGTATTCTATCTATTGCATGGCTTGCATTTATTATGGGTAGATAGATAGATGATATTTGTACAGTGAACACCAAATCCCGTGGAATTGAAGTACCCGGATTTGGGGGTGTCACAGAAATGAAGAAAGATCGTAGTGCGTCGAGTAAAAGCTTCCTCAGGATCGTTGTGTGCTGAGGAAGTCATGTTCAGAATCGTAGAGACAGCCTGCCTACGAGCCGATCGATCATATGCCGAAGCCAAGACAGAAGCGTAGACTACACTCGGAGTCGTAGAGTCTATCGATGCCGAAGTAAAGTCAAGGATCATAGACTACACTCTGAGTTCGTAGAGTCTATTGATTACATGCAGAGATCGTAGTCGAGCAAGATCAGATGAAGACAACAGGCACAAGGCAGAAATCGTAGTGTCAAGATCTGATCTCAGGATCGTAGTGTATACGACACGGTAGAAAGTGAATCAGAAAGTGCTGAACTACGACCTCAACAGAAGTGCTCACAGTGTATAGGCAGAATCATAGAGCAAGTACGATTCTCAACTAATGAGCACTCCCATAATATCCAAAGGAACAAAGCCTCTGGTTGGCACTGCAAAAATACATCCTACCTGAAAGGAACCAGAGAGCACTCAATGAATGGCATGCAAGCTAACAGAAGATCTAAGCACCAACCCAATCAGCATCAAGATTAAGTTGTGAAGCCATTCGAGTTGAAGTCTTCCACAAGATGATCAGAAGAAGACTTGAGAATCGACTAAGGAAAGTCGCAAGTCGCGATGCATTGTCAGTGAGCGAAGACAACGATCTTGGAAGCAACCAAGATCGTAGTATTTGCCAAACAAAGAAAGAACTGATGGAAAGTGAACCGAGATACTGGGTAGCCTTTTAAGAACAAGGCTGAAGTGATTAAGTGTAGGGTCAGTCCATTGATGATAAGTGAACGGGAGATCATAAGGAGAAAGCGGGCTGGACGTGCCACAAATCTGAAGTGTCTTGCTATTCAGAGGGAACCAGAGCAAGGAGTTAGGCCGTCAGTATCTGAGACCAGTCGAAGCAAACAGAAGTATTAAAGCACTGCACAATAGAAGGAAGAGGTGTTCTACATTGAAGATCCAATCAACACTCTTCAAGATCGTAGTGTTAACTCTACCAGTTAATGAGCAACACTCTACAAGACACTACGATCAGGCCCGCAAAGACATGCATCAAAATCGTAGAGTCCGAATAGCTGAAGACTGAAGCATTGGCAACAGTTCAATCTGAAGGGTAATATTCGGACAAGTGCTTATTGAGAGCATCGATGCAATAGGAGTTCAATCTGTGAAGATATTTGAATAGCCTTCAACGACTACTTTCTAACGGAAAGATTGGGAAGGAGTATAAATCTAGAAGAGCTTCAAAGATCGAGGGTTGCTGGAGTTGCCAAGTTTGGAGAGAAGGTGGACCGATCTACACCATGTGAAACAGTGAGTCCGAAGGCTCACTCTATGATCCACCAAGAACCCTCAGAAGTCAGATAAAGAAAGAAGTAGAAGTCTGAGTTCTACTATGTAGAAGTGAGAGTTCTACTACATGAAGAGTGTTATGAACTGCCGAGAGAAAGAAGAGCATTATGTCATCTTGATGTCCATCATGGGAAGACTCTAAGTACAATAGAGAAGAGCTCACAGTCATCTTAGTAAGTCCATCATGAGAAGACATCAAGTAGCAAGAAGGGAGATCACAAATGCCATCTTGGCGTCAAGCATGAGAAAGCTTCTAAGTACTTAACAGAAGAGCCTACAGTTATCTTAGAAGCCTATCATGTGCAACCATCAAGTACCAAGGAGAAGGATTTTCAAGGAAGTTCATAAAGGGGTCATCCGAAGTGGTTGAGTAACCGAAGAAGCTGAGCATCATGCCACACTCAGATGCACTTCAAGTATGATCAAGCCAAGCTGTTAAGGATAGAAGATGTTCAGAGCATGAAGACATCTTAGCAGCTCAGCACCGACTCCAACAACAACTCAACAAAGCCAGGGCCTGAGGGGTCTTTGTTCGAAGGGACTAAACAAAGCAGGGCCAGAAGGGTCCTTGTCCGGAGGGACTAAACGAAGTTCCAAGCCTATTGGGCTTGAAGAGTTCCTAGGGAACTAGAGGAGTCCCAAGGCTACTGGCCTTGAAGAGTTCTTAGTGAACTAAAGTCCCAAGGCTGCTGGCCTTGAAGGAATCTCGATGATTCGAGTGGGTCTTGCCTTTCTTAGTGAAAATCACGCTAGTTGAAAGCGAGAAGAGTGGATTAGGAGCTTGAGTCTCGAACCACTTAAAACCCTTGTGTCTTTTTACATTATATCATTTACATTATGTACTATAACTGCTATATCTGCTATGTATGTTTTAATTGCTTACAACTAAACTTACTCTACGAACAATGTATGTATGATTATGAATATATCAATGAAGGGGATCTTTTACTTATTCCGCTGTGCTTGAAAAGATTCTTATGTTTATCATATGCTAATTTAATAGCTATACATAATAAACCTGAAAAGTATTTGAAATAAAAAGGATCTATTCAACCCCCCCCCCTTCTAGATCTATTGTTCCCTCTGGTAACTAACAATTGGTATCAGAGCAAGTTCTCATGCTATATTCAAAATCCAATCGCTTTGAGTTTGATCCCAGGCACCAACATTGTTCTAAACTTAGTTTAGTAGTAAATAACTTGTTATATGCAGATGAGCTCACATGTTGGAAATATTGTGTATAGGTTAAGTGTGTATATACACCTGAAGCTGCTCAGATTGGTCCATGGTCTCGATTGTTACATCAACAAGACCAATCCTTGTCTATAGTCAATCTTGTAGTCTGAAGACTAGACGAGAGAGCTCGAGAGACATATAAGCTAAGAAGCCATATAAGCTAAGAAATGCTTATCAAGAGAAGAAATAAGATCTTCTCAAACTTATGTCTGGCCAACCAACAACTAGGTGCAAACTCTGTCAGCTAAAGGATGTCAAAGATCTTAATGCTGAGATTCTCGTGACCTACATCTTCAAGACCACGACTGATTGATTAAAGGCCAACAAGTGCAATAAGTTGTCAGGAGCAAAAGTAAAGCTATGCACATCAATACCTAAACTCAGTATGTCTAAGATAAATGTCTGTTTAGTAACTGTCAGTAAAAAGGTACGGTTCCTCACTATTATAAATGTATACATCATAATTTCATCTTCTTATGAACTATAACAGTATTCTGTCAAGGAGTCATAATCTACCTAAAACGGTGAAGAGAGAAAGTTACCTGAGGATGGAAACTCAAATGACTATAAACCTTCTCTCCATCCAAGTTTTATGTTGAAGATGACATCTTGAAGGAAATCTAAAATGGGTCATAAGAGCATCACAAGCCTAATAAACTTTATGTGAAGTAATCTTTGCTGGTGGGTTAGTATGTATGTATAAGCCTATGTTCTAAGTGTTTGACAACACACAGAGCATGATCAGTTCTACATGAAGATCTTGCTGATTCGTAGAAACTGATCACCTCAATGAATCAACTAGATACTCCTAAATCGTAGAGTTGATTCTCACTCTGTGAACACTTAAACATTTTGAACATAATCCAGTAAATGATGAAACCATCATAGATAGAGAGTGTGTTATTAAATATCAAATCCTACACACACTCACCATTATACATCTCAAAATGTATTATCTTAAGATAGTTGCATGCATGAATATGTCTGTTGGTGATAAATATGATGAATATCCAAATAAGAGGAACAGGGGTTTAGAAAACTAACCTAGCAGGACCCATTTAAGTATGGGTACCAAAAATAGAAATATATTTAAACCTGCAGGTACTTGGTCAGTCTGACCACACTAAGGAATGATGAAGCAGAAGACTTCAGTCAAGAAGACTCAACCAGCAGAAGGCTAAGGAAAATTCAGTGATGATTCTGATAGTGTTTCTATTTGTCCAAGCCTGTCCTTGAAGACCCTCTGAGCTAACCAGAATGGAGCTCATATGGTTGCTAATCTATATATGAAAGCAGTCCATTCAACTAAAGGTGAAAAGAGTCCCATGTGCTCAAAAACCAGTCAAGAATGCTATATGAGAAGAATTCTCAAGGAAGCTCACAACAGAAGATCATTGAGCTTAAGTCAAGAGGAATTCATTACCAAAAGCAGAACCTCACAAACACAAGACTATCAAAGAAGACTGCGTTCATAGTGGTGTCAAATGATCGTAGAGTGATCAGTCCTAAAAATACTTATCTCAACGATACAAGGAGATCTAAGTGATTATGATGATTCCAGGTAGAAGGAGATATGCTGGGCCGCCCTCAAATGAACCTGAAGAAGAGGGAATCACATCCATCTGGGAAGACATCGTCAATAATGGGGGAACAGTGATCTGTTAAGAAGCAACAGAACTGAAATAAACTATGAAGAAATATACCAGCTATAGAGTCCCAAAAATGTGTGGCTGATGAACCAAATAAAGATCTATAGTCAGCAGGAACGTCTCAAAACGTACTACTGATAACCTTTCAGCCGATTTAAAATCATGGAGTGCCTGCGATCAAGCATCTGATCGCAGTATAGAAGAAGAAGGACACCACGATTACAGTAAATGCAATTGTCCATAGTTGGTAGAGGACCTCCCCACCAGAAAAAGTCGAATGAGATGTTAGTACAAATCACGTCTATAACATTTCATCTGAAAAGCGCCTCAGGGACAAACCTAACCCTTAGCTCACTCTAAGAGGTTGGCCCTTCCTGAGCTACCTTGTCCTAGAAGAATTGCTTGATCAAGTTATCTCAAGGACCAAGATAGCCAACGATCTTAGAGTTGAGTTGAAGAGAATTAAATGATCGTGATGCAACCTAAACGATCGTAGTGCTACCTCAATGATCGTAGAAGACAACTCGATGATCGTAGTTTTACCAAAGGGTACTCCAGTTTACAAGGAGATTAAAAATGAGATAATTTCTCAGCCATTCAAAATGAGGAGATAAGTTCGAATATACGTAATTGAGCTATGCTGCATAAATGTAAGGATAGAAGTCAAAGACATCCACTATAGCATCTCTCAGAAGTTGATCGTTGAGTCAACAAAGGAAATCATAGAGTCTATAGCTGCCTTATCATACTACTCTACGAATCAAAATGTGAACTGTCAAAGCCACGTCAATTAAATGTCTACTCTTCTAAAAGGAAATATCTAACTGAAAAGTTATGCGGAGTTACAGCTCATTACTGGGCAACGTGCAACCAATGGACAGTTGACACATCACTGAGTATGCAGAGTTAGAAGGAACTACGTTAAAGACAATTTCAAATCTACAGACAGTTACCAAAAGCTATCGAACCTTTCTCCCTCCCATTTTCAAACCCTAGAATCCTTTCAAGAGCCAAAATTAGTTAACCCTCCAAAGCCTTACCAAATCACATTCAACCATCTCTTATAAACATCTCTAAATAAGATACCCACATTCTTCGAACTACTCAAATGGAAAACTGGCAAGTAATCACTTGCATTCAGCTCGGAACCAAATCGTTTGAGAAATCCAAAAAGAAGTTCAGGGACATTCTCGAGCTTGTGAAGAAAGCTGGATTCTCAAAATGCCTTGAGGCAAATACTCGAGTCTACATCGACCTAGTTAAAGAGTTCTACTCAAACGCCTCCATCAACTCCGAAACCCTTACTACCAAGGTTAAAGGTCAGTCTCTGAAGTTCAAATCTTCTAACCTCAATCAATGCCTAGGTTTTCCTAACCAAGGGCTGAAGAACCTTGACGATGTCAATACTGAACAAGCGAAGGAGGTTATGGGGTACCAAAGAAACCCTAATCTTAAAGACATGAAGAAGAAGGAGTTTCTTGAAGAGTATGAGTTCCTTGCTGAAATAGTTGGAAAATGCATACTGTGCAAGAACACTGCACATGACACAATGATTGACCAACAGTTGAAAATAATGTCAGTAATAGTTCTGAAGAAACAAATCGACTTTGGAGCTATCTTGCTCGATCAAATCTCCAAGTGGGTAGAAAAGGCTGAGAAGAAGAAGTCCACTAAAAACCCCCAGACCAAGGTGTTTCATGGTAGGCTGCTGAGTATTGTATTGAAGAAGAAGTTAGGAGGGAAAATCAAGGATGATGATGGAGAAACTTTGAATGTGCACAAAGTGATGTCTCCATAATTATTTGTGAACTGGAAGAAGAACCCTAAGGAGAACAAAAGGCTGACAGCTAGGAGCAGCATTAGAGCCTATGCAAAGAAAAGGAAAATAGAAGAGGCAGAGAACTCAGAGTCTGATGACTCTGAACCAGCAGAAATCACACCAGCCAAGAAGAAATCCAGAGGTGTGAAAAAAACAAAAGCCCCATCAAGAAGTCTCTCCTCAAAGGACAAGGATAAAGAAGAAAAATTCCTAACTACTGGAACAACAAAGAGGAGAAGCAGTAGGTTGCTTCAAGGGCCAGTCAGCAAGAAAGCCAAGGTGGAAGACAAACCAGCCTCAGCTTCCCAAAACAGTACATCTGTTGAAGAGAGGGACGTAGAGTCAGCAGAAGATAAGAAAACAAATGTCAAGGCTGAGTCCCCGCAGATCAGATCCAGCAGCGAAGATGAAGCTGGATTAATGTATGAAAATTCGATGTCTATTTGAAGAGAAGCATGTAAGACCAGTGGCTAATTCTCAGAGTAGTCACTCTGATGATAAAGAAGAAATCCAAGATGACCAAATAGCATACCCAAATGCAACTGCCCCAACAAGTCCAGATAATGGGTCAGACAATGCTGTTCTAAGAAAAGAAGAGAATGCCTCCTCAAATCCAGAAAGCCCCCTTGATGAATCAAAAGTTGATGAGATGATAGAAGAAGAGTCTGTCCCTGCCAGTGCTGAACCTCAAAGAAGTTTGTCTGCTGAACCAGAGAAGTCAGAGTCTGAAGAAGAAGAAGAGTCTGACTCTCCCAAACCTGAACCTCCAAAAAGAAGGAAAAGCTACAGACTGCAAGCCAAGTTTGCCTCCAAAAGGAGCAGTGGTCAATCAAATGCCATCATTGAATTGAGTGAGGATGAGTCTGTATCCCCGGGAGAAAGTGCTGAAGATGAAACCAACAATAAAGAAGATGAATCTGAAGAAATCCTTACTGAAGAAGGTTCTGGAAATGGAATGCAGCAAGAAGGATTCACTGCTGGAAATGTTCAAGATAGTTTAGGCTCCGAAGGAGAAGAGATGAAAGATGATTATAACTCTAAAAAATGAGGAATCAGAGGAGCTAGAATTTTATCCTGTCCTCTCGCCAGCTAGATTCACCAGGAGAATAGTGGTAGAAGTTCCAAATGAACCATCAGAGACACCACCTGAAAGTTTGGTAAGTCATGGAAATGAATAGCTCAAGGTAGTACAGATGACTGCGTATGAGGTGTTTAAGAACTAGAACAACATGGAAATGGACTGCACAACCATTCTCTACAATCCTGATGAAATGCTAATGAGATAGTTCTTCTAGTGGATGCCATGGCTAAAAGCCCACACTGAAAGAGATGGAAGCTACTTCAGTTGGTGTTACAAGCAGTTTCCAAGTCTGGAGCTGGTAGCTCAAAACTTCCCAAGGGTGAAAAGTTATGCTACACAGATGATCACAAACCAGCCTCACTTAAAGGTCTATCAACATGCTGGAAATCTCTACATCCCCTACGATTGTAGAGTGGATTCTGAAGGACGAAGAGTCATGACCAAGGAGCTGATCGTAGAGTTTATTCACTCTACTGCTGATGATGTTCAAGCCCAAAATCAGAGGCCTCCTTATGCTCAAGCACTACTATCTGACATTCCCTCATCCTCAACCAATGATTGGAACTCAACAATTATTCAGATTCTCCAAGCCTTCGAAGATCTATCTAAGGATGAAGATCGTAGAGTCCATTCCAATGCTCAACCTGAAGTTGTCCAAGAAAAGGATCAAACTATCTTGGAGCAGGAACTATTGAACAGCTCTGATGAATTAAGTAAGAAGATATCTCTACTCACTGAAGAATCACAGAAGCTGACAGCAGAAGGAGATATTTCATTCCAGCACAAGCTTCAAGCCACTATGGCAGATATATCTCTCAAACTCCAAGAGAGAGACAACATCTATCAGAAGGCTATACAAGATCAAGGATATTTCACTAATTTCATGGAGTATAGAAGTCAAAATTTCAACCAACTGAGTATAATAATGAATGGAATAACAAAAGATATCACCATGCATGTGGTACTTCGCATAGACAGGTTATCCCAACAGAATAATAATAACGGAACCAGGTCAGGTGAAAATCACACCGAAAGGATGTTCCAACAGAATAATAAATGCGGAATAATAAATGATGGAACCAGGTCCAGCCTATAGCACAGACAGGATATTTTGACAGAATAATAAAGACGGAATAATAAAATGGAACCAGTCCCGTATAGCCATGAGACATGATATTAAGCGAGAATAATAAAGAGCGGAATAATAAAATGGAACCGGTCCAAGGTGTAAAAACACGCAGACGAGGATATTACGACGAGAATAATAAAGACAGGATAATAGAAGAATGTCACCAAGTATAGGGTATTCCGCGTATACAAGTTATTCCAACAGAATAATAAGAAATGGAAAAACAACAGTTCTCTTCATGAATATAAAAGAATAATATCCCTTACGGGTACAACAAATAATATCCCTTACCATAAAAGACACTGGATATCAAAGTAGTGAAGTACCAGAATACTCTTCTTCTTCTCTCTCTATAGATTTTCTCTCTATAGCTTCTCTCTATAGTTTCTCTCTCTAGAGTTTCGGTGAATTAAGTAAGAAAATAATGAAGGAATGAGCTTCATTTATAGGAAAATAGAATGCATAGTAATTAATCCATGAGCGGTCCAGATTGATTTACTTTAATCGACCGGTCCATATTTAAAAGCAAAGTCTTTTAAATAAAATATCATATATTCTATTTATATAAAAACATTTTACTATGCAAACACTATGCAAAAACACTATGCAACACTATGCATAATAAAATATAATATATTCTATTTATAGAATAACTTTAATAAAGTATTACATTTTATATAAAAGATGTTTCTATTTTATTACGTTAATAATCTGAATAAAACAAAAGCGTCATTATCGCTATAATAATTCATATTATTAATTGACAATAATGGAATCAAATGGTGACTTCTCACATAAGCATCGATAATCAATACCGGTGTGCTACTTATGCAACCACACGTACATTGTACTTTTACTACCGAGTAGTTCAACAGTATCAGCGGTAAAACTTCCGCCGTTATTTCAATAAAATATTTTTGTCGTTTTCTCAATCCGGCCAATAATTACATTGTGGGGTCCACCAATGATTGAGTAGTTATACGAATATTCCTGCTAAATCGAATATTCCCAGAGCCAATCGAATATAATATAACCACTTGCATACTTTGCAAAATTTATAAATACTACCCACAACTATAATATTATCTCAAATTCACACCAAAATATTAAAAATTATTTCGACAAAATTTAAATCTTTATTGATAAAATCTGGGGTCTCACATCAATAATTAATCCATATCATCGAATCATCCCTGCACTACAGGCCAAGGATATTCATTAGTATCACGACCACGAATTATCCATGCACTACGGCCAAAGATAATCGTGTATTCATTAGTATCACGACCACAAATTATCCATGCACTACGGCCAAAGATAATCGTGTATTCATTAGTATCACGACCACAAATTATCCATGCACTATAGCCAAAGATAATCGTGTTTTCAATTACGGTTATGATTATACCGAACAATCCCTGGTCATAATCATACCAAGTCCATCTATTCACGTAATCCACAGATGACTTTCAACACAATATAAGCATGAGGATAATGATATAAAGAATCAATCAAATGAGATAAAGGATAAATATTAAACATTTATAATATAATTTATCCAGGATTCAAGAATATCCCCATGTTATCAATCACTTAATAATCTCATAATCTAATATCATTAATATTATAACAATATTTTAATCACTTCTTAAATTTATAAACAATTTATCTCAATTGTTTACGCTTTACCATATAATGCATTTAATCATTCAAAATGCCATACTCATAAGATATCATCACCAATTATCAAATCCTCATCAAAAAAATATATGCATATACTCTATATAGGATTCTCTAGCCATAAAATCCTATTTTCAACTTTGTTACTTCACATAACATATTTAACTCATATGTTCGTAACTAAACTATTTTCATGAAAAATACCAAATCAGTCCCAAAAAATATTTCTTTTCTGGGATTTAGCATAATATAGTCCCATAATGAAAATATATTTTTCTCGGAATTTTTAAAATTCATTTACTATTTTTCAAAAATCAATTTCTAATTAATTCCTTAAGAAATTAGCTACCTCAAGTTTAACTCCAAAATTCCCAAATCTTGGCAGGACCTTACACATGTTAATGTGAGCCTCCGATTTAAATTTCATGGTCATCGAAGTTATAGAACTCAGGTTATAGCATTTTTGTCAAAAAAACCTAAATATTGAAATGGTCATAACTTGTTCATTTTAAGTCAGAATGAGCTCATTTTTGGACAGGAGGTACTTTATAACATATATTTTCATGTCCCAAAAGGCCAGAATTTTTCACATAAATTTAGTGGCCGAAACAGCCCCTTAAAGTTTTCGGGCTGTAGTATTTTTGTAATTTGCAGCTTTGGACTCTTTTTGCTAAATTCAAACCTACACGAAAATCTCTGACACCTTTTCGGTGATTCCACTTGGATAAGCTACAAAACTCATAGATCTAACTCTAGGACTTGACCACACTCAAAAAATTCAAAATATAATAGGAGATATGGTCGATTGAATTTCATGTTACGGTTTTACCAAAATCGATTTTCAACCCTTTGTGATTTCTAAGAAACTTTCATGTTTTCACATAATAACCACATAACTCATCATAACACTTACTAATACTTCATATACCCATGATTTTCATTAGTCCAATGTTTTTATTATGACTTTCATCATAATCCTCATAAAGCAGATCCTTTTAGTTGAAGAAATATTTGAGGGTTTAAGAAATGGGTTTTTGTCTTTGGGGTCAATACAAAATTCGATTTCACGCTCGGGGTAGGGCGGGAAGTTCTTGAGAATACGTCGGGAAATTTATTAACAATAGAAATATCGTTCAAAAGCGGCGTATTTTTGTTTAAATCGTGACATGAGCTAAGAAAGCTTGACATCCGTTTTTCGATAAGCGAATAGCTTTATGGCTTGAGATGACCGTGATTGATTTTAATGGTTTGGTCATTTGAATTAGCATAATAGGTTGATTAGGAATATGAAAGCTAACAACCTTACGAAAACAATCAATTTTTGCATGATAAGTAGTTAACCAATCAATCCCTAGAATCACGTCAAATGCAAGTATTTTTAATGAAATAAGATCGACGGGTAATGTGAGGGTACCGATTTGAACCAAACAAGACTTATAAGCGAGTGGATGTAATGAAGGTTTCTCCCAGCGGAGTTTCCACAGATAAGTCAAAGTCTAATTTCTCGGAGTCAAATTTAATCGATGAGCGCAAGTAGGAGAAATAAAAGAATGGTTAGACCCGGTATCAAATAAAGTATAGACTTCATTAGAGTTTATGATAAGCTTACCCGTGATGACCTCATTCGAGTTCCGTGCAACTGGTCAAACAGGTCATCAATGCGTGGCAATGGATACCTATTTTTGATGGTGACATGATTAAACTCCCGATAATCAATACAAAGTCGCATACTCCCATCTTTCTTCTTCACGAATAGAACAAGAGCACCCCGAGGAGAAGTACTAGGGGCGAATAAAGCCGATGTCTAACAATTCTGCAGTTGGGTCTTTAACTTCGAAGTTCAATAGAAGCCATTCAATATGGGGCTTTGGAAATAGGTTTTGTCTTAGGGTTCAAGGTCGATACAAAATTCAATTTCACGCTCACGGAGGTAGGCGAGGAAGTTCTTGGGAATACGTCGGAAATTTATTAACAATAGAAATATCGTCAAAACCGGCGTATTTTGTTTAAATCGTGACATGAGCTAAGAAAGCTTGACATCCGTTTTCAATAAACAAATAGCTTTATGGCTTGAGATGGACCGTGATTGATTTTAATGGTTTGGTCGTTTGAATTCGCATAATAGGTTGATTAGGAATATGAAAGCTAACAACCTTACGAAAACAATCAATTTTTGCATGATAAGTAGTTAACCAATCAATCCCTAGAATCACGTCAAATGCAAGTATTTTTAATGAAATAAGATCGACAGGTAATGTGAGGGTACCAATTTGAACCAAACAAGACATATAAACAGTGGATGTAATGAAGGTTTCTCCCAACGGAGTTTCCACAGATAAGTCAAAGTCTAATTTCTCGTAGTCAAATTTAATCGATGAGCGCAAGTAGGAGAAATAAAAGAATGGGTAGAAGCAGGTATCAAATAAAGTATAGACTTCATTAGAGTTTATGATAAGCTTACCCGTGATGACCTCATTCGGGTTCCTTGCTCTCTGGGAGGTCACAACAAACGCTCTCCCTTGCCTTCTGGGTTTTGACTTTTACGGGGGGCGACCTTTGGTGCCTCCATCCTAGTTGAATTTGTCTTGATGGCGACAAAATCGAGCTAAGTGACCTTCTCTTCCACAATTATAACATGCTTTGAATGGCATGGCGCGGATTCGGATGATGTCCCTCTCTCCGCATTTGAAGCATATGATAGGTGGTCTTTCTCCTTCCTTAACAACTGTGGTCTTTGGTCTTTGGCGTCTTTCCATCATTGTTGAATCTCCTTTTCTTGAAATGTCCATTCTTATTATTTTGTACGATTACCGCGAAGTGGTTACCATATATATTTTGTTGATTCCCTCCACGCTTGTTGTCACCGCTTTGATGACTACTCTCTCATTTGGTATTATAATTTTGCCAATTTGCTCTCTTTTAGTTCGTTGACTCGTTATCGCGCTCCACTAACTAAGCCCTATTTACAACATCCGAATACAAACACGGTTTATGAGAAATAAGATGTTGGCGTATCTCGACTTCAAACCTCTTAAAAACATTCGCGCCATTCTCTCTTCATTATCCACCAGTGGGACACATTAAACCGTGATAACTCGCAAATTTTGCCTCGTATTGCGACACGGTCATATTGTTTTGTTCAACTTGATAAACTCCACCTCCTTCATGTGGCGAATACTTTCGAGGAAAGTATTTGTCGTTGAATGCGACTCTGGAACTTCTCCCAAGATATCTTGAGACTGGCCGAAGTTGAGTACGTTTTACCGATTCCCACCGATGTCTGCCTCTCGCGCATGACATAAAGGTGGCAAAGGGAACCTTTTGCTCCTCGGAGCATCCCAAGACATAAAATATCTTGGTAATCTGCTTTATCCATGCTTCCACCGAAGTGGTTTTGGCTCTCCTTAAACTCCGGTGGTCCCAGCTCCTTGAATTGTTTAGCGGTGACCGCCCGAGAGTTTTCCGTGTTTCCACCTACGTTTTGGACAGGAGTCGCTCTCGCCTGCTGTTGCATAAATTGCATAAAGCCTCTGAACATTTGATCATTCATCATTTGGTCAGTGTTGTTGTTTGCATGAGGATTGTCGCCTTCCTAATGCACATTATCCTGATTATTGATATATGGTGAATAAACGATCGCCTGTGCTCCATTGCTATTCTCAACATTCTCAGATGTCATTTTCAGATACTGCCACAAAACAAAAGGTTAATTGACATATAACCAATTATCCCTATATTCGTCGACCGACCAAAAATAGCACATAAACTTAGGTAGGTCATACTAGCGAAGGTATTCCCGTCTCTCTCCCTCCTAGTACTATTCTCACATCTTAGCGAGGATCATATCCTAAGCTTTGATACCAATTGTGGCGCCCCCAAAATTAGGTATACATCACCCATCTTGGGTAGTCGGATACATGGTACAAAATTTAAATACAACTTACTAATATAAGCTGTAGGTATACAATACGACATAAAGCGTGAGTTTGAATACAAATATTGTCTACTAGATATTATACAAACTCAAAAGGAGTCCTCATTACAATTATTATCACACTATTTCACGAATAGTGAGGACTACTAATGCTATCTTGGGACCATTACTCCGTTCCCCAGACTCGTCCCGGACTATATTCTCATTTTTCGAAGAGAAACGGTGAAAGAAAGGGTGAGCTCAACTAGCTCAAGAAGAAATATTATGACTAAGATAATGCGAGAATAAATTATCATTAGCCTACAACAAAGTGTTAAAGCGATAAAATATAATGAACATCAAGTTTAACTACTGGTGAACCAAAGAATGCATTAAAAGAGTCAAGTAGAAAATAAAATCTACTATCTTTTATGATTTAAAGGTTTTTCATCTTTGTTATAAATTTGAGACTTAGCTTTAATAAATATTCCACATCATCGAATCACCCCTACACACTACTACGGCCAAGGATATTCTTTAGTATCACGACCACAACTATTCATGCACTACTGGCCGAGAATAGTTGTGTATTCATTAATGGTCATGATCATGCCAACAATTTGTCCATCAATGCACTAAGGCCAATCGAGGATTTTACCACATCATTTGTAACATTACGGTCATGATTACAAGAATAGTCTCTGGTCATAATCATACCAAGTCCATCTATGCTTTGCGCAGCCACGGATGACTTTCAACATAATATAAACATGAGGATGATGACAATGATATAAGAATTCAATAAAACAAGTTCAAGAATTATTTTATCCGGGAATTATTAACGTCCAAATTGTCAACATGATCTTTGCTTTTTTTGTAGAGTAAAATTCAAGAATGATCTGAAGAATATTTCCATGAAAAGATCTTTGGATGAAACGCAAATATCGAGGATATTCTACTAATTTCATGGAGTATAGAAGTCAAAGTTTTAACCATTTGGGAATAATAAAGAATGGAATAACAAAAGAAATCACCATGCATGCATGCGATGAGGCCAGACAGGCAAAGTTATTCCAATGAGAATAATAAATAACGGAACCGGTCCGGCGTAAAACGCATTGCAGACGAGGATGTTCAACGAATAATAAAGAATGGAACCAGTCCGGCGTATAGCATGCAGACGGGATATTGCGGCGAAATGTAAAGGCAGAATAGTAAATGGAACCAGTGTCGGTGTAAAAACACATGCATGAGGATGTTCCAACAGAATAATAATAAAAAGGCGGAACGGTCGGTGTAAAAACATGACGCAGGATGTTCCAGCAGAATAATAGAAGAATGTCACCAAGTATAGGGTAAACCACGTATACAGGTTATTCCAATAGAATAATAAGAAATGGAATAACAATAGTTCTCTTCATGAATAAGAAAGAATAACACCCCTTAAGAGTACAACAAATAATATTCCCTACCTTAGAAGAGGCTGAATATTGGAAAAGTGAAGTAGCGAGAATACTTTTCTTCTTTCTCTCTATTGTTTCTCTCTCAGAGTTTCAAATTGAATTCGTAAGAAATAATGAAGAAATGAGCTTTCTATTTATATAGAAAAGCAGAGGGTGGCTCTTGGTCTTAACGAAGGGTCAAAATGACTCTTGTTAATATTGAAGAGACAACTACTATTTCTTGAAGGGTAATTAACCCTTGGAAACAGAAGAGGCGATTAACTCTTGGTAATATGAAGGGACAACTACTATTTGCGAAGGGGTAATTACTATTTGTGAAGGTAATTACTATTGACGAAGGTAATTCTTGTTGAAGAAGGTAATTACTATTGATGAAGGTAAATACTATTGGCGAAGGTAAATACTATTGACGAAAGTAATTACTATTCACAAAGGTAATTACTATTCACAAAGGTAATTACTATTGTGAAGAGACTCTTAGATGATGACATATGGGCCCCCCATAAAATAATCAAACTTACCACAAAGCGTCTCATAATGAGACTCTTTATATACATCGAGGATTGAATAAATATTACCACAAATCATTTTATTTTTAATCAACACATTTTTAATCTTTCAATAATTATTAATCATTTATAACTTGTCATCTCAATTAATAATATAACATATTATCTGAGATGATCTTGTGACAATAATTGAATCGATAATATAAGAGATATGATGCGCAATTATTGTAGCAATAATTGAGCATAGCTAAGTGACTTCTCACGTAAGCATCAATAATCAATACAAGTGTAACTACTACGCAACCACAGCGTATTCGCATCTTATTACCACTTAGGGTAGTTCAAGCAGTTTTAACAGTAACACCTCGTAGTTATTTTTATAGAAAGATAATTTTGTCATTTTCTAACTACGATAATACTTTCGTTTGTGGGGTCCACTAATGATTGAGCCGTCGTCGTCGAATATTCTCAAACCAAACGAATATTTTATAACAACTTGCTTACTTTGCAAAATTTATAAATATTACCCACAACTATAACATTATATCAAATTTATTACATAATATTCAAAAATAATATTTATAGAAAATTCATCTTTATTTATAAAAGTCGGGTCTTACAACCTCCCTTCTTATGAAATTTTGCCCTCGAAATTAGGTGCGTACTGGTATGTCGAAGAGGTAAGGATACCTTGATTTCATTTGATTCTAACTCCCAACTCATTTTCTCAACATCGTGGTTCCTCCACAAAACTTTGACTTGAGGTATAACCTTGGAGCGTAGAATATGTTCCTTCTTATCCAAAATTTGAACAGGAACCTCTTCATACGTCAAATCTTTCGCTATTTCGTCCGGTTCTAACTCAATAATATGGTTCAGGTCTTTCACATATTTACATAACATGGATATGTGAAAAACGTTATGAACACGAGACATACTTGGCGGTAAAGCGAGTCTATAGGCCACAGTTCCTACTCGATCGAGGATTAAAAATGGGCCGATGAATCAAGGATTGAGCTTTCCTCTCTTTCCAAATCTCGTAACTCCTTTCGATCTCCTATATCAAATTCCACGTCCTTTCGATGAAGATCAGCATAACTCTTTTGTCGATCTTGTGAGATTTTTATCGTTAATCGGATCATTTGAATCTTTTCCGTAGTCATACGTACCAACTCCGGTCCCAACAACGTTGCTTCACCCACCTCATCCCAAAGATACTTGAGAGCGACACTTTCTTCCATCTGGCGCTTGAATGGAGCCATGCCGATACTTGCTTGATAAGCTGTTGTTGTAGGAAAACTCCACCAATGGTAAGAACTTGTCCTAACTCCCTTGAAATCAAGGACACGAGTCTTAATAGATCTTCAAGAGTTTGAATAGTCCTCTCCATTGTCCGTCTAAAATTCGAGGATGATATGCGAGAGCTAAATCGTAAGTCTGTGCCCATAGCTTTTTGCAAACTAACCCAAAATCGTGAAGTGAATCTTGGGTCTCGATCAGAAACTATGGATACAGGCATACCATGCAGTCTTACAATCTCGTTTATAAACATACGAGCAAGATGTTTAAGTGTATAAGTTTCTCGTATCGGTAAGAAATGAGCAGACTTGGTCAATCTATCAACAATGACCCAAATCGCATCAATGCCTTGAGAAACCATAAAGCGGGGCCGTTGAATGAAATCCATGGTAATGTGCTCCCACTTCCATTCTAGAATTTCAAGTGGTTGCAATGGACCTTTTGGTACTTGATGGTCCACTTTAACTCGTTGATAAGTTAGACACCTTGAGATAAACAACGCTATCTCTCTCTTCATATTGCTCCACCAAAATGTATGACGAATATTATGATACATTTTGGTACTCCCAGGATGGATTGCAAATGGTGTGTTGTGCGCCTCCATCAAGATATGATACTTTAAATCAGGGCCGTTAGGAACACAAAGTCTGGAGTTGACTCGAAGTATTCCTTCTTCATCGATTCTTGCTTTCGGCATAGCACCTTCTTGCACTTTCTTCCTCATACGCATCAGCTCCAGTGCGTAGCTTGGCGACTTTAACTTTATCGATTAAAGTCGGTTCTACTCGTATACTCGCTATCATCACATGCGTCCACGAGTCTTTAACTCTATCTCCATCCTTTGCAAGTCACACAAAATGGGCCTTTGCGTTGACAATAACGCTTTTCGTACTTGCATATGATCTTCTACTCAATGCGTCACCACGACGTTCGCTTTTCCAGGATGATATTGGATGGTATGATCATAATCTTTCAACAGTTCAAGCCAACGTCGTTGTCGCATGTTGAGTTCCTTTTGAGTGAAGAAATATTTGAGGCTTCTATGATCCGTAAAGATCTCCACTTTCTCCCTATACAAGTAATGCCTCCAAATTTTAAGTGCAAAGACAACAACTGCCAATTCTAGATCATGAGTAGGATAATTCCTCTCATATTCTTTGAGTTGTCGCGAGGCATAGGCTATAACTTTTCCATGTTGCATGAGAACACATCCCAACCCTTTGCACGAAGCATCCTTTGTAGATGACAAATCCCTCAAGGCAGGATGGTATTGTCGAGCAGGTCTTTGAAATAAGTCTCCTCTTGAGTTCTTGAAAACTCTTCTCACATTCTTTGCTCCAACTAAACTTTGTATCTTTCGAGTCAATTTGAGTCGATGGAGTAGCGATTCGAGAAAATCCTTCCACGAATCTCCGATAATAACCAGCTAAACCGAGAAAGCTACGTACTTTGGTCACTAATTTAGGTTGTTCCCAGCTTTGAATAGCTTCAATCTTTGCTGGGTCAACAGATATTCCATGACTTGATACCACGCGCCCAAGGAATGCTACTTCTTCAAGCTAGAACTCGCATTTCTTCAACTTGGCATAAAGCTTATATTCACGAAGCTTTTGGAGTGTCAGCCTCAAGTGTTGCTCATGATCTTCACGGCTTTTGGAATAAATAAGGATGTCATCAATAAAGGCGACCACAAAGTGATCTAAATATTCCTTGAATCTTTGGGTTCATCATATCCATGAAGGCGGTAGGAGCATTAGTCAATCCAAAGGACATGACTAGGAATTCATAATGCCCGTCTGGGGAGTTCCGAAAAGTCGTCTTTGGAATGTCACGGTTCTAATCTTCAATTGGTGATATCAGGAACGAAGATCAATCTTTGAAAAGAATTTGGCTCCTTGCAAGTTGGTCAAACAGGTCATCAATACGTGGCAATGGATACCTATTTTTGATGGTGACATGATTGACTCCCGATAATCAATACAAAGTCGCATACTCCCATCTTTCTTCTTCACGAATAGAGCAGAGCACCCCAAGGAGATGTACTAGGACGAATAAAGCCGATGTCTAACAATTCCTGCAGTTGGGTCTTTAACTCCACGAAGTTCAATAGAGCCATTCGACATGGGGCTTTGGAAATAGGTTTTGTCACCGGGTTCAAGGTCGATACAAAATTCAATTTCAAGCTACGGGGTAGGCGGGAAGTTCTTGGGAATATGTCGGAAATTTATTAACAATAGAAATATCGTTCAAAAGCGGCGTATTTTTGTTTAAATCGTGACATGAGCTAAGAAAGCTTGACATAGTTTTTAATAAGCGAATAGCTTTATGGCTTGAGATGACCGTGATTGATTTTAATGGTTTGTCGTTTGAATTAGCATAATAGGTTGATTAGGAATATGAAAGCTAACAACCTTACGAAAACAATCAATTTTTGCATGATAAGTAGTTAACCAATCAATCCCTAGAATCACGTCAAATGCAAGTATTTTTAATGAAATAAGATCGACGGGTAATGTGAGGGTACCGATTTAAACCAAACAAGACTTATAAGCGAGTGGATGTAATGAAGGTTTCTCCCAGCGGAGTTTCCACAGATAAGTCAAAGTCTAATTTCTCTAGAGTCAAATTTAATCGATGGCGCAAGTAGGAGAAATAAAAGAATGGGTAGAAGCAGGTATCAAATAAAGTATAGACTTCATTAGAGTTTATGATAAGCTTACCCGTGATGACCTCATTCGGGTTCCTTGCTCTCTGGGAGGTCACAACAAACGCTCTCCCTTGCACTACAAGGGTTTGACTTTTCGGGACGACCTTTGGTGCCTCCATCCTAGTTGAATTTATCTTGATGAAATGACAAAATCGAGCTAAGTGACCTTCTCTTCCACAATTATAACATGCTTTGAATGACATATGGGCTTGATTCGGATGATGTGTCCCTCTCCTCCGCATTTGAAGCATATGATAGGTGGTATTTCTCCTTCCTTAACAACTGGTCTTTGGTCTTGACGTCTTTCCATCATTGTTGAATCTCCTTTTCTTGAAATGTCCATTCTTATTGTTTTGGCCTACGATTACCCATAGAAGTGGTTACCATATCCCGTGGGTTGATTCCCTCCACGCTTGTTGTCACCGCCCGATGACTACTCTCATTTGGTATTATAATTTTTCTTAAATTTGCTCTCTTTTAGTTGCGTTGACTCGTTATATCGCTCCACTAACTTAGCCCTATTTACAACATCCGAATACAAACAAAGTTTATGAGAAATAAGATGTTGGCGTATCTCGACTTCAAACCTCTTAAAAACATTCGCGCCATTCTCTCTTCATTATCCACCAAGTGGGATGCTGGCCGTGATAACTTCGCAAATTTTGCCTCGTATTGACGACACGGTCATATTGTTTTGTTCCAACTTGATAAACTCCACCTCCTTCACGTGGCGAATACTTTCGGGAAAGTATTTGACGTTGAACGACTCTGGAACTTCTCCCAAGATATCTTGATCTAAACGAGGTTGAGTACGTTTACCGATTCCCCACCGATGTCGCCTCTCCGCGCCAACATAAAGGTGGCAAAGGGAACCTTTTGCTCCTCGGAGCATCCCAAGACATAAAATATCTTGGTAATCTGCTTTATCCATGCTTCCGCCGAAGTGGTTTTGGCTCTCCTTAAACTCGGTGGTCCCAGCTCCTTGAATTGTTTAGCGGTGATCACCGAGAGTTTTCCGTGTTTCCACCTACGTTTTGGATGAGAGTCGCTCTACTTTCTTTGTTGCATAAATTGCATAAAGCCTCGAACATTTGATCATTCATCATTTGGTCGGTGTTGTTGTTTGCATGAGGATTGTCGCCTTCCTAATGCACATTATCACGATTATTGATATATGGTGAATCAACGATCGCTTTGTGCTCCATTGCTATTCTCAACATTCTCGAGATGTCATTTTGAGAATCATCGCCACAAAACAAAAGGTTAATTGACATATAACCAATTATCCCTATATTACGTGACCAATAAAATAGCACATAAACTTAGGTAGGTCATACTAGCGAAGGTATTCCCGTCTCTCCCTCCTAGTACTATTCTCACATCTTAGCTGAGGATCATATCCTAAGCTTTGATACCAATTATGGCGCCCCAAAATTAGGTATACACCACCCATCTTGGGTAGTCGGATACATAGTGCTGTAATTTAAATACAACTTACTAATATAAGCGTAGGTATACAATCGACATAAAGCGTGAGTTTGAATACAAATATTGTCTACTAGATATTATACAAACTCTAAAGGAGTCCTCATTACAATTATTATCACACTATTTCACGAGTAATAGTCGGGACTACTAATGCTATCTTGGGACCATTACTCCGTTCCCTGGCTCGTCCAGTTATATTCTCATTTCACGAAGAAACGGTGAAAGAAAGGGTGAGCTCAACTAGCTCGAAGAAGAAATATTATGACTAAGATAATGCGAGAATAAATTATCATTAGCCTTCAACGATGTTAAACCGATAAAATATAATGAACATCAAGTTTAACTACGGTGAACCCAACAATCCATTAAAAGAGTCAAGTAGAAAATAAAATCTACTATCTTTTATGATTTAAAAGGTTTTCATCATCTTTGTTATAATTTGAGTCTCGACTTTAATAAATATTCCACATCATCGAATCACCCCTACACTACTGACCGAGGATATTCTTTAGTATCACGACCACAATTATTCATGCACTACGGCCAAGAATAGTTGTGTATTCATTAATGGTCATGATCATGCCAACAAGCGTCCATCAATGCACTTACTGACCATCGAGGATTTTTACCACATCATTTGTAACATTACTACCATGATTACACCGAATAGTCTCGGTCATAATCATACCAAGTCCATCTATGCACTACAAAGCCACGGATGACTTTCAACATAATATAAACATGAGGATGATGACAATGATATAAGAATTCAATAAAACAAGTTCAAGAATTATTTTATCCCAGAATTATTAACGTCCAACTTGTCAACATGATCTTTGTTTTGTAGAGTAAAATTCAAGAATGATCGGAAGAATATTTCCATGAAAAGATCTTTGGATGAAACGCAAATATCAAGGATATTCTACTAATTTCATGGAGTATAGAAGTCAAAGTTTTAACCAATTTGGGTATAATAAAGAATGGAATAACAAAAGAAATCACTATGCATGCGATAGGCCGCATGATGCGAGTTATTCCAACAGAATAATAAATAATGGAACCAGGTCCGGCGTAAAACGCACAGACAGGATGTTCCAACAGAATAATAAAGAATGGAACCAGGTCCGGCGTATAGCACAGACAGGATATTCCGACAGAAATGTAAAGACGGAATAGTAAATGGAACCAGGTCCGGTGTAAAACACACAGACAGGATGTTCCAACAGAATAATAATAATAAAAGGCGGAACCGGTCGGTGTAAAACATGAGCAGGATGTTCCAACAGAATAATAGAAGAATGTCACCAAGTATAGGGTAAACCACGTATACAGGTTATTCCAACAGAATAATAAGAAATGGAATAACAACAGTTCTCTTCATGAATAAGAAAGAATAACACCCCTTACGAGTACAACAAATAATATTCCCTACCTTAGAAGAACTGAATATTGGAAAAGTGAAGTAGCAGAATACTTTTCTTATTTCTCTCTATAGTTTCTCTCTCTAGAGTTTCAGTGAATTCGTAAGAAATAATGAAGGAATGAGCTTTCTATTTATAGAAAAACTGAGGGTGTCTCTTGGTCTTAACGAAGGGTCAAAATGACTCTTGGTAATATTGAAGAGACAACAACTATTTGCGAAGGGGTAATTAACCCTTGGAACACCGAAGAGGCAGTTAACTCTTGGTAATATTGAAGGGACAACTACTATTTGCGAAGGGGTAATTACTATTGACGAAGGTAATTACTATTGAAGAAGGTAATTACTATTGACGAAGGTAAATACTATTGACGAAGGTAATTACTATTCACAAAGGTAATTACTATTCACAAAGGTAATTACTATTGACGAAGAGACTCTTAGATGATGACATATGGCCCCCCCATAAAATAATCAAACTTACCACAAACGTCTCATAACAGACTCTTTATATACATCAAGGATTGAATAAATATTACCACAAATCATTTTATTTTTAATCAACACATTTTTAATCTTTCAACAATTATTAATCATTTATAACTTGTCGTCTCAATTAATAATATAACATATTATACGAGATGATCTTGTGACAATAATTGAATCAATAATATAAGAGATATGATGCAAGAATTCTTTGTAGTAATAATTGAGTATAGCTAAGTGACTTCTCACGTAAGCATCAATAATCAATACCGTGTGCTACTATGCAACCACGCCAGTATCGCATACTTTTACCACCGGGGTAGTTCAACGGTTTTAACGGTAACACCTCCGTAGTTATTTTTATAGAAAGATAATTTTGTCGCTTTTCTTAACTACGACAATACTTCCGTTAATGGGGTCCATTAATGATCGAGTCGTCGTACGAATATTCCCCAACAAAAAGAATATTTCCCGAACCAAACGAATATTTTATAACAACTTGCTTACTTTGCAAAATTTATAAATATTACCCACAACTATAACATTATATCAAATTTATTCCATAATATTCAAAAATAATATTTATAGAAAATTCATCTTTATTTATAAAAAGTCGGGTCTTACAACCTCCCTTCTTATGAAATTTAGCCCTCGAAATTAGGGTGCGATGCACTGGTATGTCGAAGAGGTAAGGATACCTTGATTTCATTTTAGATTCTAACTCCCAAGTCATTTCCTCAACATCGTGGTTCCTCAACAAAACTTTGACTTGAGGTATAACCTTGGAGCGTAGAATATGTTCCTTCTTATCCAAAATTTGAACAGGAACCTCTTCATACGCCAAATCTTACGCTATTTAAATGGGTTCTAACTCAATAATATGGTTCGGGTCTTTCACATATTTACGTAACATGGATATGTGAAAAACGTTATGAACACGAGACATATTTGGCGGTAAAGCGAGTCTATAGGCCACAGTTCCTACTCGATCGAGGATTAAAAATGGACCGATGAATAGTAATTACCTTCTTCAATAGTATTTACCTTCGTCAATAGTAATTGCCTTCTTCAATAGTAATTACCTTCGTCAATAGTAATTACCTTCATCAATAGTAATTACCCCTTCGCAAATAGTAGTTGTCCCTTGAATATTACCAAGAGTTAACTGCCTCTTCGGTGTTCCAAGGGTTAATTACCCCTTCGTAAATAGTAGTTTTCCCTTCAATATTACCAAGAGTCATTTTGACCCTTCGTTAAGACCAAGAGCCACCCTCAGTTTTTCTATAAATAGAAAGCTCATTCCTTCATTATTTCTTACGAATTCACTGAAACTCTAGAGAGAGAAACTATAGAGAGAAAGAAGAAAAGTATTCTGATACTTCAATTTTCCAATATTCAGTTCTTCTAAGGTAGGGAATATTATTTGTTGTACTCGTAAGGGGTGTTATTCTTTCTTATTCATGAAGAGAACTGTTGTTATTCCATTTCTTATTATTCTATTGGAATAACCTCAGATACGGTTTACCCTTTACTTGGTGACATTCTTCTATTATTCTCATTGGAACATCGGGTTACGTGTGTTTTACTATGGACTGGTTCCATCTTTATTATTATCTCATTGGAACATCCTCGATCGTGTGTTTTACACCGGACTTCGGTTCCATTCTTTATTATTCGTTGGAACATCACGTCTCGTCAGTTTTGTAGGACTGGTTCCGTTATTTATTATTCTGTTGGAATAACTTTTCGCTGTCATGGGCCTATCGCATGCATGGTGATTTCTTTTGTTATTCCATTCTTTATTATACCCAAATTGGTTAAAACTTTGACTTCTATACTCCATGAAATTAGTAGAATATCCTTGATATTTGCGTTTTATCTAGTATCTTTTCATGGAAATATTCTTCCGATCATTCTTGAATTTTACTCTACAAAACAAAGATCGTGTCGACAATTTGGACGTTAATAATTCTCGGATAAAATAATTCTTGAACTTGTTTTATTGAATTCTTATATCATTGTCATCATCCTCATGTTTATATTATGTTGAAAGTCATACGTGGCTCAGTAGTGCATAGATGGACTTGGTATGATTATGACGAGAGACTATTCGGTGTAATCATGACCGTAATGTTACAAATGATGTGGTAAAAATCCTCAATGGTCAGTAGTGCATTGATGGACGATTGTTGGCATGATCATGACCATTAATGAATACACAACTATTCTTGGCCGTAGTGCATGAATAATTGTGGTCGTGATACTAAAGAATATCCTTGGTCAGAAAGTGCGAGGGGTGATTCGATGATGTGGAATATTTATTAAAGTTTGAGTCTCAAATTTATAACAAATGATGAAAAACCTTTTAAATCATAAAAGATAGTAGATTTTATTTTCTACTTGACTCTTTTTAATGGATTGTTGGTTCATTGTAGTTAAACTTGATGTTCATTATATTTTATCGGTTTAACATTGTTGTAGGCTAATGATAATTTATTACGCATTATCTTTGTCATAATATTTCTTCTTTGAGATAGTTGAGCTCACCCTTTCTTTTTCACCGTTCTCTTCGTGAAATGAGAATATAATTTGGGACGAGTGGGAACGGAGTAATGGTCGAGAGGATAGCATTAGTAGTCCTCACTATTCTGTGAAATAGTGTGATAATAATTGTAATGAGGACTCCTTTTGAGTTTGTATAATATCTAGTAGACAATATTTGTATTCAAACTCACGGTTTATGTCGTATTGCATATACCTACGCTTATATTAGTAAGTTGTATTTAAATTTCGTACCATGTATCCGACTACCCAAGATGGGTGATGTATACCTAATTTTGGGGGCGTCACGGTTAAGTATCGAGCTTAGGATATGATCCCGGCTAAGATGTGAGAATAGTACTAGGAGGGGAGGCGGGAATACCTTCGCTAGTATGACCTACCTAAGTTTATTTGTTATTTAATTGGTCGGTCAGAGTATATGGATAATATTTGATATATTAATTAACTCTTGCGTTGTGGCAGTGTTTGGAAATGGCAGCTGAAAATATTCACAATGGAGTGAATGTGACCGTTGTGACACCTTTAATCACTAATCAGGTTAATGCAGTGTCAGACGAGGAACAAATTAGAGAACTTCTGTTATTCCATTCTTTATTATTCTGTTGGAATAACCTGTAAAAGTGGCATACCCTATACATGACCTGTATAAGCGGAATACCCTATACTTGGTGAAATCCTTATATTATTCCATTCTTATTTATTTACATTGGAATAAACTCAGATACGCATGAATCCCCTATACTTGGTGACATTCTTCTATTATTTTATTATTCCGTTGGAACATCCATGCATCAGGTTTTACGCTAGGACTGGTTCCGCCTTTTTATTATTCTCATCTTTATTATTCTATTGGAATATCTTGTGCGTGTGTTTTACAGGACACGGGTTCATCTTTATTATTCTCATTTATTATTTTGTTGGAATAACTCGCCTATGCATGCGAAGTACCGCATGCATGGTGATTTCTTTTGTTATTTCATTCGCTATTATACTCAAATTGGTTAAAATTTTGACTTCTATACTCCATGAATTTAGTAGAATATCCTTGATATTTCATGCGTTTCATCCAGTATCTTTTCATGAAAATATTCTTCTGATCATTCTTGAATTTTACTCTACAAAACAGTATCATGTTGACAATTTGGACGTTAATAATTCCTAGATAAATTAATTCTTGAACTTGTTTTATTGAATTATTATGTCATTGTCATCATCCTCATGTTATATTATGTTATCTTTGGCTTACGTGAATAGATGAACTTAGTATGATTATGACCAGGGATCATTCGGTATAATCATGGCTTGATATAAATGATGTGACAAAAGTCGTAAGTGGCCTGTAATGCAGTGATGGATAGTTTTTGGTATGATTATGACCAGGGGTGATTCGGTATAGTCATGACCATTGATAATTTGATGAAAATCCTTGACCGTGGTACATGGATGATTAGATATTGTGGTTTATTCATTAAACTGAGTCTTAGTGATAAAAATTGATGAAAACCTTTTAAAATCTAAAAGATAGTAGACTTTATTTTCTACCTGACTCTTTTAATGGATTGCATATTCCGCTGCAGTTAAACTAGTTGTCTATTGTATTTTATCAGTTTAACATTGTTTAAGACTATTGATAATTTATTCGCATTATCTTAGTTATAATATTTCTTCTTTGGGCTAGTTGAGCTCACCCTTTCTTTCACTTTGTTCTCTTCAGAAATGAGAATATAGTGGGACGAGTCTGGGAAAAGAGTGATGGTCCCGAAGATAGCATTAGTAGTCCTCACTATTCTGTTAAATAGTGTGAAAATAAATGTAATGAGGACTCCTTGAGTATGGATATTGTCTAAATGACAATATTCTTATTAGAACTCTCAGTTTATGTATTGTCGTATGTTACACGACAGATGTATAATTAAGTTTTATTTGAATTTCTGTACCATGTATCTGACTACCCAAGATGGGTGATGTATACCTAATTTTGGGGGCGTCACAGTTGGTATCAAAGCTTAGGGATATGATCCCTGGCTAAGATGTGAGAATAGTACTAGGAGGGGAGAGACGGGGAATACCTTCGCTAGTATGACCTACCTAAGTTTATGTGCTATTTTATTGGGCTCATCGTAATATAGGGATAATTTGTTACATGTCAATTAACCTTTTGTTTTGTGGCGATATCTAAAAATGACATCCGAGAATGTTGAGAATAGAATGGAGCACAAAGCGATCGTTGATTCACCACATATCAATAATCAGGATAATGTGCATCAGGAAGGCGACAATCCTCATGCAAACAACAACACTGACCAAATGATGAATGATCAAATGTTCAGAGGCTTTATGCAATTTATGCAACAAAGAAAGTAGAGAGTGACTCTGTCCAAAACGTAGGTGGAAACACGGAAAACTCTCGGGCGGTCACTGCTAAACAATTCAAGGAGCTGGGACCACCGGAGTTTAAGGGAGAGCCAAAACCACTTCTGGTGGAAGCATGGATAAAGAAGATTACCAAGATATTTGATGTATTGTGATGCTCCGAGCAGCAAAAGGTTCCCTTTGCCACCTTTATGTTGCGTGGAGAGGCAGATTACTGGTGGGCATCGGTAAAACGTACTCAACCTGCTGTACTGAAGATATCTTGGGAGAAGTTCCAGGAGCTGTTCAACGACAAATACTTTCCTGAAAGTATTCGCCATATGAAGGAGGTGGAGTTTATCAAGTTGGAACAAAACAATATGACCGTGTCGCAATACAAGGCAAAATTTGCGGAGTTATCACGGTTTGCGTCCCACTTGGTGGATAATGAAGAGAGAATGGCGCGAATGTTTTTAAGAGGTTTGAAGCCGGAGATACGTCAACATCTTATTTCTCATAAACTGTGTTTGTATTTAGATGTTGTAAATAGGGCTCAGTTAGTGGAGCGCGATAACGAGTCAACGCAACTAAAAGAAGCGTAGGAAAAATTATAATACCAAAGAAGAGTAGTCATGAAGCGGTGACAACAAGCGTGGAGGAATCAACGGGCGGATATGGTAACCACTTGATGGTAATTAGGCCAAAACAATAAGAATGGACATTTCAAGAAAAGGAGATTCAACAATGATGGAAAGACGTCAAGACCAAAGACCACGCTGTTGTTAAGGAAGGAGAAAGACCACCTATCATATGCTTCAAATGCGGAGGAGAGGGACACATCGATCCGAATCGCGCCATGCGCAGTCAAAGCATGTTATAATTGTGGAAAGAAGGTCACTTAGCTCGATTTTGTCGCCATCAAGACAAATTCAACTAGGATGGAGGCACCAAAGGTCCCAAAAAGTCAAAGCCCGGTAGTCAAGTGGAGAGGCGTTTGTTGTGACCTCCCAAAGAGCAAGGAACCCGAATGAGGTCATCACGGGTAAGCTTATCATAAACTCTAATGAAGTCTATACTTTATTTGATACAGGTTCTACCCATTCTTTTATTTCTCTTACTTGCGCTCATCGATTAAATTTGACTCGGAGAAATTAGACTTTGACTTATCTCGTGGAAACTCCGTTGGGAGAAACCTTCATTACATCCATCGTTTATAAGTCTTGTTTGGTTCAAATCGGTACCCTCACATTACCCGTCGATCTTATTTCATTAAAATACTTGCATTTGACGTGATTCTAGGGATTGATTGGTTAACTACTTATCATGCAAAATTGATTGTTTTCGTAAGGTTGTTAGCTTTCATATTCCTAATCAACCTATTATGCGAATTCAAACGACCAAACCATTAAAATCAATCACGGTCATCTCAAGCCATAAAGCTATTCGTTTATTAAAAACGGATGTCAAGCTTTCTTAGCTCATGTCATGATTTAAACAAAAATACGTCGGTTTTGAACGATATTTCTATTGTTAATAAATTTCGACGTATTCAGAAGAACTTCACGGCCTACCCAGAGCGTGAAATTGAATTTTGTATCGACCTTGAACCCGCAGACAAAACCTATTTCCAAAGCCCCATATCGAATGGCTCTATTGAACTTCAGAGTTAAAGACCCAACCGCAGGAATTGTTAGACATTGGCTTTATTCATCCTAGTACTTCTCCTTGGGGTGCTCTTGTTCTATTCGTGAAGAAGAAAGATGGGAGTATGCGACTTTGTATTGATTATCGGGAGTTGAATCATGTCACCATCAAAATAGGTATCCATTGCCACGTATTGATGACTTGTTTGACAATTTGCAAGGAGCCAAATTCTTTTCAAAGATTGATCTTTGTTAGGATATCACCAATTGAAGATTAGACCCACGACATTCCAAAGACGGCTTTCGGAACTCCTCGAGACGGGCATTATGAATTCCTAGTCATGTCCTTTGGATTGACTAATGCTCCCCGCCGCCTTCATGGATATGATGAACCGAGTATTCAAGGAATATTTAGATCACTTTGTGGTCGTCTTTATTGATGACATCCTTATTTATTCCAAAAGCCGTGAAGATCATGAAAGCAACACTTGAGGCTGACACTCCAAAAGCTTCGTGAATATAAGCTTTATGCCAAGTTGAAGAAATACGAGTTCTAGCTTGAAGAAGTAGCATTCCTTGGGCACGTGGTATCAAGTCATGGAATATCTGTTGACCCAAAGAAAGATTGAAGCTATTCAAAGCCGGGAACAACCTAAATCGAAGGAGAAAGCACGTAGCTTTCTCGGTTTAATTTGGTTATTATCGGAGATTCGTGGAAGGATTTTCTCGAATCGCTACTCCATTGACTTAGCTAACTCGAAAAGATACAAAGTTCGGTTGGAGCGCAGAATGTGAGAAGAGTTTTCAAGAACTCAAGAGGAGACTTATTTCAGCACCTGTTCTGACAATACCATCTGGCTCGGAACTGTGACGCCCCCAAAATTAGGTATACATCACCCATCTTGGGTAGTCGATACATGGTACGTAATTTAAATACAACTTACTAATATAAGCTGTGGTACAATACGACATAAACTGTGAGTTTGAATACAAATATTGTCTACTAGATATTATACAAACTCAAAAGGAGTCCTCATTACAATTATTATCACACTATTTCACAGAATAGTGAGGACTACTAATGCTATCCTCTGGACCATTACTCCGTTCCCCGACTCGTCCCAGCTATATTCTCATTTCACAAGAGAAACGGTGAAAGAAAGGGTGAGCTCAACTAGCTCAGTAAGAAATATTATGACTAAGATAATGCAGAATAAATTATCATTAGCTTACAACAGTGTTAAACTGATAAAATATAATGAACATCAAGTTTAACTACAGCGGAACCAGCAATCCATTAAAAGAGTCAAGTAGAAAATAAAATCTACTATCTTTTATGATTTAAAAGGTTTTCATCAACGTTATAAATTGAGACTCAAACTTTAATAAATATTCCACATCATCGAATCACCCCTGCACTACGGCCAAGGATATTCTTTAGTATCACGACCACAATTATTCATGCACTACGGGACAAGAATAGTTGTGTATTCATTAATGGTCATGATCATGCCAACAACTGTCCATCAATGCACTACTACTAATCGAGGATTTTTACCACATCATTTGTAACATTACGGCCATGATTACAACGAATAGTCTCTCGGTCATAATCATACCAAGTCCATCTATGCTTCTGTGCCACACAGATGATTTTCAACATAATATAAACATGAGGATGATGACAATGATATAAGAATTCAATAAAACAAGTTCAAGAATTATTTTATCCAGAATTATTAACGTCAAATTATCAACATGATCTTGTTTTGTAGAGTAAAATTCAAGAATGATCGAAGAATATTTCCATGAAAAGATATTGGATGAAACGCAAATATCAAGGATATTCTACTAATTTCATGGAGTATATAAGTCAAAGTTTTAACCATTTGGGCATAATAAAGAATGGAATAACAAAAGAAATCACTATGCATGCGATAGATCAGCGCACAAGCGAGTTATTCCAATAGAATAATAAATAACGGAACCAGTCCGCCGTAAAAGCGCATGCATGTGTGATGTTCCAACCGAATAATAAAGAATGGAACCAGGTCCGCCGTATAGCATGCATGGGATATTCGGCGAAATGTAAAGACAGAATAGTAAATGGAACCGGTGTGGGTGTAAAACACACACGGACGGGATGTTCCAATGTAATAATAATAAAGATTTTAACCAGTCAGGTGTAAAACACATGCATGTGATGTTCAGCGAGAATAATAGAAGAATGTCACCAAGTATAGGGTAAACCGCGTATACAGGTTATTCCAATAGAATAATAAGAAATGGAATAACAACAGTTCTCTTCATGAATAAGAAAGAATAACACCCCTTATGAGTACAACAAATAATATTCCCTACCTTAGAAGAACTGAATATTGGAAAAGTGAAGTAGCAGAATACTTTTCTTCTTTCTCTCTATAGTTTCTCTCTCTAGAGTTTCAGTGAATTCGTAAGAAATAATGAAGGAATGAGCTTTCTATTTATAGAAAAACAGAGGGTGGCTCTTGGTCTTAACGAAGGGTCAAAATGACTCTTGGTAATATTGAAGAGACAACTACTATTTCATGAAGGGTAATTAACCCTGGAACAATCAAGAGGCGCTTAACTCTTGGTAATATTGATGGGACAACTACTATTTGCGAAGGGATAATTACTTATCGACGAAGGTAATTACTATCGACGAAGGTAATTACTATTGAAGAAGGTAATTACTATCGATTTAAGGTAAATACTATCGACGAAGGTAAATACTATCGACGAAGGTAATTATTTATTCATAAAGGTAATTACTATTCACAAAGGTAATTACTATTGACGAAGAGACTCTTAGATGATGACATATGGGCCCCCATAAAATAATCAAACTTACCACAAACGTCTCATAATGACTCTTTATATACATCAAGGATTGAATAAATATTACCACAAATCATTTTATTTTTAATCAACACATTTTTAATCTTTCAACAATTATTAATCATTTATAACTTGTCATCTCAATTAATAATATAACATATTATCTGATGATAATCTTGTGACAATAATTGAATCAATAATATAAGAGATATGATGCAGCAATTACTGTAGCAATAATTGAGTATAGCTAAGTGACTTCTCACGTAAGCATCAATAATCAATACCGTGTGCTACTATGCAACCACGCGTATTACTGTACTTTTACCACCGGGTAGTTCAACAGTTTTAACAGTAACACCTCCGCCGTTATTTTTATAGAAAGATAATTTTGTCGTTTTCTAACTACGACAATACTTCCGTTGTGAGGTCCACTAATGATTAAGTCGTCGCATTTAATATTCCCCCAACAAAAAAGAATATTCCCAGACCAAACGTAATATTTTATAACAACTTGCTTACTTTGCAAAATTTATAAATATTACCCACAACTATAACATTCTATCAAATTTATTCCATAATATTCAAAAATAATATTTATAGAAAATTCATCTTTATTTATGAAAGCTGGGGTCTTACAACCTCCCCTTCTTATGAAATTTCGCCCTCGAAATTAGGGTACGTACCTGGTATGTCGAAGAGGTAAGGATACCTTGATTTCATTTTAGATTCTAACTCCCAAGTCATTTCTAAACACTACCACAACACAAGAGTTAATTAATACATCACATATTATCCCTATACTCTGACCGACCAATTAAATAACAAATAAACTTAGGTAGGTCATACTAGCGAAGGAATTCCCCGTCTCTCCCCTCCTAGTTCTTATCTCGCATCTTAGCCAAGGATCATATCCCTAAGCTTTGATACCAACTGTGACGCCCCCAAAATTAGGTATACGTCACCCATCTTGGGTCGCCACTTACATGGTACATAAATTCAAATACAAACTTAATTATACATCATCACGTCAGTAACATACGACAATACATAAACTGAGAGTTATAATAGGAATATTGTCATTTAGACAATATCCATACTCAAGGAGTCCTCATTACATTTATTGTCACACTATTTAACAGAATAGTGAGGACTACTAATGCTATCTTCGGGACCATCACTCTTTTCCCCGACTCGTCCGCCTATATTCTCATTTCTCAAGAGAACAAAGTGAAAGAAAGGGTGAGCTCAACTAGCCCAAGAAGAAATATTATAACAAAGGTAATGCGTAATAAATTATCAATAGTCTTCAACAATGTTAAACCGATAAAATACAATAGACAACCGCTTTAATCTGCGCAATGAATATGCAATCCATTAAAAGAGTCAAGTAGAAAATAAAGTCTACTATCTTTTAGATTTTAAAAGGTTTTCATCAATTTTATCACTAAGACTCGCTTTAATGAATAAACCACAATATCTAATCATCCCGTATCACTGGCCAAGGATTTTCATCAAATTATCAATGGTCATGACTATACCGAATCACCCCCGGTCATAATCATACCAAAAACTATCCATCATCGTGACATACAGACCAATCGACGACTTTTGTCACATCATTTATATCAAGCCATGATTATACCGAATGATCCTCGGTCATAATCATACTAAGTTCATCTATGCACGTAAGCCAAAGATAACATAATATAACATGAGGATGATGACAATGACATAATAATTCAATAAAACAAGTTCAAGAATTAATTTATCCAGAATTATTAACGCCCAAATTGTCAACATGATCTTTGCTTTTGAAGAGTAAAATTCAAGAATGATCGTAAGAATATTTCCATGAAAAGATACTAGATGAAACGCAAATATCAAGGATATTCTACTAAATTAATGGAGTATAAGTCAAAATTTTAACCAACCGAGTATAATAAAGAATGAAATAACAAAAGAAATCACCATGCATGCGATTAAGATCAGATAGACAAAGTTATTCCAATGTAATAATAAATACATAATAATAAAGATGTAACTGTGTCCCGTGTAATAATAACAGATTTTAAATGATATTCCAATACAATAATAATATTCCAATGTAATAATAAAATAATAAAAAGCGGAACCAGTCCCGCCAAAAAGCATGCATGTGATGTTCAAACTAATAATAAAATAATAGAAGAATGTCACCAAGTATAGGGGATTTCAGATACACAAAGTTATTCCAATGTAATAAATAAGAATGGAATAATATAAGGATTTCACCAAGTATAGGGTATTCGTATATATATAAGTCATGTATAGGTATGCCACTTTTACAAAAGTTATTCCAATGTAATAATAAAGAATGGAATAATGTAAGTTCTCTTCATGAATAAAAAAAATAACACCCCTTACTAAGTACAACAAATAATATTCCCTACCTTAGAAGAGTCGAGTATGGAAAAGTAAAGTAGCAAAATACTTTTCTTCTTTCTCTCTATAGTTTCTCTCTGTAGTTTCAATTGAATTCGTAAGAAATAATGAAGGAATGAGCTTTCTATTTATAGAAAACCGAGGGTGGCTTTGGTCTTAACAAAGGGTCAAAATGACTTCTTGGTAATATTAAAGAGACAACTACTATTCATGAAGGGGTAATTACTATCGTAATTACAATCAAGAAGGTAATTCGTAATAATGGACAAAGGTAATTACTAATTTAAGGTAAATACTATTGACGAAGGTAATTACAATTCACAAAGGTAATTACTATTCACAAAGGTAATTACTATTCACAAAAGTAATTACTATTGACGAAGGTAAATACTATTCACAAAGGTAATTTCTATTCACAAAGGTAATTACTATTGACGAAGGTAATTACTATTCACAAAAGTAATTACTATTGACGAAGGTAAATACTATTCACAAAGGTAATTACTATTCACAAAGGTAATTACGATTGACGAAGGTAATTACTATTCACAAAGGTAATTACTATTCACAAAGGTAATTACTATTGACGAAGGTAATTACTATTCACAAAGGTAATTACTATTGACGTAGGGACTCTTAGATGATGACATATGGGCCCCCCCATAAAATAATCAAAATTACCACAAACGTCTCATAACAAACTCTTTATATACATCAAGGATTGAATAAATATTACCACAAATCATTTTATTTTTAATCAACACATATTTAATCTTTCAACAATTATTAATCATTTATAACTTGTCGTCTCAATTAATAATTTAATACTATAACATATTATATGTATGATATCGTGACAATAATTGAATCAATAATATAAGAGATATGATGCGTTAATTATCAGAGCAATAATTGAGCATACCGAGTGACTTCTCACGTAAGCATCAATAATCAATATCGTGTGCTACTATACAACCACGCCAGACATCGCATTTTTTTACTACCGGGTAGTTCAACAGCTTTTGATTCAGAACACCTCCGCCAAGTTATTTTTTTATAGAAAATAATTTTGTCATTTTCTAACTACGATAATACTTCCGTTGTGGGGTCCACTAATGATCGAGTCGTCGCATTTAATATTCCCCGACAAAAAGAATATTCCCCACCAAACTAATATTTTATAACAACTTGCTTACTTTGCAAAATTTATTAATATTACCCACAACTATAACATTATATCAAATTTATTCCATAATATTCAAAAATAATATTTATAAAAATTCATCTTTATTTATAAAAGTCGGGTCTTACAACCTCCCTTCTTATGAAATTTCACCCTCGAAATTAGGGTACGACTCGATATGATAAAGAGGTGAGGATACCTTGAATACCTTTATCGTTAAAATATTAAATTCATCTTCGCAATCCTACCAAAGATATTCATTAACAATTCATCTTTGCACTACAGCCAAAGATATACAATCAGAAACCAATAATGCCGAGACGCAATTAATAGTATCACGATCAATTAATTATCCATGCACTATCGCCAAGGATATTCGTGTTTTCAATTACGGCCATGATTATACCGAATAATCCTTGGTCATAATCATACCAAGTCTATCAATGCACTACTACCAAAGATGACTTTTACTACATCCATGAATTAATATTTCATCACGAGACTCAAATTTCAATAATTAATCCATATCATCGGATCATCCTCGACTACGTGCCAATGATATTCATTAGTATCACGACCATTTAATTATCCATGCACTACTACCAAAGATAATCGTGTATTCATTAGTATCACGACCACAAATTATCCATGCACTACTACCAAAGATAATCGTGTATTCATTAAGATCACGACCACAAATTATCCATGCACTACTACCAAAGATAATCGTGTATTCATTAGTATCACGACCACAAATTATCCATGCACTACGGCCAAAGATAATCGTGTTTTCAATTACTTGTTATAATTATACCCAACAATCCCTCGGTCCTAATCATACCAAGTCCATCTATTCACGTAAGCCATGTATGACTTTCAACACAATATAAGCATGAGGATAATGATATAAAGAATCAATCAAATGAGATAAAGGATAAATATTAAACATTTATAATATAATTTATCCAGATTCAAGAATTTCCCCATGTTATCAATCACTTAATAATCTCATAATCTAATATCATTAATATTATAACAATATTTTAATCACTTCTTAAATTTATAAACAATTTATCTCAATTGTTTACGCTTTACCATATAATGCATTTAATCATTCAAAATGCCATACTCATAAGATATCATCACCAATTATCAAATCCTCCTCAAAAAAAAAATATGCATATACTCTATATAGGATTCTCTAGCCATAAAATCCTATTTTCAACTTTGTTACTTCACATAACATATTTAACTCATATGTTTCAGAATTAAACTATTTTCATGAAAAATACCAAATTAGTCCCAAAAATATTTCTTTTCTGAGATTTAGCATAATATAGTCCCATAATGAAAAATATATTTTCTCGAATTTTTAAAATTCATTTACTATTTTTCAAAAATTAATTTCTAATTAATTCCTTAAGAAATTAGCTACCTCAAGTTTAACTCCAAAATTCCCAAATCTTGGCAGGACCTTACACATGTTAATGTGAGCCTCCATTTAAATTTCATGGTCATCTGAGTTATAGAACTCCGCTTATAGCATTTTTCGTCAAAAAAACCTAAATATTGAAATGGTCATAACTTGTTCATTTTAAGTCAGAATGAGCTCATTTTTGGACAAGAGGTACTTTATAACATATATTTTCATGTCCCAAAAGGCCAGAATTTTTCACATAAATTTAGTGGCCGAAACAGCCCCTTAAAGTTTTTGGGCAGTAGCGTTTTTGTAATTTACAGTTTTGGACTCTTTTGCTAAATTCAGTCTACACGAAAATCTATAGCACCTTTTCCAGTGATTCCACTTGGATAAGCTACAAAACTCATAGATCTAACTCTAGGACTTGACCACACTCAAAAATTCAAAATATAATAGGAGATATGGTCAATTGAATTTCATGTTACGTTTTTACTAAAATCTGATTTTTCAACCCTTTGTGATTTCTAAGAAACATTCATGTTTTCACATAATAACCACATAACTCATCATAACACTTACTAATACTTCATATACCCATGATTTTCATTAGTCCAATGCTTTTATTATGACTTTCATCATAATCCTCGTAAATGATCCTTTTAGTTGAAGAAATATTCGAGGGTTTAAGAAATGGGTTTTCAGATCGGGTCAATACAAAATTCGATTTCACGCCTAGGGTAGGCTAGAAATCTTCAAGAATACGCCAAGAAATTTATTAATGATAGAAATATCATTCAAAATCGCTACTCTTATCCAAGACTGGATAAGACGTTACATTGATACCAACCGTGACTTCTATCCTTTAACCTAGATAAGACCTCACAATGATACCTATCAACTTGTCATCACATTCACGACGTCGCTTACGTAAAGTCCGATTTTTGCATTCCACACAAGGAAGTCAACAACGAAAGGATCGGGCTCTTTACTTATGGCTTGATATAACAAATGATTAACTTTAGGGTTTGGTTACTTTGAATTCAGATAACAAAGTTGGTTAGAATATGAAAGCTAACAACCTTACAAAAAGAATAATAAGTAGTTAATCAATCGCTTTCAAAAATTACCTCAAAGGCAAGTATTTTCAAAGAGAAAGAGATAAGATCGTGAAAGTGTTTATTTGAAACAACAAGATTAATAAAAAAGTGGAGGTAACGAAGGTTTCTCCCAACAAAGTTTCAATAGATAAATCAAAGTCTAATTTTTCCTGAGTCAAATTTAAACATTGAACACAAACTAGAGAGAATAAAAGAGTGGGTAGAACTTGTATTGAATAAAGTATAGACTTCGCAATAATTTATAATTAATTTACCCGTAATAACTTCGCTCGGTTTTTCGATAAACGCCTCGCTTAAATTACCGAAGTTCGACTTTTACTATAGGTACATTCCACCCTTAAGTGCTTCTTCACATTCCCGATCCATGATTTGAATCATTATTCTCCGATCCATATCGAATTCGGGTCGACCGCTATGCATGTGGTAATTCCAAATTCGATGTTGGTTCTCCCAATCATTGTCCAAAAAGCAAAGTCCATTTCATTTATTTTCGCTTTATTGGTTCTGGACGCCTTTTTTCTACACTATCAACGCTACAGCAGCCTTTTTTTACCCATGCATCGCCTATTCTCCTTCGCTCGCTTGTTTCTTGTTTCAAATTGATCTTTGATTTTTAAATTTCTCGATTCCAACTTTAATATCTTACACCTCGCCAAAGCGTGATTTTGTTCAAGCATCACATATCGGGTAACCCAATTTTGAATTATTGTATCCCTTTGTTCCACTAACCGCTTGTCGCTCTTCTTCAACCCGTTTCTTCTAGCTCACTTAACACGATTTTGTAATTCTAAGTTTTGATCATAAATTTCTTCTAATCAATTCTCCTCGTGTTCCTCTTCTTCCTCTTCTTCCTCACTCTTAGTCGCTACTCGCAACTAGCTCGTGTAACAATTAGTTCTTCATTCACTACGTGGATATCTCTAATTTGTTCCTCGTTTGACACTGCATTAACCTGATTAGTGATTAAAGGTGTCACAACGGTCACATTCACTCCATTGTGAATATTTTCAGCTTCCATTTCCAAACACTGCCACAACACAAGGGTTAATTAATATATCAAATATTATCCCTATACTCTGACCGACCAATTAAATAACAAATAAACTTAGGTAGGTCATACTAATGAAGGAATTCCCGCCTCCCTCCTAGTTCTTATCTCGAATATTAGCCAGGGATCATATCCCTAAGCTCTGATACCAACTGTGACGCCCCCAAAATTAGGTATACGTCACCCATCTTGGGTCGCCACTTACATGGTACATAAATTCAAATACAAACTTAATTATACATCCGTCAGGTAACATACGACAATACATAAACCGAGAGTTCTAATAGAATATTGTCATTTAGACAATATCCATACTCAAGGAGTCCTCATTACATTTATTGTCACACTATTTAATGTAATAGTGAGGACTACTAATGCTATCTTCGGACCATCACTCTTTTCCCGACTCGCCCCAAAATATATTCTCATTTTCAAGAGAACAAAGGAAAGAAAGGGTGAGCTCAACTAGCCCAAGAAGAAATATTATAACAAAGATAATGCGTAATAAATTATCAATAGTCTTCAACAATGTTAAACCGATAAAATACAATAGACAAACCGTTTAATCGCAATGAATACGCAATCCATTAAAAGAGTCAAGTAGAAAATAAAGTCTACTATCTTTTAGATTTTAAAAGGTTTTCATCAATTTTTATCACTAAGACTCGCTTTAATGAATAAACCACAATATCTAATCATCCCCGCACTACTGGCCAAGGATTTTCATCAAATTATCAATGGTCATGACTATACCGAATCACCCCCGTCATAATCATACCAAAAACTATCCATCATCGCATTACAGCCACCGAGGACTTTTGTCACATCATTTATATCAAGCCATGATTATACCGAATGATCCTCGGTCATAATCATACTAAGTTCATCTATGCACGTAAGCCAAAGATAACATAATATAACATGAGGATGATGATGACAATGATATAATAATTCAATAAAACAAGTTCAAGAATTAATTTATCAGAATTATTAACGCCCAAATTGTCAACATGATATCGCTTTTGTAGAGTAAAATTCAAGAATGATCGTAAGAATATTTCCAAAAGATACTAGATGAAACACAAATATCAAGGATATTCTACTAAATTAATGGAGTATAGAAGTCAAAATTTTAACCAACTGAGTATAATAGCGAATGAAATAACAAAAGAAATCACCATGCATGCGATATCAGACAGATAAAGTTATTCCAATGTAATAATAAATACATAATAATAAAGATAGAACTGTGTGTCCGTGTAAAACACATGCATGTGATATTCCAATAGAATAATAAAGACAGTATAATAAAGACGGAACCAGTCCTGCCAAACATATGCATGTGATGTTCCAATGTAATAATAAAATAATAGAAGAATGTCACCAAGTATAGGGATTCCAAATGTAATACAAAGTTATTCCAATGTAATAAATAAGAATGGAATAATATAAGGATTTCACCAAGTATAGTAGGTATTCCCAGATATATGTGTCATGTATAGGTATGCCACTTTTACAAAGTTATTCCAATGTAATAATAAAGAATGGAATAACAGAAGTTCTCTTCATGAATAAAAAAAATAACACCCCTTACTAGTACAACAAATAATATTCCCTACCTTAGAAGAGCTGAGTATTGGAAAAGTAAAGTAGCAAAATACTTTTCTTCTTTCTCTCTATAGTTTCTCTCTCGAGAGTTTTAGTGAATTCGTAAGAAATAATGAAGGAACGAGCTTTCTTATTTATAGAAAACCGAGGGTGGCTCTTGGTCTTAACAAAGGGTCAAAATGACTCTTCGTAATATCAAGAGACAACTACTATTCATGAAGGGTAATTAATTACTTACAATGAAGAAGGTAATTACTATCGACGAAGGTAATTATATCAAGAAGGTAATTACTATCGACGAAGGTAAATACTATTCGACGGGTAATTACTATTCACAAAGGTAATTACTATTCACAAAGGTAATTACTATTCACAAAGATAATTACTATTTACAATGGTAATTACTATCGACGAAGGTAAATACTATTCACATAGGTAATTACTATTCACAAAGGTAATTACTATCGATTTAAGGTAATTACTATTCACAAAAGTAATTACTATCGATTTAAGGTAAATACTATTCACAAAGTTAATTACTATTCACAAAGGTAATTACTATTGACGAAGGCAATTACTATTCACAAAGGTAATTACTATTCACAAAGGTAATTACTATTGACGAAGGTAATTACTATTCACAAAGGTAATTACTATTGACGTAGGGACTCTTAGATGATGATATATGGGCCCCCATAAAATAATCAAAATTACCACAAACGCCTCATAATGTAATTCTTTATATACATCAAGGATTGAATAAATATTACCACAAATCATTTTATTTTTAATCAACACATATTTAATCTTTCAACAATTATTAATCATTTATAACTTGTCGCCTCAATTAATAATTTAATACTATAACATATTATACGATGATGATAATGTGACAATAATTGAATCAATAATATAAGAGATATGATGCAAAGAATTATCAGAAAGTAATAATTGAGCATAGAAAGTGACTTCTCACGTAAGCATCAATAATCAATATCGCAGCTACTATACAACTACGCCGACATCGCACTTTTACTACTACGGGTAGTTCAACAGTTTGACAGAATAACACCTCCGCCGTTATTTTTATAGAAAATAATTTTGTCGCTTTTAACTACGACAATACTTCCGCCAGGGGTCCACTAATGATTGAGCCGTCGCATTTAATATTCCCCGACAAAAAGAATATTCCCCGACCAAATGAATATTTTATAACAACTTGCTTACTTTGCAAAATTTATTAATATTACCCACAAGTATAACATTATATCAAATTTATTCCAACTGAATAATAAAGAATGGAATAACTGAAGTTCTCTTCATGAATAAAAAAAATAACACCCCTTACTACTACAACAAATAATATTCCCTACCTTAGAAGAGATGAGTATTGGAAAAGTAAAGTAGCAAAATACTTTTCTTCTTTCTCTCTATAGTTTCTCTCGAGAGTTTTAGTGAATTCGTAAGAAATAATGAAGGAATGAGCTTTCTATTAATAGAAAACCGAGGGTGGCTCTTGGTCTTAACAAAGGGTCAAAATGACTCTTGGTAATATCAAGAGACAACTACTATTTCATGAAGGGGTAATTACTATCGATTTAAGGTAATTACTATCAAGAAGGTAATTACTATCGATTTAAGGTAAATACTATCTGAAGGTAATTACTATTCACAAAGGTAATTACTATTCACAAAGGTAATTACTATTCACAAAGGTAATTACTATTAACGAAGGTAAATACTATTCACAAAGGTAATTACTATTCACAAAGGTAATTACTATTTTACGAAGGTAATTACTATTCACAAAAGTAATTACTATCGATTTGAAGGTAAATACTATTCACAAAGGTAATTACTATTCACAAAGGTAATTATTACGATTTAAGGCAATTACTATTCACAAAGGTAATTACTATCGTGAAGGTAAATACTATTCATAAAGGTAATTACTATTCACAAAGGTAATTACGATTGACGAAGGCAATTACTATTCACAAAGGTAATTACTATTCACAAAGGTAATTACTATTGACGAAGGTAATTACTATTCACAAAGGTAATTACTATTGACGTAGGGACTCTTAGATGATGACATATGGGCCCCCCATAAAATAATCAAAATTACCACAAACGTCTCATAACAGACTCTTTATATACATCAAGGATTGAATAAATATTACCACAAATCATTTTATTTTTAATCAACACATATTTAATCTTTCAACAATTATTAATCATTTATAACTTGTGAGTCTCAATTAATAATTTAATACTATAACATATTATCTGAGATGATGATTGTGTGACAATAATTGAATCAATAATATAAGAGATATGATGCGAATTATCTTGTGAGTAATAATTGAGCATAATTGAGTGACTTCTCACGTAAGCATCAATAATCAATATCGTGTGCTACTATACAACTACACGACATCGCATTACTTTTACTACTAGGGTAGTTCAACGGTTTTGACAGGTAACACCTCTGTAGTTATTTTTCTATAGAAAATAATTTTGCCGCTTTTCTAACTACGATAATACTTCCGTTGTAGGGGTCCATTAATGATTGAGTAGTCGCATTTAATATTCCCCGACAAAAAGAATATTCCCAGACCAAACTAATATTTTATAACAACTTGCTGCTTACTTTGCAAAATTTATTAATATTACCCACAACTATAACATTATATCAAATTTATTCCAAATGTAATAATAAAGAATGGAATAATGAAGTTCTCTTCATGAATAAAAAAAATAACACCCCTTACTACTACAACAAATAATATTCCCTACCTTAGAAGAGCTGAGTATTGGAAAAGTAAAGTAGCAAAATACTTTTCTTCTTTCTCTCTATAGTTTCTCTCTCGAGAGTTTTAGTGAATTCGTAAGAAATAATGAAGGAATGAGCTTTCATTAATAGAAAAACCGAGGGTGGCTCTTGGTCTTAACAAAGGGTCAAAATGACTCTTGGTAATATGAAGAGACAAACTACTATTTCATGGAAGGGTAATTACTATCGACGAAGGTAATTACTATTGAAGAAGGTAATTACTATTGACGAAGGTAAATACTATTGACGAAGGTAATTACTATTCACAAAGGTAATTACTATTCACAAAGGTAATTACTATTCACAAAGGTAATTACTATTAACGAAGGTAAATACTATTCACAAAGGTAATTACTATTCACAAAGGTAATTACTATTTACGAAGGTAATTACTATTCACAAAAGTAATTACTATTGGCGTAAGGTAAATACTATTCACAAAGGTAATTACTATTCACAAAGGTAATTACGATTTGAAGGCAATTACTATTCACAAAGGTAATTACTATTCACAAAGGTAATTACTTATTGACGAAGGTAATTACTATTCACAAAGGTAATTACTATCGACGTAGGGACTCTTAGATGATGACATATGGGCCCCCATAAAATAATCAAAATTACCACAAACGTCTCATATGAGACTCTTTATATACATCAAGGATTGAATAAATATTACCACAAATCATTTTATTTTTAATCAACACATATTTAATCTTTCAACAATTATTAATCATTTATAACTTGTCGTCTCAATTAATAATTTAATACTATAACATATTATCTGATGATCTTGTGACAATAATTGAATCAATAATATAAGAGATATGATGCAAAGAATTATCGTAGCAATAATTGAGCATAGTTGAGTGACTTCTCACGTAAGCATCAATAATCAATATCGTGTGCTACTATACAACTACACGACATCGTACTTTTTACTAGGGGTAGTTCAACAGCTTTTAACGGTAACACCTCTGTAGTTATTTTTCTATAGAAAATAATTTTGCCGATTTTCTAACTACGACAATACTTAGTTGTGGGGTCCACTAATGATTTAGCCATTGCATTTAATATTCCCGACAAAAAGAATATTCCCCGACCAAACGAATATTTTATAACAACTTGCTTACTTTGCAAAATTTATTAATATTACCCACAACTATAACATTATATCAAATTTATTCCAACAGAATAATAAAGAATGGAATAACAGAAGTTCTCTTCATGAATAAAAAAAATAACACCCCTTACTAGTACAACAAATAATATTCCCTACCTTATAAGAGCTGAGTATTGGAAAAGTAAAGTAGCAAAATACTTTTCTTCTTTCTCTCTATAGTTTCTCTCTCGAGAGTTTTAGTGAATTCGTAAGAAATAATGAAGGAATGAGCTTTCTATTAATAGAAAAACTAAGGGTGGCTCTTGGTCTTAACAAATGGTCAAAATGACTCTTGGTAATATTGAAGAGACAACTACTATTTCATGAAGGGTAATTACTTATTGATGAAGGTAATTACTATTGAAGAAGGTAATTACTATTGATGAAGGTAAATACTATTGACGAAGGTAATTACTATTCACAAAGGTAATTACTATTCACAAAGGTAATTACTATTGACGAAGGTAAATACTATTCACAAAGGTAATTACTATTCACAAAGGTAATTACTATTGACGAAGGTAATTACTATTCACAAAAGTAATTACTATTGACGAAGGTAAATACTATTCATAAAGGTAATTACTATTCACAAAGGTAATTACGATTGACGAAGGCAATTACTATTCACAAAGGTAATTACTATTCACAAAGGTAATTACTATTGACGAAGGTAATTACTATTCACAAAGGTAATTACTATTGACGTAGGGACTCTTAGATGATGACATATGGGCCCCCCATAAAATAATCAAAATTACCACAAACGTCTCATAACAGACTCTTTATATACATCAAGGATTGAATAAATATTACCACAAATCATTTTATTTTTAATCAACACATATTTAATCTTTCAACAATTATTAATCATTTATAACTTGTCGTCTCAATTAATAATTTAATACTATAACATATTATATGATGATGATCTTTGTGACAATAATTGAATCAATAATATAAGAGATATGATGCAAAGAATTATTGTAGCAATAATTGAGCATAATGAGTGACTTCTCACGTAAAGCATCAATAATCAATATCGTGTGCTACTATACAACTACACGACATCGTATTTTTACTACTAGGGTAGTTCAACAGTTTTAGCGGTAACACCTCTGCCTGTAGTTATTTTTCTATAGAAAATAATTTTGCTTTTCTAACTACTTACAATACTTCCGTTGTGGGGTCCACTAATGATTGGTAGCCGTCGCATTTAATATTCCCGACAAAAGAATATTCCCCGACCAAACGAATATTTTATAACAACTTGCTTACTTTGCAAAATTTATTAATATTACCCACAACTATAACATTATATCAAATTTATTCCAACAGAATAATAAAGAATGGAATAACAGAAGTTCTCTTCATGAATAAAAAAAATAACACCCCTTACTACTACAACAAATAATATTCCCTACCTTAGAAGAGCTGAGTATTGGAAAAGTAAAGTAGCAAAATACTTTTCTTCTTTCTCTCTATAGTTTCTCTCTCGAGAGTTTTAGTGAATTCGTAAGAAATAATGAAGGAATGAGCTTTCTATTAATAGAAAAACTGAGGGTGGCTCTTGGTCTTAACAAAGGGTCAAAATGACTCTTGGTAATATTGAAGAGACAACTACTATTTGCGAAGGGGTAATTACTATTGACGAAGGTAATTACTATTGAAGAAGGTAATTACTATTGACGAAGGTAAATACTATTGACGAAGGTAATTACTATTCACAAAGGTAATTACTATTCACAAAGGTAATTACTATTCACAAAGGTAATTACTATTAACGAAGGTAAATACTATTCACAAAGGTAATTACTATTCACAAAGGTAATTACTATTTACGAAGGTAATTACTATTCACAAAAGTAATTACTATTGACGAAGGTAAATACTATTCACAAAGGTAATTACTATTCACAAAGGTAATTACGATTGACGAAGGCAATTACTATTCACAAAGGTAATTACTATTCACAAAGGTAATTACTATTGACGAAGGTAATTACTATTCACAAAGGTAATTACTATTGACGTAGGGACTCTTAGATGATGACATATGGGCCCCCCATAAAATAATCAAAATTACCACAAACGTCTCATAACAGACTCTTTATATACATCAAGGATTGAATAAATATTACCACAAATCATTTTATTTTTAATCAACACATATTTAATCTTTCAACAATTATTAATCATTTATAACTTGTCGTCTCAATTAATAATTTAATACTATAACATATTATATGATGATAATCGTGGACAATAATTGAATCAATAATATAAGAGATATGATGCAAGCAATTATCAGTAGCAATAATTCAAAGATAAATGAGTGACTTCTCACGTAAGCATCAATAATCAATATCGTGCTACTTATACAACTACACGTACATCGTATTTTACTACTAAGGGTAGTTCAACGGTTTGAGCGGTAAGAACCTCTCCGCCGTTATTTTCTATAGAAAATAATTTTGCCGCTTTTCTAACTACGACAATACTTCCGTTGTGGGGTCCATTAATGATTGGTAGTCCGTCATTTAATATTCCCACAAAAAGAATATTCCCAGACCAAACGAATATTTTATAACAACTTGCTTACTTTGCAAAATTTATTAATATTACCCACAACTATAACATTATATCAAATTTATTCCAATGTAATAATAAAGAATGGAATAATGAAGTTTCTTCATGAATAAAAAATAACACCCTTACTAGTACAACAAATAATATTCCCTACCTTATAAGAGCTGAGTATTGGAAAAGTAAAGTAGCAAAATACTTTTCTTCTTTCTCTCTATAGTTTCTCTCTCGAGAGTTTTAGTGAATTCGTAAGAAATAATGAAGGAATGAGCTTTCTATTAATAGAAAAACTAAGGGTGGCTCTTGGTCTTAACAAATGGTCAAAATGACTCTTGGTAATATTGAAGAGACAACTACTATTTGCGAAGGGGTAATTACTATTGACGAAGGTAATTACTATTGAAGAAGGTAATTACTATTGATGAAGGTAAATACTATTGACGAAGGTAATTACTATTCACAAAGGTAATTACTATTCACAAAGGTAATTACTATTGACGAAGGTAAATACTATTCACAAAGGTAATTACTATTCACAAAGGTAATTACTATCGATTTGAGGTAATTACTATTCACAAAAAGTAATTACTATTGATAAAGGTAAATACTATTCATAAAGGTAATTACTATTCACAAAGGTAATTTATCGATTGTGAAGGCAATTACTATTCACAAAGGTAATTACTATTCACAAAGGTAATTACTATCGACGAAGGTAATTACTATTCACAAAGGTAATTACTATTGATTTAGGGACTCTTAGATGATGACATATGGGCCCCCATAAAATAATCAAAATTACCACAAACGTCTCATAACAGACTCTTTATATACATCAAGGATTGAATAAATATTACCACAAATCATTTTATTTTTAATCAACACATATTTAATCTTTCAACAATTATTAATCATTTATAACTTGTCGTCTCAATTAATAATTTAATACTATAACATATTATACAGATGATACTGTGACAATAATTGAATCAATAATATAAGAGATATGATCGTAATTAATCATGTAGCAATAATTGAGCATAGCTGAGTGACTTCTCACGTAAGCATCAATAATCAATATCGTGTGCTACTATACAACTACACGTATTACTGTACTTTTACTACCGGGTAGTTCAACAGTTTTGACGGTAACACCTCTGCCGTTATTTTTCTATAGAAAAATAATTTTGCCGTTTTCTAACTACGACAATACTTCCGTTGTGGGGTCCACCAATGATTGAGCATAAATGCGAATATTCCCGACAAAAGAATATTCCCCGACCAAACGAATATTTTATAACAACTTGCTTACTTTGCAAAATTTATTAATATTACCCACAACTATAACATTATATCAAATTTATTCCAACAGAATAATAAAGAATGGAATAACAGAAGTTCTCTTCATGAATAAAAAAAATAACACCCCTTACTAGTACAACAAATAATATTCCCTACCTTTAGAAATTTGAGTATTGGAAAAGTAAAGTAGCAAAATACTTTTCTTCTTTCTCTCTATAGTTTCTCTCTCGAGAGTTTTAATGAATTAAGTAAGAAATAATGAAGGAATGAGCTTTATTAATAGAAAAAGCGAGGGTGGCTCTTGAGGTCTTAACAAAGGGTCAAAATGACTCTTGTAATATTGAAGAGACAACTACTATTTCATGAAGGGGTAATTACTTATTGACGAAGGTAATTACTATTGAAGAAGGTAATTACTATCGACGAAGGTAAATACTATTGCGAAGATAATTACTATTCACAAAGGTAATTACTATTCACAAAGGTAATTACTATTCACAAAGGTAATTACTATTGACGAAGATAAATACTATTCACAAAGTTAATTACTATTCACAAAGGTAATTACTATCGATTTGAAGGTAATTACTATTCACAAAAGTAATTACTATCGATTAAGGTAAATACTATTCACAAAGGTAATTACTATTCACAAAGGTAATTACGATTGATTGAAGGTAATTACTATTCACAAAGGTAATTACTATTCACAAAGGTAATTACTATCGACGAAGGTAATTACTATTCACAAAGGTAATTACTATTCGACGTAGGGACTCTTAGATGATGACATATGGGCCCCCATAAAATAATCAAAATTACCACAAACGCCTCATAATGTAGACTCTTTATATACATCAAGGATTGAATAAATATTACCACAAATCATTTTATTTTTAATCAACACATATTTAATCTTTCAACAATTATTAATCATTTATAACTTGTCGTCTCAATTAATAATTTAATACTATAACATATTATCTGAGATGATCTTTGTGACAATAATTGAATCAATAATATAAGAGAGATATGATGCAAAATTTATCGTAGCAATAATTGAGCATAGTCGGAGTGACTTCTCACGTAAGCATCAATAATCAATATCGTGTGCTACTATACAACTACACGACATCGCACTTTTACTACTAGGGTAGTTCAATGGTTTTGACGGTAACACCTCCGCCGTTATTTTTCTATAGAAAATAATTTTGTCGATTTTCTAACTACGACAATACTTCCGCCAGGGGTCCACTAATGATTGAGTCATCGCATTTAATATTCCCAAACAAAAAGAATATTCCCAGACCAAACTAATATTTTATAACAACTTGCTTACTTTGCAAAATTTATTAATATTACCCACAACTATAACATTATATCAAATTTATTCCATAATATTCAAAAATAATATTTATAAAAATTCATCTTTATTTATAAAAAGTCGGGTCTTACAACCTCCCTTCTTATGAAATTTTGCCTCTAAATTTAAGTGTACGCACTGATATGATAAAGAGGTGAGGATACCTTGAATACCTTTATCGTTAAAAATATTAAATTCATCTTCTAATCCGGCCAAAGATATTCATTAACAATTCATCTTTGCACTACGTGCCAAAGATATACAATCAGTAAAACCAATAACGCCGAGACGCAATTTTAATAGTATCACGACCACGAATTATCCATGCACCATCGCCAAGGATATTCGTGTTTTCAATTACTATGATGATTATACCGAATAATCCTTGGTCATAATCATACCAAGTCTATCAATGCACTACTACTAAAGATGACTTTTACTACATCCATGAATTAATATTTCATTCTTTGAGACTCAAATTTCAATAATTAATCCATATCATCGGATCATCCCCGCACTACAAGGCCAAGGATATTCATTAGTATCACGACCACGAATTATCTATGCACTACTACCAAAGATAATCGTGTATTCATTAGTATCACGACCACAAATTATCCATGCACTACTACCAAAGATAATCGTGTATTCATTAGTATCACGACCACAAATTATCCATGCACTACTACCAAAGATAATCGTGTATTCATTAGTATCACGACCACAAATTATCCACGACTACTACCAAAGATAATCGTTTTTTCAATTACGGTTATGATTATACCTAAACAATCCTCGGTCCTAATCATACCAAGTCCATCTATTCACGTAAGCCATAGATGACTTTCAACACAATATAAGCATGAGGATAATGATATAAAGAATCAATCAAATGAGATAAAGGATAAATATTAAACATTTATAATATAATTTATCCAAAGATTCAAGAATTTCCCCATGTTATCAATCACTTAATAATCTCATAATCTAATATCATTAATATTATAACAATATTTTAATCACTTCTTAAATTTATAAACAATTTATCTCAATTGTTTACGCTTTACCATATAATGCATTTAATCATTCAAAATGCCATACTCATAAGATATCATCACCAATTATCAAATCCTCATCAAAAAAAAATATGCATATACTCTATATAGGATTCTCTAGCCATAAAATTATATTTTCAACTTTGTTACTTCACATAACATATTTAACTCATATGTTCGTAACTAAACTATTTTCATGAAAATACCAAATTAGTCCCAAAAATATTTCTTTTCTGGGATTTAGCATAATATAGTCCCATAATGAAAAATATATTTTCTCGAAATTTTAAAATTCATTTACTATTTTCAAAAATCAATTTCTAATTAATTCCTTAAGAAATTAGCTACCTCAAGTTTAACTCCAAAATTCCCAAATCTTGGCAGGACTTTACACATGTTAATGTGAGCCTCGATTTAAATTTCATGGTCATCTGAGTTATAGAACTCCAGTTATAGCATTTTTTCGTCAAAAAAAAACCTAAATATTGAAATGGTCATAACTTGTTCATTTTAAGTCGAATGAGCTCATTTTTGGACAGGAGGTACTTTATAACATATATTTTCATGTCCCAAAAGGCCAGAATTTTTCACATAAATTTAGTGGCGAAACAGCCCCTTAAAGTTTTTTGGGCAAGTAGCGTTTTTGTAATTCTATTTTGGACTCTTTTGCTAAATTCAGTCCACATTTAAATCTCACAAGACCTTTTCCAAGTTGATTCCACTTGGATAAGCTACAAAACTCATAGATCTAACTCTAGGACTTGACCACACTCAAAAATTCAAAATATAATAGGAGATATGGTCAATTGAATTTCATGTTATGTTTTTACCAAAAATCGATTTTCAACCCTTTGTGATTTCTAAGAAACTTTCATGTTTTCACATAATAACCACATAACTCATCATAACACTTACTAATACTTCATATACCCATGATTTTCATTAGTCCAATGCTTTTATTATGACTTTCATCATAATCCTCGTAAATGCAGATCCTTTTAGTTGAAGAAATATTTGAGGGTTTAAGAAATGGGTTTTCAGACTTTGGGTCAATACAAAATTCGATTTCACGCCTAGGTAGGCTAGAAATCTTCAAGAATCGTCAAGAAATTTATTAATGATAGAAATATCATTCAAAATCGCTACTCTTATCCAAGACTTGGATAAGTACGTTACATTGATACCAACCGTGACTTCTATCCTTTAACCTAGATAAGACCTCACAATGATACCTATCAACTTGTCATCATCATTCAAGACGTCGCCTACGAAAAGTAAAGCGGTGCATTCCACACAAGGAAGTCAACAACGAAAGGATCGGGGCTCTTTACTTATGGCTTGATATAATGTTGATTAACTTTAGGGTTTGGTTACTTTGAATTAGTATAACAGTTGGTTAGAATATGAAAGCTAACAACCTTACAAAAAGAATAATAAGTAGTTAATCAATCGCTTTCAAAAATTACCTCAAAGGCAAGTATTTTCAAAGAGATAAGATCGTGAAAGTGTTTATTTGAAACAACAAGATTAATAAACAGTGGAGGTAACGAAGGTTTCTCCCAACAAAGTTTCAATAGATAAATTAAAGTCTAATTTTTTCGGAGTCAAATTTAAACATTGAACATAACTAGGTAGAATAAAAGAGTGGGTAGAACTTGTATTGAATAAAGTATAGACTTCGCAATAATTTATAATTAATTTACTCCGTAATAACCGTCGGGTTTCTCGATAAACGCTTCTAGCTTAAATTACCGAAGTTTGACTTTAATATAGGGTACATTCCACCCTTAAGTGCTTCTTCACATTCTCGATCCATGATTTGAATCATTATTCTCGATCCATATCGAATTGGGTTGACCGCTATGCATGTGGTAATTCCAAATTGATGTTGGGTTCTCCCAATTCTTTGTCCAAAAGCAAAGTCCATTTCATCTATTTTGGCTTTATTGGTTTGGACGTCTTTTCTACACTATCAACGTTGCGTGCCTTTTTACCCATGCATCGCTCTATTCTCCTTCGTTCGGTTGTTTCTTGTTTCAATTTGATCTTTGATTTTTAAATTCTCGATTCAACTTTAATATCTTACACACCGCCAAAGCGTGATTTTGTTCAAGCATCACATATCGGGTAACCCAATTTTGAATTATTGTATCCCTTTGTTCCACGACCGTTTGCCATTCTTCAACCTGTTCTTCTAGCTCACGAACACGATTTTGTAATTCTAAGTTTTGATCATAAATTTCTTCTAACCAATTCTCCTCAGGTTCCTCTTCTTCCTCTTCTTCCTCACTCTTAGCTGCTACCTCTGCAACTAGCTCGGGTGTAACAATTAGTTCTTCATTCACTACGTGGATATCTCTAATTTGTTCCTCGTCTGACACTGCATTAACCTGATTAGTGATTAAAGGTGTCACAACGGTCACATTCACTCCATTGTGAATATTTTCAGCTTCCATTTCCAAACACTGCCATAACACAAGGGTTAATTAATATATCAAATATTATCCATATACTCTGACCGACAAATTAAATAACAAATAAACTTAGGTAGGTCATACTAGCGAAGGAATTCCCCGTCTCTCCCCTCCTAGTTCTTATCTCGAATATTAGCGGGATCATATCCCTAAGCTCGATACCAACCGGCGCCCAAAATTAGGTATCGCCACCCATCTTGGGTCGCCACTTACATGGTACATAAATTCAAATACAAACTTAATTATACATACGTCCGTGTAACATACGACAATACATAAACCGAGAGTTCTAATAGGAATATTGTCATTTAGACAATATCCATACTCAAGGAGTCCTCATTACATTTATTGTCACACTATTTAATGAATAGTGAGGACTACTAATGCTATCTTGGGACCATCACTCTTTTCCCGACTCGTCTCACACTATATTCTCATTTTCAAGAGAACGGTGAAAGAAAGGGTGAGCTCAACTAGCCCAAGAAGAAATATTATAACAAAGGTAATGCGAGAATAAATTATCAATAGTCTTCAACAATGTTAAAGCGATAAAATACAATAGACAAACCGGTTTAATCTGATGCGGAATATCAATCCATTAAAAGAGTCAAGTAGAAAATAAAGTCTACTATATCTTTTAGATTTTAAAAGGTTTTCATCAATTTTAATCACTAAGACTCAGTTTAATGAATAAACCACAATATCTAATCATCCTCGTATTACTTGGCCAAGGATTTTCATCAAATTATCAATGGTCATGACTATACCGAATCACCCCTCGGTCATAATCATACCAAAAACTATCCCTCAACGCATTATAGGCCATGGCGACTTTTGTCCATCATTTATATCAAGCCGTGATTATCTTTAGAATGATCCTCATTCATAATCATACTAAGTTCATCTATATGCACATAAGCCAAAGATAACATAATATAACATGAGGATGATGACAATGACATAATAATTCAATAAAACAAGTTCAAGAATTAATTTATCCGGGGAATTATTAACGTCCAAATTGTCAACATGATCTTTGCTTTTGTAGAGTAAAATTCAAGAATGATCGGAAGAATATTTCCATGAAAAGATACTAGATGAAACGAAATATCAAGGATATTCTACTAAATTAATGGAGTATAGAAGTCAAAATTTTAACCAATTTGAGTATAATAAATAATGAAATAACAAAAGAAATCACCATGCATGCGATACTTCGCATAGAAAAGCTATTCAGCAGTAATAATAAATACATAATAATAAAGATGCAGAACTGAATAAGGTGTAAAACACATGCATGAGGATATTCCAATAGAATAATAAAATAATAGAAGAATGTCACCAAGTATAGGGGATTCAGATACTGAGTTATTCCAATGAGAATAAATAAGAATGGAATAATATAAGGACTTCACCAAGTATAGGGTATTCCGCATATATCTGGTCGTGTATAGGGTATGCCACTATTACAAAGTTAGTCCAACAGAATAATAAAGAATGGAATAATGAAGTTCTCTTCATGAATAAAAAATAACACCCCTTACGAGTAGTACAACAAATAATATAACCTACCTTAGAAGAGCTGAATATTGGAAAAGTGAAGTAGCAAAATACTTTTCTTCTTTCTCTCTATAGTTTCTCTCTCTAGAGTTTCAGTGAATTCTTAAGAAATAATGAAGGAATGAGCTTTCTATTTATAGAAAAACTGAGGGTGGCTCTTGGTCTTAACGAAGAGTCAAAATGACTCTTGGTAATATTGAAGAGACAACTACTATTTGCGAAGGGGTAATTAACCCTTGGAACACCGAAGAGGCAGTTAACTCTTGGTAATATTGAAGGGACAACTACTATTTGCGAAGGGGTAATTACTATTGACGAAGGGACTCTTAGATGATGACATATGCCCCCCCATAAAATAATCAAACTTACCACAAACGTCTCATAACAGACTCTTTATATACATCAAGGATTGAATAAATATTACCACAAATCATTTTATTTTTAATCAACACATATTTAATCATGCAACAATTATTAATCATTTATAACTTGTCGTCTCAATTAATAATTTAATACTATAACATATTATACAGAATAATATTGTGACAATAATTGAATCAATAATATAAGAGATATGATGCACCAATAACTTTAGCAATAATTGAGAAAACTGAGTGACTTCTCACGTAAGCATCAATAATCAATATCGTGTGCTACCTATACAACTACGCCAGACATCGTATTTTTTACTGGGTAGTTAGTTCAGCTTTTGACGGTAACACCTCTGCGTTATTTTTTATAGAAAAATAATTTTGTCGTTTTCTAACTACGACAATACTTCCGTTGTGGGGTCCACCAATGATTGAGCCGTCGTACGAATATTCCCGACAAAAAGAATATTCCCCGACCAAACGAATATTTTATAACAACTTGCTTACTTTTGCAAAATTTATAAATATTACCCCACAACTATAACATTATATCAAATTTATTCCATAATATTCAAAAAATAATATTTATAAAAAATAATCTTTATTTATAAAAGTGGGGTCTTCTAACCCAACCGTGGCGCCCCAAAATTAGGTATACATCACCCATCTTGGGTAGTCGGATACATGGTATGTAATTTAAATACAACTTACTAATATAAAGTCGTGTACAATACGACATAAACCGTGAGTTTGAATACAAATATTGTCTACTAGATATTATACAAACTTAAAAGGAGTCCTCATTTAATTATTATCATCACTTTATTTCACGTAATAGTGAGGACTACTAATGCTATCCTCTGGACCATTAATTCGTTCCCCATCTCATTTCCTGAAGAGAATAGTGAAAGAAAGGGTGAGCTCAACTAGCTCAATCGAAATATTATGACTAAGATAATGCGAGAATAAATTATCATTAGCTTCTGATAGTGTTAAACCGATAAAATATAATGAACATCAAGTTTAACTACAATGAACCAAAGAATCCATTAAAAGAGTCAAGTAGAAAATAAAATCTATTATCTTTTATGATTGAAAAGGTTTTTCATCACTGTTATAGCTGAGACTCACCTTTAATAAATATTCCACATCATCGAATCACCCCTGCACTACGGCCAAGGATATTCTTTAGTATCACGACCACAATTATTCATGCACTAAGGGCCAAGAAGAGTTGTGTATTCATTAATGGTCATGATTATGCCAACAACTGTCCATCAATGCACTACGGCCACTGAGAATTTTTACCACATCATTTGTAACATTACGGTCATAATTACACCGAATAGTCTCTGGTCATAATCATACCAAGTCCATCTATGAACTACAGGCCACAGATGACTTTCAACATAATATAAACATGAGGATGATGACAATGATATAAGAATTCAATAAAACAAGTTCAAGAATTATTTTATCCAGGAATTATTAATGTCCAAATTGTCAACATGATACTGTTTTGTAGAGTAAAACTCAAGAATGATCAGAAGAATATTTCCATGAAAAGATACTGGATGAAACGCAAATATCAAGGATATTCTACTAATTTCATGGAGTATAGAGTCAAAGTTTTAACCAACTGGGTATAATAAAGAATGGAATAACAAAAGAAATCACCATGCATGCGATAGATAGCACATGCGCAGTTATTCCAATGTAATAATAAATAACGAAACCAGTCCCCAGAAACGCATGCAGACGGTGATGTTCAACGAGAATAATAAAGAATGGAACCAGTCCGGCATATAGCATGCATGATATTCAAGCGAAATATAAAGACGGAATAGTAAATGGAACAAGGTGGGTGTAAAACACATGCATGGATGTTCCAGAATAATAATAATAAAAGGAACCGAGGTCGATGTAAAACACACGAGACGAGGATATTCCAATGTAATAATAGAAGAATGTCACCAAGTATAGGTAAACCAGCGTATACACAAAGTTATTCTAATAGAATAATAAGAAATGGAATAACAATGTTCTCTTCATGAATAAGAAAGAATAACACCCCTTATTTAGTACAACAAATAATATTCCCTACCTTAGAAGAACCTGAATATTGGAAAAGTGAAGTAGCAGAATACTTTTCTTCTTTCTCTCTATAGTTTCTCTCTCTAGAGTTTCAGTGAATTCGTAAGAAATAATGAAGGAATGAGCTTTCTATTTATAGAAAAACTGAGGGTGGCTCTTGGTCTTAACGAAGGGTCAAAATGACTCTTGGTAATATTGAAGAGACAACTACTATTTGAGAAGAGGTAATTAACCTTCGAACAATCAAGAAAAGGCGTTAACTCTTGGTAATATTGAAGGGACAACTACTATTTGCGAAGGGGTAATTACTATTGACGAAGGTAATTACTATTGACGAAGGTAATTACTATTAAAGAAGGTAATTACGACAAAATTATTTTTCTATAAAAAAATAACCGCAGAGGTGTTACCGTCAAAACTGTTGAACTACCCGGTAGTAAAAGAAACAAGATGTCGCGCAGCGTAGTTGTATAGTAGCACACGATATTGATTATTGATGCTTACGTGAGAAGTCACTCAGCTATGCTCAATTATTGCTATAGTAATTGCTACATCATATCTCTTATATTATTGATTCAATTATTGTCACAGTATCATCTGTATAATATGTTATAGTATTAAATTATTAATTGAGACGACAAGTTATAAATGATTAATAATTGTTGAAAGATTAAATATGTGTTGATTAAAAATAAAATGATTTGTGGTAATATTTATTCAATCCTTGATGTATATAAAGAGTGCATTATGAGGCGTTTGTGGTAAGTTTGATTATTTTATGGGGGGGCCATATGTCATCATCTAAGAGTCCCTTCGTCAATAGTAATTACCTTTGTGAATAGTAATTACCTTTGTGAATAGTAATTACCTTTGTGAATAGTAATTACCTTCGTCGATAGTATTTACCTTCATCGATAGTAATTACCTTCTTCAATATTAATTACCTTCGTCGATAGTAATTACCCCTTCACAAATAGTAGTTGTCCCTTCAATATTACCAAGAGTTAAGCGCCTCTTCGATGTTCCAAGGGTTAATTACCCCTTCATGAAATAGTAGTTGTCTCTTCAATATTACCAAGAGTCATTTTGACCTTCGTTAAGATCAAGAGCCACCCTCGGTTTTTCTATAAATAAAAGCTCTTTCCTTCATTATTTCTTACGAATTCACTGAAACTCTAGAGAGAGAAACTATAGAGAGAAAGAAGAAAAGTATTTTTCTACTTCACTTTTCCAATATTCAGCTCTTCTAAGGTAGGGAATATTATTTGTTGTACTCGTAAGGGGTGTTATTTTTTTTTGTCATGAAGAGAACTTCTGTTATTCCATTCTTTATTATTCTGTTGGAATAACCTATAAAAGTGGCATACCCTATAAATGACCTGTATATGCGGAATACCCTATACTTGGTGAAGTCCTTATATTATTCCATTCTTATTTATTCTGTTGGAATAACCTATATACGCGGAATCCCCTATACTTGGTGATATTCTTATATTATTTTATTATTCCGTTGGAACATCCTGTGTGTGTTTTACGCCGGACCTGGTTCTGTCTTTATTATTCTGTATTTATTATTCTATTGGAATAACCTGTCTATGCGAAGTACTGCATGCATGATGATTTCTTTTGTTATTTCATTCGCTATTATACTCAGTTGGTTAAAATTTTGACTTCTATACTCCATGAATTTAGTAGAATATCCTTGATATTTGCGTTTCATCCAGTATCTTTTCATGGAAATATTCTTCTGATCATTCTTGAATTTTACTCTACAAAACAGTATCATGTTGACAATTTGGACGTTAATAATTCTTGGATAAATTAATTCTTGAACTTGTTTTATTGAATTATTATGTCATTGTCATCATCCTCATGTTATATTATGTTATCTTTCGCTTACGTGCATAGATGAACTTAGTATGATTATGACTGAGGGGATCATTCGCAGATAATCATGGCTTGATATAAATGATGTGACAAAAGTCCTCAAAGTGGCTGTGTAATGCGATGATGGATAGTTTTTGTTATGATTATGACCAAGGGTGATTCGGTATAGTCATGACCATTGATAATTTGATGAAAATCCTTGGCCCGTGGTATGTGGATGATTAGATATTGTGGTTTATTCAATAAACCGAGTCTTAGTTATAAAAATTGATGAAAACCTTTTAAAATCTAAAAGATAGTAGACTTTATTTTCTACTTGACTCTTTTAATGGATTAGATATTCATTGCAGATTAAACCTGATTTGTCTATTGTATTTTATCGGTTTAACATTGTTGGAGACTATTGATAATTTATTCTCGCATTATCTTAGTTATAATATTTCTTCTTTGGGCTAGTTGAGCTCACCCTTTCTTTCTTTGTTCTCTTCAGAAATGAGAATATAATTTGGGACGAGTCGGGGAAAAGAGTGATGGTCCGAAGATAGCATTAGTAGTCCTCATTATTATGTTAAATAGTGTGACAATAAATGTAATGAGGACTCCTTGAGTATGGATATTGTCTAAATGACAATATTCCTATTAGAACTCTCAGTTTATGTATTGTCGTATGTTACACGACAGATGTATAATTAAGTTTGTATTTGAATTTATGTACCATGTAAGTGGCGACCCAAGATGGGTGACGTATACCTAATTTTGGGGGCGTCACAGTATGTTATAGTTGTGGGTAATATTTATAAATTTTGCAAAGTAAGCAAGTTGTTATAAAAAATTCGTTTGGTCGGGGAATATTCTTTTTGTCTGGGGAATATTCGATGAACGGCTCAATCATTAAGTGGACCCCACAAGCGGAAGTATTGTTGTAGTTAGAAAACCACAAAATTATTTTTCTATAAAAAATAACTGGCAGAGGTGTTACCAAGTAAAACTGTTGAACTACCCATTAGTAAAAATGCAAGAATACGCATAGTTGTATAGTAGCACACAATATTGATTATTGATGATGCATACGTGAAAAGTCACTCATTTATGCTAAATTATTGCTCACGATAATTCTTTGCATCATATCTCTTATATTATTGATTCAATTATTGTCACAAGATATCATCGTATAATATGTTATAGTATTAAATTATTAATTGAGATGACAAGTTATAAATGATTAATAATTGTTGAAAGATTACATATGTGTTGATTAAAAATAAAATGATTTGTGGTAATATTTATTAAATCCTTGATGTATATAAAGAGTCTGTTATGAGACGTTTTTGGTAAGTTTGATTATTTTATGGGGGGGCCCATATGTCATCATCTAAGAGTCCCTTCGTTAATAGTAATTACCTTTGTGAATAGTAATTACCTTTGTGAATAGTAATTACCTTCGTCAATAGTAATTACCTTTGTGAATAGTAATTACCTTTGTGAATAGTAATTACCTTCGTCAATAGTAATTACCTTTGTGAATAGTAAATACCTTTGTGAATTGTAATTACCTTTGTGAATAGTATTTACCTTCGTCAATAGTAATTACCTTTGTGAATAGTAATTACCTTTGTGAATAGTAATTACCTTTGTGAATAGTAATTGCCTTTGTGAATAGTAATTACCTTCGTTAATAGTATTTACCTTTCATCAATAGTAATTATCTTCCTCAATAGTAATTACCTTCAATTAATAGTAATTACCTTCGTCAATTGTAATTACCCCTTCATGAAATAGTAGTTGTCTCTTGATATTACCAAGAGTCATTTTGACCCTTCGTTAAGACCAAGAGCCACCCTCGCTTTTTCTATAAATAGAAAGCTCATTCCTTCATTATTTCTTACTTAATTCAATTGAAACTCTAGAGAGAGAAACTATAGAGAGAAAGAAGAAAAGTATTTTGCTACTTCACTTTTCCAATATTCACTCTTCTAAGGTAGGAATATTGTTTGTTGTACTAAATAAAGGGTGTTATTTTTTTATTCATGAAGAGAACTTCTGTTATTCCATTCTTTATTATTCTGTTGGAATAACCTATAAAAGTGGCATACCCTATACATGACATGTATATGCGGAATACCCTATACTTGGTGAAATCCTTATATTATTCCATTCTTATTTATTCTGTTGGAATAACTCAGATAATGGAATCCCCTATACTTGGGGACATTCTTCTATTATTTTATTATTCCGTTGGAATATCCTGTGTGTGTTTTACGCCGGACCTGATTCTGTCTTTATTATTCTGTATTTATTATTCTGTTGGAATAACCTGTCTATGCGAAGTACCACATGCATGGTGATTTCTTTTGTTATTTCATTCGCTATTATACTCAGTTGGTTAAAATTTTGACTTCTATACTCCATGAATTTAGTAGAATATCCTTGATATTTGCGTTTCATCCAGTATCTTTTCATGGAAATATTCTTCTGATCATTCTTGAATTTTACTCTACAAAACAGTATCATGTTGACAATTTGGACGTTAATAATTCTTGGATAAATTAATTCTTGAACTTGTTTTATTGAATTATTATGTCATTGTCATCATCCTCATGTTATATTATGTTATCTTTGGTTTACGTGCATAGATGAACTTAGTATGATTATGACCAGGGATCATTCGGTATAATCATGGCTTGATATAAATGATGTGACAAAAGTCCTCGGTGGCTTGTGTAATGCGTTGATGGATAGTTTTGTTATGATTATGACCGGGGTGATTCGGTATAGTCATGACCATTGATAATTTGATGAAAATCCTTGACCAGTGAATGCGGGGATGATTAGATATTGTGGTTTATTCATTAAACCGAGTCTTAGTTATAAAAATTGATGAAAACCTTTTAAAATCTAAAAGATAGTAGACTTTATTTTCTACTTGACTCTTTTAATGGATCAGATATTCCGCTGCTGATTAAACCGGGTTGTCTATTGTATTTTATCGGTTTAACATTGTTGAAGACTATTGATAATTTATTCGCATTATCTTAGTTATAATATTTCTTCTTGGGCTAGTTGAGCTCACCCTTTCTTTTCACCGTTCTCTTCGTGAAATGAGAATATAGCTTGGACAGTCGGGGAAAAGAGTGATGGTCCCGAAGATAGCATTAGTAGTCCTCATTATTCATTAAATAGTGTGACAATAAATGTAATGAGGACTCCTTGAGTATGGATATTGTCTAAATGACAATATTCCTATTAGAACTCTCAGTTTATGTATTGTCGTATGTTACACGACAGATGTATAATTAAGTTTGTATTTGAATTTATGTACCATGTAAGTGGCGACCCAAGATGGGTGACGTATACCTAATTTTGGGGGCGTCACAGTATGTTATAGTTGTGGGTAATATTTATAAATTTTGCAAAGTAAGCAAGTTGTTATAAAAAATTCGTTTGGTCGGGGAATATTCTTTTTGTCGGGGAATATTCGTACGACGGCTCAATCATTGGTGGACCCCACAACGGAAGTATTGTTGTAGTTAGAAAACCACAAAATTATTTTTCTATAAAAAAATAACGGCAGAGGTGTTACCGTCAAAACTGTTGAACTACCCGGTAGTAAAAGTACAGTAATACGCATAGTTGTATAGTAGCACACAATATTGATTATTGATGCATACGTGAAAAGTCACTCAGCTATGCTAAATTATTGCTACAGTAATTGCTGCATCATATCTCTTATATTATTGATTCAATTATTGTCACAGTATCATCTGTATAATATGTTATAGTATTAAATTATTAATTGAGATGACAAGTTATAAATGATTAATAATTGTTGAAAGATTACATATGTGTTGATTAAAAATAAAATGATTTGTGGTAATATTTATTAAATCCTTGATGTATATAAAGAGTCCATTATGAGGGCGTTTTTGGTAAGTTTGATTATTTTATGGGGGCCCATATGTCATCATCTAAGAGTCCCTTCGTTAATAGTAATTACCTTTGTGAATAGTAATTACCTTTGTGAATAGTAATTACCTTCATCAATAGTAATTACCTTTGTGAATAAGTAATTACCTTTGTGAATAGTAATTACCTTCGTCAATAGTAATTACCTTTGTGAATAGTAAATACCTTTGTGAATTGTAATTACCTTTGTGAATAGTATTTACCTTCGTCAATAGTAATTACCTTTGTGAATAGTAATTACCTTTGTGAATAGTAATTACCTTTGTGAATAGTAATTGCCTTGCATGAATAGTAATTACCTTCGTTAATAGTATTTACCTTCGTCAATAGTAATTATCTTCCTCAATAGTAATTACCTTCGTCAATAGTAATTACCTTCGTCAATTGTAATTACCCCTTCGCAAATAGTAGTTGTCTCTTCAATATTACCAAGAGTCATTTTGACCCTTCGTTAAGACCAAGAGCCACCCTCAGTTTTTCTATAAATAGAAAGCTTATTCCTTCATTATTTCTTACGAATTCACTGAAACTCTAGAGAGAGAAACTATAGAGAGAGAAGAAAAGTATATTTGCTACTTCACTTTTCCAATATTCACTCTTCTAAGGTAGGGAATATTGTTTGTTGTACTCGTAAGGGGTGTTATTTTTTTTATTCATGAAGAGAACTTCTATTATTCCATTCTTTATTATTCTGTTGGAATAACCTATAAAAGTGGCATACCCTATACATGACATGTATATGCGGAATACCCTATACTTGGTGAAATCCTTATATTATTCCATTCTTATTTATTACATTGGAATAACTCAGATATGTGAATCCCCTATACTTGGGGACATTCTTCTATTATTTTATTATTAGTTGGAATATCCACAGCTGTGTGTTTTCTTTGGGACTCGATTACATCTTTATTATTACGTATTTATTATTCATTTGGAATAACTCGTACATCTAAGTACCACATGCATGGTGATTTCTTTTGTTATTTCATTTATTTATTATACTAGGTTGGTTAAAATTTTGACTTTATACTCCATGAATTTAGTAGAATATCCTTGATATTTTGCGTTTCATCCAAAGATCTTTTCATGGAAATATTCTTACGATCATTCTTGAATTTTACTCTACAAAACAGTATCATGTTGACAATTTGGACGTTAATAATTCTTGGATAAATTAATTCTTGAACTTGTTTTATTGAATTATTATGTCATTGTCATCATCCTCATGTTATATTATGTTATCTTTGGTTTACGTGCATAGATGAACTTAGTATGATTATGACCAGGGATCATTCGGTATAATCATGGCTTGATATAAATGATGTGACAAAAGTCCTCGATTGGCACGTAATGCGATGATGGATAGTTTTTGTTATGATTATGACCGGGGTGATTCTAAGTATAGTCATGACCATTGATAATTTGATGAAAATCCTTGACCGTAGTGGTACGGGGATGATTAGATATTGTGGTTTATTCATTAAACTGAGTCTTAGTTATAAAAATTGATGAAAACCTTTTAAAATCTAAAAGATAGTAGACTTTATTTTCTACTTGACTCTTTTAATGGATCAGATATTCATTATGATTAAACCGGTTGTCTATTGTATTTTATCGGTTTAACATTGTTGAAGACTATTGATAATTTATTCGCATTATCTTAGTTATAATATTTCTTCATTGGGCTAGTTGAGCTCACCTTTCTTTCACTTTTTTCTTGTGAAATGAGAATATAAATGGGACGAAGTCGGGAAAAGAGTGATGGTCCCGAAGATAGCATTAGTAGTCCTCATTATTACATTAAATAGTGTGACAATAAATGTAATGAGGACTCCTTGAGTATGGATATTGTCTAAATGACAATATTCCTATTAGAACTCTTAGTTTATGTATTGTCGTATGTTACACTGACGGATGTATAATTAAGTTTGTATTTGAATTTATGTACCATGTAAGTGGCGACCCAAGATGGGTGGACGATACCTAATTTTGGGGCGTCACAAGATATGTTATAGTTGTGGGTAATATTTATAAATTTTGCAAAGTAAGCAAGTTGTTATAAAAATTCGTTTGGTGGGAATATTCTTTTTGTCGGGGAATATTCGATACGACTGACTCAATCATCAGTGGACCCTAACGGAAGTATTGTTGTAGTTAGAAAACCACAAAATTATTTTTCTATAAAAAATAACTGGCAGAGGTGTTACCGTAAAGCTGTTGAACTACCCCGGTAGTAAAAAGTACGAAGAATACGCATAGTTGTATAGTAGCACACAATATTGATTATTGATGCATACGTGAAAAGTCACTCAGCTATGCTAAATTATTGCTACAGTAATTGCTGCATCATATCTCTTATATTATTGATTCAATTATTGTCACAGTATCATCTGTATAATATGTTATAGTATTAAATTATTAATTGAGATGACAAGTTATAAATGATTAATAATTGTTGAAAGATTACATATGTGTTGATTAAAATAAAATGATTTGTGGTAATATTTATTAAATCCTTGATGTATATAAAGAGTCCATGTAGACGCGTTTTTGGTAAGTTTGATTATTTTATGGGGGGGGCCCATATGTCATCATCTAAGAGTCCTTTCGTTAATAGTAATTACCTTTGTGAATAGTAATTACCTTTGTGAATAGTAATTACCTTCGTCAATAGTAATTACCTTTGTGAATAGTAATTACCTTTGTGAATAGTAATTACCTTCGTCAATAGTAATTACCTTTGTGAATAGTAAATACCTTTGTGAATTGTAATTACCTTTGTGAATAGTATTTACCTTCGTCAATAGTAATTACCTTTGTGAATAGTAATTACCTTTGTGAATAGTAATTACCTTTGTGAATAGTAATTACCTTTGTGAATAGTAATTACCTTCGTTAATAGTATTTACCTTCGTCAATAGTAATTATCTTCCTCAATAGTAATTACCTTCGTCAATAGTAATTACCTTCGTCAATTGTAATTACCCCTTCGCAAATAGTAGTTGTCTCTTCAATATTACCAAGAGTCATTTTGACCCTTCGTTAAGACCAAGAGCCACCCTCAGTTTTTCTATAAATAGAAAGCTCATTCCTTCATTATTTCTTACGAATTCACTGAAACTCTAGAGAGAGAAACTATAGAGAGAAAGAAGAAAAGTATTTTGCTACTTCACTTTTCCAATATTCAGCTCTTCTAAGGTAGGGAATATTGTTTGTTGTACTCGTAAGGGGTGTTATTTTTTTTATTCATGAAGAGAACTTCATTATTCCATTCTTTATTATTCATTTGAATAACCTATAAAAGTGGCATACCCTATACATGACTTTTGTATATGCGGAATACCCTATACTTGGTGAAGTCCTTATATTATTCCATTCTTATTTATTACATTGGAATAACTCAGATATGCTGGAATCCCCTATACTTGGCGACATTCTTCTATTATTTTATTATTCGTTGGAACATCCCATGTGTTTTTCTGACGGACACGATTCTCATCTTTATTATTCTGTATTTATTATTTCATTGGAATAACTCGTTCATCGAAGTACCACATGCATGGTGATTTCTTTTGTTATTTCATCATTCGCTATTATACTCGGTTGGTTAAAATTTTGACTTTATACTCCATGAATTTAGTAGAATATCCTTGATATTTGCGTTTCATCCAGTATCTTTTCATGGAAATATTCTTCTGATCATTCTTGAATTTTACTCTACAAAACAGTATCATGTTGACAATTTGGACGTTAATAATTCTTGGATAAATTAATTCTTGAACTTGTTTTATTGAATTATTATGTCATTGTCATCATCCTCATGTTATATTATGTTATCTTTGGCTTACGTGCATAGATGAACTTAGTATGATTATGACCAGGGATCATTCGGTATAATCATGGCTTGATATAAATGATGTGACAAAAGTCCTCAGTGGTCTGTAATGTAGTGATGGATAGTTTTTGTTATGATTATGACCAGGGGTGATTCGGTATAGTCATGACCATTGATAATTTGATGAAAATCCTTGACCGTGGTACAGGGATGATTAGATATTGTGGTTTATTCATTAAACTGAGTCTTAGTTATAAAAATTGATGAAAACCTTTTAAAATCTAAAAGATAGTAGACTTTATTTTCTACTTGACTCTTTTAATGGATTGCGATATTCATTCGCAGATTAAACTGGTTGTCTATTGTATTTTATCGGTTTAACATTGTTGGAGACTATTGATAATTTATTACGCATTATCTTAGTTATAATATTTCTTCTTGGGCTAGTTGAGCTCACCCTTTCTTTCACCGTTCTCTTGTGAAATGAGAATATAATGAGATTTAGTCTGGGGAAAAGAGTGATGGTCCCAAAGATAGCATTAGTAGTCCTCATTATTACGTTAAATAGTGTGACAATAAATGTAATGAGGACTCTTGAGTATGGATATTGTCTAAATGACAATATTCCTATTAGAACTCTCAGTTTATGTATTGTCGTATGTTACACGACAGATGTATAATTAAGTTTGTATTTGAATTTATGTACCATGTAAGTGGCGACCCAAGATGGGTGACGTATACCTAATTTTGGGGGCGTCACAGTATGTTATAGTTGTGGGTAATATTTATAAATTTTGCAAAGTAAGCAAGTTGTTATAAAAAATTCGTTTGGTCGGGGAATATTCTTTTTGTCGGGGAATATTCGTACGACGGCTCAATCATTGGTGGACCCCACAACGGAAGTATTGTTGTAGTTAGAAAACCACAAAATTATTTTTCTATAAAAAATAACGGCAGAGGTATTCTGGTAAACTGCTGTTGAACTACCCTTAAGAGTAAAAGTACGATGAATACGATATCAGTTGTATAGTAGCACACAATATTGATTATTGATGCATACGTGAAAAGTCACTCAATTTATGCTAAATTATTGCTACAATAATTCTTTGATCATATCTCTTATATTATTGATTCAATTATTGTCAAAGATTATCATCTCGTATAATATGTTATAGTATTAAATTATTAATTGAGATGACAAGTTATAAAAGATTAATAATTGTTGAAAGATTACATATGTGTTGATTAAAATAAAATGATTTGTGGTAATATTTATTAAATCCTTGATGTATATAAAGAGTCATTATGAGACGTTTTTGGTAAGTTTGATTATTTTATGGGGGCCCATATGTCATCATCTAAGAGTCCTCCGTTAATAGTAATTACCTTTGTGAATAGTAATTACCTTTGTGAATAGTAATTACCTTCGTCAATAGTAATTACCTTTGTGAATAGTAATTACCTTTGTGAATAGTAATTACCTTCGCCAATAGTAATTACCTTTGTGAATAGTAAATACCTTTGTGAATTGTAATTACCTTTGTGAATAGTATTTACCTTCGCCAATAGTAATTACCTTTGTGAATAGTAATTACCTTTGTGAATAGTAATTACCTTTGTGAATAGTAATTACCTTTGTGAATAGTAATTACCGTTAATTAATAGTATTTACCTTCATCAATAGTAATTATCTTCCTCATATAGTAATTACCTTCGTCAATAGTAATTACCTTCGTCAATCATAATTACCCCTTCAGAAATAAGAGTTGTCTCTTCAATATTACCAAGAGTCATTTTGACCCTTCGTTAAGACCAAGAGCCACCTCGGTTTTTCTATAAATAGAAAGCTCATTCCTTCATTATTTCTTACGAATTCAATTGAAACTCTAGAGAGAGAAACTATAGAGAAAGAAGAAAAGTATTTTCTTATTTCACTTTTCCAATATTCAAATTTCTTCTAAGGTAGGGAATATTGTTTGTTGTACTCGTAAGGGGTGTTATTTTTTTTATTCATGAAGAGAACTTCTGTTATTCCATTCTTTATTATTCTATTGGAATAACCTATAAAAGTGGCATACCCTATACATGACATGTATATGCGGAATACCCTATACTTGGTGAAATCCTTATATTATTCCATTCTTATTTATTCATTGGAATAACTCAGATGTGAGAATCCCCTATACTTGGGGACATTCTTCTATTATTTTATTATTAGTTGGAATATCCTCGTGTGTGTTTTCTGTGGGACCGATTCTCGTCTTTATTATTACGTATTTATTATTCATTGGAATAACTCGCTCATGCTAAGTACCACATGCATGGTGATTTCTTTTGTTATTTCATTCGCTATTATACTCAGTTGGTTAAAATTTTGACTTCTATACTCCATGAATTTAGTAGAATATCCTTGATATTTGCGTTTCATCCAGTATCTTTTCATGGAAATATTCTTCTGATCATTCTTGAATTTTACTCTACAAAACAAGAGATCATGTTGACAATTTGGACGTTAATAATTCTTGGATAAATTAATTCTTGAACTTGTTTTATTGAATTATTATGTCATTGTCATCATCCTCATGTTATATTATGTTATCTTTGGCTTACGTGCATAGATGAACTTAGTATGATTATGACCAGGGATCATTCGGTATAATCATGGCTTGTTATAAATGATGTGACAAAAGTCCTCGAGTGGCTCGTAATGCGTTGATGGATAGTTTTTGTTATGATTATGACCTGGGGTGATTCGGTATAGTCATGACCATTGATAATTTGATGAAAATCCTTGACCGTGGTACGAGGATGATTAGATATTGTGGTTTATTCAATAAACCGAGTCTTAGTTATAAAATTGATGAAAACCTTTTAAAATCTAAAAGATAGTAGACTTTATTTTCTACTTGACTCTTTTAATGGATTAGATATTCACCGCAGATTAAACCGGGTTGTCTATTGTATTTTATCGGTTTAACATTGTTGGAGACTATTGATAATTTATTACGCATTATCTTAGTTATAATATTTCTTCTTTGGGCTAGTTGAGCTCACCCTTTCTTTCACTGTTCTCTTCAGGAAATGAGAATATAGCTGGGACGAGTCGGGGAAAAGAGTGATGGTCCCGAAGATAGCATTAGTAGTCCTCATTATTCTGTTAAATAGTGTGACAATAAATGTAATGAGGACTCCTTGAGTATGGATATTGTCTAAATGACAATATTCCTATTAGAACTCTCAGTTTATGTATTATCGTATGTTACACGACAGATGTATAATTAAGTTTGTATTTGAATTTATGTACCATGTAAGTGGCGACCCAAGATGGGTGACGTATACCTAATTTTGGGGGCGTCACAGTATGTTATAGTTGTGGGTAATATTAATAAATTTTGCAAAGTAAGCAAGTTGTTATAAAATATTCGTTTGGTCGGGGAATATTCTTTTTGTCGGGGAATATTCGTACGACGGCTCAATCATTGGTGGACCCCACAACGGAAGTATTGTTGTAGTTAGAAAACCACAAAATTATTTTTCTATAAAAAATAACTAGCAGAGGTGTTCGCCAAAACCGTTGAACTACCCTTAGTAAAAGTACGAGAATCTGATAGTCAGTATAGTAGCACACAATATTGATTATTGATGCACACGTGAAAAGTCACTCATTTATGCTAAATTATTGCTACATAAAGAATTCTTTGCATCATATCTCTTATATTATTGATTCAATTATTGTCACAGAGATCATCCGTATAATATGTTATAAGATTAAATTATTAATTGAGATGACAAGTTATAAATGATTAATAATTGTTGAAAGATTACATATGTGTTGATTAAAATAAAATGATTTGTGGTAATATTTATTAAATCCTTGATGTATATAAAGAGTCATTATGAGACGCTTTTGGTAAGTTTGATTATTTTATGGGGGGCCCATATGTCATCATCTAAGAGTCCTTTCGTTAATAGTAATTACCTTTGTGAATAGTAATTACCTTTGTGAATAGTAATTACCTTCATCAATAGTAATTACCTTTGTGAATAGTAATTACCTTTGTGAATAGTAATTACCTTCGCCAATAGTAATTACCTTTGTGAATAGTAAATACCTTTGTGAATTGTAATTACCTTTGTGAATAGTATTTACCTTAATTCAATAGTAATTACCTTTGTGAATAGTAATTACCTTTGTGAATAGTAATTACCTTTGTGAATAGTAATTACCTTTGTGAATAGTAATTACCTTCGTTAATAGTATTTACCTTCGTCAATAGTAATTATCTTCCTCAATAGTAATTACCTTCGTCAATAGTAATTACCTTAAATCAATTGTAATTACCCTTCATGAAATAGTAGTTGTCTCTTCAATATTACCAAGAGTCATTTTGACCCTTCGTTAAGACCAAGAGCCACCCTCGGTTTTTCTATAAATAGAAAGCTCATTCCTTCATTATTTCTTACTTAATTCAATTTGAAACTCAGAGAGAGAAACTATAGAGAAAGAAGAAAAGTATTTTGCTACTTCACTTTTCCAATATTCAAACTCTTCTAAGGTAGGGAATATTGTTTGTTGTACTCGTAAGGGGTGTTATTTTTTATTCATGAAGAGAACTTCATTATTCCATTCTTTATTATTCGTTGAATAACCTATAAAAGTGGCATACCCTATACATGCTTTGTGATATGGAATACCCTATACTTGGTGAAGTCCTTATATTATTCCATTCTTATTTATTCATTGGAATAACTCAGATACTGTGGAATCCCCTATATGGCGACATTCTTCTATTATTTTATTATTAATTTTGGAACATCCCGTGTGTGTTTTCTGTGGGACCGATTCTCATCTTTATTATTCTCGTATTTATTATTACATTGGAATAAACATCATCATGCTAAGTACCACATGCATGGTGATTTCTTTTGTTATTTCATTCGCTATTATACTCAAATTGGTTAAAATTTTGACTTTATACTCCATGAATTTAGTAGAATATCCTTGATATTTGCGTTTCATCCAAAGATCTTTTCATGGAAATATTCTTGATCATTCTTGAATTTTACTCTACAAAACAAAGATCATGTTGACAATTTGGACGTTAATAATTCTTGGATAAATTAATTCTTGAACTTGTTTTATTGAATTATTATGTCATTGTCATCATCCTCATGTTATATTATGTTATCTTTTCGCTTACGTGCATAGATGAACTTAGTATGATTATGACCGAGGATCATTCGGTATAATCATGGCTTGATATAAATGATGTGACAAAAGTCCTCAGTGGCACGTGTAATGCGTTGATGGATAGTTTTTGTTATGATTATGACCGTGGGTGATTCGGTAAGATAGTCTTGACCATTGATAATTTGATGAAAATCCTTGACCGTAGTACGTGGATGATTAGATATTGTGGTTTATTCAATAAACCGAGTCTTAGTTATAAAATTGATGAAAACCTTTTAAAATCTAAAAGATAGTAGAGATTTTATTTTCTACTTGACTCTTTTAATGGATCAGATATTCACCGCAGATTAAACCGGTTGTCTATTGTATTTTATCGTTTAACATTGTTGGAGACTATTGATAATTTATTCGCATTATCTTAGTTATAATATTTCTTCTTTGGGCTAGTTGAGCTCACCCTTTCTTTCTTTGTTCTCTTCAGAAATGAGAATATATTTGGACGAGCCTGGGAAAAGAGTGATGGTCCCGAAGATAGCATTAGTAGTCCTCATTATTCGTTAAATAGTGTGACAATAAATGTAATGAGGACTCCTTGAGTATGGATATTGTCTAAATGACAATATTCCTATTAGAACTCTCTCGCTTATGTATTGTCGTATGTTACACTATGGATGTATAATTAAGTTTGTATTTGAATTTATGTACCATGTAAGTGGCGACCCAAGATGGGTGACGATACCTAATTTTGGGGGCGCCACAAGATGTTATAGTTATAGTTCAGGTAATATTTATAAATTTTGCAAAGTAAGCAAGTTGTTATAAAAATTCGTTTGGTCGGGAATATTCTTTTTGCTTTGGGAATATTCGTGCACGACGGCTCAATCATCAGTGGACCCCTAACGGAAGTATTGTTGTAGTTAGAAAACCACAAAATTATTTTTCTATAAAAAAAATAACAACTAGAGGTGTTCCACAAACTGTTGAACTACCCGGTAGTAAAAGTACAGTAATACGCATAGTTGTATAGTAGCACACAATATTGATTATTGATGCATACGTGAAAAGTCACTCAGCTATGCTAAATTATTGCTACAGTAATTGCTGCATCATATCTCTTATATTATTGATTCAATTATTGTCACAGTATCATCTGTATAATATGTTATAGTATTAAATTATTAATTGAGATGACAAGTTATAAATGATTAATAATTGTTGAAAGATTACATATGTGTTGATTAAAAATAAAATGATTTGTGGTAATATTTATTAAATCCTTGATGTATATAAAGAGTCTGTTATGAGACGTTTTTGGTAAGTTTGATTATTTTATGGGGGGGGCCCATATGTCATCATCTAAGAGTCCTTTCGTTAATAGTAATTACCTTTGTGAATAGTAATTACCTTTGTGAATAGTAATTACCTTCGTCAATAGTAATTACCTTTGTGAATAGTAATTACCTTTGTGAATAGTAATTACCTTCGTCAATAGTAATTACCTTTGTGAATAGTAAATACCTTTGTGAATTGTAATTACCTTTGTGAATAGTATTTACCTTCGTCAATAGTAATTACCTTTGTGAATAGTAATTACCTTTGTGAATAGTAATTACCTTTGTGAATAGTAATTACCTTTGTGAATAGTAATTACCTTCGTTAATAGTATTTACCTTCGTCAATAGTAATTATCTTCCTCAATAGTAATTACCTTCGTCAATAGTAATTACCTTCATCAATTGTAATTACCCCTTCAAATAAATAGTAGTTGTCTCTTCAATATTACCAAGAGTCATTTTGACCCTTCGTTAAGACCAAGAGCCACCCTCGCTTTTCTATAAATAGAAAGCTCATTCCTTCATTATTTCTTACGAATTCAACGAAACTACAGAGAGAAACTATAGAGAAAGAAGAAAAGTATTTTGCTACTTCACTTTTCCAATATTCAGCTCTTCTAAGGTAGGGAATATTGTTTGTTGTACTCGTAAGGGGTGTTATTTTTTTTATTCATGAAGAGAACTTCTGTTATTCCATTCTTTATTATTCTGTTGGAATAACCTATAAAAGTGGCATACCCTATACATGACCTGTATATGCGGAATACCCTATACTTGGTGAAGTCCTTATATTATTCCATTCTTATTTATTACATTGGAATAACTCAGATACGCTGAATCCCTATACTTGGCTGACATTCTTCTATTATTTTATTATTCCGTTGGAACATCCCTGTGTGTTTTATGGGACTGATTCTCATCTTTATTATTCTCGTATTTATTATTCATTTGGAATAACTCGTTTCATAAGTACCACATGCACGGTGATTTCTTTTGTTATTTCATTCGCTATTATACTCAGTTGGTTAAAATTTTGACTTCTATACTCCATGAATTTAGTAGAATATCCTTGATATTTGCGTTTCATCCAGTATCTTTTCATGGAAATATTCTTCTGATCATTCTTGAATTTTACTCTACAAAACAAAGATCATGCCGACAATTTGGACGTTAATAATTCTTGGATAAATTAATTCTTGAACTTGTTTTATTGAATTATTATGTCATTGTCATCATCCTCATGTTATATTATGTTATCTTTGGCTTACGTGCATAGATGAACTTAGTATGATTATGACCAGGGATCATTCGGTATAATCATGGCTTGATATAAATGATGTGACAAAAGTCCTCAGTGGTCTGTAATGTAGTGATGGATAGTTTTTGTTATGATTATGACCAGGGGTGATTCGGTATAGTCATGACCATTGATAATTTGATGAAAATCCTTGACCGTGGTACATGGATGATTAGATATTGTGGTTTATTCATTAAACCGAGTCTTAGTTATAAAATTGATGAAAACCTTTTAAAATCTAAAAGATAGTAGACTTTATTTTCTACTTGACTCTTTTAATGGATCAGATATTCACCAATGATTAAACTGGTTGTCTATTGTATTTTATCGGTTTAACATTGTTGGAGACTATTGATAATTTATTCGCATTATCTTAGTTATAATATTTCTTCTTTGGGCTAGTTGAGCTCACCCTTTCTTTCACCGTTCTCTTCAGAAATGAGAATATATTTGGGACAGTCTGGGAAAAGAGTGATGGTCCCAAAGATAGCATTAGTAGTCCTCATTATTCATTAAATAGTGTGACAATAAATGTAATGAGGACTCCTTGAGTATGGATATTGTCTAAATGACAATATTCCTATTAGAACTCTCGGTTTATGTATTGTCGTATGTTACACCTATGATGTATAATTAAGTTTGTATTTGAATTTATGTACCATGTAAGTGGCGACCCAAGATGGGTGACGTATACCTAATTTTGGGGGCGTCACAGTATGTTATAGTTGTGGGTAATATTTATAAATTTTGCAAAGTAAGCAAGTTGTTATAAAAAATTCGTTTGGTGGGGAATATTCTTTTTGTGGGGAATATTCGCGCGACGCTTCAATCATGGTGGACCCCACAACGGAAGTATTGTTGTAGTTAGAAAACCACAAAATTATTTTTCTATAAAAAATAACTGGCAGAGGTGTTACCGCAAAACCGTTGAACTACCCTAGAGTAAAAGTACAAGAATACGATAGTTGTATAAGAGCACACAATATTGATTATTGATGCATACGTGAAAAGTCACTCACTATGCTAAATTATTTACTACAAAGAATTGCCGCATCATATCTCTTATATTATTGATTCAATTATTGTCACAAAGATCATCCGTATAATATGTTATAGTATTAAATTATTAATTGAGATGACAAGTTATAAATGATTAATAATTGTTGAAAGATTACATATGTGTTGATTAAAAATAAAATGATTTGTGGTAATATTTATTAAATCCTTGATGTATATAAAGAGTCCATTATGAGACGTTTTTGGTAAGTTTGATTATTTTATGGGGGGCCCATATGTCATCATCTAAGAGTCCTTTTCGTTAATAGTAATTACCTTTGTGAATAGTAATTACCTTTGTGAATAGTAATTACCTTCGCCAATATAGTAATTACCTTTGTGAATAGTAATTACCTTTGTGAATAGTAATTACCTTAAATCAATAGTAATTACCTTTGTGAATAGTAAATACCTTTGTGAATTGTAATTACCTTTGTGAATAGTATTTACCTTCGTCAATAAGTAATTACCTTTGTGAATAGTAATTACCTTTGTGAATAGTAATTACCTTTGTGAATAGTAATTACCTTTGTGAATAGTAATTACCTTCGTTAATAGTATTTACCTTCAATAATAGTAATTATCTTCCTCAATAGTAATTACCTAAATCAATAGTAATTACCTTCGTCAATAGTAATTACCCCTTCGCAAATAGTAGTTGTCTCTTCAATATTACCAAGAGTCATTTTGACCCTTCGTTAAGACCAAGAGCCACCCTCAGTTTTTCTATAAATAGAAAGCTCATTCCTTCATTATTTCTTACGAATTCACTGAAACTCTAGAGAGAGAAACTATAGAGAGAAAGAAGAAAAGTATTTTGCTACTTCACTTTTCCAATATTCAGCTCTTCTAAGGTAGGGAATATTGTTTGTTGTACTCGTAAGGGGTGTTATTTTTTTTATTCATGAAGAGAACTTCTGTTATTCCATTCTTTATTATTCTGTTGGAATAACCTATAAAAGTGGCATACCCTATACATGACCTGTATATGCGGAATACCCTATACTTGGTGAAATCCTTATATTATTCCATTCTTATTTATTCTGTTGAATAACTCAGATACGCTTGAATCCCCTATACTTGGCGACATTCTTCTATTATTTTATTATTCGTTGGAACATCCCGTGTGTGTTTTTAATGGGAATTCGATTCATCTTTATTATTCTCAGTATTTATTATTCTCGTTAGAATAACTCGCATACATGGCACCACATGCATGGTGATTTCTTTTGTTATTTCATTCGCTATTATACTCAAATTGGTTAAAATTTTGACTTCTATACTCCATGAATTTAGTAGAATATCCTTGATATTTTGCGTTTCATCCAAAGATCTTTTCATGAAAATATTCTTCCGATCATTCTTGAATTTTACTCTACAAAACAAAGATCATGTCGACAATTTGGACATTAATAATTCCCGGATAAAATAATTCTTGAACTTGTTTTATTGAATTCTTATATCATTGTCATCATCCTCATGTTTATATTATGTTGAAAGTCATCTGTGGCCTGTAGTGCATAGATGGACTTGGTATGATTAATAATTGTTGAAAGATTAAATATGTGTTGATTAAAAATAAAATGATTTGTGGTAATATTTATTCAATCCTCGATGTATATAAAGAGTCATTATATGAGACGTTTGTGGTAAGTTTGATTATTTTATGGGGGGCCCATATGTCATCATCTAAGAGTCCCTTCGTCAATAGTAATTACCTTTGTGAATAGCAATTACCTTTGTGAATAGTAATTACCTTTGTGAATAGTAATTACCTTTGTGAATAGTAATTACCTTCGTCAATAGTATTTACCTTCGTCAATAGTAATTACCTTCTTCAATAGTAATTACCTTCATCAATAGTAATTACCTTCGTCAATAGTAATTACCCCTTCGCAAATAGTAGTTGTCCCTTCAATATTACCAAGAGTTAAGCGCTCTTGATTGTTCCAAGGGTTAATTACCCTTTCGCAAATAGTAGTTGTCTCTTCAATATTACCAAGAGTCATTTTGACCCTTCGTTAAGAACAAGAGCCACCCTCGCTTTTTCTATAAATAGAAAGCTCATTCCTTCATTATTTTTACTTAATTAATGAAACTCTAGAGAGAGAAACTATAGAGAGAAAGAAGAAAAGTATTTTGCTACTTCACTTTTCCAATATTCAAATTCTTCTAAGGTAGGGAATATTATTTGTTGTACTCGTAAGGGGTGTTATTTTTTTATTCATGAAGAGAACTTCATTATTCCATTCTTTATTATTCTACATTTGAATAACTCGTAAAAGTGGCATACCCTATACATGACATGTATATGCGGAATACCCTATACTCGGTGAAATCCTTATATTATTCCATTCTTATTTATTCTGTTGGAATAACCTGTATACGCGGAATCCCCTATACTTGGCGACATTCTTCTATTATTTTATTATTCCGTTGGAACATCCTGTGTGTGTTTTACGCCGGACCTGATTCTGTCTTTATTATTCTGTATTTATTATTCTGTTAGAATCACCTGTCTATGCGAAGTACCACATGCATGGTGATTTCTTTTGTTATTTCATTCGCTATTATACTCAGTTGGTTAAAATTTTGACTTCTATACTCCATGTATTTAGTAGAATATCCTTGATATTTGCGTTTCATCCAGTATCTTTTCATGAAAATATTCTTCTGATCATTCTTGAATTTTACTCTACAAAACAGTATCATTTTGACAATTTGGACATTAATAATTCCTGGATAAAATAATTCTTGAACTTGTTTTATTGAATTCTTATATCATTGTCATCATCCTCATGTTTATATTATGTTGAAAGTCATCTGTGGCCTGTAGTGCATAGATTGACTTGGTATGATTAATAATTGTTGAAAGATTAAATATGTGTTGATTAAAAATAAAATGATTTGTGGTAATATTTATTCAATCCTTGATGTATATAAAGAGTCTGTTATGAGACGTTTGTGGTAAGTTTGATTATTTTATAGGGGGCCCATATGTCATCATCTAAGAGTCCCTTCACAATAGTAATTACCTTTGTGAATATAGCAATTACCTTTCATGAATAGTAATTACCTTCGTCAATAGTATTTACCTTCGTCAATAGTAATTACCTTCTTCAATAGTAATTACCTTCGTCAATAGTAATTACCCCTTCGCAAATAGTAGTTGTCCTTCAATATTACCAAGAGTTAATCGCCTTCTTGATTGTTCCAAGGGTTAATTACCCCTTCGCAAATAGTAGTTGTCTCTTCAAAATTACCAAGAGTCATTTTGACCCTTCGTTAAGACCAAGAGCAACCCTCAGTTTTTCTATAAATAGAAAGCTCATTCCTTCATTATTTCTTACTTAATTCATTGAAACTCAGAGAGAAAGAAGAAAAGTATTCTCGCTACTTCACACTTTTCCAATATTCATTCTTCTAAGGTAGGGAATATTATTTGTTGTACTCGTAAGGGTGTTATTCTTTCTTATTCATGAAGAGAACCTGTTGTTATTCCATTTCTTATTATTCTATTGGAATAACTCAGATACGCCGGTTTACCCTATACTTGGTGACATTCTTCTATTATTTCATTGGAACATCACGCCTCGTGTGTTTTACAGGACTCGGTTCCATCTTTATTATTATTCTGTTGGAACATCCATGCATGTGTTTTACAGGACCTTGTTCCATTTACTATTCCGTCTTTACATTTCATTTAATATCCCGCATCTGTGCTATACGCCGCACTGGTTCCATTCTTTATTATTCTTGAACATCCCGTCTGCAAGCGCTTTTACGTTGGACTCGGTTCCGTTATTTATTATTCGTTAGAATAACTCCGCCTGCGGTCTATCGCATGTATGGTGATTTCTTTTGTTATTTCATTCGCTATTATACTCGGTTGGTTAAAATTTTGACTTCTATACTCCATGAATTTAGTAGAATATCCTTGATATTTCAAGCGTTTCATCCAAAGATCTTTTCATGGAAATATTCTTCGATCATTCTTGAATTTTACTCTACAAAACAAAGATCATGTTGACAATTTGGACGTTAATAATTCCTCGGATAAAATAATTCTTGAACTTGTTTTATTGAATTCTTATATCATTGTCATCATCCTCATGTTTATATTATGTTGAAAGTCATCTCGTAATCTGTAGTGCATAGATGGACTTGGTATGATTATGATCGAGACTATTCGGTGTAATCATGACCGTAATGTTACAAATGATGTGGTTAAAATCCTCGGTCAGAGTAGTCATTGATGGATGCTTTTTGGCATGATCATGACCATTAATGAATACACAACTATTCTTGGCCCGTAGAGTGAATGAATAATTATGGTCGTGATACTAAAGAATATCCTGGTCAGAAAAGTGAGAGGTGATTCGATGATGTGGAATATTTATTAAAGCCGAGTCTCAAATTTATATGATGATGAAAAACCTTTTAAATCATAAAAGATAGTAGATTTTATTTTTACTTTACTCTTTTAATGGATTGTTTGGTTCATTTTGTAGTTAAACTTGATGTTCATTATATTTTATCGGTTTAACATCTGTCAGAGGCTAATGATAATTTATTCTCGCATTATCTTAGTCATAATATTTCTTCATGAGCTAGTTGAGCTCACCCTTTCTTTCACTTTTTTCTTCGTGAAATGAGAATATAGCCGGGACTAGCCTGGGAACGGAGTAATGGTCCAGAGGATAGCATTAGTAGTCCTCACTATTCTGTGAAATAGTGTGATAATAATGTTAGGTTTGTAATATTCATGTGCGCAATAAAATTGCAAAAATTAGCGGAAGCGTGTAAAAATCAGAGTAAAAAATTTACAAACCATATACCCGGATCACCCTTTATGCACAATTATTAATTAAACGAAAAGATAAAGAATAAATCATACCCTGAAGATCGAGCTTCCTCAGTACAAGTTCACCTCCAAATCCTTTCGCAGATTCAATCTTGAATCCACCGGTTTGGTTCCTTCCTTTGACCAACGTTAGCCACCCAAATGTTTGGCCTCAGAGGTGATCCACCAAGGAAGAAGAAAATTCAAGAAAAGGGTATTGGCTCAAACCCTAGTTTTTCTATCTCTATAGAAAAGGTGTACTCTCCCAACAATTGGAATTATGTCAGATGTTGAAAAGTCAACAACCCTCACCCATAATAAGACTCCTCTTATTAATAGATGTGGGCAACCCACCTTAACAATTAAGGAATTGAGTTTTATTTAATTAATTAAATTCTTTTAATTAATTAAGCTCCCTAATCTTATTAGGGATAATTAATTAAACTCTTTTAATTAATTTAACCTCCTAATCTTATTAGGAATAAATGAGAGTACTTATATTAAATTAATTCCTAAACTCTTTTAGAAATTAAAATAATAATAATTGTAATAATATTAATAAGACACCTCTTATTAATTTATATTTAATATTTCTAAAATATTAAATAATAATATTAAGCTATTTAATTTATTCTATCACCATAGATTAAATTAAATATACATAATATATTATTACGATTATGCCATTAACTTCTTAAATAATTATTCTTCCTTTTATGGTGTGACCCTTTAGGTTCTCCATATTAAACCGGTTGTGAATAAATCAATTAGAATAATTCTAATCTTATTTAAATAAATAAATTAAACAATTAATTTATTTAAATAAATAATATTAATTCTCAATATAGGATAAGCCTCCCAAGCGATCAACGACTTTCCAGATAATATAGATTTCAACATTAATCATAAAAGAACCTTTGAGTAAATAGTTACCATACAATTCAATCCTTCCACCATACAATGTCCCAATTAAATATAAGACATGGAATTCTTTGTCAAGTCTTATTTTATTTAATTATATGTATTTCGATCCTTAAATGCACAACTCTAAATAATGCAAATTAGAAACTCCTTTCTAATTTCATTCGCTACCGCCAAGTACTACTAGGTTGTCATTTATCGAATCACATAGGACATTTTCTTCTTTTATTAGAAGTGGTAGATTCTTTATGATCATACATTATCTCCATGTACAACTTATTATACCCAAGCATACCTTTGATATACCCTAAGGGTCTTAAGGAATAAGTCAAAGTATAACTCATCATACACAAGATACTATGATGATCTCAAGTCCAAGGATTACTTCAGACTACTATCACTACAGAATTCCTATTGACAGCAAATAAAACTCCATTAGGTATTCCTTAGCGAGCCACGCTCAAATGAACTTATTCTCTAATAAGCACCTACATACTTGCTTTAGTGTCTCCACACAAATGATCATGAGATCAATCATCCTCATCCAATGAGCAAGCAACGTATGTACCAATCTATCCAGGATTCACTAATCCCCAATTTAGTAATCCAATGATTGGGAACTATTTTAGTTTTATGCTTTCTAAGAATTTAGATCTCATTAGAATGATCATCATCATTATTCTAAAAGCATTGCTTAAAACTATGGGTTTATCACATATTATAAAACAAAGATCATGTAGATAATTTAAAAGCCTTTAATAAATTAATACTTTTTATTAATAAATGAATAAGATTGTTACAAAGTATATGCTTTATCATCAAACATGATTGGCTTGTGTGCATACTACTTTCAAATAATTGTAATGAGGACTCCTTTTGAGTTTGTATAATATCTAGTAGACAATATTTGTATTCAAACTCACAGTTTATGTCAGATTGTACACTTACAATTATATTAGTAAGTCAGATTTAAATTTCGCACCATGTATCCGACTACCCAAGATGGGTGATGTATACCTAATTTGGGGGGCGCCACAAGATGATAAAGAGGTGAGGATACCTTGAATACCTTTATCGTTAAAATATTAAATTCATCTTCTAATCCTACCAAAGATATTCATTAACAATTCATCTTTGCACTACAAGCCAAAGATATACAACTGTAAAACCAATAATGCTGAGACGCAGCTTAATAGTATCACGACCACGAATTATCCATACACTACTGGCCAAGGATATTCGTGTTTTCAATTACGGTCATGATTATACCGAATAATCCTTGGTCATAATCATACCAAGTCTATCAATGCACTACTTAATCAAGATGACTTTTACTACATCCATGAATTAATATTTCATTCTTTGAGACTCAAATTTCAATATTTAATCCATATCATCGAATCATCCCTGCACTACAGGCCAAGGATATTCATTAGTATCACGACCACGAATTATCGATGCACTACGCTCCAAGGTTATACCTCAAGTCAAAGTTTTGTGGAGGAACCACGATGTTGAGGAAATGACTTGGGAGTTAGAATCAAATGAAATCAAGGTATCCTTACCTCTTGACATACCAGTACGCACTTCTAATTTCGAGGGCGTAAATTTCATAAGAAGGGAGGTTGTAAGACCCGACTTTTATAAATAAAGATGAATTTTCTATAAATATTATTTTTGAATATTATGGAATAAATTTGATATAATGTTATAGTTGTGGGTACTATTTATAAATTTTGCAAAGTAAGCAAGTTGTTATAAAATATTCGCTTGGTTGGGAATATTCTTTTTGTTGGGGAATATTAAAGACGATTTACTCAATCATCAGTGGACCTCACAATCGGAAGTATTGTCGTAGTTAGAAAAACGACAAAATTATCTTTCTATAAAAAAATAACTACGGAGGTGTTACCGTTAAAACCTGTTGAACTACCCGGTGGTAAAAGTACAATAATACGCATTGGTTGCATAGTAGCACACGGTATTGATTATTTGATGCTTACGTGAGAAGTCACTTAGCTATACTCAATTATTGCTACAGTAATTGTTGCATCATATCTCTTATATTATTGATTCAATTATTGTCACAAAGATCATCTCGTATAATATGTTATATTATTAATTGAGACGACAAGTTCTAAATGATTAATAATTGTTGAAAGATTAAAATGTGTTGATTAAAATAAATAGATTTGTGGTAATATTTATTCAATCCTTGATGTATATAAAGAGTCTGTTATGAGACTTTTGTGGTACGTTTGATTATTTTATGGGGGGCCATATGTCATCATCTAAGAGTCTCTTCGTCAATAGTAATTACCTTTCTGAATAGTAATTACCTTTGTGAATAGTAATTACCTTCGTCAATAGTATTTACCTTCGTCAATAGAATTTACCTTCGTCAATAGTAATTACCTTCTTCAATAGTAATTACCTTCGTCAATAGTAATTACCTTCGTCAATAGTAATTACCCCTTCGCAAATAGTAGTTGTCCCTTCAATATTACCAAGAGTTAACTACCTCTTCGGTGTTCCAAGGGTTAATTACCCCTTCGCAAATAGTAGTTGTCTCTTCAATATTACCAAGAGTCATTTTGACCCTTCGTTAAGACTCAAGAGCCACCCACGCTTTTTCTATAAATAGAAAGCTCATTCCTTCATTATTTCTTACTTAATTCACCAAACTCAGAGAGAGAAACTAGAGAGAAAGAAGAAAAGTATTCGCTACTTCACTTTTCCAATATTCGTTCTTCTAAGGTAGGAATATTATTTGTTGTACTCATAAAGGGTGTTATTCTTTCTTATTCATGAAGAGAACTGTTGTTATTCCATTTCTTATTATTCTATTGGAATAACTCGTGATAATGCTGTTTACCTATACTTGGTGACATTCTTCTATTATTCTCATTGGAACATCCTGCTCATGTGTTTTTACGGACACGGTTCCGCTCTTTATTATTATTCGTTGGAACATCCGTCTGTGTGTTTTACAGGACCGGTTCCATTTACTATTCCGCTCTTTACATTTTCGCCGAAATATCCTGCTCGGTAAGTACGTGTTTATTTGACGGACTGGTTCCATTCTTTATTATTCTCATTGGAACATCCACGTGCGTGCATTTTACTGTAGGAATCGGTTCCGTTATTTATTATTCTCGTTGAATAACCACATCATGCGATCTATCGCATGCATGGTGATTTCTTTTGTTATTCCATTTTTATTATACCCATTAGTTAAAACTTTGATTTCTATACTCCATGAAATTAGTAGAATATCCTCGATATTTGCGTTTCATCCAAAGATCTTTTCATGGAAATATTCTTCCGATCATTCTTGAATTTTACTCTACAAAATAAAGATTATGTTGACAATTTGGACGTTAATAATTCCTCGGATAAATTAATTCTTGAACTTGTTTTATTGAATTATTATGTCATTGTCATCATCCTCATGTTATATTATGTTATCTTTCGCTTACGTGCATAGATGAACTTAGTATGATTATGACCGAGGATCATTCGGTATAATCATGGCTTGATATAAATGTTGTGACAAAAGTCCTCGTTGGCCTCGTGAATGTAGTGATGGATAGTTTTTGGTATGATTATGACTGTGGGTGATTCGGTATAGTCATGACCATTGATAATTTGATGAAAATCCTGACCGTGGTAATACGGGGATGATCGATATTGTGGTTTATTCATTAAACCGAGTCTTAGTGATAAAATTGATTAAAACCTTTTAAAATCTAAAAGATAGTAGACTTTATTTTCTACTTGACTCTTTTAATGGATTGCATATATTCATCAGTAGTTAAACCGGGTTGTCTATTGTATTTTATCGTTTAACATTATCAAGACTATTGATAATTTATTCGCATTATCTTAGTTATAATATTTCTTACTAGGCTAGTTGAGCTCACCCTTTCTTTCAATTTCTCTTGTGAAATGAGAATATAGTCGGACGAGTCTGGGGAAAAGAGTGATGGTCCCGAAGATAGCATTAGTAGTCCTCACTATTCTCATTAAATAGTGTGACAATAAATGTAATGAGGACTCTTGAGTATGGATATTGTCTAAATGACAATATTCCTATTAGAACTCTCGGTTTATGTATTGTCGTATGTTACACACTACGATGTATAATTAAGTTTGTATTTGAATTTATGTACCATGTAAGTATTACCAAGATGGGTGACGATACCTAATTTTGAGGCGCCACGGTTGGTTATAGGGTACATTCCACCCTTAAGTGCTTCTTCACATTCCCCGATCCATGATTTGAATCATTATTCTCGATCCATATCGAATTCGGGTTTGACCGCTATGCATGTGTTAATTCGAATTCGATAGACCGCATGACAAAAGTTATTCCAATGTAATAATAAATAAATAACGGTCCCGGTCGGCGTAAAAAATGCATGTATGTGATGTTCCAACAGAATAATAAAGAATGGAACCAGTCCAAACAGATAGCATGCATGTGATATTTAAATGTAAATGTAAAGATGGAATAGTAAATGGAACCGTGTCTGGGTGTAAAACACACGCATGCAGGATGTTCCAATGTAATAATAATAAAGATTTTAACCGGTGTCCTGTAAAACACATGATGAGGATGTTCCAATGTAATAATAGAAGAATGTCACCAAGTATAGGTAAATGGCAGATACAAAAGTTATTCCAATAGAATAATAAGAAATGGAATAACAACAGCTTCTCTTCATGAATAAGAAAGAATAACACCCCTTACGAGTACAACAAATAATATTCCCTACCTTAGAAGAGTTGAATATTGGAAAAGTGAAGTAACAAAATACTTTTTTCTTTCTCTCTATAGTTTCTCTCTAGAGTTTCAAAGTGAATTCGTAAGAAATAATAAAGGAATGAGCTTTCTATTTATAGAAAACCGAGGGTGGCTCTTGAGTCTTAACGAAGGGTCAAAATGACTTCGTAATATTGAAGAGACAACTACTATTTCATGAAGGGGTAATTAACACTTGGAACATCAAGAGGCAAGCTTAACTCTTGGTAATATTCAAGGACAACTACTATTTCATGAAGGGGTAATTACTATCGACGAAGGTAATTACTATGAAGAAGGTAATTACTATTGACGGAAGGTAAATACAATCGACGAAGGTAATTACTATTCACAAAGGTAATTACTATTGATTTAAGGGACTCTTAGATGATGACATATGGGCCCCCCATAAAATAATCAAACTTACCACAAACGCGCCTCATAATGTACTCTTTATATACATCAAGGTTGAATAAATATTACCACAAATCATTTTATTTTTAATCAACACATATTTAATCTTTCAACAATTATTAATAATTTATAACTTGTCGCCTCAATTAATAATTTAATACTATAACATATTATATGATGATACCGTGACAATAATTGAATCAATAATATAAGAGATATGATGCAAAGAATTATCATCGAGCGATAATCGAAAGCATAGTCGAAAGTGACTTCTCACGTAAGCATCAATAATCAATATCGTGCTACTATACAACTACGCCAGACATCGCATTTTTTACTACCGGGTAGTTCAACGCTTTTGACGGTAACACCTCCGCCGTTATTTTTTATAGAAAAATAATTTTGTCGCTTTTTAACTACGACAATACTTCCGCTAGGGGGTCCATCAATGATTGAGTCAGTCAGCATTTAATATTCCCCGACCAAACTAATATTCCCCACCAAAAAGAATATTCCCACCAAACGTAATATTTTATAACAACTTGATTACTTTGCAAAATTTATAAATATTACCCACAACTATAACATTATATCAAATTTATTCCATAATATTCAAAAATAATATTTATAAAAAATTCATCTTTATTTATAAAAGCTGGGGTCTTACAAGCACTCCCAGAATATCCAAAAGAACAAAACCTCTGGTTGGCACTGAAAAAATACATCCTACCTGAAAGGAACCAGAGAGCACTCAATGAATGGCATGCAAGCTAACAGAAGATCTAAGCACCAACCCAATCAGCATCAAGATTGAGTTGTGAAGCAATTTGAGTTGAAGTCTTCCACAAGATGATCAGAAGAAGACTTCAGTAACTGACTAAGGAAAGTCAGCAAGTGCAGTAGCTGTCAAGTGAACAGAAGACAACGATCTTGGAAGCAACCAAGATTGTAGTGTTTGCCAAACAAAGAAAGAACTGATGGAAAGTGAACCGAGATACTGGGTAGCCTCTGAAGAACAAGGCTGAAATGATTAAGTGTAGGGTCAGTCTATTGATGATAAGTGAACGGGAGATCATAAGGAGAAAGTGAGCTGGACACGCCACAAATCTGAAGTATCTTGCTATTCAAAGGGAACTAGAGCAAGGAGTTAGGCCATCAAGATGTCGAGAACAAATAAGCAAAATGTAAGTATCAAGCACTGCACAATAGAAGGAAGAGGTGTTCTACATTGAAGATCCAATCAACACTCTTTAAGATCGTAGTGTTAACTTTACCAGTCAATGAGCAACACTCAACAAGACACTACGATCAGGTCCGCAAAGACATGCATCAGAATCGTAGAGTCTGAATAGCTAAGGACTGAAGCATTGGCAACGGTTCAATCTGAAGGGTAATATTCGGACAAGTGCTTATTGAGAGCATCAATGCAATAGGACAACCTCTGATCGAGAAATCAGAAGAACTAAGATCTTCGACCTGCCCAAGACATTAAAGTGATACATCTGACAAGGTAGGTCAAACAGTAGACTACAGCGTCAGAAAAAGTATGACATGTCACATCAGTCGTCTACCTCAAGCAACTCGAGATCTGTGAAGATATTTGAATAGCCTTCAACGGTTACTTTATAACGAAAGGATTGGGAAGGAGTATAAATCTAGAAGAGCTTCAAAGATCGAGGGTTGCTGGAGTTGCCGAGTTTGGAGAGAAGGTGGATCGATCTAAACCATGTGAAATAGTGAGTCCGAAGGTTCACTCTACGATCCACCAAGAACACTCAGAAGTCAGATAAAGAAAGAAGTAGAAGTGTTAGTTCTACTATGTAGAAGTGAGAGTTCTACTACATGAAGAGTGTTCTGAACTGCCGAGAGAAAGAAGAGCATTATGTCATCTTGATGTCCATCATGGGAAGACTCTAAGTACAATAGAGAAGAACTCACAGTCATCTTAGTATGTCCATCATAAGAAGACATCAAGTAGCAAGAAGGGAGATCACAAATGCTATCTTGGTGTCAAGCATGAGAAAGCTTCTAAGTACCTAATAGAAGAGCCTACAGTCATCTTAGAAGCCTATTATGTGTAGCCATCAAGTACCAAGGAGAAGGATCTTCAAGGCAATTCATAAAGGGGTCATCCGAAGTGGTTGAGTAACCGAATAAGCTAAGAATCATGCCACACTCAGCTGCACTTCAAGTATGACCAAGCCAAGCTGCTAAGGATAAAAGATGTTTAGAGCATGAAGACATCTTAGCAGCTCAGCACCGACTCCAACAACAACTCAACAAAGTCTGGGCCTGAGGGGTCCTTGTTCGAAGGGACTAAACAAAGCAGGGTCAGAAGGGTTCTTGTCCGGAGGGACTAAACAAAGTTCCAAGCTTGTTTGGCTTAAAGAGTTCCTAGGGAACTAGAGGAGTCCCAAGGCTGTTGGCCTTGAAGAGTTCTTAGTGAACTGAAGTCCCAAGGCTGCTGGCCTTGAAGGAATCTTAGTGATTCTGTGGTGCCGCCTTCCTTAGTGGAAATCTCGCTAGTTGAAAGCAGAAGAGTGGATTAAGAGCTTGAGTCTCTGAACCACTTAAAACCCCTTGTGTCTTTTACATTATGTCATTTACATTATGTACTATAACTGCTATGTATGTTTTAACTGCTTACAACTAAACTTACTCTATAAACAATGTATGTATGGTTATGAATATATCAATGAAGGGGATCTTTCACTTATTCTGTTATGCTTGAAAAGATTCTTATGTTTGTCATATGCTAATTTTATAACTATAAAAAATAAACCTGAAAAGTATTTGAAATAAAAAAGATCTATTCAACCCCCTCCCCCTTCTAGATCTATTGTGCCCTTTGGGAACTAACATATAATAGTATTATATTGTTATGATATTATTCTAATATTGGAGATCTATATTACTAATATTAGGTCTTCAGATAAAGCGTTATAAATTGCGTAGCGGTAATCAACGGTTCAGGTAAGTTTTTACTTAACTCTACTAAGAGTTGTTTCATTCAGATATTCTTATGGATAACCATTGCTGATTGCCATTGTAGAATTGTACTATGTACATATTGCATGTATAAGTCAGGTATGAAGGGCTGATCACCTTTATTACCCTTCGGTCCAGATATATTTGTTCATGTTATATACTTATTCAGTTAAAAGTTTGTTCCTTCTAGTTCACAATTATATTGTTGAATTATAGCCAGCTTATTATTCAGATTCTTTCAATCATGATATATCGTTATGTGACGCCCCCAAAATTAGGTATACATCACCCATCTTGAGTCGCCAGATACATGGTACAGAATTCAAATACAACTTAATAATACAACTGTCGTGAACAATACGACAAAACATAAACTGTGAGTTTGGATACAAATATTGTCTACTAGAGATTATACAAACTCAAAAGGAGTCCTCATTACAATTATTATCACACTATTTCACAGAATAGTGAGGACTACTAATGCACCATCTAGGACCATCACTGTTCCCCGACTAGTCCCCACTACATTCTCATTTCTCAAGAGAACGGTGAAAGAAAGGGTGAGCTCAACTAGCCCAAAGAAGAAATATTATGACTAAGATAATGCGTAAGAAATTTATCGTTAGCCTTCAACAATGTTAAACCGATAAAATATAATAAATATCAAGTTTAGCTGCGATTGGAACAAGCAATCCATTAAAAGAGTCAAGTAGAGAATGAAATCTACTATCTTTTATGATTTAAAAGGTTTTTCATTACTTTTATCATTTGGGACTCGATTTTAATAAATAATCCACATCATCTAATCACCCCCGCACTACTACGGCCGAGGATATTCTTTAGTATCACGCACCACAATTATCCATGTACCTTTATGGGCCAAGAATATTTGTGTATTCATTAATGGTCATGATCATGCCAACAACCTCGTCCATCAATGCACTACGGGCCAATGAGGACTTTTACCACATCACTTATAACATTACTACCATGATTACACCGAATAATCCTCGGTCATAATCATACCAAGTCCATCTATGCACCGGTGCCCACATACATATGACTTTCAACAAAATATAAACATGAGGATGATTACAATGATATAAGAATTCAATAAAACAAGTTCAAGAATTAATTTATCTAGAACCGATAACGTCCAAATTGTCAACATGATATCGCTTTGTAGAGTAAAATTCAAGAATGCTCAGAAGAATATTTCTATGAAAAGATACTAGATGAAGCGCAAATATCAAAGATATTCCACTAATTTCATGGGTATAGAAGTCAAAGTTTTAACCAACTAGGTATATTAAAGAATGGAATAACAAAAAAATCACCATGCATGTGATAGAATCAAGACAGCAAAAGTTATTCAAATGAATAATAAAGGATGGAAACCGGTCCCACAGAAACGCACGTACGTGATATTTCGACGAGTAATAAATAATGGAACCGGTCCGCGCCAAAAGCATGCATGATGATATTCTCGACAAAATAATAAATAATTGAACCAGTCCGGAATTGTAAGCGTACGCAGCACGTGATAATCCGACGAATAATAAATAATGGAACTCAGTCCCGCCGAAACGCATTGCATGTGATATATTCGACGTAATAATAAAGAATAGAATATTAGAAGAATGTCACCATGTATAAGGTAGCTCATTATCTGAGTTATTCCAACAGTAATAATAAAGAATAGAATAACAGAAGTTCTCTTCACGAATACAGTTGAAATAATAACCCTTACGGGTACAACAAATAATATTCCCTACCTTAGAAGAAACTGGATATTGGAAAAGTGAAGTAACAAAATACTTTTCTTCTTTCTCTCTCTAGAGTTTCAGTGAATTCGTAAGAAATAATGAAGGAATGAGCTTCTATTTATAGGAAAATGGAATGAATAGTAACTAATTCATGAATGGCCCAGATTGATTTACTATTAAACGGACGGTCCATATTGATTTACTATTAAAACTTAAAATAGCGGTCCATACTGATTTACTATTAAAACTTTAAACCAGCGATCCATATTGATTTACTATTATAACTCCACCAGCGGTCCATATTGACTTACTATTATATCTTCAACCAACGGTCTGAAAAATTAGCACATCTCCTCATGGAATAATATTGTACCCAAATACCCGAATGCACAATACTAAAGTGAATAGTAACCGGGTGAATAATAACTCGTGAATAGTAACTCGTGAATAGTAACTTATGAATAGTAACTCGTGAATAGTAACTCATGAGTAGTAACTCGTGAATAGTAACTCATGAGTAGTAACTCGTGAGTAACTCATGAATAGTAACTTCGACATGAAAAGTGTCCCGAATACCCAATTGAACAATATATCCTCCAGACATCAATTATACTAACACAAATAAATCCAACACAATGAAACTATAAAATTCATCTTTAATCAACACGAACTTATTCATCATTAATATTATAATTCACAATATTTAACAACCAGGTCGTTCCCAGGAAAAAGGGGGCTTTCCGATAAGGATTTCTCCTTATTGGCTTGCAATTAGGTGACCAAACCTCTCCTCGATGTAACTTACAGACATTATCATTAATATTGCAAATAATAATATGAATAACTTTCTTGTCTTAATTATTGATTTAATAATATATCATATAATGCAGATGATACCGTAACAATAATTGAATCATAATATGAGAAATATGATGCAAAGAATTCGTAGCAATAATTGAGTATAATTTGGTGACTTCTCACGTAAGCATCAATAATCAATCTAGTGTAGCACGTGAAACTACGCATATTATTGTACTTTTACTACTAGTGTAGTTCAACGGCTTTTAAACAGTAACACCTCCATAGTTATTTTCATAAAGTATTTTTGTCATTTTCTCAATCCGACAATAATTAGTTGTGGGGTCCACCAATGATTGTCTTTGTTATTTAATATTCCTGTTAAAACGAATATTCCCCACCAATCGAATATTATATAACAACTTTCGTATTTTGCAAAATTTATAAATATTACCCACAACTATAACATTATATCAAATCAATACCATAATATTCAAAAATATAATTCAAAAAATTATTCTTTATTCATAAAAGTTGAGTCTTACAACCTCCCTTCTTATGAAATTTTCGTCCTCGAAATTAGGGTACATACAGTATGTCGAAGAGATGAGGATACCTTGACTTCATCTCAGATTCTAACTCCCAAGTCATTTCCTCCACATCGTGGTTTCTCCACAAAACTTTGACTAGAGGTATAACCTTGGAGCGTAGAACATGATCCTTCTTATCCAAAATTTTAACAGGTAACTCTTCATACGTTAAATCTTCCTCTATCTCGTCTGGTTCTAACTCAATAATGTGGTTTGGGTCTTTCACATATTTACATAACATAGATATGTGAAAAACATTATGAACACGTAGACATACTTCAAGTAAAAGGCGTAGTCTATAGGCCCAGCGATTCCCACTCGCTCAAGAATTAAAAATGGGCCAATGAATCGAGGATTGAGCTTTCCTCTCTTTCCAAATCTCATAACTCCTTTCCATGGAGCAACACATAACAACACATGATCTCCAATATCGAATTCTACGCTTTTTCGATGAAGATCAGCATAACTCTTTTGTCGATCTTGTGAAATTTTTATACGTTGTCGGATCGTTTGAATCTTTTCTGTAGTCACGCGTACCAACTCCGGTCCCAACAACGTTGCTTCACCCACCTTATCCCAGCATACTGGAGAACGACACTTTCTTCCATACAACGCCTCAAATGGAGCCATGCCAATACTTGCTTGATAACTATTTTTGTAGGAAAACTCCACTAATGGTAAGAACTTGTCCCAACTTCCCTTGAAGTCAAGGACACAAAGTCTTAATAGATCTTCAAGAGTTTGAATAGTCCTCTCGATCGTCCGTCAAATTCGAGGATGATATGCCGAGCTAAATCGTAAGTCTGTGCCCATAGCTTTTTGCAAACTAACCCAAAATTGTGAAGTGAATCTTGGGTCTCGATCAAAAACTATGGATACCGGCATACCATGCAGTCTTATAATCTCATTTATATATATACGAGCAAGACGTTCAAGTGTATAAGTTTCTCATATCGGTAAGAAATGAGCAGACTTGGTTAATCTATCAACAATGACCCAAATCGCATCTATGCCTTGAGAAACCTTAGGAAGACTGGTAACGAAATCCATGATAATGTGCTCCCACTTCCATTCTAGAATTTCAAGTGGTTGCAATGGACCTTTTGGTACTTGATGCTCCGCCTTAACTCGTTGACAAGTTAAACACCTTGAGATAAACTTCGCTATCTCTCTCTTCATATTGCTCCACCAAAATGTATGTCGAAGATCATGATACATTTTGGTACTCCCAGGATGGATTGCAAACGGTGTGTTGTGTGTCTCCATCATGATTTTATACTTTAAATCAGGGTCGTTAGGAACACAAAGTCTGGAGTTGACTTGAAGTATTACTTCTTCATCGATTCTTGCTTTCGGCATAGCACCTTCTTGCACTTTCTTCCTCATATGCATCAGCTCTGGGTCTGTAGCTTGAGCAGCTTTAACTTTATCAATTAAAGTCGGTTCTACTCGTATATTCACCATCATCACATGGGTCCCTGGAGTTTTTAACTCTATCTCCATCCTTTGCAAGTCACACAAAATGGGCCTTTGCGTTGATAATATTGTACTCGTACTTGCATATGATCTTCTACTCAATGCGTCAGCTACCACGTTCGCTTTTCCAAGATGGTATGATCATAATCTTTCAACAGTTCAAGCTAACGTCATTGTCACATGTTGAGTTCCTTTTGAGTGAAGAAATATTTGAGGCTTTTATGATCCGTAAAGATCTCCACTTTCTCCCCATACAAGTAATGCCTCCAAATTTTAAGTGCGAAGACAACAGCTGCTAACTCTAGATCATGACTAGGATAATTCCTCTCATATTCTTTGAGTTGTCTTGAGGCATAGGCTATGACTTTCCCATGTTGCATGAGAACACATCCCAACCCTTTGCCCGAAGCATCACTTTAGATGACAAATCCCTCCGAGCCAAATGGTATTGTCAGAATAGGTGCTGAAATGAGTCTCCTCTTGAGTTCTTGAAAACTCTTCTCACATTCTTCACTTTAATTGAACTTTGTATCTTTTCGAGTCAGCTGAGTTAATGGAGTAGCGATTCGAGAAAATCCTTCCATGAATCTCTGATAATAACCAGCTAAACCGAGAAAGCTACGTACTTCGGTCACTGATTTAGGTTGCTCCCAGCTTTGAATAGCTTCAATTTTTGTCGGGTCAATAGATATTCCATGAATTGATACTACGTGGCCAAGGAATGCTACTTCCTCAAGCCAGAACTCGCATTTCTTCAACTTGGAATAAAGCTTGTATTCACGAAACTTTTGGAGTGTCAGCCTCAAGTGTTGCTCATGATCTTCACGGCTTTTGGAATAAATAAGGATGTCATCAATAAAGACGACCACAAAGTGTTCCAAATATTCCTTGAATACTTGGTTCTTCATATCCATGAAGGCAGCAGGAGCATTAGTCAATCCGAAGGACATGACTAGAAATTTATAATGCCCGTACCGAGTTCTAAAAGCCGTCTTTGGAATGTCATCGGTTCTAATCTTCAATTGGTGATATCCGGAATGAAGATCAGTCTTTGAAAAGAATTTGGCTCCTTGCAACTGGTCAAGCAGGTCATCAATACGTGGCAATGGGTACCTATTTTTGATGGTGACATGATTCAACTCCCGATAATCAATACAAAGTCGCATACTCCCATCTTTCTTCTTCACGAATAGAATAGGTGCACCCCAAGGAGACGTACTAGGATGAATGAAACCAATGTCTAACAATTCCTGCAATTGGGTCTTTAACTCCTGAAGTTCAATTGGAGCCATTCAATATGGGGCTTTTGAAATGGGTTTTGTACCAGGTTCAAGGTCGATACAAAATTCAATTTCACGCTCTGGGGGTAGGCCAGGAAGTTCTTCAGGGAATACGTCAGGAAATTTATTAACAATAGAAATATCGTTCAAAACTGACGTATTTTTGTTTAAATCTGTGACATGAGCTAAGAAAGCTTGACATCCATTTTTCAATAAGCGAATAGCTTTATGGCTTGAAATGACCGTGATTGATTTTAATGGTTTGGTCACTTGAATTCACATAATAGGTTGATTAGGAATAAGAAAAATAACAACCTTACGAAAATAATCAATTTTTGCATGATGAGTATTTAACCAATCAATCCCTTGAATTACGTTAAATACAAGTATTTTTAAAGAAATAAGATGAGCGGTGTAATGCGATTCTTGATTTGAACCAAACAAGACTTATAAAATGATGGATGTAATGAAGGTTTCTCCCAACGGAGTTTTCACGAGATAAGTCAAAGTCTAATTTCTCCGGAGTCAAATTTAATCGTTGAGCGCAAGTAGGAGAAATAAAAGAATGGGTAGAACCGGTATCAAATAAAGTATAGACTTCGCTAGAGTTTACGATAAGCTTACCCGTGATGACCTCATTCGGGTTCCTTGCTTTCTAGGAGGTCACAACTGTGACACCCCTAAATCTCGGTACTTCATTACCTCAAGATTTGGTGTTCACATAATCAAAACATTCATTTATAACTACCCAATCATAAATAAAATTGAATAATAAACCTGCCCATACAGGAATTACATAAAATAAAATCTCTCAGGTTATCTAACCTTTACAAACAATCATTCATGCGGAAAATTTAAATAAACTTCATTACATTTTTTAAACCAAAGTCTGATAATAAAACTATCAAAACTATTACAAGTCTTCAGTACTTGTTCATCTTTTTCTTTCCTTTACTGGTGCTAGGTACGTCACCCTTTCCATCTTTAGCTGTAAGGATTTTACAGGAAAGAGTGAGCAAACAAGGCTCACTTGAAATAACAATGAATAACTTTTACATTCTCTGCCCATTCAGGGGCTCAATAGAACTAAACAATAGGTTCAATTAACATCTTAAACATTCCTTGCCCATTCAGGGGCTTAATAGAACTAAATAATAAGTCCTATTAACATCTTAACATTCACTGAGGGTCTAATGACCACGAACCTTGTCCACAGTTATAAGTAATCTTTCAACTTTAACTTTTACAGTCATACGACCATAATGACTTTAAGGTACTTAGGGGGATCAACCCTTCGTACATGTATTGTATACAAACATTTCAGCGCAAAGTACAAAACTAAGCGTAACCCCTATAAATAGGGTTATTCATCTCAGTATTTTGAGTACAAGTCCGCCCCAAAGATAGTTTGGTTTGGATACACTTCAAGGTAATTTTGAATTCAACGGACATCAACTAAGGATTAGTTGAATGAAAGATAATAACACTATGTTATTGAATAATCATAACTGAATAAATATTTCGTTCTAAGTTCATGCTTTAGGGATAATCTAATAGCATAACTATTGAATAACACATCATACCTTGCTTTGAATAACATTAAGCTAAGGTTACATCTTAGAATTTATTATCAAGCATGCACAACAAATAATAACTTGAACGATAAACTAAAGGAACTTGTATGCTAATATAACAAGTTTATAGTTAAGAAAACTTGCATAATCATAATAACTATCACAACGAAAGTGTGGAGTTGGGAAACTTGTATCATCATGAATAACTGGATACAATGAAGTTGCTTAATGGAAATACTTTACTCACTAAAGTATAGCATATGAAATTTGCAAAACGAAGCTTTAGAATTAGAAAACTTGCTTAAACACAACAAACTAACTCAACGAGAGTATGGAGTTAGAGAACTTGCTTAATGTAAAAAGATAGGTTTAGAAACTTGCACAATTATAAAAGTAGAGTTAGAGAACTTGCCTCAAATGCGTGGGTTAAACAATTACTATTCACGTTCACCCCAAGTCCTACACATACCATATGTATTGACAATACACATTAGTTACACTAACATTACCTTTATGAGTTACTTTATTACTCTTAGTATAGCTACTAACTAAGTTTAAGTTTAAACAACATCACATCTTTTCATGAACATTACTTTTTAGCTTTATTACAACTACTTAAGTGATCATGTCATTGCACCACATGCACATTAACAACTTGATACAACATCCTATTACATGTCCAACATGTTATCATTAAGTTATACTAATACAGAAAGGGTTGCACTTACATTCGTGCATCCTGACGCCCTCCGATTAGCTCCAAATACACAACAGTCCTAAAGATGGCCATTTTGACTATTGTTACAGACCTCAAATAAAACAAACTTAAGCATGAAAGTTGTAGGTCTATTCGTCCTCGTTCCGGATCATCTTGAATCAACTCAATCGGAGTTCGTATGAGAAAGTTATGGTCGTTTTACTACAAGAGGTCAAAACTATCCATCCTGCACCACTTTTTCATATATTTGGGGCGAGAGACGATGTGTAGGGACACGAATTCAATACCGGGCGCGAACTTCCGCCTATTTTGGTATTTGGGATGCAAAATTTGTATTTGGGCGTGAATTTTGACGCTGGTCGTCGAAACTCACAGAACCAAAACGAAGAACAGAGCCAAAGCTACTGTCTTAAATTTGTAACAACAATTCGCCCTAACTCACATGTATAACGTATATAAATTACACATACACATTAATAATCATATCTATACCAATTACCAACAATTGAACAACAAATTTAAAAGACTTAAATCACTAAAATAATATTTGGTTAAAACTCAAAACTCCATTGTTGACAAATAAAATACGGTATTTGAAATCCCATCATTATATCAACCAAATTTGATTCTTCTGAAATACAATCATACCAACATATACATCAATTAACATGTATAGTTCAATTCCTCAGTTAGCATACATAACTTTTGATATTTCTACAAAACATATATTCGTATATATATACTTCACTGAACAAATCAATTTCTTCCTTTAACCTATAATTAGCATACAGTCTAAATATATATATATATACACACGAATACACATGCTAGTGATAACAATTGCAATTGTAAATATACATGTTTCTCTAACCAATTATACAAACATAGTTTTTTTCTGAGAGTTTTGTAAAACTCTTATACACAAATATATACCGTAAAAATGAGAGACTACCAAGTTCATAGGAAAAATGGCTTAAAACATATCTACGTACATACGTTAAGGATTTAGGAACCTACCTTTTTATTGGTTTAGAAAACTTGTAAATCACTGAAGAAAATCTTGACAATCTCAGAGCTTTCCTCTCTCTGTCTCTCTCTCCACTATCTCAGACAACTCCAACTTTTGATTAGGCTTAAGCCAAAATAGCATATACGTAATATTAACTAAAAACAAACGCTTACTTTTAAAATGTATAAAACTGACGCCAACTAATGATCGTATTAATTTAGCAGTTACCCAAAATAATATATATTATATATATTTTATTTATTTAATTAATAATTTAAATTCAAATGAAATCCAAAAGCCATAAGGCTTTGTTTGGCAAACCATTTAAAATTAAAGGATTAATACTTAAACCTTGTGTGGCAAAACTAAATTAAAATTTACTTTAATTTATTTTAATAACTCTTTATCACTTAGTTATTTGTCACACTTTATTTAATAACAATTTATTAAATAAATTACTTAATCGCATAACTCAATCCACATAACACATTAATTATTTAACAAATAAATAATTAACTAATCACATTAATTATTTAGCAAATAAATAATTAACTAAATCAACTCAATCAATTTGAACAATTACTTATTCAATAATAAACACATCCAATAAATATTTATATAAATCAATAAATATTTATAACTTACATTTAAAAAAAATCTGGAATGTTACATCATTCCCCTCTTATAAGGATTCTGTCCCTAGAATCACAACTCAAACAACACATCCGTTACATTCTTCCCTACTTATAAAGATTTTGTCCCCAGAATCGAAGACACAGATTAAACAAATAACTCAGGGTACTCTTTCATCATTTTCTCTTCGAGTTCCCATGTTGCTTCTTCAGCATTGTGGTTTCTCCATATCACCTTCACAGAAGGTATCACTTTATTCCAGAGCACTTGTTCTTTCCTGTCGACTATCTGGATAGGAACCTCTTCATAAGACAAATCTTTCTCAAACAAAGAACGGTTCAGACTCGATCACGTGATGGTAATCGGGTTTATATGGTCGAATATCAAATATAAAAACATTATGAATGTTTTCCAACTCTGGAGGTAGAGCTACCTCGTAAGCTACCTCTCCAACTTTTTGCAGCACGTCAAAGGGTCCAATAAACCTCGGGCTTAGTTTTCCCTTCTTATCAAAACGAATTTTCCCCTTCCAAGGAGAAACTTTTAGGAATACATAGCTTCCTACGTCAAATGCACGATCTTGCCTGTGTTGATCAAAGATACTTCTTACCCGGCTCGGTCTTGAAGTGCTACCAATCTTGTCACGATGAGTTTGATAACCTCAAAGTAGATTTGTTGCACTAGTTTCGGTCCTAGCAGTTGACGTTTCACCAACTTCATCCCAAAGCCGCAGTGGGTTTCGCACTTTTCGCCAGATAACGTCTCGTAAGGTGGCATGTCGATGCTCGCGTGATAACTATTATTGTTGGCGAATTCCAAAAATGATAATTGTTCTTCCCAACTTCCTTTGAAATCCATGGTGCATGCTCTCAGCATATCTTCCAATGTCTGGATCGTTCGTTCGCTTTGGCCATCTGTTTGTGGATGATAAGCCGTACTCATTCGCAATTGAGTTCCCATGCATTCTTATTGTCTCTTCCAGAAATTTGAAGTGAATCGCGGGTCTCTATCGGACACAATTGACATTGGCACTCCATGTCTCGAAACGATCTCTTTGATGTACAATCTTGTCAAATGATCAAGATTGAACCTAATCTTTATTGGTAAAAAGTGCGTTGATTTCGTCAGTTTGTCCACTATCACCCAAATTGCATTGCATCCTCTCTGAGTAGTTGGAAGACCCACCACAAAATCCATCGTGATGTGTTCCCACTTCCATTCCGGTATTTCCAACGGTTGAAGTAATCCGTTGGGTCTTTGATGTTCGGCTTTTACTCTTTGACATGTCAAACATTTCCCCATACATTCTGCAACGTCTCTTTTCATATTCGGCCACCAAAAATGTCATCGTAAATCTTGATACATCTTCGTGCTTCCTAGATGAATCGAATATCTTGAGCTATGAGCTTCGGTCAAGATTTCGTCTTTCAGTTCTGGTGTTGCTGGAACCTAGATTCTTCCCTCATACCGTAGTAATCCTTCGGTATCGACCTTGTATTTTGTATTGCTACTATCAACCACATTCTCTTTTATCTTTCCACATTCTTCATCTTGTAACTGAGCGTTCTTCACCTTGTCCAGTAAAGTTGGACTTGCTTCTAACTGAAATAGTCGTTCGTCGGATTCCTGTGGAAATTTAATTTCCAGCTCTAACTTTGTCATTGCTGAAATGAGCTCCTCCTGAGTTGTTATCAGCATTAATTTCTCCCGACCTTTCCTGCTTAAAGCATCTGCAACCACATTCGCTTTACCCGGATGATAAAAGATCTCACAATCGTAATCCTTTATCAATTCCATCCATCTCCTCTGACGCATGTTCAGGTCCTTCTGAGTGAAAATATACTTCAGACTTTTGTGGTCTGTATAGATCTCACATTTCTCTCCATACAGATAGTGTCTCCATATCTTGAGAACAAATACCACTGCAGCCAATTCTAAATCATGAGTCGGATAACCTTTCTCATAATCCTTCAGTTGTCTTGATGCATAGGCAATAACTTTGCCGTTTTGCATTAGAACACAACCTAATCCTTTGTGTGAGGCATCACTATACACCACAAAATTTCCTGTATTATCCGGCAGGGTTAACACAGGTGGCATACTTAGCTTCTTCTTCAAATCTTGGAAGCTCTCTTCACATTTCTCCGTCCAAACAAATTTCACAGCTTTTCGTATCAAATTTGTTAACGGAGTGACTATCTTGGAAAAATCTTGAATAAATCTTCTATAATAACCGGCCAGTCCCAAGAAACTCCTCACCTCCGAAGGGGTCCTTGGTTGTTCCCAATTGATTACAGCTTCCACTTTTGATGGATCCACTGAGATCCCATCTTTGTCAATCACATGACCCAAAAATTGTACACGAACGAGCCAAAATTCGCACTTAGAGAACTTCGCATACAGTTTTTCCTTTCTTAGTGTCTCCAATGTCAGACGTAAATGTTCCACGTGTTCTTCTTGAGTTTTGGAATACACCAGAATGTCGTCGATAAACACCACTATGAACTTGTCTAAGAATGGTTTAAATACCTGGTTTTATCAAATTCATGAATGCACAGGGGCATTTGTTAAACCAAAAGACATCACCAGAAACTCGTAATGTCGTGAATGAGTTCCTCAATGCCGTTCTAGGTATATCCTCCTTTCTTACCTTCAATTGGTGATACCCACTTCTCAAATCTATTTTCGAGAAGTACTTAGCACCCTTCAACTGATCAAACAAGTCATCTATTCTAGGCAACGGATACCTATTCTTAATAATGACCTTGTTTACTCCCTATGATCAATGCAAAGACGCATTGATCCGTCCTTCTTTTTCACGAATAATACTGGCGCTCCCCACGGTGATACACTTGGTTGAATATACTTCTTGTCTAGCAGTTCTTGCAATTGCACCATCAGTTCCTTCATTTCTGCTGGAGCCATTCTGTACGGGGCCTTCGATATCGGTGAAGTTCCTGGTGCTAAGTCGATTACGAACTCAATCTCTCTATCAGGCGGAAGTCCTGGCAAATCATCCAGGAATACATCTACGAATTCTCTGACCATTGGTATCTCCTCCAATTTTACACCCTTCTTCTGAGTATCGACTATGTAAGCCAAATAACCCACACAACCTTTACTTAACAACTTCTTGGCCTGCATAATCGTCAGACATTTCATTTATCTAGGCGATTTGCTACCATGGAAAACTACCTTTGACGGAGTCATAAGGTTTACACACTTTTTGTGACAATAAATTACTGCTCCATATTTGAACAGCCAATCCATTCCCAAAATTACATCAAATTCCCCGAGTCTAATCGGAATTAAATCTACCATCATTATATTCCCTTTTATGTTCGCTCTACAGTTCTTGTATACGAACCTAACAGGAATCACCTCCCTATTCACAATTTCTATGTTCAAAGGGAAATTCAGTTCTTCTCTAGGCAATTCTAACCTCTTAGAAAATTCATTAGATATAAACGAGCAAGTAGCACCCGATCAAATAATACATAAGCATTAATATCGTTGATTGGGATAATACCTGACACCACATCTTTTGATTGCACAGCATCTTGCATAGTCATGTTAAAAGTTCTGGCTGTGGGTTTGTTTGACGTTGTAGGTCTAGCAATGGCCCAAGTACCTCCACTACTGCCTCCCTTACTTCTTACTGTTTCTCCGACCTTCTTCTGAGGGCATTCACGAGCAAAATGATCCTTGGATCCACATGTGAAACAGATATTCTTCTTAGGTTGGATGCAATTTGAGGCGATATGACCCTCCTAGCCACAGTTGAAACATGCACATTTCCCCATCAGGCACACACCCTTATGAAACCTCCCGCATGTAGCACATGCTTCAAACTTCCTAAACTATTGGTTACTCTACTGGTTTCCAGTACCCCCATTTCCGTTCCACTTCCTCTTCAAGTTGTTGTTGTTGCTGCCATTTCCATTGCCTCCGCTACCATTCTTCACTTCCACCTCATTCCTCTTCTTCTTCTGCTCTTGATTGAATTTTGTCACTGCCTCGCCTCCACCTTCAGCGAGTACAGCCTTCTCTATCACTGCTATAAGCGTCTTCAATCGAACAGGAAACCCCATCAGATGACCTGTGGCTTGAGTCCTGTTCGAACCTCTTTGCCTTACGCTCGTCTGTGCTGACTTGATATGGCGCAAACCTCGCCAATTCGTTGAATTTCACGGCATACTCAGACACCGTCATCGCTCCCTACTTCAGTTCTAAAAACTGAACCTCTAACTGACTCTTCGAACTCTCTGGGAAGTAGGTCTCGAAGAATAACTCCTTAAACCTATCCCAAGTCATCACTCCTGGTCCTTCCCGGGTTTTATTGGCTTGCCACCAATAACTAGCTTCTTCTTTCAACATAAATGTTGCAAAAGCAGTCTTCTGTTCATCCACTACCCTAGCAACTTCAAATACTTTCTCTATTTCCATAATCCAGGTTTGTGCCTTAACCGGATTCATTGACCCACGAAATTCAGGTGGTCCAACCGCCTTGAAATCCTTAAACGTTGTGCCTTGGTTTTGAGGTTGATTCTGCAATGCTCCTGTTGGTAATGTCACTAGTTGTTGGACGGAATTATCCTTAACATCGTTATTGTTAGTTCTCGGATTGGTTCTCTGATGGGGTGGTTCACGTCTGGGAGGCATTTTCTGTTAAAAAAAACATCTATTAGACTATTACCCAACTTCTTTAAGTATTTTCTAATTAACTTGTCTCCATAAAAGAAATAACCACATAACACTTTTGAATAAAATAATAACTTTTATTTATTCATCATCTCTTCGAAAACATAAAAACAATAGCATCACTGCTATTTACATTCCTTTCCTGAACTTCAAAAGTTACAAGATAACATCATCATTCTCATATCCCATGGTTACTTAACACTAGGGATTTACACATTATTTAACACTTATTACTTGCAAAATAGACACATTTCCTACGATGATCTATTAAGATACTCAGTAGCCTTTTGACGCTCTTCTTCCATAACACGGAACATGGTTCGGCGATCTAACACGTATAATGGCAGAGTCTCGAACTGAATTGGATAACCCATGACCCGATCTTGAGCTCGATTGATCACGGTATTGAATACTTTATCCATCTCTTCCATCTTCATCCTCTTTGTTTGTGCGTCCCTTACTGCTCTTCCAGTTTGTTGACAAGCTTCCTCGTATGCGTCTTCAGCTCTTGCCCTCTTAGTAGCTTCTTCATTCAGCTTTTTCTTCAGTTCCACGACCATCTCGATCAGTTGTTCCTTCTCTCCTTCAGTCTGCATCAGCTTCTCTTCAACATTAGTTAGACGTTCATCTCGATCCTGGATGTCGTCGTCCTTCTGTGTCATTGCAGTCTTTTGTTCAGCTACTATCTCCTGCAACTCCTCAACTGTGTCCTGAAGTTCCACGTTATGGTCGTAGACTTCATCATACATATGAGAGCCATCGAGGTTAGTGGAGTCTCTTCCTCCTCATCCTCATTATCCTCATCCTCCTATGGCAACTCCACGGGATCCTCTTCATCCGTCTCCACATGATCATCCTCATCTTCAACCACTGTGACCAACGGGGCTGACTCCCGTGGTAGTAGTTGTTCCCAAACAACCTGAATGTTGCGAGGCTCCTCCTCTATAGGCATTTGAGGTCCCTCCTCCCTAGCCTGACTGGATTCTCCGACATTAGTCATCCTGACAACAAAATTTTAAAGTTTTAGTTATTAATCATTCTACTCGACACTTGTGAGCACATAAGTTATAAACACATAAGCACATAAGTGTTTTATTACTTCTTCCCTAAAACTCTATAAGAGTTATCTCCACTATCTTTTCAAAGGTTACTTCCTAAGGCTTTTCCCCACCTAAGGTTCATAACCTAAAGCTTTGATACCAACTTGTGACACCCCAAATCTCAAAGCTTCATTACCTCAAGATTTGGTGTTCACATAATCAAAACATTCATTTATAACTACCCAATCATAAATAAAATTGAATAATAAACACCTTATATCACAGGAATTACATAAAATAAAATCTCTCAGGTTATCTAACCTTTACAAACAATCATTCATGCGGAAAATTTAAATAAACTTCATTACATTCTTTAAACCAAAGTCTGATAATAAAACTATCAAAACTATTACAAGTCTTTAGTACTTGTTCATCTTTCCCTTTCCTTTACTGGTGCTAGGTACGTCACCCTTTCCATCTTTAGCTGTAAGGATTTTACAGGCAAGAGTGAGCAAACAAGGCTCACTTGAAATAACAATGAATAACTTTTACATTCTCTGCCCATTCAGGGGCTCAATAGAACTGAACAATAGGTCTATTAACATCTTAAACATTCCTTGCCCATTTAGGGGCTCAATAGAACTAAATAATAAGTCCTATTAACATCTTAACATTCACTGAGGGTCTAATGACCACGAACCTTGTCCACAGTTATAAGTAATCTTTCAACTTAAACTTTTACAATCATACGACCATAATGACTTTAAGGTACTTAGAGGGATCAACCCTTCGTACATGTATTGTATACAAACATTTCAGCGCAAGGCACAAAACTAAGCGTAACCCCTATAAATAGGGTTGTTCATCTCAGTATTTTGAGTACAAGTCTGCCCCAAAGATAGTTTGGTTTGGATACACTTCAAGGTAATTTGGAATTCAACGGACATCAACTAAGGATTAGTTGAATGAAAGATAATAACACTATGTTATTGAATAATCATAACTGAATAAATATTTCATTCTAAGTTCATGCTTTAGGGATAATCTACTAGCATAACTATTGAATAACACATCATACCTTACTTTGAATAACATTAAGCTAAGGTTACATCTTAGAATTTATTATCAAGCATGCACAACAAATAATAACTTGAACGATAAACTAAAGGTACTTGCATGCTAATATAACAAGTTTAGAGTTAAGAAAACTTGCATAATCATAATAACTATCTCAACGAAAGTATGGAGATGGGAAACTTGTATCATCATGAATAACTGGATATAATGAAGTTGCTTAATGGAAATACTTTACTCACTAAAGTATAGCATATCAAATTTGCATAACGAAGCTTTAGAATTAGAAAACTTGCTTAAACACAACAAACTAACTCAACGAGAGTATGGAGTTAGAGAACTTGTTTAATGTAAAAAGATAGGTTTAGAAACTTGCACAATTATAAAAGTAGAGTTAGAGAACTTGCCTCGTGCGTAGGTTAAACAATTACTATTCACGTTCACCCCAAGTCCTACACATACCATATGTATTGACAATACACATTAGTTACACTAACATTACCTTTATGAGTTACTTTATTACTCTTAGTATAGCTACTAACTAAGTTTAAGTTTAAACAACATCACATCTTTTCATGAACATTACTTTTTAGCTTTATTACAACTACTTAAGTGATCATGTCATTGCACCACATGCACATTAACAACTTGATACAACATCCTATTACATGTCCAACATGTTATCATTAAGTTATACTAATACACAAAGGGTTGCACTTGCATTCGTGCATCCCGACGCCCTCCGATTAGCTCCAAATACACAACAGTCCTAAAGATGGCCATTTTGACTATTGTTACAGACCTCAAATAAAACAAACTTAAAGCATGAAAGTTGTAGGTCTATTCGTCCTCGTTCCGGATCATCTTGAATCAACTCAATCGGAGTTCGTATGAGAAAGTTATGGTCATTTTACTATAGGAGGTCAAAACTATCCATCCCAGACCACTTTTCCAGCGCTGGGGCGCGAGACAGTGGCGCCGGGACACGAATTCCAGCGCTAGGGCCCGAACTTCTGGCCTATTTTTGGCGCTGGAACGCGAAATTTGGCGCTAGAGCGTGAATTTTGACGCTGGGGCGTCGAAACTCACAGAACCAAAACGAAGAACAGAGCCAAAGCTACTGTCTTAAATTTGTAACAACAATTTGCCCTAACTCACATGTATAACTTATATAAATTACACATACACATTAATAATCATATCTATACCAATTACCAACAATTGAACAACAATTAAAATAATATTTGGTTAAAACTCAAAACTCCATTGTTGACAAATAAAATACAGTGAACTGAAATCCCACTGTTATCAACCAAATTTGATTCTTTTGAAATACAATCATACCAACATATACATCAATTAACATGTATAGTTCAATTCCTCAGTTAGCATACATAACTTTTGATATTTCTACAAAACATATATTCGTATATATATACTTCACTGAACAAATCAATTTCTTCCTTTAGCCTATAATTAGCATAGATACAATATATATATATATATACACACGTATACACATGCTAGTGATAACAATTGCAATTGTACATACATATACATGCTTTCTAACCAATTATACAAACATAGTTTTTCTGAGAGAGTTTTGTAAAACTCTTATACACTGAATATATACTAGAAAACAGTCATATACCAGAAAACAGAGACTACCAAGTTCATAGGAAAAATGGCTTAAAAGATATCTACGTACATACGTTAAGGATTTAGGAACCTACCTTTTGTTGCTTTAGAAAACTTGTAAATCACTGAAGAAAATCTTGACAATCTCAGAGCTTTCCTCTCTCTGTCTCTCTCTCAACTATCTTAGACAACTCCAACTTTTGATTAGGCTTAAGCCAAAATAGCATATACGTAATATTAACTAAAAACAAACGCTTACTTTTAAAATGTATAAAACTGACGCCAACTAATGATCGTATTAGCAGTTACCCAAAATAATATATATTATATATATTTTATTTATTTAATTAATAATTTAAATTCAAAAGAAATCCAAAAGCCATAAGGCTTTGTTTGGCAAACCATTTAAAATTAAAGGATTAATACTTAAACCTTGTGTGGCAAAACTAAATTAAAATTTACTTTAATTTATTTTAATAACTCTTTATCACTTAGTTATTTGTCACACTTTATTTAATAACAATTTATTAAATAAATTACTTAATCGCATAACTCAATCCACATAACACATTAATTATTTAACAAATAAATAATTAACTAATCACATTAATTATTTAGCAAATAAATAATTAACTAAATCAATTCAATCAATTTGAACAATTACTTATTCAATAATAAACACATCCAATAAATATTTATATAAATCAATAAATATTTATAACTTACATTTAAAAAAAATCTGGAATGTTACAACAACAAACGCTATTCCTTGCACTACCGGCTTTGACTTTTCTGGGACGGCCTTTGGTGCCTCCATCGTAGCTGAACTTGTCTTCGGTGAACAACAAAATCGGGCTATGTGACCTTCTCTTCCACAATTATAACATGCTTTGGACGGCATCGCGCAGTTTGGACTGATGTGTCCCTCCCCTCCGCATTTGAAGCATGTGATAGGTGGTCGTTCTCCTTCCTTAACAACGGGTGCTGGTGCTGACGTCCTCCCATCATTGTTGAATCTCCTCTTCTTGAAATGTCCATTCTTATTATTTTGGCCCTGATTACCACCGAAGTGGTTACCATTTCTGGCCTGTTGATTCCCTCCACGCTTGTTGTCACCGCTTCGATGACTGCTCTCCTTTGGTTGCGTTGACTCGTTATCGCGCTCCACTAACTGAGCCTTATTAACAACATCTGAATACAAACACAGTTTATGAGAAATAAGATGTTGACGTATCTTCGTACTGCGATACGGTCATATTATTTTACTCCAACTTGATGAATTCTACCTCTTTTATATGATGAATACTTTCAGGAAAGTACTTGTCGTTGAATAGTTCTTGGAACTTTTCTGAAGACATCTTCAGTGCGGCAGGTTGAGTACGCTTTATCGATTCCCACCAGTAATCTGCCTCTCCTTGCAACATAAAGGTGGCAAAGGGAACCTTTTGCTCATCGGAGCATCCCAAGACATCAAATATCTTGGTGATCTGTTTTATCCATGCTTCCGCCTTTAGTGGTTTTGGCTCTCCAATAAACTCCGGTGGTCCCAGCTCCTTGAACTATTTTGTGGTGATCGTCCGAGAGTTTCCAGTATTCCCACCTACATTGTGGACAGGAGCCGCTCTCGCCTGTTGTTGTATGAATTGCATAAAACCTCTGAACACTCTATCATTCATCATTTGGTCAGTGTTGTTGTTTGCATGAGGATTGTCGCCTTCCTGATGCACATTATCCTAATTATGTGGTGACCATTGTTATTCTCAACATTCTCGGATGTCATTTTCAGATACTGCCACAAAATAAAAGGTTAATTGACATGTAACATATTATCCCTATATTCTGACCGACCAATTAAATACCAAAAAAAAACTTAGGTAGGTCATACTAGCGAAGGAATTCCCTATCTCTCCCCTCCTAGTTATATTCTCACATCTTAGCCAGGGATCATATCCCTAAGCTTTGATACCAACTGTGATGCCCCCAAAATTAGGTATACATCACCCATCTTGAGTCGCCGGATACATGGTATAGAATTCAAATACAACTTAATAATACAACTGTTGTGTACAATACGACAAAACATAAACTGTGAGTTTGAATACAAATATTGTCTACTAGAGATTATACAAACTCAAAAGGAATCCTCATTACAATTATTATCACACTATTTCACAGAATAGTGAGGACTACTAATGCACCATCTAGGATCATCACTCTGTTCCCCGACTAATCCCAGCTACGTTCTCATTTCACAAGAGAAACGGTGAAAGAAAGGGTGAGCTCAACTAGCCCGAAGAAGAAATATTATGACTAAGATAATGCGAGAATAATTTATCGTTAGCCTTCAACAATGTTAAAGCGATAAAATATAATAAATATAAAGTTTAAGCTCATGAATGAACAAGCAATCAATTAAAAGAGTCAAGTAGAGAAAGAAATCTACTATCTTTTATGATTTAAACGGTTTTTCATCACTTTTATCGCTGGGACTCAACTTAATAAATAATCCACATCATCGAATCACCCCTGCACTACGACCAATGATATTCTTTAGTATCACGACCACAATTATCCATGCACTATGGGCCAATAATATTTGTGTATTCATTAATGGTCATGATCATGCCAACAACTGTCCATTAATGCACTACGGGCCAATGAAGACTTTTACCACATCACTTGTAACATTACTATTCATGATTACAATAGAATAATCATGGTCATAATCATACCAAGTCCATCTATGCACTACAGGCCACATATGACTTTCAACAAAATATAAACATGAGGATGATGACAATGATATAAGAATTCAATAAAACAAGTTCAAGAATTAATTTATCTAGGAACTGATAACGTCCAAATTGTCAACATGATACTGCTTTGTAGAGTAAAATTCAAGAATGCTTAGAAGAATATTTCCATGAAAAGATACTAGATGAAGCGTAAATATCAAAGATATTCCACTAATTTCATGGGTATAGAAGTCAAAGTTTTAACCAACTAAGTATAATAAAGAATGGAATAACAAAAGAAATCACCATGCATGCGATAGACCACACATGCAGGTTATTACAACATAATAATAAAGGATGGAACCAGGTCCAGCGTAAACGCAAAGACAGGATATTCCGACAGAGTAATAAATAATGGAACCAGGTCCGGCGTAAATACACGGACATGATATTTCGACACAATAATAAATAATGGAACCAGGTCCGGCGTAAACGCACAGACAGGATATTCCAACTGAATAATAAATAATGGAACCAGTCCGCCAGAACGTAATTGAGCGAGGATATTAAACGGAATAATAAAGAACGGAATATTAGAAGAATGTCACCATGTATAGGGTAGCTGGCAGATCTGAGTTATTCCAATGTAATAATAAAGAATAGAATAATGAAGTTCTCTTCACGAATACAAAGAAATAATAACCCTTACGAACAATAAATAATATTCCCTACCTTAGAAGAAAGCCGGATATTGGAAAAGTGAAGTAACAAAATACTTTTCTTCTTTCTCTCTATAGTTTCTCTCTAGAGTTTCGGTGAATTCATAAGAAATAATGAAGGAATGAGCTTTATTTATAGGAAAATGGAATGAATAGTAACTAATTCATGAACGGTCGATTGATTTACTATTAAAGCAGACGATCCATGTTAGTTTACTATTAAAACTTAAAACAATGATCCATCTTGATTTACTATTAAAACTTTGAACCAAATGATCCATATTGATTTACTATTATAACTCCACCCCGGTCCATATTGACTTACTATTATATCTTCAACCAACGGTCTGAAAAATTAGCACATCTCCTCATGGAATAATATTATACCCAAATATCCGAATGCACAATACTATAGTGAATAGTAACTAGGTGAATAGTAACTCGTGAATAGTAACTCGTGAATAGTAACTCGTGAATAGTAACTCATGAATAGTAACTTGTGAATAGTAACTCGTGAATAGTAAATCATGAATAGTAACTCGTGAATAGTAACTCCGACACAAAAAGTGTCCCGAATACCCAATTGAACAATATATCATCCATTCATCAATTATACTAACACAAATAAGTCCAACACAATAAAACTATAAAATTCATCTTTAATCAACACGAACTTATTCATCATTAATATTATAATTCACAATATTTAACAACCAGGTCGTTCTCTAGGAAAGGGGGCTTTAGATAAGGATTTCTCCTTATTGGTAGCAATTAGGTGACCAAACCTCTCCTTGATGTAACTTCTAGACATTGTCAATATTGCAAATAATAATATAAATAACTTTCTTAGTCTCAATTATTGATATAATAATATATCATATAATGCGAGATGATACCGTAATAATAATTGAATCAATATTATCGAAATATGATGCGTAATTCTCAGTAGCAATAATTGAGTATAGGTGAGTGACTTCTCACGTAAGCATCAATAATCAATAGGTGTGCTCTTGTGAAACTACTAGCATATTCGTACTTTTACTACTTAGGGGTAGTTCAAAAGTTTTAACGGTAACACCTCCATAGTTATTTTCATAAAGTATTTTGCCGCTTTCTCAATCCGACAATAATTCCGTTGTGGGGTCCACCAATGATTGTGCCGATGTACGAATATTCCCTGTTAAAATGAATATTCCTCGACCAATCGAATATCATATAACAACTTGCGTACTTTGCAAAATTTATAAATATTACCCACAACTATAACATTATATCAAATCAATACCATAATATTCAAAAATATAATTCGAAAAAAATTATTCTTTATTCATAAAAGTTGGGGTCTTACACGTTAAATTATTAAACTTAAACTTACTGGGCAATCTTATGCTCACCCTTGCTATATCATGATAAACATTGCAGATTAAGGTGAATACAGCGGATACAAAGAAAGGTTATAGATAGTTCCAGCTTAAAGTTAATGTGTACGATTAGAGTTGTAATAAGTATTATATATTAATGTTATTGTAAGTTAAATAAGTTATGATTGTGTATAAGTTAAGGTTACTTAACCTTAGGGAATAGTGTGTAAAATGTATTGTATAAACAATTTATGTTTATATCTTCCGTAAATAATAGTAATAGTTATATAGAATGATCAAACTGGATTTACGGTGATTCGGGACCTCGGATTTGGGGCCCTCAAATATAACGCATATCAGCCATTGATTCACACGTCAGTGAAGGTCAAGCAGCCTTGATAGTCTGCCCAACATGGTTTTCATCCGTTGATTCACACGTCAGCGAAGGTCAAGCAGCCTTGACAATATGCCCCACAGGTTTTTCATCCGTTGATTCACACGTCGGTGAAGTACACGTCAACGAAGGTCAGACAACCCTGACAGCATATGCTGTTGGCAGTAAATCCAACAGAACCTTGATATATCATGGCGATACAAACCAGGAAAGGTCAACATCATCGAGGAGGATCGATGATGGAATATGTTATACACATCCTCAAACAGATAAAGCTTTATCCCCACAGATCTTATACACATAAGAGGAACCTCTTCAGAATCAAGTCTGTATCAAGGGTTAAGGACTTTGGTGATAACTCCAACATCCTAGAAGATTTGGATCACACATCTAATCCGGTCATAGTTGTCAATCCCCAGTAGAAGCAACTGGGAGCTGGCAATCATCCCCAACATGTTGGGCAACAACCCCGCACACATGCATCATACTTTTGCATCATGTTCCTACACATGGCATCATGTTTATCTTGTTGCATTTTAAGTGTCTAGGATTCTTTATCCTACCCATGCATTGCATTGCATGAATATGATAAAGAGAGGCATCTGTAGACACTCAAAATTTTCTGCACACCTGTCACTAACATTGCAGGAGGGCAGATTCATCTTTCAGTGATGACCCTAGAAGACAGTTCACGTCAAGCTCAGATACTACCGGAAGTTCAGTCTCAACCCCCAGAACACACACCGGGAGTAACAGTTCCAACCTCGAAGATAACCCCGAGGCATGCCGATCCAATACCGGAAATTCCACCAGAGAAGACCGATCCATCTCGGAGATAACCCCGAGATATTCAGTCTCAGTCCCAACACTAGGAGTAGAAACTACCAACCTTGGAGATAACCCCAAGGAATGTAATTCTGGCGATAACCCCGGAAATGCTTGTTTCAAATGCATGCAATCATCTTCAACCTCAGTGCTCACACCGAGGCACTCAATACCAGACCCGGAGAAAACACCAGGAAGACAAGCACACCTCAAAGATGACACTGAGGACCTTCAACACTTGCAGCAGTTCAATCTCAGTGATAACCCTGAGCAATGTCTACTTTGTCATCCAAAGTCGAAGATAACCCCGGTAAGGGGTAAAATCGTCATCTTGCCACCTTAGCGCCATATAGCACCGTCTCAACATTTTATACATACATTTATACACAACAATGTCCCACAAGAATCAAGGATGTTCAATCCCGAGTGACTATTATGCAGGGTAACAAATAGAATTTGAAGCTTGAAGACTGGAGGGCACTGTCCCATCTTCTTGACTTCATACAACCTCTAATCCCATGTCATTGAGTAACTCTCGACAACGGCAGTCCGAAATAGGTCGTACATACCTTAATCGGATGTCAGGATTGCAATTCTGAAAGTTCGAGCGGACATTACAGTGCATGCGTGCACGTACTTCGAGATGACGTGACCAACGAAACCCCGGGTAACCCGGGTAGCCACAGGTACATCTGCGGCCTAGCCCTCCTCTATAAATAGAGGGCTTTAATATATATATATATATATATATATATATATATATATATACTTATATATATGAACTGCGTGTTGAAGTCTGTTCAATGAGCCAGGATTTTACATCCGGAGCGTTTAATTGCTTATATATATATATATATATGAACTGTTGTCAAACTCTGTTCGATGAGCCTGGATTTTATATCTGGTGCATTTATTGCTTTTATATATATATATATATATATATATATATATATATATATATATATATTTCATCCCGCTTGAGTTTACTTAAGTGGCGGTTGATTTTTCTGACTTTCTTTACGTTTCTTCACTTTGGAGTTTCCTCCATAGCGGTTGATCGCTTTTACAACTTTCTATATGTTTCGTCCCGCCTGGAGTTTCCTTCGTGGCGGTTGATGGCTTTTACATCTTTATTTATATTTTCTGATCCCCCTGGAGGTGCTTCGTGGTGGCTGATCATGTCTGTATATATATAAATATTTACAGCTTATATATATACCTGTTTACTGCTTTCATACAAATTGCGGCATCATGTGAGCCTAGAAATCATGTGATTACAGATTTAGTCTATTGGATCTAGATTTGGTTCCCGTGATGGACATTTTCGGTTGTAAGCAGCTTGTAAATTTATTTGTGGTGTATGGATTACTCAGATGGTTTTCATACCCACGAAGAGTTCGACATCATTTTGTACATTATTTTCTTATAGATGCTTCGCATCTCAAAAATAAAAACAATCAAGCCGAACACTTAATAAAATGGAAGTGTAAAAGGTCTCAATTACTATTGAGCACATGGGTTTGAAAAACCTCTTTTATAAAACATCACTGCCATATCTTGCTAAAAATTGAATTTTTACATAAATTCAAACTCTGTGTATATAGGTGCGAACGAGGCCTCGCACTACTTCCAAATAAACAACACATTAACCCACACACACACACACACATTCATATAACAGTTTCTTAAAAAGTGGCGGTCACCGTGGTAACACGGATGTCGGGGGGTGCCTAACACCTTCCCTCCGCATAATCAAGTCCCCAGACCCTAATGAATCTCGGTTTCACCAACCCGTGTAGCAGTTTCACATCACTGGGTCAATGAGCAAACCTTTTCTCGGTTGTGTTGGTACAACCATTTAAAAAACCAACTGGCGACTCTTAACAGTCCATCGTCGACATTATACATGTCGGACCTTTTTCACTTGTTTTTTCAAACAAATCTCACCTAAAATGAGAACACCAAAGAACAAGTAACGAAAAGGGACAACTAAAAATCCCGACGTCGACACCATGCACTACGAGCCAAGGATATTCGTGTTTTCACCAATGGTCATGATCATACCAGTAACTATCCATCAATGCCCTATGGGCCAATGAGGACTTTTACCACATCAATTATAACATTATGGGTCATGATTATATCAAATGATCCCTGGTCATAATCATACCAATCAACAGTCCATTTATGAACTACGACCAAAGATGACTTTCATCATAATATAAGCATTAGGATGATGACAATGATATAAGAATTCAATTAAATGAAAGTAAATGATAAATTTTAAAGATTTATAATTTAATTTATCTTGAATTTAATAATGTCCAAATTGTCAACATGATACTACTTTGAGAAGAAAAATTCAAGAATAATATGGTATCAAAAATGATTTGGACCGAAAAGAAATTAATTTTTGTCATGAATAGTACTCTGGGTGAATAGTACTTGAGTGAATAGTATCCCATGAATAGTACTTTGAGAATAGTACCCCGTGAATAGTACTTTGTAAATAGTACCTGAGTGAATAGTACTTCGTGAATAGTATCTCGTGAATAGTACTTCGTGAATAGTATCCGTTAATAGTACTTTATGAATAGTACTACGTGAATAGTATTCTGGCATAAAAAACTTAAAATTTAATAGGAATGTGCAGAAAATATCCGTGTGAAACGATACTAGATGAAGTGCAAATTTCAAGGATATTCTACTAATTTCACGGAGTATAGAAGCAATACTTTAACAAAATGAGGGTATAATCAGGAATATAAGATGAAATAATATTACTCACATACTACAGAATATGGAAGAAAATATTATTCCTTATGAATACTGAACAAAAATAATATCAATTACCTTAGAAGAAGACTGGATAGTGGAATAGTGAAGTAGTGGAATACTCTTCTTCTTTCTCTCTATAGCTTCTCTCTCTATAATTTCTCTTGTGAGTCTTAGTGAATTGATGAGAATGAAAGAAGAATGAGCTTCTATTTATAGAAAAACATAGTTTTGATAATTGCACGTTTTGGGGCTCGAATTATTACAGTATAGTACCTTCATCTTTTTCTCCATTTTTAATTTAGTCCTACAAGTATTATCAATCTTGTACCACCTCCCCTAATAGTACACACATGTGAATCAATACTTCCAATAATGTGAATCAACTGTAAATTTGCATGTTAACTAATAGCAATTAATTGCTCATTTATCTGATTAATTACTTGATTGGTCAATATAACCTCTAGAAATTAATTATTATCGAAATAAATGTCAATTTCCACTAACACAAATAATCCCAACACAATAGAAATATTAATTTCATCTTTAATCAACACAAACTTAATCATCATTAATATTATAACTCACAATATTTAACAACCAGATCATTCCCAGGAAAGAGGGTGTAAGACCCCAACTTTCATAAATAAAGATTACTTTTCTCTAAATATCATTTTGAATATTATGGTGTGGATTTAATATAATGTTATAGTTGTGAGTAATATTTAAAAATTTTGTAAAGTAAGCAAGTTGTTATAAAATATTCGTTTAGTCGGGGAATCATCTTTTTATCGGGGAATATTCGTACGATTGCACAATCATTGGTGGACCCCACAACAGAATTATTATCTGAGTTAGAAAATGACAGAAATATCTTTTTATAAAGATAACGGCGAAAGATTTACTGTTAACTGTTGAAATACCCGGTGATAAAATTACAGTACTACGCGTGGTTGCATAGTAGCACACAATATTGATTATTGATGCTTACATGAGAAGTCACTCAGTTATACTCAATTATTACTACAGTAATTGCTGCATAGTATCTCATGTTATTGATTCAATTATTGTCACAGTATCATCTGCATAATATTTTATATTATTAAATTAATAGTTGTAACGATAAAGTTATTCATATTATTATTTGCATTATTGACGATGTCTAGAAAGTTCTGTCAAGGAAAGGGGTTTGGTCGCCTAATTGTGCACCAATAGGGAGAAATCCTTATTGGAAAGCCCCCTCTTTCCTGGGAATGATCCGGTCGTTAAATATTGTGAGTTATAATATTAATGATGAATAATTGTTGGAAGATTAAAAATGTGTTGATTGAAGATAAAATGATTTGTGGTAATATTTATTCAATCTTTGATATAAATAAGAAGTTTGTTATGAGACGTTTGTTGTAAGTTTGGTTTATTCCATGGGGAACCATATGTCATCATCTAAGAGTCACTTTCATCAATAGTAATTGCCTTTACCAGAGGTCAAGCCACTTGCCATTTCATATTATAGGAGTCGAACCACTTGTCGTTTCATATTACAGGCGTCGAACCACTTGTCGTTTCATATTACAGGCGTCGAACCACTTATTGTTTCACATTACAGGCGTCAAACCACTTTTCTTTTCACATCACCAGTCATCAAGCCACTTGCCTCTTCATATTGTAAGGGCTAAGCTAGAAATCTTCTATAAATAGAAGCTTATTTCTTCTTTCATTCTCACCAATTCACTACGACTCACAAGAGAATTCTATAGAGAGAGAATCAGAGAGAAAGAAGAAGAGTATTATGTTACTACACTATTTTAGTATCCAATCTCCTACTAAGGTAAGGGGTATTATTTCTTTCCTATTCGTAAATGATGTTATTTTCTTCATACTCATAAGGGTTGTCATTATATTCTTTATTAATTATTGTGAGTAACCTGTCTATGTGGATTACCGCATACATGGTGAATAACCCTTCATATTCATTCTTTATTTATCTGCGGGAGTAACCTGTCTATGCGAATTACCGCATGCATGGTGAATAACCTTTTGTATTCATTCTTTATTAAATTGTGGAAATGATCTGTATACGCGGATTACCGCATGACGAGTGAAAATCCATTTGCAGATTCGTATATTCTTTTATACTGTATGGGATATCATTTCTTTTGTACTCGTAAGGAATATTATTTCTGTTCAATATTCGTAAGAAATAATATTTTCATCCATACTCTGTAGTATGTAAGTAATATTATTTCGTTTCATATTCCTAATTCTACACTTATGTTGACAAGTATTACTTCTATACTCCTTGAAATTAGTAGAATATCCTTGGAATTTGCGCTTCATCTAGTATCGTTTCACAAAGATATTTTTCTGAACATTTTTGTTAAAGTTTAATCTTCTCATGCCGGAGTACTATTCACGAGGTACTATTCACGAAGTACTATTCATGGGGTACTATTCATGACAAAATTTGATTTCTTTTCTGTCCAAATTATTTTTGATACAATATTATTCTTGAATTTTACTCCACAAAGTAGTATCATGTTGACAATTTGGACATTATTGAATTCTGGATAAATTGTATTATAAATCTTTAAAATTTATCGTTGCTCTCATTTAATTGAATTCTTATATCATTTTCATCGTCATCATGCTTATATTATGATGAAAGTCATCTTTGGCCGTAGTGCATAGATGGACTGTTGATTGGTATGATTATGACCAGGGATCATTCAGTATAATCATGACCCGAAATGTTACAAATGATGTGGTAAAAGTCCTCATTGGCCTGTAGTGCATTGATGGACAGTTGTTGGTATGATCATGACCATTGGTGATAATAATGAATATCCTTGGCCCGTAGTGTATGGATAATTCAGTGATGTGGATTATTTTTTTAGCTGAGTCCCATCGATAAAATTGATGATAAACTTTTTTTAAAATCATAGAAGATAGTAGATATCATGCTCTACTTGATTCTTCTAATGGATTGCTTGTTCCGCTGCAGTTAAACTTGATGTTTATTGTATTTTATCAGTTTAACACTGTTGAAGGCTAATGATAATTTATTCTGCATTATCTTAGTCATACTATTTTTTACTGGGCTAGTTGAGCTCACCCTTTTGCTTTCATTGTTCTCTTCAGGAAATGAGAACGTAGCCGGGACTAGTCGGGGAATGGAGTGATGATCCGTGATGGTTGTTTTAGTAGTTCTCACTATTTAGTGTGATAATAAAAGTAATGAGGACTCATTTTTTAGTTTGAATATTGTCTATTAGACAATATTCGTGTAAAAACTCTCAGCTACTCTTTGTCATATTGTATAAATGAAGTTTGTATTTGTATTCTGTACCATGTATTTGGTGACTCAGAATGGGTGATGTATACCTATTTTGGGGGCGTCACAGTTGGTATAAAAGCTTAGGGATATGATCCCTGGCTAAGATGTGAGACTAGAACTAGGAGGGGAGAGACGGGTAATTCCTTCGCTAGTATGACCTACCTAAGTTTAATTGGTCGGTTAGAATATATGGATAATATGTGGCATGTCAATTAACCCTTGTTTTGTGGCTGTGTTTGAAAATGACACCCGAGAATGTTGAGAGTAACAATGGAGCACAGGAGACCGTTGAGTCACCATAGATCAATACCTAGGATAAGGTGCATTAGGAAGGCAATAATCCTCAGGTAAACAACAACACCGACCAAATGATGAACGATGGAATGTTCAGAGGCTTTCTGCAATTCATGCAACATCAGGCGAGAGAGACTCCTATCCAAAATGCAGGTGGAAACACTTGCAAATCACGGATGGTCACCGCTAAGCAGTTCAAGGAACAGGGACCACCAAAGTTTTTGGGAGAGCCAAAACCACTTAAGATGGAGACGTGGATAAAGCAGATCACCAAGATATTTGATGTCTTGGGATGCTCCGAAGAGAAAAAGGTTCCCTTTGCCACCTTTAAGTTGCGAGGAGAGGCATATTATTGGTGGGAATCTATAAAGCGTACCCAACCTACCGCACTAAAGATGTCTTGAGAGAAATTCCAAGAATTATTTAACGACAAGTACTTTCCTGAAAGTATTCGTCACATGAAAGAGGTGGAGTTCATCAAGCTAGAGCAAAATAATATGACCGTGTCATAGTACGAAGCTAAGTTTGCCGAGTTGTCCCGGTTTGCGTCCCACTTGGTTGATAATGAGGAGAAAATGACGCGGATGTTTCTAAAAGGTTTGAAACTTGAGATACGTCAATACCTAATTTCTCATAAACTGTGCTTGTATTCAGATGTTGTAAATATGGCTCAGTTATTGGAGCGGGATAATGAGTCAACCCAACCAAGAGAGAGAATTCGATAAATCGATAATATCAGTGGTAGCAGTCATCGAAGCGGTGACAACAAACGTGGAGGGAATCAACAATGCCAGAAATGGTAACCACTTCGGTGGTAATCTTGGCCAAGATAATAGAAGTGGAAATTTTAAGAAGAGGAAATTCAATAATGATGGAAAGACGTCAGCACCAGCACCTGTTGTTAAAGAAGGAGAACAACCGCCGGTAGTATGTTACAAATGCGGAGGGAGGACACATCGATCAAGCTGCAGACTTGTGATCAAAGCATGTTATAATTGTGGAAGAGATGGTCACCTAGCCCAATTTGGTCATGCACAAAAGTCAAGTCCAGTTGGGATGGAGGCATCAAAGGCCGTCCCAGACAAGACAAAACTGGTAGTTCAAGGGAGAGCGTTTGTCGTAACCTCCCAAAAAGAGAGGAATCCGAACGAGGTGATCACGGGTAAACTAATCATAAACTTTAGCGAAGTCTATACCTTATTTGATACCGGTTCTACTCATTCTTTTAGTTCTCTTACTTGCGCTTAACGTTTAAATTTAACTCCGAAGAAATTAGACTTTGATTTATCTGTTGAAACTCCGTTGGGAGAAACCTTCATTACATCCACTGTTTATAAGTCTTGTTTGATTCAAATTGATAACCGCACATTACCTGTCAATCTTATCTCTTTGAAAATACTTGCATTTGTGGTGATTTTAGGGATTGATTAGTTAACTACTCATCATGCTAAAATTGATTGTTTTCATAAGGTTGTTAGCTTTCATATTCCTAACCAACCTATTATGCGAATTCAAGCAACCAAACCACTAAAGTCAATCACTGTCATATCAAGCCATAAAGACATTCGTTTATTGAAAAACGGATGTCAAGCTTTCTTAGCCCATGTCATAGATTTAAACAAAAATACGTCAGATTTAAATGATATTTCTATTGTTAATAAATTTCCAGACGTATTCTCTGAAGAACTTCCTGGCCTACTCCCAGAGTGTGAAATCGAGTTTTGTATTAATCTTGAACCCAGTTCAAAACCTATTTCCAAAGCCCCATATCGAATGGCTCCTATTGAACTTCAGGAGTTAAAAACCCAACTGCAAGAATTGTTTGACATTGGTTTCATTCGTCCTAGTACGTCTCCTTGGGGTGCTCCTGTTCTATTCGTAAATAAGAAAGATGGAAGTATGTGACTTTGTATTGACTATCGGGAGTTGAATCATGTCACCGTCAAAAATAGATACCCGTTACCTCAAATTGATGACCTGTTTGGCCAGTTGCAATGTGCTAAATTCTTTTCAAAGATCGATCTTTATTCTGGATATCATCAGTTAAAAGTTAAACCTGATGACATTCCAAAGACTGCTTTCAGAACTAAGAATGGGCATTACGAATTCTTAGTCATGTCTTTTGGATTGACTAATGCTCCTGCGGCCTTCATGGATATGATGAACCGAGTATTCAAGGAATATTTGGATCATTTTGTTGTTGTCTTTATTGATGACATCCTCATATACTCCAAAAGCCATGAAGATCATGAGCAACACTTGAGGCTAATACTCCAAAAGCTTCATTAAAATAAGCTATATGCCAAGCTAAAGACATGCGAGTTATGGCTTGAGGAAGTAGCATTCCTTGGGCACGTGATGTCAAATCATAGAATATATATTGACCCAGCAAAGATTGAAGCAGTTCAAAGCTGGGAGAAACCTAAGTCAGTTACCAAAGTACGTAGCTTTCTAGGCTTAGCTGGTTATTATCGGAGATTCGTGGAAGAATTTTCTCGAATCGCTACTCCATTAACTCAGTTGACACGAAAAGATACAAAATTCGGTTGGAGCGAGGAGTGTGAGAAGAATTTTCAAGAACTCAAGAGGAGACTCATTTCAGGACCTGTTCTGACAATACCATCTAGTTCGGAGGGATATGTCATCTACAGTGATGCTTTAGGCAGAGGTTTAGGATGTGTTCTCATGCAACATGGGAAGGTCATATCCTATGCCTCGCGAAAACTCAAAGAATATGAAAGGAATTATCCTACTCATGATCTAAAGTTGGCAACTGTCACTTTCACACTTAAAATCTGGAGGCATTACCTGTATGGAGAGAAGGTGGAGATCTATACAGATCATAAAAGCCTCAAATATTTCTTCACCCAAAAGGAACTTAACATGCGGCAATGACATTGGCTCGAGATGTTGAACGATTATGATCATACCATTCAATACCATCCTAGAAAAGCGAACGTGGTAGTTGACGCATTGAGTAAAAGATCATATGCGGGTACGAGTGTGATATTGTCAACTTAAAGGCCCATTTGGTATGACTTATAAAGGACGGAGATAGAGATAAAGACTCCAGGGACCCACGTGAAGATGGAAAATATATGAGTAGAACCGACTTTAATCGATAAAGTTAAAGTTGCTCAAGCTACGGATGTAGACACTCGAAATTTTCTTTTCCTTTTACTAACCATGCAGGAGAGCAAAATCGTCTTTTTCACACTCCACAGATAACCCTGGAGGATCACAACATCAATTTTAACCCCGAAGATAGTCACAGGAGATCAAATTTCCAACCCCGGAGATAACCCCAAAAAAATAGTTTCCAACCCTGAAGATAACCCCGGGAAAGTCAGTTTCAACCCTGGAGATGGCCCCGGGGGATCAAGATCACGGCCTGGAGATAGCCCCAGGAGGTCAAGCCAACCTCAGAGATAACCCTGAGGACAGTCAAAGTCAACATCAAGTCAACCTCAGAGATAACCCTGAGAAAATACTGCTACAACCGCACGAAAACCGGAGATAACCTTGGGAGGGGTAAACTGGTCATTTTGCCAACTTAACTTTAACTCACATCAAATCAATACATTTTAACTCAAATTACTTCAATAGAAGTTCCACAAGAACCATATCTTAACTTTCGAGCGCAAACTACGCAAAACGGCTCAATGGACTACTTGACGGAAACCTGGGAATGTCATTTTGGTCATGGACCCATCTTCCTGGAATCAAAAAAGGGCAAATCATATCTCATTGTCTAGCTCTCAGAAAGATCTTTCCAGAATGGTATGGCAAGCTTCCATCAGACTCTCGGATTGAAAGTTATGAAGGTTTGAGCGAGCAGTAGCGTTGTCAGAAGTGTACGTGCTTGCCGACCGGCAGAACCCACATCTGGGCATCCGGGCGTGGCAGCAGTGAGTAGACTGCAGCTCCCCCCCCCTTATAAATAGAGGGCTTGGGGTGGCCATATTTGCAAGAGAAAAGGCGAGGAAGCCGTATCCAATTTATTATGTACACACCATAAATTGAGTGATTTCTCATTTTAAACTCTTGTAAGCTCATATATAGCTACTTTTCTACCGGTGTGAGCCGAGTGTTCATCCACTTACAGTTATAGAAGTCTTCTTTGGCAGTCCACTGTAAGCCTTCTTACACACTTTAAAGCCTTTCTCTTCATCTTTGCACACACCTTTCTTCACGTTAAGAGTCGCGTTGTGTGTGTGTGCCCGGACTTCGGTCCGTGGCTTTTATTTCTTTTTGTGTATATATATATATATATATATATATATATATATATATATGGACTAACATTATCAAGTTATGCCTCGATTGAGCCTAGACTTATGTCTGGAGCGTTTATTTGCTTTTGTATATATATACTTATATATATATATACTTATATATATAAACTGTGTGTCGAACTTTGTTCGATGAGCTTAGACTTATGTCTAGAGCGTTTACTTGCCTATATATATATATACACACTTATATATATGAGCAGTGTGTCGAACTACATTCGATGAGACCTGGATTTTATATCAGAATGCGTTCTTGCTTTAATATATATATATATATATATATATATATATATATATATATATATATATATATATATATATATATTTGTGTAATTAGAACTTTGTTCGATGAGCACAGATTTTACTTAGATTGCGTTTCTAGCTTATATATATATATATATTTACGTTTAGTCCCGCCTGGAGTGTACTTCGTGGCGGTTGACCGTTTTTAGAGCTTTCTTTACTTTTCATCCCGCCTGGAGTGTACTTCGTGGCGGTTGATTGCTTTTACATCTTTATTTACATTTTTGATCCCCCATGGAGGTGCTTCGTGGTGGCTGATCATGTCTGTATATATATATTTATAGCTTTTATATATATACCTGCTTACTGCTTTATTATTAATTGCGGCATCATGTGAGCCTAGGAATCATGTGATCAGAGATTCTGTTTACTTGATCTAGATTCGGTTCCCATGATGGACATTTTCAGCTGTAAGCAGCTTATAAATTTATTCACGGTGTTTGAATTTCCTCAGATGGTTTTCATGCCCACGAGGAGTTCGGCACTATTTTGTACATTATTTTATCGAAGATGCTTCTCATCTCGAGAATAAAAAACAATCAAGCCGAACACTTAATAAAATGGGAGTGTGAAAGGTCTCAATTGAGAACAAGGATTTGAAAAACCTCTTTTCTAAAACATCATTGTCATATCTTGCTTAAAATTGAATTTTTACATAAATTCAAACCCTGTGTATATAGGTGCGAACGAGGCCTCGCACTACTTCCAAATAATAGCACATTAACCCATACACACACACACACATTCATATCATAGTTTCTTGAAAAGTGGCGGTCACCGTGGTAACACGGATGTTGGGGGTGCCTAACACCTTCCCACCGCATAAGCAAGTCCCCAGACCCTAATGAATCTCGGTTTCACCGACCCGTTTAGCAGTGTCACATCACTGGGTCAATGTACAAACATTTTCTCCGTTGTGTTGGTACAACCACATAAAAAACCAACTGGCGACTCTTAACAGTCCATCGTCAACATGATACATGTCGGACCTTTTTCACTTGTTTTTTCAAACAAATCTCACCTAAAATGAGAACACCAAAGAACAAGAAACGGAAAGGGACAAATAAAAATCCCGACATCGACAGGTTGCGACTCTGCTAGGGACTCCTGTAAGAGGACTTAAGCTGCTATTACAAGCTTTTCAAAACTGTTATATGCCTACATGTGAATGTTGCAATTACATTTGAATGAATGTGTACTAATGCATTTATTTACTGCACTTAGTGCTTTGAACCATATCTACTCTTGATATTAGTGCTTCGTACATGTCATCATTTCCATACGGTGAGACGCGATGTATGTGAATGTATGTTGTGTGGTCCCTCCACCAGGAGGCTATCCTGTCGGTGTTTGATTATTGGACTCGTAGGAAGACTAATTCCAATGAGGCTCAGGAAAGGTACAACCCAAATTCGCTCCAGTTGAAATACCAGATTAATTTTCCGTCAAGTAAATTGCGATGATTTGGGAACCTTCATACCGAAAAATTGCGAGAGTAACCTTAGATAGGTCAGCCTCTGATAAACCGAACGCGAGGGAAAGTTTCTTTATAATTTCACATTTCAATTACTTGTAAATTCAATTACTTGTAATTTCATTTCCATGTAAATCTCAATGTAATGGAAAATATGAAGGAATATGTGTACATGCCTTCCCTTTATATAAAAATATGACATGCTATCTTGTTAAACTGACATCCGTTTCTTAGGAAGATACTCCTAAACGGACACATTACGTAAAATTGCTACATGCACAAAGACTAAACTACATAAGTCTTTTTTGTAGGGATATAATTTGTCCAGTAACCCAGTCAAAATCCAAAAAGACCACGAGCCTATAGCCAATTATGTCTTCATCTGACCAGACAGATCTTAATCCAGTCTCTCACGAAGAATTCGACGAATTAAGTAAACGAATTACAGATTTGGTTGTTCTGCTTAAAGAACTACACCAATCTACCCAGGGTACAAGGATACCCATACAGGCGGAATCCTCTGCACAAGGAGGAACCCAAGGTCCAGATAAGGCTATTTCCAGTCGCAGGAATCCTAATAAGAACAAACAGATTCCTTCACGACGATTATCTCCACCTACAGTTCCTGAGCCTATACGGTCTCCAGTAAAGGTGTCTGCCCATGTAATGACTATGTTATTTCCTAAACCGATACCGGTGAAGGAGAAAGAAATCCTAGTTCCAGATCTCGCAGTGGAAGAAGAGGAACGAAGAATTAAGCAAGACATCATCGGAATGATGTCCAACGTACGCATCATTGTCCATGATGAACACACAAACAGATACACCCCAGACGATGATTGCCCAGACGTAATGGTTATTATTCGGGAGAATGAGGACAATGACAACCCCTCCATCACTGCAGTCCACCAGGACTTTGCCCTCGACAATTGGAGCAGCACTCCTTGCATTGGTCGACGAGGGTAAAACGAACAGATACTCATTCTGCCCTGTAGATAGCAATAACTGCTTACTTTTTCTGTACAGTATTAGCAGTTACTTTTGTCATTATATGCTAACACTTTGTGTGACTGAACAGTTGCATATATTAAGTGAAAGCATTTTGTTTCAGGACTCTAAAATTAGATGTGCCTAGACTTGCTGATGAGGTGCCTATTCTCCACAAGGACTGTAACTATGATATAAAGTTGGACTCAGACTTGATGGAAATACAAGAGGACTATGAGAAACCTCAGGAGATCAAAGAATGGGTCAAAGATAAACCCCATCCAAATCTTGATCAAACCACCTCTTTTAAAACCTCAAAACCTTAGAAAACCCCAAATAAATCCAGATTGGTATGAACCTCACTCCAAACCAAAGGAATGACATGGTTACTCTATTGACCCTATTTCAGGATGTGTTTGCATGGTCTGTTTATCCACTTACATTGTCATTCATCACCTTCCCATCAAAGGATGATTCAAGTCAGTCAGGAAGAAGCTCAGGCGATTAAAACCTGAGTGGAGGTTAAAAGTTAAAGAAGAAATTGTGAAATAATTTCAAGTCGGCATCATCATGGTGTCAACATACCCTGAATGGCTATCCAACATAGTCCTCGTGCCTAAACTGGGAGGGGAGGTGCGAGTTTGTGTGGATTACAAGGATTTGAATAAAAGCTTGCCTCAAAGATAGATTTCTCGTGCCATTCATCCATATACTCATTGACAATACAGCTCAATACGACATGTACTCCTTTGTTGATTGCTTCGCGGGGTACCATCAAATCATGGTTGCTGAAAAGGATCGTGAGAAAATTGCATTCATCACTCCTTGGGGAACCTTTTGCTACAGACGATTGTCATTTGGCCTCATCAATGTCGGAGATACCTATCAGTGAGCCTCTTTTCCACGATCAAATGCATAAAAATAAAAAAAAAAGAGAAAAAGAAAAAGCTCTTCAACAGGTTCTACAGTTGCTGCATTACCATTGGCATGTTCTACAGATGGCTTCAGAGTTTGAAGAAAAATCCTTCCTACACATTCCTCAGAATAGGAATGATTTTGCGGGTGAGCTAGCAATCTTGGCCTCCTTGATCAACATACATGACAAGGAGGACATGCCAACCCTCACATTTTCCCAACAAAAGGCTCCAGCCTATGGGAATTACATTGGAGAAGTATCGGATGAGCTACTTCCCATTCAGCACCCTTGATATCAGCATATCAATGAGCACTTACAAGATAGATCTACACCCGCTGAGGCGAGCCCGACTAAAAGAAGGTGGATCCATCGACTTGCTATAAAATTCTACCTGAGCGGAGATGCACTCTACATAAGATATACAGGACGATGTCTCCTCAGATGTCTGGACGAGGACCAAACTCAGAGGCTTATGGATGAAATCCACGGGGGAGTATGTGGACAACACATGAGCGACCCTCTACTTGTAAAGAAGATCCTACAATAGAAAAGTCTAACTACAACAGTTCAAACAACACGACTTGATTTTGAAAAAGATTGCTGACAACCAAGCTCAGTCTAAAGGAAAATTCTTCCTGAACTGGGAAGGCCCGTTTATTGTCAAGGAGGTATTGATAAGATTACAGGAAATGGACGATGATGAATTTCCGCAACTTATCAATTCGGACACCGTGAAACTGTACTATGTCTGAGGTTACCATCAAGCGAACATTCTAGTTTTGGATCATCAGATCACCAGCATTCCAGTTCTTTAACCCTTTATTACATATAACTTCATTTCACACCCATTTGCCCCATCAGGGACAATCACACTTTCCAACCAGCAGCCTGGTTTCGAATTATCAGATCCTTCATTCCTCGCAGGTATTTTAAAACCTTTCACACTTTCAGTTTATCCCACCAGGGATCAAACCTTTAACACCTTCAATTTATCATCTATATGGGATTAAACTTTTCACCTGTAATCCGCCCTGTACATGGGGCGAACTACGTCGACCTGATCTCCTCAATACACGAGAGTACGTAGGCAGCCATGTTATATGGTCTGGTCTCACCACAGAAAAATCAAAAATAAACATACTCTTATCCATAGCCACATACAGAAAATCAGTCCCATGACACCAAAGATGGTAGGGAATACACACATCTCGACGATCCATTCTGAAAATCCTTAGACATCTCACTGTCTATCCATCAAGGAGGAGTTCAGGATACATCCAGATCACAAAGTCCTGGAGAAACAAGCAAATATCAAGCAAGTAACAAGGCACAACTAAAAGGGAAGTGAATCAACATATATTTCCCTGCCATATATAATGTTGTTTGATATATACAATATGTACTATACATGACAAAATGGCTAAGCTAGTCTATGCAGGAAAATACAAGCCCATCTACGAATCAGTGTATATGCGGGCTATCAAGTCCAACATGAATTCCCTCTTAGAAGAAGGAGGTAACGATGTGATCTCTTACCCAAGGGTTTCTACATGAGCCAACAGATCCACCGCCAACTACATGCGATATCTCGGGCAGATATAGCGTCATCCCGCTCAATAACAGTGGTATCCCTACTAGTTAGAGCATTATCTCTCTCAACTAGAGCGACATCTCTACCAGAAAAGCTGCCAACATCAAAATCCACATACACTACCTATTCATCATATGGTACAGAGGTAAAAGCTTCTTACGATCTCGGCATCTTTTCAGCTCATCTGTCAAAGCTCCTGACAACAAGCAAGGTTGGGGCTATCTCGGAAGCAACGACAACTCAACACTGGGGCATTTATCAACCATCCTAAAGTGAAAAATGCACCAGTATCGCCATCAGCATGGTCTATCATCATCTCAATGGAGATTCTAATATTAGTCACTCGCGAATTGGTTAACAAAGAGAGTGTCTCATATGAATCCCCGACAACAACATGCGAAAAGACTGGGGCATTTTTCCAATTCCAAGAAATGGAAGGAGCTTAAGGCGAGATCAAGCTTCTAATCAAAAAGAAAGGGGAGAACTCTAGAAATAAATCGTAGTGACATAAGCGTGCCCCTACGAAAGAAGGGGAAACTTCTCAAAAAAAATCTTAACTCAGAAGCAGAAGGTCAACGACGAAAGGCCTAGCGAATGAAATCTACACCATCTGTGACGCCCCCAAAAATAGGTATACATCACCCATCTTGAGTCGCCAGATACATGGTACAGAATTCAAATACAACTTAATAAAACAACTGTCGTGTACCATACGACAAAACATAAACTGTGAGTTTGAATACAAATATTGTCTACTAGAGAGTATACAAACTCAAAAGGAGTCTTCATTACAATTATTATCACACTATTTCACGTAATAGTGAAGACTACTAATGCACCATCTATGACCATCACTCCGTTCTCCCGACTTTCGTCGGCTATATTCTTATTTCCTGAAGAGAACAGTGAAAGAAAGGGTGAGCTCAACTAGCCCAGTAAGAAATACTATAACTAAGATAATGCGAGAATAAATTATCATTAGCCTTAAAGCAATGTTAAAGCGATACAATATAACAAACATCAAGTTTAAGCTGCGTAGAATAAGCAATCCATTAAAAGAGTCAAGTAGAGAATAAAATCTACTATCTTTTATGATTTAAAAGGTTTTTCATCACTTTTATCGCTGGGACTCAGCTTAATAAATAATCCACATCATCAAATCACCCCTGCACTACTACGCCGAGGATATTCTTTAGTATCATGACCACAATTATCCATGCACACTACGGGCCAAGAATATTTGTGTATTCATTAATGGTCATGATCATGCCAACAACTGTCCATCAATGCACTACAGGCCAATGAGGACTTTTACCATATCATTTGTAACATTACGGTAATGATTACACCGAATAATTCCTGGTCATAATCATACCAAGTCCATCTATGCACTACAGGCCATAGATGACTTTCAAAAAAATATAAATACGAGGATGATGACAATGATATAAGAATTCAATAAAACAAGTTCAAGAATTAATTTGTCCAAGAACCAATAACGTCCAAATTGTCAACATGACACTTCTTTGTAGAGTAAAATTCAAGAATGCTCGAAGAATATTTCCATGAAAGATCTTTGGATGAAGCGCAATTATCAAGGATATTCCACTAATTTCATGGAGTATAGAAGTCAAAACTTTAACCATTTGAGTATAATAAAGAATGGAATAACAAAAGAAATCACCATGCATGCGGTACATTGCATAGATAGGTTACTCCAGCGAGAATACTAAATAACGAAACTAGGTCAAAGTAAATTTCGCATCGACAGGATGTTCCAATGAATAATAAAGCATGGCATAACAACATAAATCACCATGCATGTGGTACTTGGCATAGATGAAGTTATTCCAACGAGAATACTAATAAGGATGACGGGATCAGTGCGGCGTAAAATGCATGACCAGGATATTCCAATGAAGAATAATAAAGGCGAGAATCAGTCCGGTAGTAAAATGCAAAGACATGATATTCAATGAGAATAATAAAGGCGGAATAAGAAGAAGAATGTCACCAAGTATAGGTAGGCAGCAGATATCTGAGTTATTCAGCGAGAATAATAAAGAATGGAATAACATAAGTTCTCTTCATGAATACAAAAGAATAACACCCCTTACGAGTACAACAAATAATATTCCCTACCTTAAGAAGAAGAGTATTGGATATATAAGTAGTGAAGTAGCAGAATACTTTCTTCTTTCTCTCTATAGTTTATCTCTCTAGAGTTTTAGTGAATTCGTAAGAAAATAATGAAGGAATGAGCTTCTATTTATAGAAAAATGGACTGCATAGTAAATAACTCATGAACGGTCCAGATTGATTTACTTTAATCTGACGGTCCATATTTAAAGCAAAAACTTTTAAATAAAATATAATAAATTCTATTTATAATCTAATAAAATGAAAAACTTTATAAAAGATTTTACTATGCAAACACTATGCAGGCACTATGCAAACACTATGCATAATAAAATATAATATATTCTAATTATTATCTAGTAAAGCAGATAACTTTATAAAAGTATTCATTTTATATAAAAAGATTTTACTATGCAAAAAATACTATGCAACACTATGCATAATAGAATATAATATATTTTATTTATAGAATAACTTTATAAAAGTATTACATTTTATATAAAAAGATTTTCTTTATTATTACATTAATAATACCAACAAAACTGAGTGACATATCACGTAAGCATCAATAATTAATACCGTGTGCTACTACTTATGCAACCACGATATTATCGTACTTTTAACAATAGGGTGTTTCAACGATTAACGGTAAAACTTCCGCCGTTATTTTCATAAAGTATTTTTGTCATTTTCTCAATCTGACAATAATTCTGTTGTGGGGTCCACCAATGATTGTGTCGTTAAACGAATATTCCCAATTAAAACGAATATTCCCCGACTAAACGAATATTATATAATAACTTGCGTACTTTGCAAAATTTATAAATATTACCCACAACTATAACATTATATAAATTTCACTCCATAATATTTAAAAATAATATTTATAGAAAATTCATATTTATTCAAAAAGTTGGGGTTTTACAATCTCCCCTTCTTATGAAATTTTTCCCTCGAAATTAGGGTACGTACTTGGTATATTGAAGAGGTAAGGATACCTTGATTTCATTTCAGATTCTAACTCCCAAGTCATTTCCTCAACATCGTGGTTTCTCCACAAAACTTTGACTTGAGGTATAACCTTGGAGCATAGAATATGTTCCTTCTTATCCAAGATTTGAACAGGAACCTCTTCATACGTCAAATCTTCCGCTATTTCATCCGGTTCTAACTCAATAATGTGGTTTGGGACTTCCACATATTTACGTAACATGGATATGTGAAAAACGTTATGAACACGAGACATACTTGGCGGTAAAGCGAGTCTATAGGCCACAGTTCCTACTCGATCGAGGATTAAAAATGGGCCGATGAATCAAGGATTGAGCTTTCCTCTCTTTCCAAATCTCGTAACTCCTTTCGATCTCCTATATCAAATTCCACGTCCTTTCGATGAAGATCAGCATAACTCTTTTGTCGATCTTGTGAGATTTTTATACGTTGTCGGATCATTTGAATCTTTTCCGTAGTCATACGTACCAACTTCGGTCCCAACAACGTTGCTTCACCCACCTCATCCCAACATATTGGAGAACGACACTTTCTTCCATACAACGCCTCGAATGGAGCCATGCCAATGCTTGCTTGATAACTGTTGTTGTAGGAAAACTCCACCAACGGTAAGAACTTGTCCCAACTTCCCTTGAAGTCAAGGACCACGAGTCTTAATAAATCTTCCGAGTTTGAATAGTCCTCTCTTGATTGTCCGTCCGTCTGAGGATGATATGCCAAACTAAATCATAAATCCGTGCCCATAGCTTTTTGCAAACTAACCCAAAATCGTGAAGTGAATCTTGGGTCTCAATCAGAAACTATGGATACTGGCATACCATGCAATCGTACAACCTCGTTTATGTACATACGAGCAAGACGTTCAAGTGTATAAGTTTCTCGTATCGGTAAGAAATGAGCAGACTTGGTCAATCTATCAACAATGACCCAAATCATATCTATGCCTTGAGAAACTTTGGGAAGACCGGTAACGAAATCCATGGTAATGTGCTCCCACTTCCATTCTATAATTTCAAGTGGTTGCAATGGACCTTTTGGTACTTGATGCTCCGCCTTGACTTGTTGACACGATAGACACCTTGAGATAAGCAAATAGCTATCTCTCTCTTCATATTGCTCCACCAAAATGTATGACGAATATCATGATACATTTTGGTACTCCCAGGATGGATTGCAAACGGTGTGTTATGCGCCTCCATCATGATTTTATACTTTAAATCGTGGTCGTTAGGAACACAAAGTCCGGAGTTGACTCAAGTATTCTTCTTCTTCATCGATTCTTGCTTAGGCGTATAGCACCTTCTTGCACTTTCTTCCTCCTCATACAAATCACTCCAGTGTGTATCTTGAGCAGCTTTAACTTTATCAATTAAAGTCGGTTCTACTTGTATATTCGCCATCATCACATGGGTCCCTGGAGTCTTTAACTCTATCTCCATCCTTTGCAAGTCACACAAAATGAGCCTTTGCGTTGACAATATCGCATTCGCACTTGCATATGATCTTCTACTCAATGCGTCAGCTACCACGTTCGCTTTTCCAGGATGGTATTGGATGGTATGATCATAATCTTTCAACAGTTCAAGCCAACGTCGTTGTCGCATGTTGAGTTCCTTTTGATTAAAGAAATATTTGAGGCTTTTATGATCCGTAAAGATCTCCACTTTCTCCCCATACAAGTAATGTCTCCAAATCTTTAGTGCGAAGACAACAGCTGCCAACTCTAGATCATGAGTAGGATAATTCCTCTCATATTCTTTGAGTTGTCGCGAGGCATAGGCTATGACTTTCCCATGTTGCATGAGAACACATCCTAACCCTTTGCCCGAAACATCATCACGATGAGATGACAAATCCCTTGAACGGATGGTATTATCGTAAGCAGTCTTGAAATGAGTCTCCTCTTGAGTTCTTGAAAACTCTTCTCACATTCATCGCTCCAACCGAACTTTGTATCTTTTTGAGTCAGCTGAGTTAGTGGAGTAGCGATTCGAGAAAACCCTTCTACAAATCTCCGATAATAACCAGCTAAGCCGAGAAAGCTACGTACTTCAGTCACTAATTTAGCTTGCTCCCAACTTTGAATAGCTTCAATCTTTGCTGGGTCAACAAATATTCCATGACTTGATACCACGTGCCCAAGGAATGCTACTTCCTCAAGCCAGAACTCGCATTTCTTCAACTTGGCATAAAGCTTATATTCACAAAGCTTTTGGAGTATCAGCCTCAAGTGTTGCTCATGATCTTCACGGGTTTTGGAATATATGAGGATGTCATTAATAAAGACGACCACAAAGTGATCCAAATATTCCTTGAATACTCGGTTCATCATATCCATGAAGGCAGCAGGAGCATTAGTCAATCCAAAGGACATGACTAGGAATTCATAATGCCCGTACCGAGTTCTGAAAGCCGTCTTTGGAATGTCATCGGTTCTAATCTTCAATTGGTGATATCCGGAATGAAGATCAATCTTTGAAAAGAATTTGGCTCCTTGCAACTGGTCAAACAGGTCATCAATACGTGGCAATGGGTACCTATTTTTGATGGTGACATGATTCAACTCCCGATAATCAATACAAAGTCGCATACTCCCATCTTTCTTTTTCACGAATAGAACAGGAGCACCCCAAGGAGAAGTACTAGGACGAATGAAACCGATGTCTAACAATTCCTGTAGTTGGGTCTTTAACTCCTGATGTTCAATAGGAGCTATTCGATATGGGGCTTTAGAAATAGGTTTTATACCAGGTTCAAGGTCGATACAAAATTTAATTTCACGCTCTAGGGGTAGGCCAGGAAGTTCTTCAGGGAATACGTCAGGAAATTCATTAACAATAGAAATATCATTCAAAACTGATGTATTTTTGTTTAGATCCGTGACATGAGCTAAAAAAGCTTGACATCCGTTTTTCAATAAACGAATAGCTTTATGGCTTGAGATTATAGTGATTGATTTTAATGGTTTGGTGGCTTGAATTCGCATAACAGATTGGTTAGGAATATGAAAGCTAACAATCTTACGAAAACAATCAATTTTTTCATGATGAGTAGTTAACCAATCAATCCCTAGAATTACATCAAATGCAAGTATTTTTAATGAAATAAGATCGACAGGTAATGAGAGGGTACCGATTTGAACCAAACAAGACTTATAAGCAGTGGATGTAATGAAGGTTTCTCCCAATGAGTTTCTACAGATAAGTCAAAGTCTAATTTCTCCGAGTCAAATTTAATCGTTGGCGCAAGTAGGAGAAATAAAAGCATGGGTAGAACCAAGGTATCAAATAAGGTATAGACTTGGCTAGGAGTTTATGATAAGCTTACCCGTGATGACCTCATTCGGGTTCCTTGCTTTCTAGGAGAGGTCACAACAAACGCTCTCCTCTTGACCTCTGGCTTTGACTTTTTACGGGGATGACCTTTGGTGCCTCCATCCGGCTGAAATTGTCTTTGGTGAGCGACAAAAATCGGGCTAAGTGACCTTTTTTTCCACAATTATAACATGCTTTTGAGCGACGACATCGCATAGTTTGGTGATGTGTCCCTCCCCTCTGCATTTGAAGCATATGATAGGTGGTCGTTCTCCTTCCTTAAAAATGGGTGCTGGTGCTGACGTCCTTCCATCATTGTTAAATCTCCTTTTCTTGAAATGTCCATTTTTACTGTCTTGGCAATGATTACCACCGAAGTGGTTACCATTTCTAGCATGTTGATTCCCTCCACGTTTGTTGTCACCGTTTCGATGACTGATACCACTGGTATTTTCATGTTGTCGGCTGCTTTCTCTTGGTTGTGTTGACTCGTTACCGCACTCCAATAACTGAGCCCTATTTACAACATCTGAGTACAAACACAGTTTATGAGAAATAAGATATTGACGTATCTCCGGTTTCAAACCTCTTAAAAACATTCGCATCATTCGCTCCTCATTATCGACCAAATGGGATGCAAACCGGGATAACTCCGCAAATTTAGCCTCGTATTGCGACACGGTCATATTGTTTTGTTCCAATTTGATAAACTCCACTTCTTTCATGTGACGAATACTTTCGGCAAAGTACTTGTCGCTGAATAGCTCTTGGAACATCTCCCAAGACATCTTGAGTGCGTCAGACTAGGTACATTTTACAGATTCCCACCAGTAATCTGCCTCTTCACGTAACATGAAGGTGGTGAAGGGAACCTTTTGCTCCTCGGAGCATCCCAAGACATCAAATATCTTGGTGATCTGCTTAATCCATGCTTCTGCCTTAAGTGGTTTTGGCTCTCCAATAAACTCCGATGGTCCCAGCTCCTTGAACTGTTTAGCGGTGACCGTCCGAGAGTTTCCAGTGTTTCCACCTACATTTCGGACAAGAGCCGCTCTCGCCTGATGCTGCATGAATTGCATAAAGCCTTTGAACAATCCATCATTCATCATTTGGTCTGTGCTATTGTTTGCATGAGGATTGTTGCCTTCCTGATGCACATTATCTTGATTATTGACATGTGGAGACTCAACGGTCTCTTGTGCTCCATTGCTATTCTCAACATTCTCGGATGTCATTTTCAGATACTGCCACAAAACAAGGGTTAGTTGACATGTAACATATTACTCTAAACTCTGACCAACCAATTTAAATACAAAATAAATTTAAGTAGGTCATAGTAGCGAAGGAATTCCCCGTCTCTCCCCTCCTAGTTCTAGTCTCACATCTTAGCCAGGGATCATATCCCTAAGCTTTGATACCAACTATGACGCCCCCAAAATTAGGTATACATCACCCATCTTGAGTCGCCCGGATACATGGGCATGCGAAATTCAAATACAACTTAATAATACAACTATAGGTGTACAATACGACAAAACATAAAGCGTGAGTTTGAATACAAATATTGTCTACTAGAGAGTATACAAACTCAAAAGGAGTCCTCATTACAATTATTATCACACTATTTCACATAATAGTGAAGACTACTAATGCACCATCTAGGACCATCACTCCAGTTCCCCAGGCTCGTCCCAAGCTATATTCTCATTTCACGAAGAAACGGTGAAAGAAAAGAGTGAGCTCAACTAGCCCGAAAGAAGAAATATTATGACTAAGATAATGCAGAATAAATTATCATTAGCCTTAAACAGTGTTAAACTGATACAACATAACAAACATCAAGTTTAACTGCAGCGGAACAAGCAATCCATTAAAAGAGTCAAGTAGATAATAAAATCTACAACCTTTTATGATTTAAAAGATTTTTCATCACTTTTATTGTTGGGACTCAGCTTAATAAATAATCCACATCATCAAATCACCCTTGCACTATGGCCAAGGATATTCTTTAGTATCACGACCACAATTATCCATGCACTACGGGCCAAGAATATTTGTGTATTCATTAATGGTCATGATCATGCCAACAACTGTCCATCAATGCACTATGGACCAATGAGGACTTTTACCACATCATTTGTAATATTACAGTCATGATTACACTGAATAATTCCTAGTCATAATCATACCAAGTCCATCTATGCACTACAGGCCATAGATGACTTTCAAAAAAATATAAATATAAGGATGATGACAATGATATAAGAATTCAATAAAACAAGTTCAAGAATTAATTTGTCCAAGAACTAATAACGTCCAAATTGTCAACATGACACTGCTTTGTAGAGTAAAATTCAAGAATGCTCAGAAGAATATTTCCATGAAAAGAAACTGGATGAAGCGCAATTATCAAGGATATTCCACTAATTTCATGGAGTATAGAAGTCAAAACTTTAACCAACTGAGTATAATAAAGAATGGAATAACAAAATAAATCACCATGCATGCGATTACTTTGCATAGCATGAGTTATTCCAACGAGAATACTAAATAACGAGAACGTGTCAAAGTGAAATTACGCACCCGGCTGAGGATGTTCCAACAGAATAATAAATAATGGAATAACAACATAAATCACCATGCATGTGGTACTTCAGATAGACAAAGTTATTCAACGAGAATACTAATAAGGGCGAGAATCAGTGCGGCGTAAAATGCATGACGAGGATATTCCAATGAATAATAATAGAAAGCGGAACACAGTCCAGGCGTACAACGAGCATAGATAGGATATTCAATGAGAATAATAAAAGGCGGAATCAGTCCCCAGAAAAGCGCATGCATGAGGATATTCCAATGAGAATAGTAAAGATGGAATAATAGAAGAATGTCACCAAGTATAGGGTAGCAGCGTATCTGAGTTATTCAATAGAATAATAAAGAATGGAATAACATAAGTTTTCTTCATGAATACAAAAGAATAACACCCCTTACGAGTACAACAAATAATATTCCCTACCTTAAGAAGAAGAGTACTGGATATATAAGTAGTGAAGTAGCAGAATACTTTCTTCTTTCTCTCTATAGTTTATCTCTCTAGAGTTTCAGTGAATTCGTAAGAAAATAATGAAGGAATGAACTTCTATTTAAAGAAAAATGGACTGCATAGTAACTAACTCATGAACGGTCCAGATTGATTTACTTTAATCTGACGGTCCATATTTAAAGCAAAATCTTTTAAATAAAATATAATATATTCTATTTATAATCTAATAAAACGAATAACTTTATAAAAGATTTTACTATGCAAACACTATCTTGAGCACTATGCAAACACTATGCATAATAAAATATAATATATTCTAATTATTATCTAATAAAGCAGATAACTTTATAAAAGTATTACATTTTTATATAAAAAGATTTTACTATGCAAAACTACTATGCGAGACACTATGCAACACTGCATAATAGAATATAATATATTCTATTTATAGAATAACTTTATAAAAGTATTACATTTTATATAAAAATATTTTACGTATTATTACATTAATAATACCAACAAAACCGAGTGACTTATCACGTAAGCATCAATAATTAATCTGTGTGTGCTACTATGCAACCACGCCATTCATCGTACTTTTAACACCAGTGTTTCAACGAGTTAACGATAAAACTTCCGTCGTTATTTTCATAAAGTATTTTTGTCGTTTTTTCAATCCGATAATAATAATTAGTTGTAGGGTCCACCAATGATTGTCTTGTTAAACGAATATTCCCTGTTAAAAGCGAATATTCCTGACCAATCGAATATTATATAACAACTTGCGTACTTTGCAAAATTTATAAATATTACCCACAACTATAACATTATATCAATTTCACTCCATAATATTTAAAAATAATATTTATAGAAAATTCATCTTTATTCAAAAAGTTGGGGTTTTACACCATCAACATGCGTTAAGTCCTCACAAGTTGAGGCATCAACATCGAAGTTCAAATCTGGGCAGCGAAAGAACGAGCTGCAACCCCCAGGGATGTCAGTAGAATTCAGGTCATCAGTTCAACCGGGTTGCGAATCAAGCGCTCAAGGAAATGGGGCACAAGCACCCAATAGCGAAAGGAAACTCCAAATCACCTCAAAAAGGGGTGAGCCTAACATCAGGCAGAGTCTGGCGAAGAAAACCTTGGAATATTACTTTAATGAAGGTATCAAACGATCTGGTATTCAAAACCATTGGCATCAATTCAGCGCAACCTCAAGAGAGTTCAGCGATGAAAGCTTCGTATACCACCTTTCGAGTGGGAACCAAAATAGGTTAGCGATCAGCAGGGTAGGCACCGTTGCAAACTACCAGCGTATACATCGAGGAGGTCCGGTGATTTATAACGTCATCCCCATCAGAGATGTAGAAAACATCTCAACTTATCTTCATCAAACAAGTATCGGTGACACCAAAAAAAAAGCCAAACCGTTGGAGTCAACACCAGGATATGCATCATCAATGATCGGTAAAGGTAAAGCGATTTGCAAAAACGTTTTAACATTCATCATAACATTCATTACATTGTGATTTGTGATATGCGATTTGCGATATGCGATATCACGATAAGTGAAATGCGATGTGCGAGTTGCGATATATGAGTTGCAAAGTGTGATTGGCCAAAATGAAAAGCGAAGTCGCGAAATACGATGTGCGATTTGTGAACTGCGATTTGTGTAAACATTTTTAACATTCATCATAAACGTTCATTACATTGCGATACCTTGTCATATTTTCAAGTGTCTACTAATCTTTATCATGTCCATTCCATTGCATTGCATGAAAATGATAAAGAGGGGCATCTATAGACACTCAAAATTTTCTTTTCCTGTTACTAACCATGCAGGAGGGCAAAAGCATCTTTTTCACACTCCAGAGATAACCCTGGAGGATCACAACATCAATTTTAACCCCAGAGATAGCCACAAGAGATCAAATTTCCAACCCTGGAGATAACCCAGGGAAAACAGTTTCCAACCCCGGAGATAACCCTGGGAAAGTCAGTTTCAACCCAAGAGATAGCCCCGGGGGATCAAGATCAAAGCCTAGAGAGAGCACCAAGAGGTCAAGCCAGCCTCAGAGATAACCCTGAGGACAGTCAAAGTCAACATCAAGTCTATGACAACCCAGAAATTCGTGTTGCCTAGAATTTAGGTTTAAAGAATTAGTTATTAATGAAACTAATTTTTTATTAATACTATTATGTGCTATGTGTTTGTTAATCGTTCTATAACCTAGGATGATTATAAGTCGGTAGATTCTCGCCAGCTCTGGCGAGCCTTTGGCGAGTAAGAATTTTCAAGACGAAAATAAAAGTTTTCCAGGAATAAAATATTTTTCGGGGAGAAAGACGAAATAGGCACTATTCATCCGTTTCTGCTCGGAGATTTATTTTGAAATTCCGAGAAGTTATTGATTACGTAAAATGTTGAGACGTGATGGAATATTAAATAATATTTTAGTTATGGCAAAAACGAAGTTTTCGCTGCTGGACTCAAAACCTAAGGGTTAGGTAAAGTGAGTTCCGAGAATTTTATGATCACGTATAATCATTAGGGTTGTTATGCGTGAGAAATATGAGGATAATACTAGTTATTATATGAGTATAGTAAGAAGATTAGTACGACGTATAATATGAATATCGTACGAGCTATATATCTGAAGAAAATACGAGAATACGAGAATGAGATGCGTAAAATACAATTAGTCTTAATGAACTTTGAGTTCATGGACTTTGTAGAATCTAATTGGACTTGGATTATGGCAAGCCCAACGCTTTGTGAAATCAAGCCCAAAATAGGCCCAATAAGAATTAGGGTTAAGGCCCAAACCAAGAAAAGAAACCGCGGATCGAACCGATGGGTAAACGGATGGGTAAAACCAATGTGGCAACCCATGGGGTGACCCATGGCCAAGAGGGGCGGCCACTTGGCCACCAAGTAAGGGTGGTGGCCAAGTAAGCTTGGTGGCTAAGTTGTGGGAGGAGGTGGGGGCGAAATGACTAAAATGCCCTTAGCTTTGAAAATCTATAAATAGTAAGCTTATTTCATTTGTTTTGGATTTTGAAAATCCTATACCTTAGAGAGAGAGAGAGAGAGAGAGAGAGAGAGAGGGTTCGGATGGGAGGGAGAAGGAAGAGCGTGAGTATGAATGATCGGATCGAAAGTGATCGTGTAATAGCAAAGCACGCAAATCATGAGCTTTATATAACGGAAGAGGATTAAAGAAGAGCAGTAATCAAGAACCCTAGTTTCTTCTAATATTTTCTTTAAGTTTAATATGTTTAAAACATACCTTGATGAGAATAGAGAGAAGATAAGGTTAGAAATAATTTCATATGGTTGAAATCATGAGAAAAGAAGAAATAAGAACTTAGAAATTTAGTTTATAAATTTCTTAAGGAAGTATAAGATTCGTAGCGAATTTGAGCGATCCGAGTGGATTATATGAATAAGTAGGTGAATTAAGTAAGGAATGATGTTCTATAACATCGAATTCCAATAAAAAGTGGAATCATAATCCAAAATATCGATTAAAACGAAGAACGAACGAAGAACATGCGAAGAACACGAAGAACGTTGTTGATGGACAAATTTAAAACCATCATAGGATAATTTTTGTTAATGGACAAGTTTAAAACCATCATGTATAAGTTAGTTGCTTCTTTCTTGGTTAGGATCGGTAGAAACGTTCATGAAGAACGGATTAAAACTTAGCTATAACGAACTTATGGTGAAAATTCTGTAAAAGACGAACGAGAATTAGAAAGTTAGTAAATGAACTCGAGTGGTTAGGGTTTTATAAGGAAGTAAGAGAAAATAGAAAACGTGAGTCGTGGACTCAAGAACGAACGAGTTCCGAGTTCGGATGACCGAATTACGGACGAACAAACGAAGAGCGTTAAAAGCGTAAAATGAACAAAGGGTGAAGATCAAGTAAATCAAATGGCACGCTAGCAGATTTAGAATGAATTTTTGCTCGATGGGTATTAAAGTACGTAAGATAAGGAAGAGAATGGCTTTGGAACGACATCGTTCCGAGTTATAACGAAGGAGTTATGAGATCGCGAAGTAAGCATCTCAAAATTTATTTAACAGTTAGAGAAAATTTCTAGGGTTAGGACTTGGCGCATGGCTCGATCATACCTTGTAAGTGGGCAAGCAATGCGGGCCAGGGTCTGGCATCGCAAACTCACGTCACTTGTGAGAGAAAAAAAGAAGGAACCCGTGGCAGCTTGACACAGGTGCAAGGCAATGCCCAAAAATGAGATTTTAAATGCTCAATTACTAAAGGATGTGCAAGAAAGAAATATGAACATATAGTTCACCTAAAATAACACTTAAGAAAATGACTTAAACCTTTATTAAAGTTTGAGCGTAAAGATTAAGCGAGATTAAATAACAAAGAATATAAATCACGAGTTACGTGGCAGATGTAATAAAGGGGACCGTAGTGGGGATGAACGAACGTGAGGAATTGCTTATGGTTGTGATTCCTTAGGCGTTGAGTGACGAGGGTAATGAATAACATTTCGATGTTATATCACGATAATGAGAGATAAGTGTGAAGCGTATAGAGCCATTTGTGAACACAACGTCGTCGTTGCGTCTGATGATCGGTATGGCTTCCGACACTAAGAACGAGTAATGAACATGGGGTTCATGTAATGGATAACGAAAGTATAAATAAGATATGAATTATCAAGAAAGCCGTAATGAAGCGGTAATAAGATTAATGAAAATTTGAATGTGAGTCGGATAAGAGTGCAAATCATCAAAGATGATGAGCGTTTTGAGTAAAACATCTCAAGTATGTCATGAAGCAGTAACCGGTAAAGGAAGTTAGTCGCGTAACTTATATTGCAAGAACGCAAACCCTAAGAAGTAAAGTTAACTAAACCAATGCGTAAGTTCAATATATGACTAATTGGTGTTTATGTTTTCTCCTTATGTGTTATATAGGAATTGAAATGAGCGATTCAGTATCTTTCAGTATTTAGGCGTAAAAGGTAAGTTTCTAACTTCATTCATATTACGTGAATGTTAGTTTCTTAAACTTCTCGGATGTTGTAATTGAGAAGTCTTGTCTATGTGCATATATATGCGATGTATGTATAATGTGGTACTATGTATGAGGCCTTGTGCCATAATTTGAACACTTCGATGTTTCTATGATATGCATTGTTCTGTGATTGAGATGTTCAATACAAGTATGTTCTGTTTATACAAGAACCGTTATTATTAAGTCTGTGCTAATGATTCTAGCCAGATAGGATGTGCATGAAAAAGGTAGAAGAATGAAAGTATTTCAAAGTGAAAGTGCATATTGTTTTAAAATGATAGGAATCGAGATTATTTCTATTATTCAAGCTGCTTAATAACCTTTGTTCGGTTATAAAAGTTCTAAAGGAATGTTTTAATTCTGAAGTTGTTTGTTCAACTGTTATGACTTGCTGGGCAATTGAATGCTCACACTTACTTTAAATGATAAACAATTTTTAGCGAACAAGGTTAGAAGAACTTAAGGATCCCGTAAAGATCAAGCTGACGGTATCCAGATGAGTTGACATTCAGAATGTGAAGGAGCGAGAAGATCAAGCGAAGACTTCTAATTTAGAAAGATGAACTTGAACTCTAGACTAGTTTAAGGAACTATTATGTATCAATGGTGGCGGATAAAAGTCACTCTTGTAAGTTGAAATGAATAATGTATTATTATTATTATTTGTAATAAAAAAGGTTATAAGGTTTCCAGAACCTGGGACTTGAGAGTGTATGTCGTTATATTTTAGTATATAATCATGTATGTTGGATGAATGATGTACTCGTGACGTACGGAATCTGGGTGTGAAGATAGACCAGATTTCGGGGCGTTACAAAGTCAACCTCAGAGATAACCCTAAGAAAATCTCGCTACAACTACGTGAAAATCGAGAGATAACCCCGGAGGGGCAAAAGCGATCATTTGCCAACTCAACTTTAACTCACATCAAATAAACTCATTTCAACTTAAATTACTTCAATAGAAGTTCCACAAGAACCAGATCTTAACTTTCGAGCGCAAACTACGCAAAACGGCTCAACGGACTACCTGACGGAAACTAGGGAATGCCATTTCGGTCATGGACCCATCTTCCTGGAATCAAAAAAGGGCAAATCATATGTCATTGTGTAGCTCTCGAAAAGAGCTTTCTGGAATGGTATGGCACGCTTCCATCGGACTCCCGGATTGAAAGTTATGAAGGTCCGAGCGAACATCGCGTTGTCCGAGTGTACATAATTCGACACGGCAGGACCCACATCCTGGGCATCCCAGGAAGCCGTAGGTAGACTTGCGGCTCCCTCCCTCCCCCCCTCTATAAATAGAGGCTTGGGGTGGCCATGTTTGCAAGAGAAAAGGCGAGGAAGCCCTGTCCAAATTATTCTGTACACACCATAAATTGAGTGCTTTCTCATTTTAAACACTTGTAAGCTCATATATAACTACTTTTCTATTAGCGGGAGCCGAGTGTTCATCCACTTATAGTTATAGAAGTCTTCTTTGGCGAGTCCCTTTGTAAGCCTTCTTACACACTTTAAAGTCTTTCTCTTCATCTTTGCACACACCTTTCTTCACGTTGAGAGTCACATTGTGTGTGTTTGCCCGGACATCGGTCCGTGGCTTTTATTTCTTTATATATATATATATATGGACTAACATTATCGAGTTATGCCTCGATTGAGCCTAAACTTATGTCTAGAGCGTTTATTTGTTTTTGTATATATATGAACTGTGTGTCAAACTCTGTTCGATGAGCCTAGACTTATGTCTAGAGTGTTTACTTACTTATATATATATATGAACTGTGTGTCGAACTCTGTTCAATGAGCCTGTATTTTATATCTGGTGCGTTTAATGCTTTAATATATATATACTTATATATATCAACTGTGGTCGAACTTTGTTCGATGAGCCTGGATTTTACATCCGGCGCATTTACCGCTTATATATATATATATATATATATATATATATATATATATATATATATTTACGTTTAGTCCCACCTCGAGTGTACTTTGTGGTAGTTGACCGTCTTTACAGCTTTCTTTACTTTTCGTCATACTTGGAGTTTACTTCGTGGCGGTTGATTGCTTTTACAGCTTTATTTACATTTTTGATCCCCCATGAAGGTGCTTCTTGGTGGCTGACCATGTCTGTATATATATATTTACTGCTTTTATATATATACCTGCTTACTGCTTTATTATTAATTGTGGCATCTTGTGAGCCTAGGAATCATGTGATCACAAATTCAGTTTACTGGATCTAGATTCGGTTCCCGTAATGGACATTTTCAGCTGTAAGCAGCTTGTAAATTTGTTCATGGTGTTTGAGTTTCCTTAGATGGTTTTCATGACCATGAGGAGTTCAGCACTATTTTGTACATTATTTTATTGAAGATGCTTCGCATCTCAAGAATAAAAAGCAATCAATAGAACACTTAATAAAATGGGAGTGTAAAAGGTCTCAATTACAATTGAGCACAAGGGTTTGAAAAACCTCTTTTCTAAAACATCATTGTCATATCTTGCTTAAAATTGAATTTTTACATAAATTCAAACCCTATGTATATAGGTGCGAACGAGGCCTCGCACTACTTCCAAATAATAGCACATTGACACACACACATACATTCATATAACAGTTTCTTGAAAAGTGGCGGTCATAGTGGTAACACGGATGTTTGGGGTGGTGCTAACACCTTCCCTCCGCATAAGCAAGTCCCAGATCCAAATGAATCTCGGTTTCAATCACCCGTTTAACGTGTCACATCACTTTGGGTCAATGTGCAAATCTTTTCTAGGTTGTGTTGTTACAACCGGATAAAAAACCAATGGCGACTCTTTTAGGTCCATCGTCGACATGATACATATCGGACCTTTTTCACTTGTTTTTTCAAACAAATCTCACCTAAAATGAGAACACCAAAGAATAAAAAACGGAAAGGGACAAATAAAAATCTTGACATCGACAACGGACCTGGAGCTTATGCGTATGAAGAAGAAAGTGCAAGAAGGTGCTATTCCAGAAGCAATAATTGATGAAGAAGGAATACTTCGAGTCAACTCCAAACTTTATGTTCCTAACTACCCTGATTTAAAGTATAAAATCATGATGGAGGCACACAACACACCATTTGCAATCCATCTTGGAGGTACCAAAATATATCATGATATTCGACATACATTTTGGTGGAGCAATATGAAGAGAGAGATATCAGAGTTTATCTCAAGGTGTTTAACGTGTCAACGGTCGTGTAAAGTGAGCATCAAGTGCCAAAAAGTCCATTACAACCACTTGAAATTCCAGAATGGAAGTGGGAGCACATTTCCATGGACTTCGTTACTGGTCTTCCAAAGGTTTCTCAAGGCATAAATGCGATTTGGGTCATTGTTGATAGATTGACCAAGTCTGCTCATTTCTTACCTATACGAGAAACTTATTCACTTGAACGTCTTGCTCGTATGTACATAAATGAGATTGTAAGACTGCATGGTATGCCAATATCCATAGTTTCTGATCGAGACCCAAGATTCACTTCACGATTTTGGGTTAGTTTTGAAAAGCTATGGGCGCGAATTCATGATTCATTTTCGGTATATCATCCTCAGATGGACGGCAGTCGGAGAGGACTATTCAAACTCTGGAGGATCAATTAAGACTATGTGTCCTTGACTTCAAAGGAAATTGGAACAAGTTCTTGCCATTAGTGGAATTCTCCTTCAACAACAGTTATCAAGCAAGTATCGGCATGGCTCTATTCGAGGCGTTGTATGGACGCAAGTGTCGTTCTCCAGTATGCTGGGATGAGGTGGGTGAAGCAATGTTGTTGGGAACAAAATTAATATGTATGACTATAGAAAAGATTCAAATAATCCGGCAACGTATAAAGACCTCACAAGATCGACAAAAGAGTTATGTTGATCTTCATCGAAAGGACATGGAATTCAATGTTGGATAATATGTGTTGTTACGTGTTGCTCCATGGAAAGGAGTTACAAGATTTGGAAAGAGAGGAAAGCTTAATCCTCGATTCATTGGCCCATTTGAAATCCTCAATTGTGTAGGAACAGTGGCTTATAGACTCACCTTACCGCCAAGTATGTCTCGTATTCATAACATTTTTCATATATCCATGTTACGTAAATATGTGGAAGACCCGAACCATATTATTGACTTAGAACCGGATGAAATAGCGAAAGATTTAATGTATGAGGAGGTACATGTTAAAATCTTGGATAAGAATGAACATATTCTACGCTCCAAGGTTATACCTCAAGTCAAAGTTTTGTGGAGAAACCACGATGTCGAGGAAATGACCTGGGAGTTAGAATTTTAAATGAAATCAAGGTATCCTTACCTCTTCGACATACCAGGTACGTGCCCAAATTTTGAGGACGAAATTTTATAAGAAGGGGAGGTTGTAAGACCCCAACTTTCATAAATAAAGATTATTTTTCTCTAAATATCATTTTGAATATTATGGTGTGGATTTAATATAATGTTATAGTTGTGGGTAATATTTATAAATTCTACAAAGTAAGCAAGTTGTTATAAAATATTCGTTTGGTCGGGGAATATAATTTTTTTGTTGGGGAATATTCGTATGATGACACAATCATTGGTGGACCCCATAACAGAATTATTGTCGGAGTTAGAAAATGACAGCATTATCTTTTTATAAAGATAACGGCGAAAGTTTTACCGTTAACTGTTGAAATACCCGGTGATAAAAGTACAGTAATACGCGTGGTTGCATAGTAGCACACGGTATTGATTATTGATGCTTACGTGAGAAGTCACTCAGTTATACTCAATTATTGCTACAGTAATTGCTGTATAGTATCTCACGTTATTGATTCAATTATTATCGTAGTATCATCTGCACAATATTTTATATTATTAAATCAATAGTTGAGACAATAAAGTTATTCATAATATTATTTGCATTATTAACGATGTCTAGAAAGTTCTGTCGATGAAAGGGGTTTGGTTACCTAATTGCGCGTCAATAGGGAGAAATCCTTATCAGAAAGCCCCCTCTTTCATGGGAATGATCTGGTCGTTAAATATTATGAGTTATAATATTAGTGATGAATAATTGTTGGAAGATTAAAAATGTGTTGATTGCAGATAAAATGATATGTGGTAATATTTATTAAATCTTTGATATAAATAAGAAGTCTGTTATGAGACGTTTGTGGTAAGTTTGGTTTATTCCATGGGGGTCCATATGTCATCATCTAAGAGTAACTTTCGCAAATAGTAATTGCCTTTACCAGACGTCAAAACACTTATCGTTTCTTATTACAAACGTCGAACCACTTGTCGTTTCATATTATAGGCGTCGAACCACTTGTCGTTTCATATTACAGGCGTCGAACCACTTGTTGTTTCACATTACAGGTGTCAAACAACTTTTCTTTTCACATCACCAATTGTCAAGACACTTGCCTCTTCACATTGCAAGGGCTAAGCTAGAAATCTTCTATAAATAGAAGCTTATTTCTTCTTTCATTCGCACCAATTCACTACGACTTACATGAGAATTCTATAGAGAGAGAATAAGAGAGAAAGAAGAAGAGTATTATGTTACTACACTATTTCAGTATCCAATCTCTTACTAAGGTAAGGGGTATTATTTCTTTCTTATTCGTAGAATCAGAAGAAGAAAAGGCAACTGACAATCTCAATTTGAGTCCCCCATGGACCAAATCCAAAGAAGGTGAAGGTGAAAATTGGATTAATGAATGAAAATGCAAAGATCTACTAATGAAAAAGAATGCTCAAGCTTATGTGGCTAATCCTCGAAAGCGATCCTCACGATGATGAAGAAGAGATTCAAGATGACCCAACTCCATCCCCAAATGCAAATGCCCCAACAAGCCCAGATGATGAGTCCAAAGAAGAAGGATCTACCCCTGCCCTTGCTGAACCTCAAGGAAGCTCGTCTGATGAACCAAAAGCTTCTGAGTTTGAAGAGGAAGAAGAGTCTGACTCTCCCAGAATTGAACCTCCAAAAAGAAAGAAGAGTTACAGACTGCAAGCTAAATTTGCCTTTAGAAGGATTAACGATCACTCCAATGCTGTCATTGAAGTAAGTGATGATGAGGCTGAGAGTGCTGAAGATGGAACCAGTGGTGAAGAAGATGAATCAGAAGAAGATCTTGCTGAAGAAGGCTCTGAAAATGAAATGCAGCAAGAAGGAATCACTGTTGGAAATGATCAAGATGGTTCAGGCTCTGAAAGAGAAGAAATGAAGAATGACTCCAATTTGAAAATCAGGAATCAGAGGAACTAAAACTCCATCATGTCTTCTCTCCAGCAAAATTCACCAGGAGAATAGTGGTAGAAGTCTCGAATGAACCATCAGAAGCTCCACCAAAAAGATGGGTGAATTATGTAGATGAACAACTCAAGGTGGTAAGAATGACTACCTTTGATATAGCTAAAAACTGGAATAACATGGAGCTAGACTGTACGACCATTCTCTATAATCCTGATGACTTGCTAATGAGATGGTTTTTCCAATGGATGCCATGGCTAAAGGCCCATACTGAAAAGGATGGAAGCTACTTTAGCTGGTGTTACTCTCACTTTCCAAGCATGGAACTGGTGGCACAAAACTTCCCAAGGGGAAAGAGTTTTGCTACAAAGATGATCACAAACCAACCCCACTTCAAAGTCTATCGTCATGCTGGAAATCATTATATCCCTTATGATCGTAGAGTGGACTCGAAGGAAGAAGGATCATGACCAAGGAGATGATCGTAGAGTCTGTTCACTCTACTGCTGATGGTGTTCAAGGTCAATATCAGAAGGCTCCATCTGCTCAAGCACTACTGACTGACATTCCTTCACCCTCAACCAGTGATTGGAACTCAACGATTCTTCAGATTCTCAACACCTTTAAAATTCTGTCCAAGGATGCAGATCGTAGAGTTCAATCTAATGCTCGACAGGAGACTGCTCAACCAGATGATCAAATATTTGTGGAGAAGGAGCTGATGAAAAACTCTGATGAACTAAGTTAGAAAATATCTCAGAAAATAAATCATTCCAGAACAAACTTCAACTATCATTGGCGATGTATCTCTCAAACTCAAAGAAAGAGATAACATCTATCTGAAGGTCATGCATGATCAGAAAGCAGAAGCTCTACGAGCACAAAAGGCCAATGAAGAGCAAATCCAAGCCCTCTTTGATAAGATTGATGACATGAAGAAGTCTTTCTCAGTGCAACCTGAGCTAGGCCAACAGGAACTTAAGTTTGAAGTTGCTAACTCCTCCTACCTGATGGAGTAGCTCATGACCAACATGGAGCAGTTTTCCCAGATGATTAATGACAAAAAAGGGGGAGAAAAAGAGGCAGAGAAAGAGGCAGAGCAAGAGAAATTAGAAGAAGAACAGAAGGAAAGGAAAGAAGAAGTCAAAGAAGAAGATAGCAGAAGAAGAGGCAGAGTCATCATCTGAGGGGGAGCCAAGGGATGATGACCCCATTATGTCGAAGCTGAGGGGGAGCCAGAAGGAGAAGAAAAGCATACATCTGAGGGGGAGCAAAGCAAATCAGGAAAGTCCATATCTCAAGGGGAGCAGGAGCAAGATGGCCAAACAGATGATTAGCTGATTAGCAGAATCCTAGAAACATACATAGAGCCAAAAGAGGTACATCTCTAACTAGTTAGGTATGTTTTGGATCCATGATGTAAAATATCAGTGTATTAAATTCCATATCATTATAAATGACATTCATGATTATCTGTTTTAGAAATACAGTTGCTCACTGTATATAAGATTCATTCATAACATGCATATGCACTTATTATTTTGTCATAATCAAATAGGGGAGATTATGAGGGATAAGCATGTGAATGTTATTCCTATTTATATATGATTTGATTATGATATATATGAATGAATATGCAAGTATGCTAGCATTAACAAAAAGTCGAAAGTCCTTTGATAGATAATAGAAAACATGTGTACAAGGACTTAGAATGAATTGATCAAATATGTTAGGTTGATCCTACATAAGCAAAACAACTTTGTAAAGTCCTTAAAAAGAAATGATGTACAAGGACTATAAATAATAGAAAGATCAAGCATGTTAGGTTTATCTTATGATGTAATAGATAAAGCTTGTTCGATCATCGAAAGCCTTCGCACTGTAAATCGTATCCGCCAGGAGAGTTAATGAAAACTCGAGAGTCGCCGAGGCGTAATCGTAGTCGCAAAATAGTAGATCTCGGAGTTCACAGTTGCCAAGAGAGACGAGGAAGGATCATAGTGTGTCGAGTAGAACTTCCTCATAGCCAAGTCCTGGCCGAGGAAGTCATGTTCAAAATCGTGAGAGACGAATTTTGCCTACGAGCCGATAGAACATCTCTACAAGCCAAGTCGAGAAATGTAGATCGCATCAGAGTCGAGAGTCTCATCGATCTAGAAGTCAAGTCAAGGATCATAGACTACACTCGAGTCGTAGAGTCTATTGATTCCATGCGAGAGATCGTGAGTCGAGCATTATCAAATGAAGACATCGAGCATAAAGACATAAATCATAGAGCGTCAAGATCGATCCCAAAGTCGTAGGGTCTGCATGACACCAAGTCGAATCGTAGAGTCTGTAACTACGACCTCAACAGGTTGCAGCTCACAATACCAAGGCGTAATCGTAGAGAAAATATGATTCTCAACTAATGAGCACTCCAGAATATCCAAAGGAACAAAGCCTCTAGTTAGCACTACAAAGATACATCCCATCCTGAAGAAAACCAGAGAGCACTCAACGAATGACATGCAAGCTAACAGAAGATCTAAGCACCAACCCAATCAGCATCAAGATTGAGTTGTGAAGCCATTCGAGATGAAGTCTTCCACAAGATGATCATAAGAAGACTTGAAGAATCGATTGAAGAAAGTCAAGAACTACAAAGAATCGCGTATGCGATAAGATTACAACGATTTTGAAAGTATTCAGAATCATAGTGTTTGCCAAACAAAGAAAGAACTGATGGAGTACACACAGAGATACTGGTCAGCTTCTGAAGAACAAGGCTAAAGTGATTAAGCATTGAGTCAGTCCATTGATGATAAGTGAACGGGAGATCACAAGGAGAAAGCGAGCTGGATGCGCCATAAATTTGAAAGTGTCTTGATATTTAGAAGGGACCAGAGCAAATAGTCAAGCCATCAGCATCTGAGAACAGTCGAAGCAAATAGAAGTATTGAAGCACTTCACAAAAGAAAGAATAAGTGTTCTACATTGAAGATCCAATTAACACTCTTCAAGATCGTAGTGTTGTCTCTACCAGTCAACATAACACTACGATCAAGTTCTTGAAGACATGCATCAGAATCGTAGAGTTCGAATAGTTGAAGACTGAAGCATTGGCAACGGTTCAATCTAAAGGGTAATATTCGGACAAGAGATTATTGAGAGCATCGATGCAAAAGGACAACCTCTGATCGAGAAATCAGAAGGAGGAAATAAAGTCTTCAACCTGCCCAAGATATTAAAGTGACATCTCTGATAGGTAGGTGAAACAGTAGACTGCAGTGTTAGAGAAAGTTTGACTTGTCACATCAGCAGTCTACCTCAATCAACTCGAGATCTGTGAAGATATTTGAATAGCCTTTAATGGCTACTTTCCAATGGAAGGATTGGGAAGGAGTATAAATCAAGAAGAGCTTCAAAGATCTAGGGTTGCTAGAGTTGCCGAGATTGGAGAAAAGGTGGAGTATTCTAAACCATGTGAGATAGTAAGTCCGAAAGCTCACTCTACGATCCACCAAGAACACTTAGAGATGCATAAAGAAAGAAGTAGAAGTGAGAGTTCTACAATGTAGAAGTGAGAGTTCTACTACATGAAGAGTGTTCGAACTTAGAGAGAAAGAAGAGCGTCATGTCATCTTAATGTCCATCATGGGAAGACTCTAAGTACAATAGAGAAGAGCTCACAATCATCTTAGCAAGTCCGTCGTGAGAAGGCATCAAGTATCAAGAAGGAGATCACAACGCCATCATGGTGGCAAAGCATGAGAAAGTTTCTAAGTACCTAGCAGAAGAGCTTACAGTCATCTTAGAAACCAATCATGTGCAGCCATCACGTATCAAGAGGAATGATCTTCAAGGCAGTTCATCAAGGGATCATCAGAGGAGGTTGAGTAATCAAGAAGCCGAGCATCATGCAATACTCAATTTGCGTCAAGGATGATCATGCCAAGCTACTAAGTACTGAAGATGTTCAAAGCATAAAGACAACTTAGCAGCTCAGCACCAACTCCAACAAACAAACAAACAACTCAACGAGAAGCTAGGGCTTGAGGGGTCCTTGTATGGAGGGACTGAATGAAGTTCCAAGCCTACTGGGCTTGAAGAGTTCCTAGGGAACTAGAGGAGTACCAAGGTCAGCTGGCCTTGAAGAGTTCTTAGTGAATCAAGTCCCAAGGTCGATGGCCTGAAGGAATCTTAGTGATTGAGTGGTTACGCCTTCCTTAGTGGAAATCTCGCTAGTTGAAAGCGTAAGAGTGGATTAGGAGCTTGAGTTTCGAACCACTTAAAACCCCTTGTGTCTTTTACTTTATGTCATTTACATTATGTCTATTAACCGCTATAAGCGCTATATATGTTTTAACCGCTACAACCAAACTAACTCTACTAACAATGTATGTATGATTATGAATATATCAATGAAGGGGATCTTTTACTTATTCCATTGTGCTTGAAAAGATTCTTATGTTTGTCATATGCTAATTTAATAGCAATACAAAATAAAAAAGAAAAGTATTTGAAATTAAAAAGATCATTCGTTTGTGGGAACTAACAAATTGTCGATTAGGTGTTCTTGGTCACCAAGAACACTCATAAGCTTGATTAACAAGTGACCTATTTTGACCAAGGGTGATGATGACGTCTTGATGTTTCTAGGCAAGATATTGGCTGGATCTTATAGTTCTAGTGTAACACTACATGAAACAACACATAAAAAGGTCATTCAACATCATAAAATGAAAGTTATAAGCCAGAAAACTAGCTGTCAGAAGGTTCTTCAAGTTTTTGGGCTTCCCAGAAACCTAAGTCATGGTCGGTCAGCACTTTTCATGGCCCTATACTATGAAATCTGTTAATGTTATAGGTGTTTTATACGTCGGGATGTGTAGACAAACTAGCAGGGTACATGTATTGATCAATGATCAAGTCTAAACATTACCAACAAGAAAGATCTAAGCCAATGAAAATGCTGTCACAGCTGTTCTTCATTTTCTGGGTTACCCAGAAATGAAGAATAGTTCGAGTAGGCATATTTGGGCTTCCACAACTTGACATTTATATGATGTTTTTGTGATCTAAGAGTTGCAGTGTGTAGCTAACATGACCAGGAAGAGATCCATTACAAAAAACCCGTCAAACAACATTTCATAAATAATATCTGTGCCGGTCAACCCATGTCAGAATACATGTTCATCAGTTTTCTGGGTTACCCAGAAAACATGAACTGTGTTCGACCAGGCTACTTTGACTGGCCATGAAATCCAGTCCATTTGAGATTTAGGAGATTTTAAGGCATAAAAATATAGTATAAATAACACTTTACAACTTAGATTCAAGAACCACAACAAATCATCAAACCACGGTCAGATCCAAGCTCTTGAAATTCTTGTCAGATCTTTTTGGGCTCGTTCTGGGTTACCCAGAACTTGTCCGGTCATGGTTGGTCAACGATATTTGACTACCCATAACTTGCAACCTACAGTCGATCTGACCCTGATTTGAGTTCTAGAGCAAAGATCTCATAGCATACTACAAGATCAAAGCTTAAAATAACAAAAACACATAACATACAAAGATCTATGAGGACTGACATTTGACTATCAAAAACCAAAACAAAAATTTCCAGATTCTTGAAATCTTCAAATCCGAGCCTATAGATGTTATGGATCTAATATCTATCAACCCAAATCATCAATATTAACTATAAATAACATGTTTAAACATTAAAACACAAGATCTAACATAAGATCAAAGGTAAGATTTTGTTTAGGGTTTATACCTTCTATGAAACGATTTTCGATCCTTGGCTACTTGATTTGGTTATGGGTATTAGTGGAGCTTTGTTTGGGATTGGTCTAGCAATTAATTTCATGTGTATGGAGAGAGAGACTTTGTTGGATGTTGGATAGTGAGATATCCTAAAATTATGAGCTTTTCTCTCCTTAATCTATATATATATTGAATGAAATGATTTGGGTGAGATAAAGAGCTTGATTTCTTCTCACGATTTTGTCACATGATTGATCATAGAGTAGTTTACCAACTACACTTTAGCTAGATTTACAAGCAAGCCTCAATTATGCAATAATAAGGTAAAAATATCTTTTCGCTTTTAAAAATTAATGACATTTTGGGCAACTTGTCAAACCCTTAGGGTTTGACCTTTTAGGTTTAACCCAAGGTTTAGCACATTAAATTAGTAGAATTTCCAATTTAGGTTTTAAAATAAAAATAAAAATAAAATTAGTTTCTTCAAAAATGAAATTTAGAGCTTCCTAATTTAAATAAATTTTCTAATTACATAAAACATGAATATTAGGTTTAGGTTTTACTAAATAGAATTAAGATTGCTAATTTAGCAATTAGGGCTCCAATTTGATAATTAGGGTTCCTAATTTAGAAATTATTGTTTCTAATAATTAAGGTTTTCCCTAATTAGGGTTATATTTAATAATACCCAGGCATTAACCACTTTAACGCGATTACATAACTTCTTGAACTCTCTCGTGAGTTCAATTAGGGTTTAGAATTAACACTTAGGGTTTCTAGTTTAGAACATAGGGTTATAATTTAACTATTAGGGTTTCTAAAATTAGGATTTCAAATATTAATTAGGGTTTTCGCTAAGTGACATTAAATTCTATAGTACGTAACATAATTCATTTAACATAATTACATAAACTCATAATCGAGTTTCAAATTAGGGCTTCCATCTAGCAATTAGCTAATTATTATTTAAGGTTTCTAATTTTAGAAAAATAGGGTTTTAAATTACTACTTGGGGGTTTCCACATAATAATTAGGATTTTCCTAATAAAAATTAAATTCTAATAATACATATCATACACCACATAACACAGTCTCGAATATCCCATTTGAAATTCACAATAGGGTGAAACAAATTAATGTTAGGGTTTGGTCATGATACAACATAATTGACCAACCATTATCAGTCCACACATATACAATACATATTTATAACACTGAAAAATTAAAATATAATAAATATTATATTATTATTCTTATTCCTTGATCAAAATACAAAATTAGGGTTTGGACTCTATATCCGATTTATTCTTCATATATAACATTATTAATTAAGTTAAAATAATTAACTTAATTACTCTAGCATAAATTCATATAATAAAATAGATTAATTATTATAATAATTCTAGTAACCTTTTCATATATTATTTAAATAGTATATAATTATGTTTTCATGGAAAATAATTAATAAAAACATTTCTACTATAAAATTAATTATTATAAGAATATAATTTATAATAATCAATAATTCTAAAATAAAATGATTAAAATTATTCCTGTAATAAATATATTTTTATTTATCACATAATTACATACTCTTTATCTTGTACAAATCCTCATCTTTAAAATAAATAAAAAATTATACGCAAAATTTCTAATTTAATTATATAGAAAATATCGGGTTGTTACAAGTCAAACCCCATAGACAACCCTGAGGGACAACCAAAAGCCACTTCAACCCCAGAGATAACCATGGGTGGGCAAAGATGGAATATTGACAACACAACATAAACCATAGACATCCAACTATAAACATGGTCATCAAGAGCCATCACAACAATCCAGAGTGCAAACTACTCAAAGGCAATTTCAAACGGATTACTGCGAAGACCAAGATGCTATTTACATTCATGGAAAAATATTTATGGATTGAAAGGGAAATCCCCATTTATATTGAGTAGCTCTCGGAAAGAGCATTCGGAATGATATGGCCCACCTCCATAGGATTTCCGAATTGTAAGATACAAGCATTTTAGCAAACAACGCGTACTTTGAGGTGGGACCCATTGGGTATTTTCACAAGTCAACATCACGGAAGCCCGGGCTTATATATATCACCCCACAAGCTCATTTTAAAGCAAATTTGAGAGAGAGAGAGGAAGCTAAGGAGAGAGAAAGGGAGCGATTCTTCATCTCAAACTCGTAATTCTCAATTATAAATACTTATATACATATAAACTTCAATATATCAAGTTTTAACAGGGTGGAAATCGAGTTTAAGGCGTCTAAAGTCGATTTTAGTTAGCCAATCCTCGCTAGATCTGTAAGATCTTCTTAGATATGTGTTGTTTTCTTTGCTTTAATATATATAAGTGCTATATATATATATATATATATATATATATATATATATTACTTAGTGGTGCATAAGTCTCTGTTTTAACCGTTCATTGTGTGTAAATAGTCAATATTTGAAGTGTATTGACTAGATATAGTAGTGTATTGAATAGATCTATACTAGATCTAGCCAGATCTAGCTTTTAACTAGTTCAAAAGTTGTAAAACTTAAGTTGTTGTGTTAGAATGGCTAGGATCTAGATAGATCTAGTTTACTTTCTAATTTTTGTAAATAATAGCAACCATGTGACCCTAGATCTATATCTAGAGGAAACAGGAAGCTTATTTGCTCGCGTTCAAGGATTTGATCAATAAATCCTTTGTTTAGCGAAGTTTTTAGTAATATGTATACATTATGTTTAAATATACGCTTGTTACGATATTTATGTCATGCAAGCTTTTAAATAATGTTATGTGAGCCTACGAACTATCTAGTTGAAGATTCAATCAATGAATCTAAAACTCGGTTCCCATGATGGACTTGTTTAAGTTGTATAGCCGACTTGCAAACCCATTGTATATATAATCGTGGGGCCTTAAAAGCGGGGATACGAATTTAAAGCCATGATATATTGAAATCATGGTTTGTAGTGCTTGGACTTACTTGATGGCTCTCATGCCCATAAGAAGTCCAACACTATATATATATATATATATATATATATATATATATATTGTTAAAGATGATTCACATCTTAAATAAAAGCAAATCAAGTCGAATATGGAATAAAAGGAAGTATCAAAGGCCTTAATTCTATGTAAAGGCGAAAAGGTTTGAAAACAACTTTTAAAACTTCACTTTCATATACATTAAAAAATGAAATTTTCAATAAGTCAAACCCCTTCGTATATAGGTTCTAAAAGGCATAACATTACTTTCAAATAAAGCACTTCGAGCACATTTATCTGTATCACACATACATACACACACATACTTCACACGCTTAGGGAATAAAAAAGTAACAGTAACCGTCTTTCATGAAAGTCGGGAGGAGCCTAACACCTTCCCCTCGCTTAAGCAAGCCCCCAAAATCTCGATTTCCAGACCAATTAAACAGAGTCACATATTGGGTCATATTGCGAAAACCTTTCAAATTTGATTGAGTTGGTAAAACCATTGGAACTCATACCAACTGGCGGCTCTGTATAATTCGGCACAATCAATAAAATCAAACTTTTCAAATCGTCGACATTGTATGTTGGTCTTTCCAAAGATCTCACCTTATAAGAAAGATAATTTAAATCACATAGCGAACATATAAAGGGTAGAGAACACGATAGGAAAATCCCAACGTCTACAACTAAGCATTTACATACTTGCTTCAGTGTCTCCACACAAATGATCATGAGATCAATCATCCTATTCCACAGAGCAAGCATAGTATGTACTAATCTATCCGGAATCAGTAACCCCATATTAGTGATCCGTCGACTAGGAACAATTTATTTTTGAGCTATCATAGAATCTAGAACTCATTAGCATGATCAACATCATTATTCTAAAACCATTGCTAAATAACTATGGGTTTATCTCATTTATTAATTTAGCTAATTAACATGGATAAAGAAACCTTTTATAAATTAAATTCTTGTATTAATAAATAAATAAGATTACAAAGTAAATGCTTATTACATCCAATGTAATTGGCTTGAAGGCATACTACTTTCAATTCGGTTTGGTTAATTTGTTAGCATCAAGTATTCTTCGTAGTGATAGTGAATTAGACATTTGTAAAATTATTCAAATGAAATTTAATTGACAACATTAGCATGCATTCTTTTATAAATTATCATATTAATTTAGGTCTTTATTAAAATGGGTTCACCAACTATTTTCTTCAAACTATATAACCCTCTTTATATATAGTTTGACATATTTTGTATTTGTGACTTTACAAAATCTTCTTAGTGAGAAAGGATCCAATTGCAATAAATATATAGCCTTGTGTGTGCACAACAAACTACATATTTATTCGAAAAGGTAGAAAACTATTGTTAATAACATCTCCATGTAACTCCTTTGTTATTTTGCCTCTTAGATAATAATGGTCATGTTGTGCACATCCAAACTAAAATTATCTAAGTTAAGTCAAACCCAACATTTTCATATAAGTGAAAAAAAAATACAGTCCTTGTGTGTGCACAACAAAATGGTATTGTTCAATTCCTTATAAACATTCAATATAATAAAATAACATCTCAAATATTTAATACAAACCTTTGTGTGTGGTTTATCGCGGGATTTTTATTTGTCCCTTTTACATTTCTTATCTTTTGGTGTTCTCATGTAAGGTGAGATTTGTTTGAAAAAATAAGTTGTGAAAAGGTTTTGACATGTATATGTGAGCGATTGGACTATAAGAGTCGCCAGATTGAATTTTTAAATGGTTGCACCAACTTAACCGAGAAAAGGTTTGCACATTGACCTAGTGATGTGACACTATTTGACTGGTCTATGAAACCGAGATTCGTTAGGGTCCGGGGCTTGATTATGCGGAGGAAAGGTGTTAGGCATCCCCGACATACGTGTTACCACGGTGTTGTCACTTTTAATTAAACTGTTATATGAATGTGTGTGTGTGTGTGGGTTAATGTGCAATTCTCTGAAAGTAGTGCTATAACTCGTTTGCACCTATGTACAAAGGGTTTGACTTATGTATAAAAGTTCAGTTTTAACAAGATATATCAATGATGTTTTGTAAAAGAGGTTTTTCAAACCCTTATGCTCAATAATAATCGATGCCTTTGATACTTCCATTTTATTATGTGTTCGGCTTAATTGCTTTTATTTTCGAGATGTGAAGTATCTTCGAGAAAATAAGATACATAGTATTGTCGAACTCCTTGTGGGCATGAGATAAAATCTAAGAAAATTTAAACACAAGTGAATAATTTACAAGCCATACTGTTGAAAATGTCCATCACGGGAACTGAATCTAGATTCAGAAAATTGAATCTGTGATCACATGATTCCTAGGCTCACATGATGTAGTAGTTTGTATGAAAGTTGTAAGCAATTATATATATAAGTTTTAAATATATATATATAGGAATGATCAACCACCACGGAGTAAACTCCATGGGGGACTGGAAATGTAAATATATAAAAGCGGTAAATATATATATAGAGAGACGATCAACCGCTACGAAGTAAACTCCAGGAGGGACTAAATGTAAATAAAGCAGTAAAAGGCCACGAAGTAAACTCCTGGCCTGACTAAAATATAAATAAATAAATAAATATATATATATATAAGCGGTAAACGCACTGGATATATATCGATCCATGCTCGTTTACGTTACTTGGCGTTCGAGGATATATATATATATATATATATATATATATATATATATATATATATATAAGCGATAAACGCCCTCAGGATGTGAAATCGGGCTCAATCAAACAAAGTTTGATGACAATAATATATATATATATATATATATATATATATATATATATAAGTATTAATATATATATATAAACAATAAACACTCTGGATATAAAATCTAGGCTCATAGAGCGAGTTTAATAGCAGATTTATATATATATATATATATATATATATATATATATATATATATATATATATATATATACGATCGGGATCAGAGAGCATTCTCCTTAAATAGCATTCCGCTTAAATAGCATTCTTTTATTAAAACTACGTCGTTTTGGAGGGACGCGGTGGCATTTTTGTAAATACGCGGTGACATTGTATTTACAAAAATGCCAACGCGTCCCTCCAAAACGATGTAGTTTTAATAAAAGAATTATATTTAAGGCGGAATGCTATTTAAGGAGAATGCTCTTGATCCTTACCGATATATATATATATATATATATATATATATATATATATATATATATATACACACACACACACACACACAAAAGAAATAAAAAGCCACGGACCAAAGTTAGGGCTTTACACACAACACAACTCTCAACGTGAATAATTGTGTGTGCAAGAAGTGGAGAAAAGGCTTAAAGTAATGTAAGAAGGCTTACAGTGGACTACCAAAGAAGACTTCAATAGCTTTGATACCCTAGGTTTATAACCAACAACTTTGATACCAAATTGTGAGAGCCGAATTTGGGTCCCGAATCACCGCGGATCCGAAGACAATCATTCTATCACTATTGCGGAAGATATAAACATAAATTATTTATACAATAAACTTTACACACTATTCCCCAAGGTCGAGTAACCTTAATTTATACACAATTCATAACCTGTGTAACATATAACATTAGTATCATACATTACTATTACATTTTAGCTTCACATATTATCCCAAGCTGAACTTGGCTTATCCTTTCTTGTATCCGAACGTATTCACCTTATCTCGCAATATTTATCATGATATATAAGGTGGTGAGCAATAAGTTTGTCCAAAGAAGTTTAAGTTCAATAAATTAAGGATATATCATGATTGAAAAAATTGAAAAAAGTGGTCATAGATTCTACAATATAATTATAACTAGCATGAAAAAATTTTACATAGCCGAAGCTAACATTGAACATGAACATATATATATCTGGACCGAATGGTAATGAAGGTGATCAGCCTTTCATACCTGATGAATACATGCAGTATGAACATAGTGCGATTTAATAATTCTTAGACATGACAATCAGCAATGATTAACCACATGTATATTTGAATAAACAAATCGAGAACGAGTTAAGAAACACTTGCCTGAACCGTTGATTACCGCTATGCAATTTAATAAGCTTTGTCTGAAGACCTAATATTAATAATATTTATTTCTAAGTTAGAATAATATCATCACAATATTTAAAATAGCCTAAATACCTTATCACATAATCCTATCAGTGTATAAAACACATAAAACATAACCTCAAGTCAAACTTTTACAGTCTGAGTCGAGTTTGGTACAATTCTGACATCCCGACTGCCTAATCGGATAAATATCGAGTTTAAGTTCAATTAAACTCTGCCTAAACACTTAAAAATTATCTTAGATAATTATATTATCGGTCAAGTCTCATAATAATTCTTACCTAATAATTATCATTTATCATGATTTTTCAATCATTACTATCATATTTATATGATTTAAATACTTTAATCTCATATATTATAAGTTTTTCTTAAACATATAAGTCAAATACCAATCCAGCAACCCAGATTTTGAATCCAGCAAACTGGATTTCAAATCCAGCAACTAGATTGCAATCCAGCAAGCTAGATTTAACATATTTTCAATTCAGTAAACTATTTTTCAATCCAGCAAGCTGGATTCATCAGATTTTTTAATTCAGTAAACTGTTTTGCATAAATTATTCAATCCAGCAAGCTGGATTCCATATCTTTTTCACGAAAATACCAAATCAAGTTATTATTTTTCTATCCTTTGTCCAAACATATATACATATATTTCATACACAGAAAGTATTTTTCCAAAAATTTTCAATTCTCTTTGGTATTTTTCAAAAATCATTTTTAGTGCATAGCTTAAGAAATTAGCCCTATCATGCTCAACTCCAGAAATTCCCATCTTTTGACACAATCTTATACGTGTTAACGTGAGCCTCCAGTTTAAATTTTGTGGCCATCGGAGTTATAGAACTCCGGTTATAGCCGTTATTGTCAAAAAATCACAAAAATTAAAATGGTCATAACTTGGTCATTTTAAGTTGGAATGAGCTCAATTTTGGACAGTAGGTACTTTATACCATATATTTTCATGTCCCAAAAGTCCGGAATTTTTCTCACAAATTAAGTTCTTCAAAAAGACCCCCAGAAAGTTCTTGGCAAGAGTAAATTTGGAAAAACATGTTTTTCGTACTTTGTTAAAAATAATCCATATGGAAATCTACAACACTTTTTTCAGTGATTACACTTGGAGATGTTAGAAAACTTATCATAGTATCCTCCCAAATTTTTCCAAAATTTTTGAATGTCCGAGAAATGACTAAACTGGCCCTGCTCCTGACTGTCCAAAAATAGTCTGTTTTCTTTATTAACAACGAAACTATTTTTGCTAAAACAGTCACTAATACTTGTGTACTCAACATTTTTGAGTGCTACCAGTTGGGTTTAATAGATAACTTACATATCTAGCACCTTACTTTAACAGATCGCAAAAAGAAGGTGTAGATCAAAAACGGTGGAAATCCAAAATACATAGAAATTTTAGGGTTAATAAACTAGAAAATCACTTTTCTTTACTTTTGATTTCCAACTAAAACAACACCCTTTATGGGTATATCTAAACATGAAACACTCATTAACAAGTATATTCATGGTTTTTAAGTTTAGAAACATAGTTTCAAGATTTGATTTACAATAATCAAAAATTACATAAACAAAAGGGGTTTATACCTTTGCTTGATTTTCTTTCTCCTTCAAAAATATGAGATGGATCTTGGGTGTATGAAGATCAAAGTCTGCTCTTTTCTTCTCTCTTGGAGCTACCGAACTCCCCTATCCTCTCTCTCTCTTTTTATTTGATTTTGTTAGCCAATTAGGAAGTGGGATGAAATAGAAAGAGAATGGTTTTTGTTTGTTAGTAAAATATGTAGATATATTTTGTATATCTAAATGTCATCTCCCAACATCTCTAGCTCTTCTCTCTCCCATTCAATTACCAAGTGATTGCTTGCAAGCTTGAACAAAATGTTGGCAAAATAATATGATGACACATTGGAGTAGTAGTAGGTAGCGTGGGTGAACCACTTTAGCAACTAAAACAAGTAACTAATTGAGCAAGTCACATGCTCCTTTTTGACATTCCATGGTAGGATACTCCCCCTTTTAAATGTCCAAATTAGCTTTATTTTTATTTCTCAATTTTACTTAAATTAAATGACTAACAAGTCCCTCACCACTTGGGCTAAATGTTAGCCATTCCTTTAATGTTTTGGGCTTACAAATTTAGTTTCTTTGGGCTCTCTACTTAACATTCTTGGGCCATGTAATTTCATAGTCCAACACCTTTAATTCTATCCTTTCCTAATTATTTAATTAGGGTTTTCATTTAATTTATGTCATTTTCAAACTACGACAATACCTCCGTTGTGGGGTCCACCAATGATTGTGTCGTCGTACGAATATTCCCTGTTAAAACAAATATTGCCCGAGCAATCGAATATTCCCCAACACAATGAATATTTTATATCAACTTGCTTACTTTGCAAAATTTTCACATATCACCCTTAACTTTAACCCTTTCTCAATTTAACCATTTACTAAATAAAATAATAATTATAAGAAAATTGAATACTTTCATTTTATAAAATTCAGGATCTCACAATCTCTTCTCTTTATGAAATTTTGCCCTCGAAATTTACATACCTGGTAGTTCGAAGAGATGAGAATACTTTGCTTTCTTTTTGGATTTTACCTTCCCGGTTATTTCCTCTGTATCATGATTTTCCATTGCTCATCTCATGTATTTCAGATATCATTCTAGAATATATCTTTAAAACAAAGGTTAATTGACATTTCACAATTTTGTTAACTTATTAAGTAAAAATTTCAACTTAGGTAAGTGACACACTAGCGAAGTATATTACTCGCCTCTCCCCTCCTAGTTCTAGACTCATATCTCCGCTAGCGACCATATCCATAAGCTCTGATACCATTTGTGACGTCCCCAAAATAGGTCCACACGACCCATTCTGAGTCGCCATATATCACACTATATAAATCAAATACAAACTTCATTTATACAACTGTTGAACTGTCGTGCAGAATACGACCACAGTTAATCTATGAGTTTTAATACAAATATATGTAACTCTCATGGTGCCTCGACCACAACACCTTACAATGGTACTTTACATAAAAGTACAGTCAATAATTGTTTTAGAAATTAAAATCTTTGGAAAATACTTAAGGAAACTTTCTTACATGGGAGGCCATACATCTAAGTTATGATAGATATCATATAACTCGAGAATTATCCTTGGTTGACCCAATAGACCCCAAAGAAAAATGAGAAGATGACTGTCATGTTCTTTCCAATGGTGAGTCTTCTCTTGACATATAATTATATCCATTGTCTCCAATTGAGAATTATATTTCAACCAAACTCCAAGATTACATAGGTAGTGCTTTCGTAGATATACTCAGCAAGTGGATGTGCACAACCCTGTCTTATGATAACACGAAGTCTTATATCATTAGACATCTTGTATAATGGTGTAAAACACCCTTCCAACGTTGGGTTCGCCTCACCCTATTTGATTCACCAAATATAACTATTAAA